>OX438853.1:6444022-7644022 GCA_949315975.1 Eudonia truncicolella | reverse complement strand
AAATACTCTTCTCTTTAAACAAATCACATTGTATTTGGGTATTTTGGTGTATATTTAAGTTAGCCCAAATTTTATTTAATTAATCGTCGAGGAAAACTTAAGATGTTTTCAAAATCCATTTCTCGCAGTGCAACAGCGTATTTCGGTATTTTAAACATGTATTCTCCATTTTAGTTAAACATTTAGAAATATATTCTATAATATTTGTAAAGTTTTCTATTTATTAATTCAAAAAGAATAAAAGGAAAACTATCGGATCGGAATCAATCGAAGACACACTATTCTATTTCAATCAATTTGACAATGACATACCTACTGACATAGTTTTTATGACATTGACAGTTAATCGATGTAGATAACTAAAAAAAAGGACTTCTTGGCGGGAAAGTGAAGAGCCATGTCTTCGGGCGATGTCGATGTCGAGGGGTTGGGGGGGTCTATCATTTCTCACTTCTCATTTCTATTATCATTCATCATCATTATCATCATCAGGAAGGAAATATTGTTTATAACTAATGACATGGCAGCATGGTCTATGACCTTAGCCGGTTCCTAAGGGAACGAACAAACAAACAAAAAAACAACAAGATAACTAAAAAAATCTTTTAGCAAAAGGACTGTAGTCTTACAGCCTTTAAAAGTAAACTGTAATGCACTTAATATGTTATGTTCTCTTTTTAGTTTTCTCTGTTCAAACTGAAATAAAAATGTTACTTATATATAATAGTTTGATTCGTTATGAAAATGGTTTTAACGATAAATAATAGTTATAAATTAACGTTTTGTCAATTCAATACCCCAGAAAACTGGTTATTTATTATTTATCTACTTACAAAACTGGACAAATGCAAACTCTTTGTACAGATATTTCCTATAAGGAAGTATTAGTTTTTACCATAAATAATGATTCAATAATTCTTATTTACGTCCAACTGGTAGGTTGATTTACTAATTTTAATTTTCTTTGCCATTAAAATTCTCCAGACAAGAATTACAAACAAAAAAATTCCAGGTAACATTTAATAGGTATGTATATTAATCTGCACAATAAGAACTGAACAAAACGTTATTGTTAATATAGGTTTTGATAGATTTTTATCAATTAACACAGCTTTAAAAATATATAAAATCAATATTTAATAATCTAGGAAACATTTAATACTTAAAATCAATCTTTAATTCAAGGAAACATTTGATACTTAAAATCACATAATATTAATCTGCATAATAGGAACTGTACAAAACATAGATTGTTAATATAGGTTTTGATAGATTTTATCAATTAACACAGCTTAAAAAAAATATAAAATCAATCTTTCAACAAGAACTTTCATGTTATTCATCAATAAGATAAGTATGCACAGGACTACAACTGCAAGTCATATTTAGGGTGTTGCATGCTCCTTTCTGTGGAATATTAAACAAGATTTCCTCATAAAATATCTCCCACATAAATCACACATGAGTTTCTTAGCGACATGATGGCTGACCATGTGTTGCAACAAAGAGTTTTTAGTCAAATAACTCTTTCCACATTTATCACAGATAAACTTGTTTCGTTCCCTAATAAAACAGAAATGGGTATTAAAACTTCTCTGGTTGGCACAGTTTTCACCACACATACAACGTATTATTCTGGGATGTTTCATAATGACTGTTTATAAATTTCGTTTCTGCTGCAACGTTCGGTTATAGTAAGTATAGTTGATAAGTGATAGTTTCTACATTAATAATTGTGTGTAACCGCTATTTGTAGTGGTTTTTATACACCGGTTCTTAAAAAACATTTTCATTTCTCTGAAAACAAAATTATCTATGGTAAGTAGACTGAAAAATTCATTTAAAAAAGAGATCTAACCGATTTGGAAATTGCTATTCTAGGAAGGAAACTTACATTTTTACACAGGTAACACTAAAATAAGTAAATAACTTGATTAAACGGATTGAAAAGAAACTTTGCCAAAGAAAATAACTGATTTCAAGCCAGGCAAAGCAAGCACAGCAAGTTTTCAAACGTGTTTCAAAAACTAACAACATTTTTTTTACTAATTATCTTTTTAGTTCGGATATAGGCAACTGGATCTTTCAAATACTGCCTATTATTTATTTATTTATTTCTATAGGTACACAAACAGATTACAATCAATGCATGAGTACAGTAACATATTTGGTTAACTTTACTAGCTAGACGGTAATCCAAAAGGAGTGTACACAGCATAACATTTTGGGTATAATTTGAAACGCAACAAAGCTGGTCCTAAATGAAGCTATAGTTAAAACAATAATAATAATAATAACACAACAACGCACGCCACACAACAACGCACGCCCTCCACCTTCGCCCGTGCCATCGTCCAGCTCCTCGCCAACGTTTGCCACGGCACCCGACACCAGCGAGTCGAGCGACGACGAGCGCGGGCCGTCGGCCCCGACGCCGCCACCACCTGCGCGACGTGGACGACCCCTGCTGCCGGCACGCTTGGGGCCTGCGAGGCAACCTGCCTTGCGCCTGGCTCCCGCTACCGGTGGTGTAGTGCGTCGCATGCGATGGACTCAGCCTATAAATGAGAACTGCATGCGCGCCTACTATAGGGCAACAGAGGGAGGAACTAACCTTACTGCGTATCGTGTTCGACTGCTGTCTTTGTTTCAGACCCTTGAACCGACCATCGACGTGTCTGCCCAACGATTGTCGGATCAAGTGCGGGTGATCCAGCGTAACAACTTGCTGGATCAGTCAATACTTGATCGGCTACGCCTGGAGTCACTACGTATTTGTGCGGCTTCTTCTTCGGTGCAGGATCGCCCTGCCCCACAATTACCGGCGGTGACGCCGGTCTTGGTGGCGCGAGTAGATTCGATACCCGAGGATGAAGATTTCATAAATACGAATGTAAGTACACAGGTGAATGAGCAAATGAGGAGCGCTTTGAACGATGCCATTCTACAGTATCGTGACACGCGTAACTCTAGGCCGCGTATTCCTTGTTTGCCCACGAATAGGCATAATTTGGCGTTAATGAGTGCCTTGAACGATTTACTGGTTCCTTATCTTGGGACCAGTGAAAATTTAATTGATACCCACTCAATCCTTTATTGTGGGGCCATCGCGGTGTGTCGTGTTGCTCGTGTCAAATTCCAGGATTCTGGCCGAGTACCGCGGCAAACCGGGGCTGCCCCTGCTTGGCAATTGAGGATCGAGGGGCGTATTGTTAGGTTCAGGACACTCATTGCAAAACTAATTTGTTTCAGAAATGGTAATAATCGGCCTCGCGTCATGCGATTCGTCACGCAAGCCTTTGTCGGGACTGATGTTCGTCCGGAAAACTATATGGCTTGTGTGACGGAACGTATTGACTTTCTGAAGCAAAAAGTCTATGCGTGGGCAAACCGTATACGTCGCTACAGAGTGCGTGTGGACCGATACCAACAAAATCGCCTCTTTCAAAGTGACCAAAGAAAAGTATACAGACGTTGGGAAGGAGCTGATCAACGTGTGAGCGACGGGCAGCTACCAAATGTTGATGCCATGACTAATTTCTGGCGCAGCATTTGGTCGGTGCCCGTCGAGCAAACGGAAGGTGACTGGATGAGTGTTGTCAGGGAGGCGAGTGAACCTATCGAGACCATGCAGGCTATACATATTAGTACAGCTGACGTAAGTTGTGCTATCCGTACGGCCCAAAATTGGAAATGCCCAGGACCGGACGGATTGCACAACTTTTGGATCAAGTGGTTTCGATGTTCACACGAGTTACTGGCAACGCAATTCCAAGAAGCCATAGAGATCGGCTCACTCCCAAGTTTGTTGACTACTGGTGTCACTTTTCTGCTCCATAAATCAGGTAGTACCACGGAACCGAAAAATTATAGACCCATCACGTGCTTACCAACATTATATAAGCTCCTTACATCCATTTTGAGAACAAAAATTAACTCGCACATTGTTGCAAACAATATTTTGGACATGACTCAGAATGGATGTAGGGTTGGGTCCCGTGGTACTAAGGAGCTTCTCCTCATTGACATGACCATATGCCAGAAGATTCGGCGAGGCAGAGGGACTCTCTCCACAGCCTGGATTGACTATAAGAAGGCCTATGATTCGGTGCCGCACTCATGGCTGGTAAGGATTTTAGAGTTATATAAAATTGATATAACTCTAAAATCATTTTTGATGTCATGTATGCGGCAGTGGACCACGGTCTTGTGTCAACCAGGATGTCGAGATAGAGTTTCTGCCACGCAGGATATTATAAGGATAGAGCGTGGCATATTCCAGGGCGACAGTCTGAGTCCTTTATGGTTTTGTCTAGCTTTGAATTCTCTTAGTACTTTATTAAGAAATTCAAGGTTAGGCTGTCGACTGCGGAGAGGGGGTGAAGTTTTGTCGCATTTGTTGTACATGGATGACCTCAAGTTATTCGCACCAAACAGCCAAGACTTGATAAAACTGCTAAAAATTACTGAGACTTTTAGCAGTGCCATCAAGATGGAGTTTGGGGTGGATAAGTGTGCGGTTATGCATGTACAGCATGGGAGAGTAGTAAATTCAATCAATTTACAACTCTCCGATGCGATAGACTTCAGATCTCTCTCTGAAGTTGAAACATATAAATATCTTGGTATGTCACAGTCTTTGGGTGTTGATGACGGGGACATAAAACAGTCATTACGGGAGCGATTCTTTTGCCGCTTGAGAAAAGTATTTAACAGTCTTTTATCGGGTGGCAATAAGACACGTGCCTTTAATGGCTGGGTTATGCCTCTGCTCTCATACTCCTTTGGCATACTAAGATGGACTCAGACCGAATTGGACGCCTTGGATAGGAGAGTCCGTCAAATGCTCACGACTTTCAGAATGCTACACCCGCGCTCATCTGTTATGAGGCTGTACATCCCGCGGAGATGTGGGGGTCGCGGCTTTTTAAATGTCAAGGACCTACATAACCGTGAGGTGTGCAGTCTCAGGGATTATTTACTTAACAGTGAGTGCGGGATGCATTTGGATGTCGTGGCAATTGATAGACACTTTACGCCGCTCTCCTTGGCAACAGAAAACTGGCGCAAACCAGTGGTGCTAAGCACTCTCGATCGCAAGGACATATGGAAGAGCAAGGTGCTACACGGGCGCTACTATCGGGCTCTAACTGGGCCTGATGTAGATTTAACTGCCTCGGTGAACTGGCTACGTTTCGGTGACCTCTTTGGGGAAACCGAAGGTTTTGTCTGTGCCATTGAAGATGAAGTTATCAAGACGAATAACTACCGGAAATATATTATGAGGGACGGTACGGTCGACATCTGTCGGGCATGCCGCCGTCCAGGAGAATCACTCCGACATATTATTTCTGGTTGTTCTCATCTTGCTAACGGAGAGTATTTGCACAGACACAACCAAGTAGCCAGAATAATTCACCAGCAACTTGCTCTTGGATATGGCCTTGTTGAATCGGAGGTGCCGTACTATAAATATGCACCTGCGCCAGTACTCGAAAATGGTCATGCAACGCTCTACTGGGATCGCTCTATCATTACGGACAGGACTATTGTCGCCAATAAGCCTGATATCGTGGTGGTTGACCGATCCCAGCGCCGGGCAATACTGGTTGATATCACCATACCTCATGATGAGAACCTCGTGAAAGCCGAGAAGGACAAGCTCAGTAAGTACCTTGACTTAGCTCACGAGGTGACCGCCATGTGGGATGTTGATTCAACCATTATTGTCCCGATAGTCGTTTCAGCGAACGGTCTGATAGCGAAGAGCCTCGACCAACATCTTAAGAGGCTCTCGCTTGATGGTTGGATCAAGGGTCAGATTCAGAAGGCAGTACTCCTTGACACGGCACGTATTGTCAGGAGGTTCCTCACTCTGCAGCCCTGATCACCGGTAGCTTGGGCCCTGCCCCGCTGCTGGTGGTACTCTAGAATTAGTTTTTTATAATGTTTTATTGTTTTTTTATTAAAATATTGTAAAAATCTAGTTTTAAGAAAGAAAATAAATAAAGAGTATAATAATAAAAATAATAGAAAGAAAATAAATAAAGAGTATAATAATAATAATACAAAAAAGATTAAACAATGTAATTTAATTAATTTCATAAAAGTAAAACTTTTATTTACAGACAAAAATAAAATTTTTACTTTTATGAAATCAATTGGCCTATAGATGCTTGTGGTAAAAAAACCATGGTATAAATAAATTTAAAGACATGACACTTAGTTTTTTTCTTCAAAAAACCAAGTCTCCGAAACATACTACCTACTTAGATTTATTTTTGTACTTCCCAGTAATATTATAATTGGTTATTATTAAATAAATAGTTTTTTGCAATAATTAATTATAATTGTTTTTTTTAAACTACTGGCAACTCTGCTTTAATTCCTAGACTTATAGAATAATAATCTAGGTACTTTAGTGATAGACATACTCATCAGCAGCTATCATCATCATCATCAACAGCTTCAGAGTCCACTATTGGACATACATACATAATAACAACCCTATTTAAATTAAACATATTAATTTTGAGAGTTCTCGTTACACATCATATAACATAAGTAGGTACACATTCTTTAGTTATTTGTTGAAGTCTTTAACGTTGGTTAACTCGGTTACTCGGAACTCGGTAAACGATCGTGAATGCTAAGCTTGTACGCTTCTAGGTTTCGTTCTACCTCGTAGAATCTAGTAGGGTACGTGATCGTGACGCCAGCGCCATCCTCTCTCTCTCGAGAATCATGGGCATATATAATTTTTCGCATATCTTCTTGCGTAAAAACTTCTGAGGAAGTTCCATCACCACGGCTGAAGAAACCTTCAGTTGCACGCCGCCTTCAAGTCTGGTTACACTGTAAAGGGCACATTAGGGCAACAGCAATCTCTTAAAAAAATAACTCTATTTAAAGGAACCCACAGGTTAAGGGGACATGTCAAAAAAATGGGTTTTTTTAAATCCAGAAATATCATAAAAATATTAAGATTAGGTGTTTGATATTTGGATTTATGTTAATTGAGGATATGATTATTACGAATTATTGTAGAAGTCAAAACATGGTTACGACTTTACGACATATTTTCTCGATAAAAAATAAATCCAATGTAGCTGCTTTGATTTTAAAACGCGCTTTACATCTAAACGGTAATGAATAGAGTTATGGGATTTTTTTAAAAAGAAATCTATGTTTTCAAATTTTTTAATAATTGAATAATACTGCCACAATAAAATAATGTTTGATTTTACATTAGCGTTTATGACAATAAGCGGACGCGTGCGCCTCCGTCTCTTTCTTTCGCTCCAGGCAGTAATATAAACTATCACTGTCTTTCCGCCTCTTAGTCCCCCGCCCGATCCTCTAAATGACAGCACACATTTACAGAATACACTAAACATGCACACCAGTTTAGGCCCAAGACACCGTACTCGTAGAACAAGGGTACGAAGAACCGGTTCAAACTCGCTCTACACCAGGTACAGACATGTACCTGGACGCTTCTCTCCTCCTCCACAGCCCGGTGAAGCTGAAAATGCCGTAGAGGAAATCAGCAATCTCTCTCAAAAAAAAAAAAAAAAACCGCCTCTCAGTTCGGTGGTTATTTGAGTTCGGCCGTGGCCTTTGCCCGCGCCGGACCTGTGCTCGACATTTCCAACACCGAATTTCATATTCCACCTAAAGATTTAATGTTCTAACTCATGTGTACAAGTATTATTAGGTATTAGGAAACCAGTAAAATTATTAAAAACTTAAATTTTTTTTTTACAAAATGAAAAGGTAAGCTTAAAAAAAAGTATGCAGGAAAATGCCAGAAAAATGAGGGAAAGAAAAAAAAGAAGGAAAAATACCTTAGCGTTTTATTTCACTTCACTTTTGTTTTTTTCTTGCTAGGTTAGATATCCTGCTATATAATGTATGAATTACGTATAGCTTTGAATATAATAGAGCAATCCGTCCGCTTTTATTAGGCATAATTAATTCAAAATATCTTCTTCTATTCTTATTCTTATTTTTCGAGGTAGGCCCCTTATATGGAACTTTAGTTTGAGCAGATATAGAAACATAATTGCATTGTCAAATTGTAGCATCAGTTCCCTAGTTCAATACCTACTTGCTATCTGAAGGTAGGCGATAACAAAATGGTTTAACAACACAATTGTTCCATTCAGAGATAGACTACAATCTCTGATTCTGTAAAATGTCATATTTAACATAACCGTTGACCATTCAGTCTGAAAGTACCACTCAATCATCATCAGTGGGTCTTCCATGACAATTGTGTCTCCTTAAACTGCGTTCTATCCCATACTCTTTGTGACAAACCGTACACACAAAAGGCCTTACCCCCATATGTTTATGCATGTGCGAAGTCAAACTGTCTTTGTATATAAACTCCTCTGGACATATAGTGCATTTGAAAGGTCTTTTCTTTTTCCAATTACATTTGTGTGCTAACAAATGTATGTCATCCATAAAAGTTTTTTTGCATTTATCACAGAACTGTCTAGAATGTGTCCTCTCGTGGATTTTGAAGCCTCTACGTCTTGTAAAAGCTTTCTGGCAAACGTTACATACAAAGGGCTTTTCACCCGTGTGTGTTCGTATATGTTCTCTAAGGCTGACTCGATTTGTGTAGCTTTTGGAACAGTACGTGCACTTGTGTGGTTTGAGACCGCTGTGGCCTCGAAGATGGTGTTTTATAGTGGACTTTGAGGCAAAGCTTTTGTCGCAGAGGGCGCATATGAAACGAGGTTTCAGTGAAGAAGTGTTTGTCTTTTTCTGATGTTGTTTGCCTTTAGCTTTTTTCCGTTTATTTTTAGTTTCACCTGGAAAAGAAGGTAAAGTTAATTTTTTTATCAACTATTTTATATAACCTCGTGTCATGATCATTACAAGGATCAGCTCACGACTTTAAAAAATCGCAGGGACCGTGGAGGTCTAATTGAGACATTTAAAGTGTTTAAATGGACATTATGGCTTTCAGAATTGGGAAATATTATTTATTCATACAACAACATTCATTAAAGAGGCCAAAACCTTAAACATATACCAATTCTCAAAAATAAAATGGTATATATATTAATAAAGTGTGGAATCTTTACAGCTGAAAAGAGGGAAACCAGTAAAGAGATGGGAGGTTGACATAGTGGTTAGCTGGAAGAACTTGGACAAGATTCACCAGAGATAGCACACAGAAAACAAAGAGAATGGTTGAATTTGTGATAAATATTTTTATTGTTTACAATGTTACATGTTTTCTGAATAAATGGCTATTATTATTATTATATGGGTCGATGGCGCAGTGGTTAACCAAGTAATCATTTACAAGATAACACTTTAGTCTCTTAATTAGAAGACCGCCAGACTTCATGTCAGCGCCAGCCACGCAAATCTAAAAATAAATATCTACAACAAATAGGGATGTTCAATGGTAGATCGATAAACAATAAACACTTTTGACTTTGATATACCCGTCCCAGATACGTGCACCTTAAAATTTCTTCTAAATAGCTTCAGCTAGTGATGAAAGGGTTCAGTCTTTTAAGGCTTTTCATATTAATTAAAACTAACAGCTACAGTCTTAATTTTAGAGCAATGTCGTGTAAAAAGAGGCGTCTTATTTTAAACGACTAAAAGACTCGAGTCTCTTTCATCACTAGCTTCAACTGGTTAAGCTTGAAGAGATAACAGACAGACAGGTAGAAAGAGTTACTTTGTAATTTATTGTAATTTAATTTCTGATATTAGTAGATATTTTGATAACCCAATGAAACAAAAATCCCATTTATTGATAACACGAACATAATAGCTACAAGCTTAAGCACAACACCAATGGAATAGTTATTTGTTATACAAGAGTGCAAAGTTGCTTTTTAACCGCGTGCTCAATTTTGATGACCGAGCAAGCGAAGGATTCTAAAATTCAATCCTGATCAAAAATTAGAATCCTGAACGTTAGCGAGGGAATTAAAAGAGTACGAGGTGCAAAATTTTTGCAATCGAGTGCAACACGTAACTTTTCATCCCACCTCAGCGAGGAAATGATTAAATGCAAAAAAAACACATTTACTGTGTAATACCCTATTCTGTTGGCGTCAAATAAACTTCCTCGTCGCTAGAATCACTCATTTTAGGTTTTTTACTTGTTTTCAAGTTTCTTGTTTTTAACCTAAGGTTTTAACAATATGACGTGAAAGGAAAATGGCGCGCGCAAAGCAAATAAAAAAAAAGTATAAAAATTAAAAAAGGTTGTATGATAAATTCGGCACCATGGAGGTAGAAGTAAATAGGTTTAATGATGTTTTGAATTCAATTTACTGTATCCTCTAGCGGATAAAAACGGCTTTAGCACTCAGATATCGAAAAGCAAAAATACTCTTTCCGAGATGGGGGATAATTCTTTTCGTTTATGACGTCAGAAGCGGTAGTCTTTATCCAACTGTGGCGCATGGTGTACTAATAACATTCGTTTCTAAACATGCATGCTAGGGATGGCAATCATCAATTCAGTCAGACATTTTTATACTTATTTTCAAAGAAATTAAATAAAATAAACAAATTTATTTCTACAGTAACAGTTGCTTTATTTGTTTTATAATAAAGTAGCTGTGCCCGCAACTTCATCCGCGTGGAATAGTGACTTTCGGCATCATTAATACTTTTTTAGGCTAATTATTTTGTTGTATTTATTTATATCTAATCAAAGCCTAAAAAATAAGTTTCTAGCTTCTTCTAGCTTAAAAAATTACGTAATTATAATAGGTAATTATAATAACCCCTTACAGCCTTTTTTCGCATTAAAAAGTAGCCTATGTCCTTTCTCTGGCTCTAGACTATCTTTGTACCAAATTTCATTTAAATTGGTTCAGTAGATTAGGCGTGATTGATTAACATAGAGACAGACAGAGTTACATTTGCATTTATAATATTAGGATATTAGGAAGGATTAGTCAGTATAAACAGGAATATTTTAATTTATGTGAATTTTTGTATCAGTAAATTATTGCTTATGTCCCATCCCTATTGTCAGATTTTTCCGACAGGGGCATTGGACATCAATAGAATTTTAGTATCAGTCATTTATCTAACTTCAGACATTATTTTTAGGTTATCTAATTAAGACACTAAAGTGTTATCAATTGTAAATGATTACTTGATTAATTATTTACCAAATATAAACATTATTTTTATATAATACAGCGTAAATAAACAAAAAAAGCAGATTATAGGAGTAGTGGTATTTGGTTGTAGATATACGACCTTGGCGAAATGGGCCCGAAAATATTTGTTGGATTAATCCGACCTTGGCGGTTAAACAGTTAACGCGCCCGGTCTGCGAGTGTAAGGTTGTAAGTGTAAGCAATTTTCCCAAACGCCCATCATCGGATGAGTCACCAAAAATTTTATCATCTTGAGCTTCTCCGTGCTTCGAAAGCCACATAAAGCCATTGGTCCCGGCTGCATTAGCAGTCGTTAACAACCACCAATCCACACTGGGCTCGCATGGTGGTTTGTGACCCGTTCTCCCAATCCATCCATGGGGAAGGCGGGTGCCCCAGCAGTGAGGACATAAAATGGACTGGCGATGATGATGATTATTATTATTACCTTTACAGCTTGCAGGCCATTCTGGTGGTCCAAACTCAGGGTAATACCCCACAACAGGAACGTTGAACGAGCTGGTACCTTCCTCACCATTACTCTCCTCACCCAAGTTATTTATATCCGGTGTCACCGTTATTTCTACCTCAATTTTAAGAGGATCCGACATCTTTTGGTTCTCTTGTTCATGGCATATTGTAGTTTATTTACAATCATTCCTAAAACTGCAACAAAGATATTTTATTGCTACATCTTAAGCAAAAGCTAAGAGCATGAGCATCTTATTAAGTAAATTGTTAGTGCTAAAAATAAAAAAAATAAAAAAGTCATGTTTACTAAATGAAATAGAGAGCAGTGTCGTAATTTAAGCAGAATAGTAAGAATCTGGTACTTATGAGATTCCAATTAAGGCAAGATAAACAAAAAGAAATATTATATATCATAGCCTTCATCATCACTTTTCATCAGGTGAGTTAGTAGTCAAATGCAAGCCTATCTACCTAATTATAAAAAAAAATTGATATCAGCAGAATGTGAAATCAACAATATCATGTTTTTGTTGACTGCCCAATAAATAAATAAATAAATAAAATAAGTGTGTACTGTGACAGATTGTTTTCCTTTTCTTTAGATTTCTTAAAATTTACATGCAGTCTAAAACAGAAAATAGAAAATAATAAATAAATAAACAATAAACACTAAACAAACAAGAAATACTAATATCAATTAGATCTTGACTAGATTTAGAAGGGCATACAATATTTTTATTCAACACTTTTGGCATAAAAATCGTAGGGGGACTTAAGATCTTTATGCTAAGCTAAATTTTGCTTAAACTGAGTAAGTAAGGATTACAAGGGTGATAACTGATAAACAACACTTACTATAACGTAACGTTTTAGACGACTGAGACTCTTTTACCGTTGTCGAAACAATAACACAAAACTAAGTAGTCGTTCTGTGTACGGCACATTAAATAATGTATTATTTATTATTTGCACTAAATCTGCACTCTGCACAGACAGAAAACTAGCAGGTTCGTTAGTAGATAGACGACTAGACAGCTGAGTTGACTTATATGACATTGACTTAAAGACCGAGACTTCTTGGCGGGAAAGTGAAGAGTCATGTCTGCGGTTTTGTTTTATTTTCTAAAATTTGTGTTATGTCGAATATTAATGTGAAATAATAGTGGATTATTAACCGTTAAGTGTTCGTGAGTGTGCATGAGTGTTGGGAAATGAAACAAAACAGTGCAATGTTACTTTTCAAATTCTCACAAGAAGTCTGCGTGAGGACTTAGTAAAGCTCCACATCTTTACTGAGATACTCGAGAGTTTAATGTATGTTATTATGCTGTGTAAGTTTGTGATGAGAAATAAATGCCTTTATTTATTTATCAGACTTATCAATCACAACAAGATAAACTATCAAAGATCTGACTGAGTCTGGTCTGACGGTCTGAAGCTCAGAATAATAACTAAAGCTATAGATATTGAACTAAAATAGCAACACAAATACATCAGTTAGTAGGTACTAATGTACCTAGGTGATGTATTGGAAAAAGACAAATTGTCCCTTTTTATGTATTTGTGTTGCTATTTTAATCCTGTTTTAGTTATTGTTCAGATAATTACTAAAGCTTTAAATTATATATTATATCATATTGTATTATTCTAAGATACTATATATTAAGTAAGAAGAAGAAAGAGCAAGAAGATAGCCATGAAGTTGTAAAAACTCTGGTAATACTAAGTACGTGCACTAAAGGCTGTATGATCTAGACTGAATGGATGCCTTTTCGAAATGGTAAAAAAACAAACCTATGAGCTGTCACTGTCAGGCACGTCAGGTAGATGTCAAAAAAAAAAACCTATGTCGTTAGTGACCCGGTTGCTATAAACAAAAGTTGAAATTGAAGTAAAGTGCCTAGTTTCTTCGATTTTTCACTAAACAATGAATGAATAAAACTATAAAATGTCGAATACAACAGCAGATAGTCTGTGTCGCTGTTGCCTTGCCGAAGGCGACTTCAAGAATTTAGGCATCCCGTATAATGACAATGGAATTGATGAAGTGTTTTGTGACATGCTACGTGATACTTTTTGCATAAATGTAAGTTCATTGTCTTTCGGCTATTTAGGCAATTTGAAAAACTGTTTTAACACTCATACACACTCTTTGCTATCCCGTTTCACATACTAGATACAAACCGGGTTTACTTAATTATAAGGGTAACAGTGATAACGGCTTTTGGTCTTTAGATAAAAGAGGTGCCCTCGATTTCGATCTGAACGCCTCGGAGAATCTAGTTGAGTTTCGCTTGCGTGATGTCATCCCCTCTAGGAACCCTCTGAGGATGTTAGATTACCATGTTTTAGTTTAAAGAACCTATTGTTTAGCCATTTCCAAAGTCAGGAGCTTGATGGCGCAGTGGTTAACGCGCCCGGTCTGCGAGTGCTGAGGTTGAGCAACTTTCGCAAAGGCCAGTCATCAAATGGGTGACCTAAAATTTTTCATCTCGAGCTTCTCCGTGCTTCTGAAGGCACATAAAGCCGTTGGTCCTGGCTGCATTAGCAGTTGTTAACAACCACCAATCCGCACTGGGTCCACATAGCGGTTTATGGCCCGTTCTCCCTATCCATCTATAGGGAAGGCTCGTGCCCCAGCAGTGGGGACTGGATTGGGTGAAGACTATCAGGCTTTTTCGGAGTACAGGGCTATAGTAAAAAGTATGATAAAACACGCTCATAGTCAATATAGCCACCGTGTTCAATGTCACTTACTGAAGGAACCTAAAGCTTTTTGGAATTACATAAAATCTAAAAGAGGTAGTAGGAGTCCGCGAAGTATTGTAAAGGATGGGTTGGTTTTAAATGCAGATTAATGCGCTATGGTATTAGCTAGGTGCTTCCAGTCGGTATATAGCGCAGAGAAGGCCCGGTTGGACGTAAGCACGAGTGTGGCGCAGGCGGGCGACAGCAATGCGTCTGCGCGCGTGCACGTTGACCGCCTGAAGCTCGATGATGTGACCGCTGCGCTGCGCCGGCTCAAGCCGAAGACTTCCGGGCCGGATGGTATACCACCTTTCGTGTTCAGGGACTGTCGATGTCTGTTCGGGGCTGGCCGCATCCCTGTTGCATATATTTAATTTGTGTTTAGGGTCAGCAGTATTTCCGGAACGGTGGAAGATGACACGGGTCGTCCCGGTTCCGAAGGGGCGTGCGTCGAGTAGTGTAGAAGGTTACAGGCTTGTGGCAGTGTTATCGACACCGGCAAAGGTACTAGAGTCGGCCATACATAAGTGTCTATACGTGCAAGTGAGCGCACAGCTGGCGGACGAGCAGCACGGGTTCCGCGTGGCACGCAGCATCACTTCCAACCTTCTCAACTTTATGGCGGACGTGGTGCCAGCGGTGGATAGTGGGGTGCAGGTAGACACCGTTCATTTCGATTTCCAAAAAGCTTTCGACCTAGTCAACAATGACATGTTACTTAAAAAATTAGCGGGTGTCAGTTTCACCCCGCACCTTTGCATCTGTTTGCGAGTTACATGGGAGACGGACAGCAGAATGTTGAGTACGCTGGGTACGTATCGGAGCCGTATGTCACAAGATCTGGGGTGAGCCAGGGCAGTTATCTTGGGCCTCTGGAGTTTGTGTTGATGATTAACGATCTGCCGAGCGTGGTAAAGGAGGCTAAGTGCCTATTATTTGCGGATGACTTCAAGCTGTATCTGCCTGTCGAAAGTTCAGGGGACTGCGAGAGGTTGCAAAGGGACATAGACAGAGTGGTGGCTTGGAGTGTTTGCAACCAATTGCAGTTCAACACCTCATGTTATTATTAGGCATAACTATGAGGATGGGGGTATAACTGTGCAAAGGGTAACAGAGGTCATAGATCTGGGCGTACCGCTGAATAACGGACTATCATTTAGCGATCATATTAATAGTATCTGTAAGAAAGCATCTCGCAATTTAGGTTTTATATTACGCAGAGCCCGCGGTTTTACCAACATCACAGCGTTTGTCGCTTTATATAACGCATTAATCAGGAGTCAGCTAGAGTGTAAGGCCATTATCTGGGCACCTCATGAAACGAAGTATCAGCTCATGTTGGAAAGAGTCCAGAACAAATTTGTTAGGTATCTGTACATGAAACTATATGGGGTCTATCCATTTTATCCGCTGAGATATCCTAATCTATTTGTGTTGGGGATGGTGGGTATAGTGAGCTGAGAGTCAGAAGGGATTTGCGCTGGTTTGTTATATCCATAAAATATTGAGGGGGAAAGTGCACAATGCGAGGTTTCTACAGCATATTCGGTTCAGCGTGCCGGACCGGTACACGGAGTGGCGGCGGCGGCGCGCGCCGCGGCTGTTAGCGCTGCCGCGCGCACGTACTTCCGACCTGCTGGCTGAGGCGCCGCCGCTCACGCGCGCCATGCGCACTATTAACGAGATAGCGGAGCGAATGGACATATTATCATGTTCTCTGAGTGAGCAATAAAATTTGCGTTAAAATTATTAAACAAAACAAAAACATTTTAGATACTTTATAAAATGATTTTGGTCATATAAAAATTTTTGCAATGAGTACGAGTATATAGTATTTACTTTATATAATGTTTTTTTGCTTCAGATAACTACCATGGAAGGGGAAGTAGGTTCGACATTGTACAGTATCTGTGAGGTGTGCCAGCTACGTCTCAGAGATGCGACCTCGTTCAAGCAGCAAGTGTTGAAGTGTGAACAGAAGTTTCAGCAGTTTTACATAGACAATATACTGAGTGGTATGATAGTAAATTTAGGTTAAGAGAATATTTATTCGCTCAAGAAATTACATATTTCAATTACTTATGGTTTTATATAATTTAACAAAGTTGCAAATTTTTAAAAAAGTTTTGAAATAATTTCTACAACTGGGATTTTTTTTTGTTTTTTTTTGTTTATTTTAGGGAAATTTACACACAAATAACTAACTTATATAAAACCGATTTGAACCAACACCTCTTTATATACTGGGTCAGGTGCACTACTGACTAAGCTATCATCGCTCTTTCCGGTTTAAAAAAAACATTTATTTAAAATTATTTTTTTAACCCTAGTTGCAAAAAGAGGTACTACAGTATTAAATAATTCGAAATAAAAATAAAAATTACAAAATAAAGTAAAATTTTGTCACGTTTTAAAAAAAACGCACTTAATCCAAAGCTAGCAAAATTCATTGAATCAGATGCAATTATTAGAAAAGAGATTTTTTGATAATTGTTAATCAGAAAAAATGCTATTAATCTCAAAGGGCATTCATAGGTTGTTAATAAAATCGAGCTTTTAATAAAGTATGCTTCCCGCATTGACCTTATATGTCTATATGTCTGTATGCCTGTGTGTGTATGTCTGTGGCATTGTTTCTCCAAAACGAATGCACCGATTATGATGTGGTTTTTTTTATTATTATTATTGACTGTGGATAATTTTACAATCCATAAATGTTAAATTTTGTATCCATAAATGTACAAGTTGTTATTGCTTAATGCTTTTAAATAAACAAGAGCACAGTGGTTTTCGCTAACATCAATTAGTAAACTTACAATATATTCTGTGATAGTTGATGAAACATTCTTTTATTTCTCAGGTGTGAAAAAGGAAGTGACTTATGATGAAAATGAAACAAGGTATGATGAAAAAGAAATTAAATATGAAGGTGAGTAAGGAAATTCTATCATTCAATTGTTCATTTAAAAATAAATGAAACATGTAGAATGTTTTTGTTTTGTTTATATAGTTATAACGCAAATTTTGTTGCGAAACAAATTACAAAAACACAAATGTTGAAAACAATTTCCACGAGCAGGATTTGAACCTGCACCCTTCTGACATACCGGGTCAGGTGCATGTGTTGTCAGGAGGTTCCTCACTCTGCAGCCCTAACCAACGATAGCTTGGGTCTATCCCCGCTGCCGGTGGCAACCTAGGTTAAGTTTTTATATTTTATATTGTAAATATGTTTTTATATAAAATATTGTAAAAAAAAATTCACAAATGTTCAGACTTGAAATATTTCACAGGAAACTGCTCATAATTTTAGTGCGGAGACTCTGTACACAAAATACAGAAGTTATTCAAACACTATTTCGACCTCCCGATGATTTTGTACACTTAGTAAAAAAATGGAAGAAATATTCAGAAATGATTTTACCATAGTAAACTGTACTACCGGAAAAATAGCAAAAACTATTTTTGATAATATGTCCGACCTTAAGTATGTACCTGCTTTCCAATAATATATTTAAAAAAAATTATACATTCGCATGCGCGGATATATTACGTTATTAAATTTAATAACGCAGCATTTAAAACTGGCCGAGCGAGACGTAAATATTTTGCTGTGTCCAATTTGTAAATTAATATTTGATTACGATTGTACATTATAATGATATAAGTATTATAAAGTGTACACCTAAATTGTGTTTCATGTATTCATTTATAATATAAAAGACACCCAAATTCACACATTAATAAATTATAATTATATATAAATTAACTATGTGTGGCTCAACCCTAGCCAGTAGGTACAGCTCGGTACGTCGACTCAATGACACGGCACTGTTTGCCGCACTCTCGTTCGCTCCGGCAGTAGTGCAGGCGTGTTTACGATAAATAATGGAATAAAATAAAATATGCGTGTATTTTATTTTATTTTTGTATTAGTAATTTGATCGAAAGTAACCGCTGTACGGCCACAGTATGGTGACACTAGATGGCGTTAGTTGTCTATTTCATCAGCTATAGATCATGATGACTGTTTGTTATTCCCAAATCAGTCAGTATATTAATTGATGTTGCAAACTATTAACTTAATTCTAGATGAGAAAATGCCCTCAATGCAGATATTCATTCAGCCAGTGGTGGATATTGAGGATCAGCCGTTGTCTATGCTGCGGTCTAACCAGACAGAGACGGAGGTCTCTGACAACGACGCTGATTGGACGGCGGCCGGCGATCATAGCGATGGTAATTTTGTTTAAATAAATATGCACTTTTGTATACATGGCAGATATTCAACCTGAAAATAACAGTTCGGGTCCAAATGGAAATCGAATCCGCTGAGTTACCGAGACTTCAGAAGACTCGTAACATTTTTCTAATTGTGATTTACGATGCACACCAGCGGTATTACGTCACTGTGAAGATACCCTCACAGTTGAAAGAACACTTTTTCAATTATTTAAAAATCGATAAAGACGTAATTTCTTGGTCTAATAAAAAATAAGTTGATGTTTTAAAGAACTGTTACGTGATTTCATTTATACATTTAATGTTCTGGGTTTATTTATTTATCACTTACACACCACATTGCATATTACAGATGAAACCGTAAAACCGATGAAATCAAAGACCAAAAAGTTTTCATGTGACGTATGCCAAAAGAGGTTTAGTTACAACGGCTCCTTAGAGGTCCACATGCGAATTCACACCGGCGAGAAGACCTACCAATGCCAGTTGTGCAACAACAAGTTCGTTCACAACAAAGCGTTGACAAAACACATCGAAAACAACCATTCAGACGGGGATAGATACCCATGCACTATATGCACAAAAACGTTCGAAAAGGCGAGATTCCTAAAAACTCACATCAAAATACACTTTGACGAGCAAAAGTTCAAATGCAGTCATTGCGGGAAAGAGTTTCAGCGCAAAAAAGGATTGAAGGAACACCTCAAAACGCATACGGGTGAAAAGAAATACATATGTGAAGTTTGCAACAAACCCTTTGGTCACAATCAGACGTTGAAGTCTCATATGCTAACGCATACGGGCGAAAAGCCTTATGTGTGTGATATATGTGGTAGGAGGTTTCCCCAGCGTACCCATTTGAAGAGACATATAGTGATAATCCATGCCGGCATCAAACCTTATTCGTGCAAAGTGTGTCACAAACAGTTTTCGAGTAAAAGTTATTTGGCAATTCACGAAAGGCAGCATACGGGTGAACGACCGTTCTCGTGTGAAGTGTGCAAAAAGGATTTTACAGCATACACGACTCTGAAAGTGCATATGCGCGTGCATACCGGTTTAAAGCCGTATTCGTGCAGTTTTTGTAGCAGACAGTTCGCACAAATGGCCAGTTTCAAGTTGCACGAGCGTACGCATACCGGTGAACGGCCGTTTTCGTGCAAAGTGTGTAAAAAGCCGTTTTCTGACAACGGTTATTTGAAGATTCACATGCGAGTGCATACCGGTGAGAAACCTTATGTGTGTGAGGTCTGCAACCGTTGCTTCAGAGAGACGGGGCAGCTCAAAAGACACATGACAGTGCATACCGGTGTCAAACCTTATACCTGCAAGATTTGCAATAAACAGATTGGGAATTTGTCCAAACATATGAGAGTTCACTCCGATGAAAGGCCTTTTATGTGTAATATATGCAATAAACAATTCTCTATCAGCGGTAACTTGAAATTGCATATGAGGGTGCATACGGGTGAGAAGCCGTTCTCATGTGATGTGTGTAGCAGTCAATTCACTCAGAGCAGTGGCTTGAAAAGGCATAGGTGTACGCATGTGGGGAAGAGTGATGGTTGATTGTGAATGGCCTTATCTTGTCTTATCTAGTGGGGGTTTGCCTTTCTCAGTAATATGTATTAAGGCGTTGACAATTATGGAACAGCGCTCTCTGTCGATCTGCGTGTGCGTATGAGTAAAAAGTATGTAAATAGTGCTTGATCCACTAAATTTAAATAAAGAAATTCGAAAAACACTTCATTCAAAGGTAATTTGGTACCGGTAATGCAGGTAACGTCATCTAAAAAAGTATCAGTACTTTTTTCGTTACATATTGCGCTTTAGCCAATCCGATTAGAGCGGTTAGTTATTTTACCGGTAAAAATGCCACCCAGGTAACGATACCAAGCATACCGAAATTTTTTTTACCGGTATTCTTAGTATGCTCAAGAGTCCCATTAATTTTTTTAGCCAAAAGTGAAGGTACTGACCTATCCAAAACTGTCAAGTTTCTTCAATCAATGTTCAACCATATGCTTTAAACATAAAGTTCAAAGTCTATTGGGGAAATTTGATAGTTTGTGGTAGTCTGGCGTGCAGGCGTGTGTACCGGTTAGTTAATTTACTTAACCAAAGCCGGTGTCGACTCACTAGCTAGTAATTACAGTTAAAAAAACTTTGACTTTTAGTTTTGAGCTTGAACTGGTTCAAAATTCAAAAAACAACACAGTTTCCAATATTGAGTGGAAATAAAATTTTAGTTTGTATTCAGCAAATCATACAGTATTTTTTTCTCTTCGTCTTATAGAGTTGTGATCTATATTCATTTATTATCTAGTAGGTTGAATCTAGCATTTTGTCAAATGTACAATGTTATTGTTGAAATGAGATGATATATAGCGTCATGTAATTTATTTTAATCGTTATTTAGCATAACAAACAGTGTTAACTACGTTCACGGCTCGCCTGAAATATATGTGTTGACCAGTTTCCGACATAGTTTCCGTTGGTCGCCAAAAACTAACATAGTTAGTTATCTTAATTAATGGCTTCGCGTTTAGCATTTAGCCAATTTCAAGTATTTTTATTATTATTAGTAGTAAGAGTACGGTAGATAGAAATTAAAATGGAGTCTCACAACACGTGTTATTACGGCAAGAACTCGGGTGAAAACTCCAAAGGAACTAACATAGGTTTGCATTGAAATTTTACAGGATGACATTAAATTATTGCTAAAGTCAAACATTAGTTGTAGACCCCTATTTTTAATGATCAAACGAAACAAATGTCGATGACTGGTTCCTTTTGAGCATTGGTGCCGCTACATTACGTATTATTTATTTTTTTACGCCACTTTTAATATACAAAATGTAAAATAATTTAAATTTAATTAAAAGCATGGAACCTATGAGTATTCATTGTAAAATAGTCTTTAGTTTCAATGGCGTAAGTGCTATTTTGGATAGCATATTTGGTCTGATATTATTAATTAAAATTATTAATCATCAGCTTTTTCAGTTTTGCATACATTTTATCCGGGCATTGAAAAGTCAGCTCTTAGTTCAAAATAAAGAAATGTTGGTTTTATTTCTTACTCTAACATTTAGTACCAAGTTGAATAAATATAAAATATAAAATAAAATATTAGACAGCATCACATACATTGTTCTGATCCCAAGGTAAGTAGCTAAAGCACTCGTTTCATGGAAATCTGAAACAACGACGGTACAATCAGGTAGACCCGACACAATATCGAAAAGATCGTTTTCGACATTGACCCGACCGGGAATCCGTAGTGCCGGCCACAGTCCGGCGTGCAAGCCTCTCTGCTACGGAGGTCGTCGCCTTTGAAATATGCTTGAAGTTGGTTTTGAAGACGAATGTTAACTAGTCTTTTAACGTCTATTTAAAAAAAAACTTTCATGCGTATCAGTTTGATTTACTCAATAGGTCTAATTCTACTTACGTACAGATGCTAATATTGTATTTTTAAACACATTTTGGTTTTGTAATTTTCTCTAAGGCATTTAAATGAGTTAGCCATGAAAGCTACTGAAGAAAATGGAGCATTATGATGTCTCCTAAATGTTATCATGTTACCATTACAATAGTACCGGTCTAATATATTAAAAAAAATGATTAATGGTGCCGAGTTTTCCGGTCCACCCGCCACATAAGTATGAACGTGCCCCAAGGTTCACTATTAGGGCCACAACTTTACCCCATTTATGTTCTCTACTTTATAATAATAGTGCAGAGTTATGCGAGACAGTAGGTACTAGGTACTACTTGCTAATGATACTTCGCTAAAATTGCCAGTGGACATAAAAATTATGAAGAAGTTACGAACTTTTATTTGTTTACGGAAGCGCTTGTCCTTCAATTTATCGGATAGCAAGATGATTCTTGATTCTTAATATTTTGATATGATGACAGACTTAGAAAGTATGGAAAAACAAGCCTTACCACCAGTGAACTAAACCGAGATCATTATTACCTACCCCTTTGCCCGTCAAGACCTTTAAGATTAGGCCGGAAATTAACCAATTGACTACATAGGCGGTTAAAATGAGAGCTAACTTAAGTTTGTTCCACAACAATTACGAATTTGCTCAGTAGGCTAAGTAACTGTATGTTCTCATTCGATTTAGTCATACTAATGTTATAAAGAGGAAAGCTTTGTATTTTTGTGTTTGTAACGAATAAACTCAAAAACTACTGAACCGATTTAAAAAATTATTTCACCATTAGAATGCTACATTAGCGTTCGCTGCTAGTAATTAAAAAAAGTCAGTCTTCATTCATTCTTAGCAACCATAGAGAAATATATAACAACAGCTGTCACTGTCAGTTTGCGAAAATGCAATTGCATCGTAGGTGCATGAAGCTTTTGCATGAAGCGACAGCTACCTACATCTCTGAGTACTGAAACATAAGTACTCAGAGACCACGTAGTGATTACTTGCTCAGTGCAGAGACCTACATCTACAGCTTCATGGTGGCAACTACCTACTAAACGTCAAAATATTTATCTAGTCTATGGTTTTCAAAGTTGCCGTCTCTCAAACTTGGAATTTTGAATTCTTGACAAAAAACTTAAATGTGCACATATGGGACACAAATGACACAATGCGGCTCAGAATCATAACCAAAGCTATTATTGATCTCATCAATGCGGTAAGGGGTAGTTTGTTCAACAACAATTATTAATTTGCCTAATTTAATTTCTTGTTTGATGGCTCTCGCTATGATTTAGCCAGTGTCTAGTTTTAAGGCAGGTAATTGAGATCCAAGTAAACAACATCTCCATTAAAATTTTCATTTAATAGGCTGAGTGACTAAGTGTTCTTTTGCCATATGATTTAGTAATGTGTAAAAGTCAGTCGGCACTTCTTGGCGGGAAAGTGAAGAGTCACGTCTGCTCTGCGGTTTTGTTTTATTTAACCGGTCAACCACGACATACACTGTGCTGTTTTCAAGTGTCATTGGCAGTAATGGTCGCTAACCTAAAAGTGACTCGGTTGCCATAAACAAAAGTTGAAGTTGAAGTAAGTGTTCGTGAGTGTGCATGAGTGTTGGCAAATGAAACAAAACAGTGCAACGTCACTTTTCAAATTCTCTCAAGATGTCTGCGCGAGGACTTACTTATCTTTACTGAGATACTCGAGGGGTTGGGAGGTTTATCATTTCTCACTTCTCATTTCTATTATCATTGGAAGGAAATATTGTTTATTTATGTATTACTTGTACATAAGAAAAATTACCGTTGCCATAAAAAAAAAGTTAGTCATTCACTGTCATTCATTCATAACAACTGTCACTGTCAGTTTGCGAATTGCATTGCAGTACTGGCTAAATCGTAGCGAGAGCCATTTTACAAGAAATTGAATTGAATTGTGCCCTAAAACTAGACACTGGCTAAATCGTAGCGAGAGCCATTTTACAAGAAATTGAATTGAATTAGTATCACTACCTAGTCTAGTCTGTGCATTGCATGCAAAATTGCAACATTGCATTTGCATTTGCATGCATTTTGCAGATCTCGTATTTAATTGCAGTGGTTCAGGTGGTCAAGCGGAAAGTTAAAGAATACCTATACTGCTTTCTAGTTTTGTCTTTCTACTTTCTTTATTATATGGAGTCCTTACAAGTAAAAGCATTGGGTGCGGCAAAAATTGTCTAAACCCTACTTCAAAAAAAAACTAATAAAGAGAAAGAACAAAAACTATGTCTACGTCGGCCGAAATATGGAATTTAGGTGCGCTATGCCGTTGTTGTCATACCGATGGCAATTTCAAGAGTTTGAGCGCGCTATATCCTTACAACAACGAAGTGGAAGTCTATTCGGAGATGCTACGCGACTCTTTAAATATCGAGGTAAGATATCCTCCTCATCCTAGAATGGGATTTAAAAATAATGTATCAGCTCCTTTACTTTTTGTGCATGTAAGAGCCGACTAATTCCCTAGGGTTCTAGGATGATCGCACATCCAGCAATCGGCTAGCAACCTATTACTGATGTTTTCCACCTCGGAACCCTACTTTGATTATGCTAAATGTGGTGTCGAGGTCACTAACCGCTGATATATTAAAAATTTGTGATTTTTAGGCTCCGTCTAGCCCTTTTGGGAGATGGTTGTGATAGTATGTATGTATGTATGTATGTAGATATTTATTGATTTATATAACTTATACGTTCCTAACAATAAACAGTGTAAAGAGGTAGATTTTCGTCTGGTTTTTCACCTTCTAGACTTAGCTAGCATGATTGGTGAATCTAATTAAGTTTGGAGACTTACAAAGAGTGATGCCAATTAGAAATCCTCTTGGGTTTGTACACTTAGACCTAAGGGTCACTAAGAATTTTTAAAGTCAAAGAATAGGCAAATGTATGTGATGAACTGACTATTTCTCGATTTAACTTTGTAACATAAAGAATAGATATTATGTATGCTTAAATTCCAATGAACTATATTAAATGAGGGCCTGTGCCTGTGTAAATGTTTGTAAAGCATAATTTAAGAGTTTGTACAGTATAAAGTTATTTTATTTGCTAATTTATAGATAATGCAGCTATCATTAGAAGTGAGCCACACAATCTGTGATGAGTGCATTGTGCGTCTGCGTGACGTTGCCCAGTTCAAGAAGCAAGTGCTAATGTGTGAGAAGAAGTTTGAAGAGTACTGCAAAAGTATGTTGAGTCTTCTATCTTTATACCACATCACCACCATTGTCACTATCACCAGCTTATTCTCTGTCCCTACTGCTGGGGTACAAGCCTGCCGCTCAATTTATGAACCAAGTAAAGAACATGTGATCAGTTTCGAGAACAACGCGGTCAAAGTTTAAATTTTATTTTAGGACCTACAATAAGTAATGCAAAAATTTGTAAAAAACTCTCCTTTAGAGCAAGATAGAAATAAACGGGTCTTTGATTCTTATAGATCGTAATGTCAGCACCTCAAATATCTAAAACAATCATAAATACAGTAAGTGGTACAGACGGCAGCAGATCAACCTACCACAAAATGTCAAATTTCTTTAATACTTTTTGAACCTTATAGTTTGGGTATAAAGATCAATATTGATTAGAGAAATTTGACAGTTTTGGATAGGTTGATGTGCAAGCGTGTGTACTTACTGCGTTCATAAATTGTGCGGCAGAAGCCTAACCTATGAATGTTTACACCACAAGGAGAACAAGCCGTAAGCCACCACGTGGGCCAGTGCTTTGTGGTGATTGTTGACCACTGCTAATGCAGCACTGTTATGCCACAATGATGATAAAAAGTTAAAATGCTTTTACAAATGGGATTTGAACCCACACCATGTACAATTTACAAAAACTTTTTTTGTAAATGTCATTGACTTCTGTTACAGCTGTGCAGTTTCTTGCAGTTTCTTACTTTGTATTAAGTGCTATAATGATTTTTATTGTAATTATTTGTTTCAGATGAACTGGCTTCTAGAGTGAACAGTGAATTTATCAAAATTGAAGTAGATAGCATTGATAGTGCAGGTAGGAACATTTTAAGATTTTTTAATGTAATATATGAAACGGATATCCGGTAACTATCCGGCCTATCCGGCCTTGTTTTCACTATCTGGCCGGATACTGGATAGTAATTCTGTATACGGCCGGATTCCTGATAGTAAAATTAAAAAAAATTGTCATTATTTTACACCAGGCAAATCATACCACAATAAGTTATGGACACCGTTTATTTTAATAATCGCGTGTCAAAAATGTTTGTTTAATTAATTAATTTATTAGTTTAGTACTCAAAATTAACTAGTGGCAAATTGTGTTGAATGAATATCAAATTTAAAAAATAAATAAAAATTGAAAAAAGTGGTCCGAATATCCGGTAGCCGGATATCTGGCGCTCCGGCCACTTAGCTTGCCGAATATCTGGTATCCGGCCAAACCACTATCCGTTTAATTTACATCAGCTTATGATAATTCCACTTCATCACCGTTCTAACAGAGTACACATCAAATTGGTAAGTAAATTGTTCTTTTTTTGGGTACTAATGATTATTGTCAATCTCCGTGTGGTGGAGACCTAGTGGTTTATGAAACAGCTCCTCACATATCTCTAACACTAGCTCATCATTTGCTTAGGTACATTAACAGGTCACATCCAAAAATACATCACAAAAATTGAGATCGAAAATATTGAACTGAGACGCAATATGCAACCACCAACATATAGTATATACATATTATATTTCTTCTACAGTAGTTTATCAACGGGTGAGGTGGAGTAAACGTGATTATTATAGAGTAGCGGCCCGTCCCTGCTTCGCACGGGTGGACTTTTTTTTTAAATATAGCCTATGTTGCTCAGCGCTAATCTAGCATTCTAATGGTGAAAGAAATTTTTTAAATCGGTCTGGTAGTTTTTGGGTTTATTTGTTACAAACATACATACAAAAATACAAAGGTTTCCTCTTTATAATATTAGTATAGATTATATTGTTATTATTCATACATACATACATACATACATATAATCACGCCTCTTTCCCGTAGGGGTAGGCAGAGACCACTTCTTTCCACTTGCTACGATCCTTACATACTTGTTTCGCTTCGTCCACTTTCATTATTCCCTTCATACAAGCTCTTCGGTTTAGGGTACTCTTGACCTGGCCTCTTTTCAAGACGTCCCTGATTTGATCTCGAAACGTCCGCCTAGGTCTACCCCTACCAACACTTTCATTCACACTCGCCTTATACACTTTTTTCGTCAATCATTCTCCATCCATTAATTAATTGATGAATATAAAACGCACGTACATTATGATATTGTCGATGTTACATGCTATAGATAGCAGTATTTTAATAGGGTGCGCGTTACATTAATTAATTAATTGATCTATTCGTTATTTATTAATTGTGAACTGAATAGTTATTTATATTGTTATGAGTTTTGCATAAATAATGCTATATTTATGTAAAGTTACAAGATAAAATTCCCGGTCTGCGTAGGCCTTAAGCGTTGCGCCAGGCTAGTATAAACCTTATTACCTTATTGTCTGTTGACAGGCGCCACCGATTTTGGCGGTGCGACGTTGCAACGCCGTTATGTGTTTCAGCCCTAAGGAAGCCCTTGTAATTCCGTAATTAATTAATTACATTAAATAATAATTAATTAATTACGTCTTTATCGATTGTTAATTTTTTTTTCCGACTGTGAGGGTAGTCACTTCACAGTGACGATACCGCTGGCTTGCAGCGTCAATCACAAACTACTAGACAATTTCAATGAGTCTTCTGGGGCCTCGGTAGCTCAGCGGTCAGAGCATTGGACTGGTTATCCAAATATTGTGGGTTCGATTCCCACTCGAGCTTCTTGAAGGCTGGTTGATTTTTTCTAGTAAAGTTTTATCTTAAGTTATTGCTTAAGGATAAATGTAAATAAATGAACTTAATATGTTTTTTGTTTAACAGACAACCAGGAATATTTAGATTTTAACATCACAAAAGAAATTACACAATCGTTTAGTGAGTATTACATACATTTATATACATATTTTAGATTAGTTTTAGTTTTAATAGTAATGGTGAAAGAATTTTTTAAATCGGTCCAGTAGAGAGTGGTTTGTATGGGAAAAGAAAATTGTTGTTTTTACTATTTTCCCTCGTATTTTTTTACGTTTTTTCTCTCCACAAGAACCTTCCTCAGATTTCATCGAACACAACCAAAAATAAATCAGCCAAATCGGTTCAGCCGTTGTCGAGTTTTGCGATTAGCATTTAGCGATTAATTTTTATTTATATAGATAATTTGTCAACGTAATTAATTATATTGTAATGTGTATTCATTTATTTTTATGTAATTTCTAATAATGTAAATTGTTTTTTGGAATACTATGAACTTACCAACCTTAATGTATTGCAACTGAAAAATTTGATATTGAGTTAGCATTATAATTTCTATAATTTTTTTTTACAGAAATAGAAATCGAATGTGAAAATCTACAAGAAAAAATTGAAAATACAGGTAATTTAGTTGGTTTTTAAATATTTTTGTAAACGCAACGGTTTTTACTAGACAATTTGGTTATCGCACAATCTTCAAAGCTCCAATTCTTTGAAAGCAATTGGTCAATTTCAATAAATTGTTTTTGCTATTCTTAAGGAAAATAAATTATTCTCTGAAAGTAAATGAAAAATATTGAAAAAAAACCTTTGTATAACTGTGGCCGAGTGGCAGAGCGCTCGGCCCGATACCCGAAGGTTCCGGGTACAATTCCCAGGTCGGACAAAATGTATTTCGGATTTTTCAATGCATAGAAGATAAATTTTACTTTTTTTTATTTTTTATTTTCAAGTGCTAATTGCTGCACTGAAGCTAAATTAAATATTCATAAAATTTTATAAAATACAGTGAAAAAATTAAACGCCCACCCGACCCAGCCAGGAATCGAACCTGGGTCTTCCGCAATCCGGGCGGCTGCACTGACCGCTATGCTACCGGGAATCTGCATGGCCATCGGTTGCAACAACCGTTTGGATAGATGGCGCTAGTGCCGCTTAAAGCACTCAAAAATATTAAAATAGCAGTGACAAAATTCAGCGCTTACGTCAGCCTTCCCGGTAGCATAGCGGTCAGTGCAGCCGCCCGGATTGCGGAAGACCCAGGTTCGATTCCTGGCTGGGTCGGGTGGGCGTTTAATTTTTTCACTGTATTTTATAAAATTTTATGCATAGAAGATGTCGATGGTTTGTGATCACCAACCCGCATTTGGCAAGCGTGGGGATTAAGCCTTTACCCATCAGTAGCGGTGACTTGATTTCAATGATGGAGGCATTTGCCCAGCTGTGGGACAATTATAGTCTGTTTACTTTACTTTGTATATTTATATATTTTTTTTAAATGTTTATTTATTTATTTATTTATATTTGTTTATTTATAACTGACATTGCGACATAAAGTCGAAAGTTACAAGTCGAGTTTGCTTCAGTTTGTTCTTTTGACTTTGGTTACAGGTTATAACGATCACGTGTATGGAAATGACTTCGACATCAGCGGTATAAAGAGCGAAGGTAAGGCTTTCTGTTTATTTATTTATTTAATTTATTAATTAATTTCTTTATTTATTTCTATACAGGTTGCAGATTTGCATTCCCGCCATAAATTTACAGCTCATCCTAATTGGTATACTTAATGACTAAAAAATACTTTTAACACGCAGCAAGTAATAAGGGACCGATTGATTATTAAATCGATTTCAGTGTAAATTGGAATAGCGACCGTCGATTGACGAGAATAGGGGTGCCGACCGTAGTAGGTAGATTTGAGCGCGGCGGGCGGACGTGTCGATGAACTTACATAAAGTGTAACTTTACCTTTACGCGTACGCATATGTATATATTTTTGTTGCAATATTATTTTGCAATGTAGAATGTTCAATTACTTGTTAAACACAATTAAAAAAATAATAGGTACTTACCGATCAAGTTTAAGACACTCGCAGGTACTGCTCAATGTGGGCACCTTCACGTTCTATGCACAAATGAGCACGGCGCCTTAAGTTTCTAGCTAACTTTTGCAGCATACTACGATTTGACCTTACACTCTCAAAAGTTATTAAAATATTTTGTTTTAACTGTACAACACTCGTGATTTCGTCTTTATAAACCATTATTTTTATGTCTCCCCACAAATAAAAGTCACACGGAGTCAAGTCTGGCGACCTCGGAGGCCAGGGTACTGGCCCACCTCGACCAATCCACTGGGTTCCGAACACTTCGTCCAAATAATCGCGCACTTGGCGTCTATAATGGGGAGGAGCCCCGTCCTGGTGGTAATAGAGATTCCGGTGAAGAGCTAGTGGCACGTCGTCAAGCATTACGTCAACTACGTGCTGCAAAAGTTGCAAATACGAGTTGCTGTTGTGATAACCCTCGATGAAATAGGGCCCGAGTAAATGTCCACCAACAATGCCAGCCCACGCATTGATGCTAAACCTATGCTGGAACGAATCTTTTTTGGTCTTATGCGGGTGGTGTTCGCGGTGAGCCCACCAATGTCCATTGTGGACGTTGTAAACGCCGATCCGCGTAAACATACACTCGTCCGTCCATAAAATGCTGGCTTCTCGGTGTTCTAGTACCCAGTGACAAAAAGTGACCCGGGCGGCATGGTCTTGCTCGTTCAATTCTTGAACTCTTCTGAAGTGGAACGGGTGTTGTTGCTCCGACTTAAGAAGCCGCCAGACTGTTGTGTGGTGGACATTGAAGTGGCGGCCAGCATCTCGAGTACTCGCACGTGGTTCCCTCTCGAAGTGTTCGAGGGTTTGCTCTTGCAAATCGACTGAGAGGCCCACACTGCTGCGACCCTGCGCATGTCGAGGAACGTTGGACTGGCCATGATCCCTCAGTCGTTGCGTGGCAGCAAGCATTACCTCGTTCTTAGACTGTATTAGACTGTTCTCACTAATTGCGTATAATCGCACCAACTCCACAAGTTCTACGTTAAAATAATTTTCCGTCATTTTCTTTTTTTTTACACACACAAACAACACACTTAGGAAACGTGATTTTTTAAGTGCTACGCCAGATGTGCGATTCTTGTTTACAGATTTAAAAAATATGATTATTATTTTTTCATATTTTTTTAATAATTTATTTGTAATAAGTATAAGCAATATGACTGCTGCTATGAATATGGCGCGAATGCAAATCAACAAGTTGTATTTTTACAAATATTGAAAGATCAGTTATGAATTAGGCATTACGCGTGTCATGGGGGTGCGGGTTCGAATCCCGCTCGCGGTATTTTTTCAACACTCTTGTCTTTTTTCAAATTGTAATTGGTTCGCAACAGTATTTGCGTAAAATTATATATAAATAATCATAAAACTATTTACAAAAAATGTTAACTAAAAGTTCGACATTTATAAAATTAGCACAAAAAGTATGTTACTTTCGATCAGATAATAAAAAAAACGTTCGTGTTCGTTTTACTACCTTTCTTATGACTATCTAAACGAACAATATTGTTATTTTATATTTTGGCTCATCCACATTATTTTTTCTGTGATAATTTGTGATGCAAGTATGTAAAATGATCCCACCTACTCCGATCACTGTGCATCACGAAACACAGCCATGCCGCCTAGTAAATAGAACTCCGTGATATTATACAAAAACTCAAATTTATTTAAAAATAAATTTGGTTAGACCCTGACACGTTTGACAACATTTTACAATTCGTAAAGTGCTTATGTTGTGTCTTTACAGCAAACAATACAAGGAAATGTAGTTGTAAAAATATCTAGATTTAGTATTTGAGTTGAATTGAATTTGGAATTCTTTAAATATATGATTTTATATAATAATATTGCAGACAATGACAAATTACAAACCCAGCCAGTTAAAATGGAGGAAATGATATCGAAAAGTCAAGGCATTAAAGGGAAAACACCTAGGAGAAGTATGTTTTATTAAATTAAAATATATTTAAGTAGCACTTTACATGTAAAATATACTCTTTTTTAAAATAGAATCGATTAGAATATTAATTTATTTATTAGATTAAATATTAAGTTAGTATAAACTTTAATGTATGTTAGTTGCATGAGTTTTAATAATTTAATAATTAAATAGCCTATGTTACCCACAAAGAATGTAGCATTCTATCAGTGAAAGAATTTTTGGAATTGGCCCAGCAGTTCCAGAGATTACCCTCCACAAACAAACAAACAAATTTTACCTCTATAAAACCAAGTCGCTTCCCGCTGTCTGTCTGTCTGTCCCTATGTATGTATGCTTAGATCTGTAAAACTATGCAACGGATTTTGATGCGGTTTTTTTAATAGATAGAGTGATTCAAGAGGAAGGTTTATATGCATAATACATGCATATAATTGGACCCGGTAGGTGGCGCTGCTTTAGGGTTCTATAGGATACGGGTATTCACTCAAGCGGACGAAGTCGCGAGCGGGCCGCTAGTTACTAATATATATATATATATATATATACTACTCAAAACAAAATAAGGGCCACGAGGTATTTTTTCATTTTGGTGTAAATTATTAAACATTTACATATTAAAAGTAGTAAAATATTGAGTATACAAACTCTTTGATACCTAAACTTTTTAATATTGTAGTATTCATCTAATGCTGGCAACAATTTTAAATAAAATTTGATTTAAAATTATTTCTGAAAATTTTGATTCTATTTTCTTTGACGTTTTGCTTTCCTTAGCTTCTTGGTTTATTAGAAATTATCAGAGTTCATTGATATCTCGAGTCAGAAACATCTTTTGCAATATGCCACAAGCACGCAGGCGTCATATGGACTCGCTGACAGCAACCAGAGCCGTTACAATGATTGAAGAAGGTCATTCGCAGCGATCTGTGGGTTTGCAATTGGGATTTTCTCGAAGAGCTATTCAAAATCTATGGGATCGTTTCCAAGAGACCGGCAGTGTTAGAAGAAGACCTGGTTCGGGCAGAGTTCGCATTACAACAGCTCAAGAGGATCGTTACATTCGATTAAGTGCGCGCCGAGATCGCACAACGACGGCCCGCAAGCTGCAAAATCGTTTACGGCTCACAACGGGTACTCGTGTCAGTGACCAAACTATTCGTAATCGATTGCATGAAGACCAGCAGGCATCAAGAAGGCGAGTTGTCCGTATTCCATTAACCAGAAATCATCGTGCAAATCGTTTAAGATTTTCCCGTCAACATTTGGACTGGGACATAAACCAATGGGGCATGGTGCTCTTCACAGACGAATGCAAAGTTAAATTTTTTAACGACGATCGGCGTATTAGAGTATGGAGAAGACGCGGCGAGAGATTTTCAGAAGCCTGCATCCATGAAGTCGATCGTTTTGGTGGTCCAAATGTAATGATTTGGGGCGGGATAAGCTTACACGGCAAAACTGAGCTCGCTATTTTAAATGAGGGTACTGTTACTGCTCAGCGGTATATTGAGGAAGTCGTCAGACCACATGTGATCCCATTTGCCCAGCGAGCGGGTCCTGGATTCATCTTGATGCAAGACAATGCTCGTGCACACACGGCTCAAGCGACTCGGTTTGTACTGGAAGCGTCTCAAATTCAAGTCTTGCCGTGGCCGGCGAACAGTCCGGACTTAAATCCAATAGAGCACATGTGGGATCAGTTGAAACGAAGAGTTAGAGACGGTGATCAGGAAATCCACAACCAACAGCAACTCATCAACGCTGTTAAAAGGGCCTGGGAAGAGATTCCAATGGAAAATGTCAGGCATTTGATTGAGAGCATGCACTCCAGGCTTCAAGAGTGCGTAACGAAACGAGGGGGGCATACCCGTTACTAAAAGATGAGCATGGAGTATTTTCTTTTGTTTTCAGTAACTTTACATTGTTTTTATTTTTAACCTTAAATGTGTTTTTTCTTTCAAAAGCAAATAAACTTTTTAATCATTATTATTGGAATAAATTTATTGGTCTACACGGTAAAAACAACATTAGTTTTCGTTATGGAGACAAAAAAATTAATATTGGTTTTATTATTTTCATGGTACAGACAAAATACCTCGTGGCCCTTATTTTGTTTTGAGTAGTATATATAGACTAGCTGACGCGGCGGATTTCGTACCGCTTTGACAGTTTCTATGACAACAAAACAAACAAATCGTTAAAATAGTTAACGCGTGAAAGCGTATCAAACAAACAAACAAACTCACTTTTTTTTAATAAAATTCAAATTCAAAATCATTTATTCAGTTTAGGCTACAAGTAGCTCTTGTGAATGTCACTATGCCATCGGTTCGTAAGTCTACTCTGGGCGGCAGATCTTGTAATGAGAAGAACCGGCAAGACACTCAGCAAGTGTCCAGCTCTTTTCTCCCTTACAGCGTCAAAAATATTGGAAAATGCCCTATCATAGCAGGACACTTTCCATCACAAATACACACAAAAAAATATAGAAGACAACCACATGTAAAAAAACAAAATAAAAAATCTAAGTTAACAAATTTACCTCAGGTAAAAGTTTCAATTTCCACAATGTCCATACAGTACCACTACAGTACTTTAATAAAAGTCGAAAATTGCTTATTGCTTCCGTCTTTGATTATACTCTTGAGAATACGTGTACAAATTTTCATGATGATCGTTGGAACAGTTTACGCGTGAAAGCGTATCAAACAACAAACAAACAAACTCACTTTCGCATTTTTATAATATTAGTTAAGATTATAATTTCATAAAGAATCCTGAAATATATGTTTTTTATTATTGTTTTGCAGATAATAACAATTTAAAAAGCAAGCAAGTGAAAACGAAGAAAGCGACAGCGAAAAGTCAAGGCATTAAATGGGACACACCTAAAAGAAGTAAGTTTTATCAAATGAAAATATATTTAAGTAAAATTTAAACACTGAAAAAAGACGACAACCTCAGGCGGGAATCGAACCACGCACCTTCCGCATTCCGGGCGGCTGCCTTAACCACTTGGCTACCGAGGTCTGGCTTTCACCCGTCGAAGATTGATGAAGCAATGTTGACTAAAAAACATAAGCATCAAGCACTGAAAAATTTCGACGGGTGAAAGCCAGACCTCGGTAGCCAAGTGGTTAAGGCAGCCGCCCGGAATGCGGAAGGTGCGTGGTTCGATTCCCGCCTGAGGTTGTCGTCTTTTTTCAGTGTTTAAATTTTACTTAAGTATATTTAAGCGTTAATAAAATGCTAAAATATTTAAAAAACACTTATGAAAATATATATTACTTAAATTATTTTTTCAAACCCCATTTTTGCTTAAGACGACACCTCGAATTGTGAACATTCTAAAAGGCTGATCTATACTGGCGCTGTCTTATGATGACGTACGTCCAAAATACGTAGCGCCTGCGACAATAAAGACAGCAAATTAACAGAATCTAAAAAATATACATATATTGGTTTTACTTTTTTATTTTCAAGTGCTAATTGCTGCACTGAAGCTAAATTAAATATTCATATAAAATTTTATAAAATACAGTGAAAAAACTTTGCTATAGCGTTGTGTTATCAAGTTTGTGGTATTTCATCTGCAAAGGTGAATCTGCATGGCCTTCGGTTGCAACGACCGTTGGATAGATGGCGCTCGTGCCGCTAAAAAGCACTCGAAAACATTAAAAAGCAGTGACAAAATTCAGCGCTTACGTCAGCCTTCCCGGTAGCATAGCGGTCAGTGCGGCCGCCCGGATTGCGGGAGATCCCGGGTTCGACTCCTGGCTGCTGGCTGAGTCGGGTATGTTTTAATTTTTTCACTATATTTTATAATTATTTAATTCAGCTTAAGTGCAGCAATTAACACTTAAAAATAAAAAAAATTAAAGTTATTTATACTTAACTAGTACGTTAGTCGGAACGGGGGTACTAACCCGAAAGGAGGGCAAAGTATACATGATAGTGAATAATAGCTTTTGTCCAAGAACTTTTCCTTTAAAATGGATAATTCAAAAGAAATTACGCTGTGGTAGCCGTGGCGGTCACAAAAAAGAAAAACAAATTAAATACATTAGTCCAATTATGAACTCGACTCTTTACAATGCCCGTACATTAGAGGTAAACCTATTTGCTGAGAACCCACGTCAAAACCGTAGTCTACTAGATTTTTGTAGACCAATCAAATCTAAATAAAAAAAAAATCAAAAAAAAATTAGAAGTTATTCACTATCATGTATCACTTCTTGGCGGGAAAGTGAAGAGTCATGTTTTGCGGTTTTGTTTTATTTTCTAAAATTTGTGTTATGCCGAATATTAATGTGAAATAATGGTGGATTATTAACCGTTAAGTGTTCGTAAGTGCGCATGAGTGTAGGCAAATGTAACAAAACAGTGCAACTTAACTTTTCAAATTCTCTCAAGAAGTCCGCCCGAGGAATTAGTAAAGCCCCACATCTTTACCGAGATACTCGAGGGGTCGGGGGGTATATCATTTCTCAATTCTCATTTCTATTATCATTCATCATCATCATCATCATATTGTATATTTATGTATTACTTGTAAGAAAAATTACTTTGACACTGGCTAAATGTGCTAATCGCACGAAGCCATCAACTAAAGGAAAAAAAAATGTATACTTTACCCCCGTTCCGACTAACGTTGTATAATAATTTACAAATTGCTTTTTCTTTCTTTTCAGAGCCCACAGCGTTTTACGACTACTCACTAGAAGTTCACGTCAAAACCGACAGCGACACATTATACTCTTGCAAAGTTTGCGGCGGTAGTTACAAGGATCACAAGTTCTTAAAACGCCACATTATGTCGAAACATTTAATAGACAGAACTTATGCATGTGACCAATGCAATATGAAATTCAAAACCGACATATCATTGAACAAACACAAAACGTCGCATTTGCAAGTTTTCCAATGTCGTTATTGCTTCAAAACTGTTAATACAGCGTCGTCATTGAAAGATCACTTAAACTCACATACAAGAGATACGTTATACAAATGCGATTTGTGCAACAAAGAGTTTTTGTACAAAAGCACTTTGAGAAACCACTTAAAAGGCCACTATGGTACAAAAAAGAAGTATATGTGTGATCTGTGCGGGCATTCTTTCAATGACACCACAAATATGACTATCCATATAAGAACGGTGCATGAGAAGTTGCGTCCTTACCAGTGCGATATGTGCGAGAAAACGTTTGCCGCGAAAAAGAATTTAGTACTACATGTCAGAAAACATACGGGCCATAAGCCGTTTCAGTGCGGTAACTGCGAAAAGAAATTTTACACCAACTTTGATAGGAACAATCACAAATGCGGCGCTGCAGACAGTAAATACGAGTGCAAAGTGTGCTTTAAACCCTTCTATGACAGAGGTACGTTCTCGAAACATGTCAGACGCTCGCACACGGGCGAACGGCCATACAAATGCATGGTGTGCTACAAAGATTTCACGTGCAAATATTCGATGAAGCGTCACGAATTAACACACACGGGAATCAAACCATACAGTTGCGTGCACTGCCCTTTGAAGTTCACTCAAAAAACTATGCTCGATCGCCATTTGGTAAGGCTACATGACGTGCCTTCAAAGGGCTCGATAAAACGAATTCGTTTAACACAATGTCCGGTTTGCAAAAGGGTGGTCGACGATTTGACTAGTCACAAATTGAAGTGCCACGGTGAGACTAAAGCGACATGCGACGTGTGCAACAAAACCTATAGTTCTAATACAACTTTGAATAGACATAAGAGAACTGTCCATCTCGGTGTTAGTTTTAAATGTGATTATTGTGATAAAAGTTATGCGCAGCGCAATAAACTAGCGAAACACCAAGCGACAGTGCATAAAGTCGTGATGAAAGTTGAAAATGAAGGTTCGGATGGACACGTTGATGATAATGTCGATGTTGATGACAAAATTGAGAATTTCTAGACTGATGATATTTAATTTAGAGTCGGATAGGCACCAATACTCGACTGGAATCAGTGATCGAAATGTTTTTCTTTAATCATTCAATATCTTCAAATTCTTAGAATAGAATAGTATAAAATAACATATAGTTGCTGTAAAGTTGTAATTAGCATCGGCCAACATGTTTCGCTGAATATACAGCACGCAAAATTATAAAAATAAATGTCAATTTATGTTTCGATACATAGATAGGTAGATAAAACATTTATTTCCAAAAGCACAGACACACACATGAAACAATAATACATTAAAACATAAAATGTTTTTGTTTTGTTTATGTAATTTTTACGCAAATTTTGTTGCGAAACAAATCACAAAAACACAAATGTTGAAAAAATTTCCACGAGTAGGATTTGAACCTGCACCAAAATTTAAAATTCAAAATTCAAAATCATTTATTTATTCAGTTTAGGCTACAAGTAGCTCTTGTGACATACCCTCCTGACATACCGGGTCAGGTGCTCTCCCAATTGAGCCATCGTGGTTCTAACCAGCCCGCCGAAATTATTCAACACTATTTACTTTTTTACTTTGAAAGCCAAAGGCGCCCATTCAATGTCAACAACTACCGTCGTTAACATCCGATCATAATATTTTTACAAATACTACAGATCAGTTAAGAAGTAGGCAGGTGGGTTCGTCAGGAGGTCGCTCACTTGTTGTAAAGCCTCCAACCCGAGTTTTGCTACCACGAAATGGAACTTATCCTCGTCCCCTGTCTTCTGAGGTATCATCACAGACTCAAATTGAGCAAACCACAGTCGGTGTGTTGTCCAAAAATCTGGAATTTTGGTGTTCAAGGACATGGCTTTTTAGATGGCTCTCGATACCAAGTACGAGCTGACGGTACAGCTTCAATGCCGCTGGATGTTCCCGGGACATGCAATTGAGTTTCACTTTTTTTTGCTGATTGCCGCTGCGGCATTTTCAGCTTCACCGGGCTTTTTGGGGGCGGCGAGGAACGTAAAGGGTCCCTCAAGCCGTGTGAAACGAATCACCTTCGGAGGTTATCTAGAGGGAACGGCATCGCGCACTAGTGCGCGTCCCCGTGCCCTACTAGATTCTCCGAAGGGTTCGGATCGGATCGGGGAGCGGAGCAACCCGAGGGCGCCTCTAAAGGCACGGACCTCGGCTCGGGCTGACCGGGCCGTGGAGGAGGAGAGAACCTAGGGAGCCTATGGGTCAGAGACCTTGAGTCCACATGAGGTGTTCTTCGGTCTAACTCCTCCTCGGGTGCATCCGTTTTCTCTTTTATCAATGTGTCTAAAAGCTTCGTAAGCCCTCTATCACCTTTAACCCATGGTCTGAGCTGAAGAGCTTGGATTAAGGGCTGCCCCCCGACCGCCTAACCGATTGCTTTGGCTACGTGTATAGTTTATGACGTCATCTTGTCAATTCGTACCGCCTATGAAAGCAATATCGAAAGCTATAGCCTATAGCTTTCGATATATGCCTATACCTATTATAGCTAGACAAGATAACGTCATAAACTATACACGTAGCCAAAGCAGTCGAGTTAAGCGTTCGGGCCCCTGGTTAAAGCTGTACGACTCCATATCTTGTACAGGTTGTCTCTTAGCATGAATTTTGGTAGGAGCTCCTATATAAGGGATAATGGGGTCAGTCTCCAGTCGAGTGTCTCTTCTTAATCAGGGATAGGTACTACATCCCAGGGACACTCTAGATTGTTCCTGTTGTGCAGCTAGCTATAGTCACATCACTTCTATCTTCAATCCCCAGCCTTGCTCCCTTAGACATCACGTCGGGGTCACTAATGTAACTATTTTATTGTTACGGGCATGTGCGAGTAGGGAAGCTTGAAATAATGCTCACGAAACGTCGATTATAAAGAATCGATTTATTAATTAAACACATTTGGTTTTTTACCTAAACACGCGCATGTGCGTCATACTATGCTATTGCTGATACACTTTAACCTAATTTCCCCTACACATACAATACGTAAAATCCTAAATCAATTAGGTTTTGTATTATTGATTTAAAAATAGGGGTCGGTATTTATAGGGGTCAGCAACTGAACAAGAAATAATACTTATTATTTCAAAATTGCAGCGTTAAGTACCTACTATAAACATTTAAAATTAAAAAGGAAAGTTACTGACCCCTCTTTTAGTGTCGGAGGTAAGATTACGATTAACAGTAAAAATAAATTATTATTGATAAAATCAATAAACAGCTTAATCCTTGGAATTAGAGATTTGCTGGAAAATAAATATCATATAAATCATTAATTACCTACAATAATTGTAATTAATAATTTAAATGACATTTATTTTTTGTAACGGTTGACGATTGCTAACACTACGCGAGCATTGTTAAAGATACTGAATGTTTACTTACCTAGAAACCTTTGCTCTGTTGCATTTCCATGAAGATTTTTCTGTCAAGGGCTTTCTTGATAAATTAGGAGCTATTTGGTTTTGGGTTTTCTTCCATTTTTTGTAGCAATTTTTATTAAAAACACACACACAGAAGACACGTTTTCGTGACAAGAACAGATTGACACTGAAAACAACATGGACGACGCGCTGTAGAAAATACTCGAACCTGATTGGTCGGCTCGGATTTGACTAAATTTGAATAAGAATAGTGCTGGATTTGACTAGTTTTGATACCACGGCCGCTTTTTAAACCGGTATTTTTTACAAAATGTGGGGTTTTTGAAAAACATAAATTGTTATTTTCTTAATGATGAACACAGCTCAATACTTTATTAAAAAAAATAATTTTGGAGCTGACCAGTTTTGATACCAATCAACTCAAATGTTCAACCATATGTCCTAGTTATAAAGTTCAAAGTCTATGGAGGAAATTTTACAGCTTGTGGTAGTCTGATGTGTGTGTGAAATGAAAATATCGAATATTCTAAAGAAACAAAAAACATGGTACATAATAATACTGTTTAATGTTACTATGATTTAGGTACCTAGTCCGGTTTAGTAAGTATATAAGTATTAATGTATATATTTATTTACCTAAATATGGTAAAATGTCGGGGAATGCGAAATAAAATAGTGTTTATGGAAATATTTTACGACACTTAAATATTAATTTGCAATAAAAATGTCTCAAAATTACCTTTTTTTGAGTTTGTGTTATTACAGTATATCTTAGTGTTTAAATAAATACAAGAAAAAAAGAAACGCACATTACATACTAATTAATTAATGTCCAATACCATTTTTACTCTGTGTTAATCAGCTTGTTTTATGAAATGACTATGTAGGCCTTTTACATAATTTTGTTTTGATTTTTTTTTCATATACAAAAATGTACAGACGGCAGCAGATCAACCTACCACAAAATGTCAAATTTCTTTAATAAATTTTGAACCTTAACCTTTGGGTATAAAGATCGATATCGATTAGAGAAATTTGACAGTTTTGGATAGGTTGATGTGCAGGCGTGTGTACTATTTTTAACGGAAACAGCAAATCATTTCAACTGGTACGGCTTGCATCAGTATTCTGTAAAGTTCATCAGTCGAAATGAGTTTTTAGACATTTCATGAAATTCTGTATTGTTTTCTAGAGTTCACGCTAATTATGTACTAGATTAAGGATCCCGAAGACTTTTTGACGGGAAAGTGAAGAGTCATGTCTGCGGTTATGTCGAATATTGATGTGAAATAATGGTGGATTGTTAACCGTTAAGTGTTTGTGAGTGTGCATGAGTGTTGGCAAATGAAACAAAACAGTGCAACGTCACTTTACAAATTCTCTCAAGAAGTCCGCGTAAGGACTTAGTAAAGCCCCACATCTTTACTGAGATACTCGAGGGGTTGGGGGTATATCATTTCTCACATCCCATTTCTATTATCATTAATCATCATCATATAGGACGGAAATATTGTTTATTTATGTATTACTTGTAAGAAAAAATACTTTTTCATTGGCTAAATGCTTGTGCAAAGCCATAAAAAAAAAGGATCCTGAACAAAAATTCATCTCGAAAGTGGTCCTGTTTGCTCATATACAAACATTTAAATTTCGAATAACAAAATGTGAAAAAACATTGGATAGCATCAACAACTTCAGCTTACTATGAACCTTAAGTCTGCAGAATAAAGATTAAATTAAGGATGCAAAATATTAGCAGGTAATATTTAGTGTCATTGCCACCAACGTCGTTGTGGTTCCGTGGCCGTACCGTTTTTCAAGCGCTCATCGGGAATCTTCTAGTCTAGTACACACTCCTGCACATCAACTTACCACAAACTGTCAAATTTCCTCAATAGACTTTGAACTTTATTACTAGGACATATGGTTGAGAAAATTTATTGAAGAAATTTGACAGTTTTGGATAGGTTGACGTGCAGGCGTCTACCATTATTGATCGAAGACGCGAACTACACATTGTAAGTTATTGGTCCTACTAATACATTGTCAATCATGTGATTTTGTTAATTCCATATTGTAAAGTGTACCTACCTAGTTATTTTTAATTATTGTTATTTTGTTTAAAGGATTATTGTTTAAAAATAAAAATACTTTAATATAGATTTTATGATTTATTTCAAGTTATACCTTGCTTCCTCTTTGGCTGCATTAGCAGTCGTTAACAACCACCAATCCGCACTGGGCCCGCGTAGTGGTTTACGGCCCGTTCTTCCTGTTGTTTCCTTGGGGAAGGCTCCTGTCCCAGCAGTGGGGACATAAAATGAGCTGGTGATGTCATGAATCATCATCAGATGATGAAGGTTGATATCCTTACCCACGTGAGCACTAGGTCGGCGGGTTCCATAACCCACAAGGAAGTTTGGCGTGATCTACATACCTGGGGTGAGGTAGTCAAAGTACCAGGTTAGCATGAGTCGCAAGGAGCTGTACCCAGTGTGAGATTTGTCTGGAGTAAGGAGGTCAAAGTACCATGCTAGCAAGAATTATAAGGATATTAAAAGAATGGTTGTCCAAACGCGACTAGATGTATGTAATATAAAAAGTTTACGAAACATTACTTTTTTTTAGGTAAAATTCAAAATTCAAAATCACTTATTAAGTTTAGGCTACAAATAGCTCTTATGAACGTCATTATGCTATCGGTTCGTAAGTCTACTCTGGGCTGTACGACAAGAAACTCTGCAAGTGTCCTGCTCTTTTCTCTTTTTTGAATTTTGAATTTTGAATTTTCATGCCACCACCGCAGAGACAATAAAGAGAGCATGACACAACCAAGCTACTCTAAATCAAAACTAATTGAAATGTTATCATATCAGTATCATTTTTTATTATACAAAATTGTAAAGTATGCGTTTTTATAATAGATTTTTTTTATCCTCTAAGGCAGGGTTTCTTAAAGGGGTCCGTAGCAATGGTATCAGGGGTCCACAGTAGGTTTCATTACAAAAAGTTTAAAAACCCTGGCCCGATTTTTCAATTCCTAGAAAAGTTTTATCGTTGTTTTGACGTACTAAATGAGTAGGCACCTACTTTCATCATCAGCTCATATTTATGTCCCCACTGCTGGGGCACGAGCCTTCTCTATGGATGGAAACTCCACAGAGAGAACGAACCATAAACTACCACGCGGGCCCAGTGCGTAACTCCTTCTAACTCATGCTAGCCTGGTACTTCAACCGCCTCACGGCCTCACCCTAAGTATGTAGCTCTTTCTCTCTCTCTCTACACACCCCTCTCTTTCCTCAGCTCTTTTTACGTCTCCCACAGTCGGGGTACGACGCCACCACAGGGAGAACGGGCCATAAACCACCACGCGGGCCCAGTGCGGTTTGGTGGTTGTTAACAACCTTCGCCTGGCGCTGGGCCAAATGAAATTCCTATCTAGGTATCCACCTAGATAGGGGTCATCAACCGATATTTGACTTTCTGGCTTCCTAGTTGTGATCCAGAACAATTTCAATGAAATTCTGCACTTAAGCTAAAATAAAAATTTGTTAAATATAGTGAAAAAATTAAATGCCTACCCGACCCAGCCAGGAATCGAGCCTGGAAGCCCCAGGAATCAAGAAAAAAACTCAGTGCTTACGTCAGCCTTCCCGGTAGCATAATCGTCAATGCAGCCGCCCGGATAGCAGAAGATCCAGGTTCGATTACTGGCTAGGTCGGGGTGGGCGTTTAATTTTTTCATTATATTTTATAAATATTAGATTTCTATGTTGAATACTGATGATGTTTTTCGTCTTTCTTCTTCTTCCTCTTCCTTCCTTCCTCTTGCAGATTTTTTTTTACAGAAACCAACACGCAATGCCTCCGAATTACCCACAGTCAACTAGTATGTAAGCATTTCAAATGTGTGTTGCTTAGCAAAGATCCGTACGCATAGTTAACTCACAACCAACGTATTCATTTTGCTACCGTTCAAAGTACGTTGCATTATCAACTCTATACCACTGTAATAAAGATCCAGAGCAAATACAGAAGTAACAGTGAGATTTGTTATTGCAATCGGTGTGAGATTGGAAAGTGGTCATACCACAGTCGTTCAAGCGGTCGACGCAGCGTTGCACGAAATAATACCGACCATCACTGGCGATAATCGATATAAAACTTCTTTGATAAAAGAAAATAGAACTCAAATAGTGAGTTGACAAGTGACACTGGCCGTTAATCGATATAAAACTTATCTAATACAAGAGAAGTAAATCTCAAACAGCGGGTAAATTTTTGGCTGCGATCTGACAGCTGGTGTCAGATATCAGAGATATTGACTTTTCACGTTTGTGTGTGCTAGCCAAATTGTTTGTGTGAAGTGTTTTACTATTTATTGACCAAAAAAATAAATAATAAAGTACCAATAAAAATAGCAAGAGTCGTGCCTAAAATTTGTGTTGATACTATCCAAGTTTTGCAACAATTGCGTCTAAAGGTAAGTGTTTATAAAAATACTCTTACTATTATTTTTACAAGGTGAAACTATGGTACCTACTTAATACTCAATGTTTCTATTGCAAAACCATTTTGTGTACACAATAGGATGGTAAAAATATATAAAAAGCGTTTAACCTTTAGTATGCCGGAATACCAGACACAATACAATTTTAATTGTTTGGCACAGTGGATCCACGTTCCGGCATATCAAAGGTTAAAGGACTTGAAATTATGAGTTTTTTACCATTATTTAGCGTGAAGATCTTTTATAGGTAGCTGCATTTTAAACCGGTTCTATAAAACTGAGAATACGTTTTGAAAACCAGTGAGTATTTATTACTTTAATAAAAAAAAACATTTATGATGGTAGAAATAATCAAAATAATACAGTAATAAACAAATATTCCTGTGTGATTCAAACCTACGACCACTATTTCAATGTATGCAAGTGCTTTGTCTACTGAGCTATTGAGACGATACCAAGCCATATGAATTATTAATTCTCATTCATTAAAAATATCGTAAACACAAAGACAATTAGTAGCAAAGCAATATTTCTGATCAAAGGCGTTCAACATTAATCAAGTCATCGCTTCAATCATCATCAGCCATCGGGTTGGTGATCACGATGTTTCGAAAAACTCTTTGCCCGACATAGGAATTGAACCCAGAACCTCTGGATATCGGGCTGAATGCTTTGCTACTTAACCACCGAGGCATAAAGTTAACTATTTAACTGACGACTTATATTCCTTGCTCGACATCATTATCACCCCTGTCTCCCTGTGACCACGGACCCTGCAAAGGGTTCGAAACGTCAGGATAAACATTAATTAAAACTAATGTGTAAAATAAACGCGAGTAGATCCGTAAAAGTTGTTTGATTTCAATGTGTAGTGTTCGCGTAAACTTTAGAAAACAATATCATTATCACCATCAGCTAGTTTACTGCTGGACATATTATCTCCTCTAAGTAGGTATAATTAAGCAGGAAATATAGGACCCAACTTTTGTAACATTAGGTTAAGTATGTGAGAAGTAACTGAGTCATGTAACACTTCCGGTCTGTGGCCCAGTGGTATACTTGGTTCAGTTGGTGTTAAGGCTAGTTTTCAGTTAGGCTAGCTCTTTCTCTCGCTTTCTTTGTTAGCCCACATTAACCCACTTCTGGGAATAGGCCTCTTCTCCATTACCTTTTTAGTTACCGCCATTTTATCTTAGTTTGTCGTTATAACATCAATATGTTTTTTGTCACCTCTGTGGTCTAGTGGTTAAGACCACAGAGGTTTAGATTTAGAGCACAGACCAGGTTTAGATTATTTTTTATATTTTTAAATGTTTTATTTAATTTGTTTAATATTTAAAAATGTAAATTTATATAAGTAAAAATAAATAAAGATAATAATAATAACAAAAGATTCAGAAAGCAGTACTCCTTGACACGGCACGTATTGTCAGGAGGTTCCTCACTCTGCAGCCCTGATCACCGGTAGCTTGGGGCCTGCCCCGCTGCTGGCGGTACTCTACAATTAGGTTTTTATAATGTTTTATTGTTTTTATATTAAAATATTGTAAAAATCTAGTTTTAAGAAAGAAAATATATATCATTACGGACAGGACTATTGTCGCCAATAAGCCTGATATCGTGGTGGTCGACCGATCCCAGCGCCGGGCAATACTGGTTGATATCACCATACCTCATGATGAACCTCGTGAAAGCCGAGATGGACAAGCTCAGTTAGTACACACGCCTGCACATCAACCTACCACAAACTGTCAAATTTCCTCAATAGACTTTGAACTTTATGCTTTAACTGTATGGTTGACAATGTATTGAAGAAATTTGACAGTTTTGGATAGGTTGATGTGCTGGCGTCTGTACCTTGACTTGGCTCACGAGGTGACCGCCATGTGGAATGTTGATTCAACCATTATTGTCCCGATAGTCGTTTCAGCGAACGGTCTGATATCGAAGAGCCTCGACCAACATCTTTAGAAAAAAAGCTATTTAAAACAATAGCTTTTTCTAATAAGTATAAAGAATAAGTCGTTATACCTACTTAATCTTCTCGACGTACTTTAATAATTAAAACGTTAATCATGTAAGATTGTAAGTAGATACTATTTAGAGGTGACTTTGGATTTCTTTTCTCTCGAGGTAGTTTCATAATTCTGCATTTTGGAAACAATAACATTGTTGCTAATGTTATAACATATATTTTTCTAGACGTTGTATGTTGTATACTTCTATATCTATGTCTATACTAATATTATAAAGAGGAAAGCTTTGTATTTTTGTATGTTTGCAACGAATAAACTCAAAAACTAATGAACCGATTTTAAAAATTCTTTCACCATTAGAATGCTACGTTATCCCTGAGTATAGGCTATATTTATTACTAGAAAAAAATGTTGCTTAATGATAAATAAATAGCAACACGATTTGTTTGTTTTGTTGTCATAGAAACTGTCAAAACGGTACGAAGTCCGCCGGTTCAGCTAGTGTTATATAAACCATGAATATGTGAAGCGCATTTTACAGTCGTCAGCGCCTTAACATATAAGAACGCGGTCCGAACGCACAGACCGCTGCGTCATTGAGCACCTTATTTACATCGCGTAGGTACAGTCAATAGCAAAAGTTGATGGTCGAAACCAGAATATACAAAGTGTTGTGCTTTTGGTGCAACGAGGAGTGAGCGAGCTTACAGCTCCGGTAACCTATCGCAACTCACTCGAGACACTAGTCTTAAAAGTACCGGGTGAAGAATGCGCTTCGGCGCGTCCTGGTCCGGCGTTATGACCTGACGCAGATGGTCCTATGTGCTTGCGTCAGTATAAACTTTAAAACCGTGTGTAGCGGAGTGTCCCACTGTAGGGCAAGGCCTCCATCATTGAACTCAAGTTTTTTTTGCAAGGCAAATGACTCCATTTCACCTGATGTTAAGTGAAAATGGAGTGCAGATGCGAAGACAACTGGTGCAGCGTGAAAACAACGCAGCATCAGTCACCCTCACCCTGCCAGCCCACAAGGTGCCTTCACGCCATGTCATAGGAAGGAGGGAAAACGTGTGCTGGTAGGCTATTCCATCTTTTGGAGGTGCGACAGAGAGACGAGTCACCAAATTTCTTTGGTTGTCGCCGTCTTCGTAGTCGTTACTACAATTGATGGGTAATAGTAAATTGATGAATGAATTAATTTAAAAAAAAAGTTGAGTTATTGACCATAGATTTTCGCTATTGACTGTACTAAGAAGTATACTTCACGTGTCTGTATTTAAAAGTTGCCACCGGTATCACGTTGTGTCGACGCGGCGACGAACGACGACGGACGTTACGTTCGCGTGACGTAACCGACACGTAAGCCGGGGGTTTGCGTCACACATGATATACTATATGTCTTAATGATACCGCGACATATTAACATAAAGATCTATGAGTACGTCCAGAATAAAATTGTGCGCCTTTTTAAGGCGCTTAAGGCGACACACTGAAAAAATGCAAAAAATCGTTTTGACTGTTTGTAAAAAAATTATTTACTGTGTAACATGTTTAAATGATGGAGATCTTTGCCCAGCAGTGGGATAGTAGGTATGTAGGTTAGTAAAGCGACACACTGAATAAATGCACCAACTTACGTCGAATAGTTTAAAACTATAATTATGACTAACGAATCTGAAATATTGATAAAGGTAAATACATGTCTATAACTTGACTTTTATACCACAAATAATCACTATTGTTTAAATTACAACAAAATCACTTGATTTCTATGCTTGGAAACCACTCGAATACATTGATAACATCAATATTCGTCAATTAGTAGCTGCATATTTTGATAACTGAAACCAAAAGTATTTTTTTTTAAATATTTTTTAGGTTCTGTTAATTTTTTGTGTTTATTTTCTGTAAAAAGTATACAAGATACAACGCCAAAAAAACATATGTTATAAGTTTTATTAGACTATTATTAGCATCAACGTTATAGTTTCCGAATAGTAGAATTATACAATTTCTCAATTCCTACAAAATCCAAAGTCTCCTCTGAACAGTACCTATCTATTTACATAATTATCTTTTTTCATTTACTAAAGTACGTCGATGAAATTAAGTACCTGTACTTATACGTAATTTATTAGAAAAGCGCTATTGTAATTTTTTTCAATAAAAAACTTATCTAGATTTTAAAGAAATAGCGTTTTACAAGATTTTAGACTTGAATCTCCAGTGGATCACGCACTATTTGCATCCCCTTTGCCAGGTCCTGGGTTCGATTCCCAGCGGGTACATGTTTGTGTACTCGGTTTAGTTTGTGGTACTGTAGTGGCGGCGGTGGCCATGCATAAAATCAATGTATGTAGCATTGTTATGTTCCGGCAGCTAGAGATAAGATAGCCAGTACCTCAGTAGTTGAGGATCCCGGGTGAAGTGCGCTTCCACCTTCAGCCTTATCATCACTTAACATCAGGTGTGATGAAAGTGCTTACCTGTAAGATTAAAAAAAAAACTTGTTATAAGTCCACCTTGATTGCAATTTTCGTTTAAAGCTAGCTCAATCTATTTGTTCAAAATCTTATGACGTAGTGCATAGCGAAAATATTAAATGCAACGTCAAATAAGGTCTTATGTACAAAGCGTTTTGCTTTGTATAATTTCCTGAGCGTTTTGCGAGTTGTGTCATTACGAAATTAACTTTCACTTTATATGTGAAACGTTGAATGAGATAACAATTGTTGCGGAGTCAATTCGCATCATCATATGCTCAGCAATGTATGTGTCTAATATTGTACACACGCGTGCACATCAACCTATCCAAAACTGTCAAATTTCTTCAATACATTCTCAACCATGTGCAAAGGGATTAAGTTCAAATTCTATTGAAGAAATTTGACAGTTTGTGGTAGGTGGCGTGTGTACACACGCGTGCACATCAGACTACATTTATTGAATAAATTTGACAGTTTTGGATGGGTTGTCTTGTAGTAGTACATTGTCTTGTAGTTGGAATCAATTTATGTTGTCAACATCCCCATTATACACAATATATGAATTTAGGTCAACCAATGCGGCTTAGTATGTCATATAGTTGTAGAACTATATGACAACATTAAACGTTTAAATGAAATCACGTTATAGTTCTTATAAACATACACCTATTTTTTATTTGACCTAAAAAATAAAAAAATATCAATTATTTCAGATCATGAATACCTAAGCATGAATTTCTGTAACCTAAAAAGTTATTAATAAACACTCAATTGACGGAACAAAATAGTAAAGTCATAGTTTGCCATTCGTCATCGCTATTTAAAAAAATCTTTTTGACCATTGCTAAATAGTTTCTTTATTGATTAACCAGTCACCGGTTCTTCTCAGTACAAGGTCTGCCGCCCTGTGGAGACTTACGAACCGATGGCATAGTGGCATTCACAAGAGCTACTTGTAGACTAAATTGATCAAATTTTTCTGAATTTTTATTTTGAATTTATACTATTAGCGAGTTTTGACCTTAATTCACGAAATATAAATGCTATCTTATGTAACACATACCTATTATAATACATTTTATTTTTCTGGACCCCTTCTCGATATGAACTTTAACTATGTCAAATCTCACACTCTTACTGACGCGCAATATCTTAAATGATTTTTCTTTACAAATTAATAACTATAGATATGAAATCATGTTACTCCCGTTTTCTATATTTATTAATATTCACAATAAAAGTGCACAACTGGGTTTTTAATGTAAGATATGTTTTAGTAAATGTTTTTTTGAGTTTCTGCTATTGATTTTTGCATTATCTTTAAATTCCTATGTATAATTCTTTATTATGTTTGTATGTCAATGAACTCCTCCTAACAACTGGACCGATTTTGAAGATTTTTTTGTGTGCGTTTGAATGGGTGGATGGTTACGATTCACAATTGGACCCGGTAAGTGGCGCTGTAATACGGGTGTTCATTTCATCATCATCACCATCATCAGCTCATTTTATGTTGGGACACGAGCCTACTCTATGAATGGATAGGGAGAACGGGCCATGAACCACCGCGGGCTCAGTGCGGATTGGTGGTTGTAAACGACTGCTAATGCAGCCGGGACCAACGGCTTTCCGTGGTATCCGAACCGCGGATTATATATATAATTTATCACTACTCATTACTATTATCATTCATCAACCAACATCATAAATTAACCAAAGGAAACATGGTCCAACTCTCACCCCTCCCCCCTCCCAATTCCTACTTCCTCCTCAAGATCCAACTCCTTCCTCAAGGCCGGCAACGTATCTGCGATTTCTTTGGTTTTGTGGGTGTCTAATATGGGCGACGGTGATTACTTTCCATCAGGTGACCCGCCTGCTCGTTTGCCACCTTTTAATATATATATTTAAAAAATGGTTTATCTATATAACTCGTAAGAAAAATTACTTTGACACTGGCTGAATGTTTAAACCGCACGTCACGCCAGCCACTAAGAAAAAGAAAAGTTCGAAGAGGTCTATAAGACCGCCTAGACCACAGAGGTCGCAACTTTCACGCATGTGAGGCCCCGACCTCTCTGTTAAGTTTCCCTGGTTTCGCAACCTCCCGTGTCGCATCGGGTCGCCCGTGAGGCTTCGCTTCGTTTTCGTACGTGTCATGTATACGCACGTCACGCCCCACTGAGTGAAGATCGTGAGGATGGATGGTCGTTGACACCACGCGATGAGAAGACCCAGAAGGTTAGCTTATATGCCGCGCGCTCGATCAACTGATGCTACGTTTGTTTTCACGCTGCACCAGTTATCGTCGCGTCTGGACTTCATTTCCACTTAACATCAGGCGGGATGGAGACACTTGCCGAGCTATCTATAAAAAAAAAAAAAGAAAAAAGTAGACCCTTTCACTTCGCTTCACTTCACTTTTCAATTCGCTCAATTATAGCTCGTTTAGTACTATTACTACTAAACTATTAAACTTTTAAAAAACATTTATTCAGTTTAGGCTACAAGTAGCTCTTGTGAATGTCACTATGCCATCGGTTCGTGAGTCTACTCTGGGCGGGAGATCTTGTACTGAGGAGAACCGGCAAGAAACTCAGCGAGTGTCCAGCTCTTTTCTCCCTTACAGCGTCAAAAATATTGGAAAATACCCTATTTTAGCTGGACACTTTCCATCACAAATAAACACATAAAAAAAAATATAGAAGACAACCACATGTAAAAAAATGAAATTAAAAATCTAAATTAACAAATTTACCTCAGGTAAAAGTTCCGATTTCCACAATGTCATACAGTACACTTGCTATTAAAATGTATGTATAGTTTACATACATTGAGCGATTTGTATTCGTAATATCAGTGCAGGGCATGTGGAGAGGAAACGGAGTCAATGCAGCACCTGCTGTGAGACTGCCACTCTCTGGCTAGGAAAAGAATGGGACTCCTGGGGTCGGCCTATCCGAAACCGGGGGACTTCAGGCTCTTCGCCCTTAAGGACGTTGCCAAACTTATGGCATCTATCTTTACAGAGGAAGAAGAGAGAAAGGATGGGGTTGCACAAAAGATCCCGATGGGTCGAAGTGTTGTTGTGAGAGGGAAACCTCATCAGGCCCCACTAAGATAAGATAAGATAAGATCTGTAATACCAATTTATAACCGCGGCTAGAGCAGTCGCGTTGCAATTGTACAATTAACAACTGTTTGCTTTTTTCGGTAAAAAGTATGCGAAACGGTGACAGTCAGAGGAGCGCAGTTTTTGCGAGATGCCTGTGTCCGTGTGAGGTTGTGTGTGCGTTGCTCGAGCGCGTTTGTATCTAGCTTGCTTTCTAGGCAGGCTTATAATAAAATAAATAAATAGTAAAATATGTTTATTTGCCAAATTACAGTTAGCCGTGTTACATACAAGCTCTGTGACTCCCACACTAGGCAGAGCCTGTCTTGTGGAAATCTAAATAAAAGTTATCATAATTACAGATTGGCTAGTTGTCAAGAATATGGGTTGAATAATATGGTGCACAGTATGACTGGGTGAGCAAAGGAGTAACGACTAATATGTGTTGGTGTAGAAAGGTGTGAGAATGAGTGTATGTGAGAGGAGGGATGAGTGTGCGTTCCTTAACATTGCTTAGGACGAAAAAGTATATGGGGAGTTAAGGTAGCCCTACGATTTTACACTTGGGATCGAACGACAGGATCAGGCCCGCTGCCGTTCACTACCTGCTGGGAGTATTATGTTTTTACTTTAAGGAATTCTTCGGATTGCGCATAATTCCAGGACAATAATAAATTTGATAGTTTTCTTTTGGCTTCATGAGGTTGGCAATGCTGTATCACCGAAAAATGCAACCAGTTGCTAATTGCACAATGGCAATGCGACTGCTACTAGTTGTGGTTGCTACAATCGGGCGGTTTATTCTATAGCGCCGCCGCGCCCGTCACTCACTTTTAGTTCGTCAATCGCTCGCTCGTGGCGCTATAGTAGCATTTTACGTTCCGTAATAAGAATGTGTTTTGGTACCGATAAATTGTAAATTGTCGCGATTGCGACTGTCCCTCAAAGATCGTGTCCACGGAGCAACTCGCTCGAGGCACTAGTCTTACCAGCGTTGTTGCGACACGCTTCGTTCGCAATTTTTATTTTTATGTATATTAGTGTGTGTGGTCAATAAATGTTTCTCTCTCTCTCTCTCTCTCTCTCTCTCTCTCTCTCTTAAAAGTACCGGATGAAGAATGCTTTTCGGCGCGTCCTGATTCGGCGTTATGACCCGACATAGATGGTCCCATGCTTGCGTATGGATGTCTGACACCTACTTTGTAACCACAAGGTAGGTAGGGGGTGTCAGTATAAACTTTAAAGTCGTGTGTAGCGGGGTGTCCCTTAAAGATCGGTAATTATTGAGCATGCCGGTCGCCTTATTGTGTACTATTAAAGTGAACTCATACCTACAAGCGTACCAGCTTTTCTTGATAGGTTGACAGCGTTTTAATGTGCTAATAGCGCCGTCATAATAATATTTTAAATGTAGCTAAGACAACTTTTTATCTCTAGGACAACATAAAAAATGTTGACATACGTTAAAGCCATATTTTATTGTGACGAGTTGTTAATACAAATTCAAAAACTAATCAAGTTTTTTATTGTTATATTATAAGTAGTTTTATACCAAAAAACTTGATTTTATGCCGAGTAGGTACTCAGCTACGTCATGATGCGATCGGTCTGGGTGCTTAATGTGACTTTAATTTGACATTTAAACACGTAACCGTTCCCTCCAGAAAACCTCTGACGGTGCTTCGGTTGTCACACGGCTTGAGGAACCCTTTAAGTTGCTCGCCGCCTTCAAAAAAAGCCCGGTGAAGCTGAAAATGCCAAGTGGCAATTTTTTAATGTTTTAATGGTTTAAAAAGGAAATATTTTGATGATTTAACTTATGTTTATTTAATAAAATTTGTGTCATATTATATGCTGTACGACGGTTAAATATCACTACTCACGAATCTTATAACACCACAATGTACAATATATTAAACAATAAATAATTTATGAATTTTTTTTGATTTATGGCAATTAGCAATCTCAAAAAACAAATAAATAAAACTCGCACTCGTACACGATTTTACACTCGATGCAAAATAGCCCCGCTCAGTAGCAAGTAATCACTACCCATATCTATGAGATTGATCTCAAAACATGACGCTATGTTGTTGTGTTCGCAATTTTTGTCGCAAATTCGCTGCTCTTGCGCAACACTGTGTGTGTCGCCAGCTTAACTGATTTAACCACTGTTCAGATACTGCGCAATTTAATAGTATAACTCCGTTGTGTTATGTGACGTTTTGAATTTAGAAGCTTACTGTCACTTATTTATTTGATGATAAACGTGACCCTGACACACGCACTTTTGCATCATACATCTTAAGATATATATTAGTTATCTTCTAAAATGATTTCGTAAAACGGCTTACGGCTTAGGTATATCATGAATGCGTTATGGGACCATTTAATAGCGTTCCAAGCTTGGTTAACGCAATGTTTTGTTTAGTATCAGGATTCATTCGATTACGTTAAAAAAAAGGGACGTCTTGAAAAAAGGCCAGGTCAAGAGTACCCTAAACCGAAGAGCATGTATGAAGGGAATAATGACAGTGGACGAAGCGAAACAAGTATGTAAGGATCGTAGCAAGTGGAAAGAAGTGGTCTCTGCCTACCCCTACGGGAAAGAGGCGTGATTATATGTATGTATGTATGTACGTTAACGAATGCTACTACTCATTGGAGGTTATCTGTGTACTCAGTACAAGAAGACATCCACTGAGAAGTAACCTTTGCTATTCTCACATATGAAATGCTACTAACTAACACTGTAGCTTTGGCGACAGACTTAATAAGATGGCGGAAGCTAGCTTTTTTTTGAGTGAGTTTGCTGATAGCCTCTGGCTGTTTTCAGCTTCACCAGGTTTTTTGGGGGCGGCGAGAAACTGAAAGGTTTCCTTAGGCCGTTTGAAACGAATCACCGGCCATCACGCACTATTGGTGCGTGTTCTCGTGCCCTACTAGATTCTCCGAGGGGTTCGGATCGGTTTAAGGAGAACGAGGCCACCGCGTTGACTGTGAATGGCTCGATGAGTTCTAGGTGTTCTGCAATAGGGATGTTGTCAACAATATTAACTAATTCAAAAAAATTAAACGTACAAATTGCATCAAGGTACAAAGTGTCTAGTGTGAATGTTTGTTTACTATCCGTATTCATTCGATTACGTTAACGAAAACGAAAACTTGTATGGAACTCTCGTATGTCGCCAGGAGGTTTTTTTTTTGAGAGTGATTGCTGATTGCTTCAGACGGCATTTTCAGCTTCACCGGGCTTGTTTGGGGGCGGCGAGGAACGTAAAGGGTCCCACACAAGCCGTGTGAAACGAATTAAACAAAAAAAAAATAATTTAAACAAAAAAAAAAAGAACTGAAAATAACAACAAAAAAATTACAGAATAAAAATAAATTAATATAAATTAAATACAATTCAACAATAATATTAAAAATTACAAATTACTCACATAAAATTTCCTACATTTACAACAATCACATAAATAATATATACCTTAAAGAAAAGAATAATATCACCCCGGTCCGGTCACCTTCTCACTCTGCACTCGTCACGCACCTTTCCACCACCGTCGTCCAGTGAAACGCCATAAACACCCAGCTGCATAGCAACCGTACCGCGTCGCTGTTACGGCGGTAATCAGCGCGGAAATATTAGAAAACACGCCGACACACTGCGAGGTGCGATCTCCATTAAATACGGAGACCGACATGAGGTAAGCTTCACACAAACGCGCTCGAGCAACGCACGCATAGACCCTCTCGGACACACGGATCTCGGAACAGCTCGGAACAGTAGGGGCGCAGCTGTTGCGAGATTCCGTGATTCCGTTGTTTTGAGAGAGATTGCTGATTGCCTCATACGGCATTTTCAGCTTCACCGGGCTTGTTTGGGGGCGGCGAGGACCGTAAAGGGTCCCTCAAGCCGTGTGACACGAATCACCTTCGGAGGTTTTCTAGAGGGACCGGCATCGCGCACTAGTGCGCGTCCCCGTGCCCTACCAGATTCTCCGAAGGGTTCGGATCGGATGCTCAAACGCGTTTGTATGAAGCTTATCTTCTGTGGGCCTCTTTCTTTTGTGGCGGTCTCTATGTGGGTGTTGATGAAGCTTTTAATGTTACCTGGAAATCATACATACATACATACATACATAATGTCACATCCTTCTCCCAAAAAGGGGTAAACAGAGCATCAAAATCACCAATTTTGAGTAAACTCGCCGTTAGTGACCTCGACGACTCAGTTAGCATAATCAAAGTAGGGCTCTGAGGTGGAAAAAATAACATCAGTGATGGGTTGCAGCCGATCGCCTGGTGTGCGAACATCTTGGAACCCCTGTCCCTTAAGGCGAGTATACTCAAAATTCGTGATTTTGATGTTCTGTTTACTTCTTTTTGGGAAAAGGACGTGAAAATATGTATGTACAGAGGCTTCTGAAGGACAAAGACTTAAATGAGGTTCAAAGGGCTCCCTAACCTTTTTCCTTGTTTACCGAAATCGCTATTGTCTTACTAAACATCCATAAACTGAGTCCGTGTTTGGATTGCTAACAAGGAAAAGCTGTGAGTCAACCTACAGTTGAGTCAACTAAGTGTCTTTGTTCTGTCCAATATTAGGTACTTGTAATTGTTGAAATTAAATCGTTACTGTGTACAGATTTACTTGCATTTCTGTAGTAGGCAAATGATTCAACTCCACTTTTTAAGCGAAAGTGGAGTCCAGATGCTCCGTAGTTAGTGGCGCCAGGATTGTGCCTCACAGGTAGGCACGTTAAGCCGTCGGTCCCGGCTGCTTTAGCAGTCGTTAACAACCACCAATCCGAACTGGGCCCGCGTGGTTGTTTATGATGCGTTCTCCCTGTGGTGTTACCATGCATAGCTGCGTTATAATGTATTTTTCGTACCACTTGCTCAAAAAAGTGACATTCTATGCCACAAAAAGCGAACATAACAATAGTCATTTTTAATCTGTTAAAAACAGGGAAAGAAAATTGTACTGAATTTCATTCATCCTCTAGGGGGAGAATGTGATTTAAATTTGGAATACTTACCGAAATTTATACTGACCTACATCTGTGTTTACACCATTGAGTTTGTATATAAATACTCAAATCAACTCATCAACAATAAATGTACCAAACAAAAATGTAACTCTCTCTATCAATAATTGGACCAATGTTTCGAATGTTAACTTTTACTTTTAATAGTCATTATATTTAATAAAGGCTTATCTCATATTATTATTGTGTTATTTTTTTCGCAAATGGTACGAAAAGTAGAGTATTTTCCTTGGTGTTAAAGGTGTCTTAGTCTTGGGTGAACTTAAATCCCTCGCTACACTCAGGACTCGTCTTAAATCCCTCGCTTCGCTCGTAATTTAAGTTTTTAACACCCTCGCTGCGCTCGGGAGTAAACCTCGAGTCCTTCGTTACGCTCGCGATTTAAATCGTCACCCGCGGCAGAAGACACTGCTTTATCCCCTTGGTTAATAATCTACTATTTTTTACAGTTTTGATCATTAGTTTTGTACAAAAAATAAATCTTTAAGTAAATGCTATGTACAAAGTAATATTGCATGCCCTAATAGGTATTACTGTTGATACTTATTACCTACCTATGTATTGTATTGTTACCTGCAAAAATGTTCACAGTACCTACAATTAACATTATTACTTATATTCTATTCTATTCATCCATCCTAAGGTTCATGTCCCAACTGTGAGGGACATACAAATTTTATTTTAATTTTGATTTTTTTTCATGTAAATTGACATTCGCATGCCATGCGTTTGGCAAAGCAGACGTTCAAAATGATAAAATGGGTTAGTGTGTTAGGCCCCCGGTGTGTGACGCCCCCGTGGTGGAGGCCCCCGATTTTAAATTAAGTTATAACAGCTGATTTTGTCGTAATAAAAGCCATTTGTACCAGATACAGTCAGCGACTAAGTGTTTCTGAACTAAATAAGTAATTTAATTTCACTGTGAAATTTCATGTTTATAATTATTATGAGTATGATGCGTTACAGGTATAATTATCTGTACCACCAGCTGAATTGTACTTTGTTTTACGTGAATAAAATAATCATTCATTTCATAAAACGAGACGTTGATAATGGACAGACAGAAAATTACGAGTAAAGTGGTTCATTTCAATCCAAGTGTAAGCAAAACCGAACACTTTTCTTTAATAGGTGAAAAAACTGCCATTCCGAAAATAGTTCAGCAGATTAATTGCGCTGACTGCCGCGAAGTGTCCAGAAAGTGACGGCACGCAAAAAACCAAGCGTTCGTGAAAGCGGTTCTCCAAATTGATGGGCGGTGCAAGTTGGGAGTGATCGATATTATTTATTTATTACTAGTTGCCCGGGGGACCTCGTACCGCTTTGAAAGTTTCCATGCCAACAAAACAAACAAAACGTCGACAGTTTCCATGACAACAAAACAAACAAATCATTCGTCCGCTTAAGAACACCCGTATCCTATGATGGACCCCTATAGCAGCGCCACCTACCGGGTCCAATTGTAAATCTAAACCATTCTAGAAGCCACTTGAACACACACAGAAAATTTCATCCAAATCGGTCCAGCCGTTTAGAAGGAGTTCAGTGACATACTCACGCACAGAAGATTTATCTATATATTAATACGTGAAGCAAAAACTTTGTACCCCTTTTTACGAAAATTGCGCGGACGGAGAAGTATGAAATTTCGCACACTTATAGCTTATATAGAGAAGGAGTGCAGAATGTTAATATTTTTTTATAAATTATGCATAAAAAATACATTAAATCAATAAAACAAACATTACACACACTACCACGCATTTGACACTCACGCATATATACTCTTTTAAAAATTTCAAAAATGGAACAGGAGCGGCCGAAATATGTCTGCCTATCCAAACTCACATTCTATCTTTTTTAATTTTTCATTGCTTAGGATACAATCCATGCAGCCTTAATAAAATTACGGTCGAATTTCGACCATTAAGCGACCACTAGTATATACAGGGTGTAATCGTTAAGTGTGCACAGGCGATTATTCCGAAACTATGAGAGATATCAAAAAACTTAAAACTGATAACGAAAGTACGTTATCTAATGAGTAAAATGGCATCAATAACTTTTTTAAAATCAAACGAGAAGTATCCAAAATTTTGACATTAAACACTCCCATACATTTAGTAGAATAGTAGAAAGGTTTTAGTTTCCTTGTTGTAAGTGGTCTAGTATTCATTTTACCTTAATCATACACAGAATACACAGTCTGTCATATATCTCTATACATATATCTCTCAAAGTTTTGGAATAATCGCCTGTGCACACTTAACAATTACACCCTGTTTAAAGATATAAAATAACAATACAAACTTACAGCTATATATATACAGCCAACACGTTTATATGCTGGGATATTACATCAAATAAATAGTAAATACATAACAAATTATTATTAGTAACTAAAGTAAATATACAGGCAGGGTACATCGCTCGCAGGACTGATGGCCGCTGGGGCGGAACAGTCCTTGAGTGGTGACCGCGTACCGGAAAGCGCAGTGTGGGCAGGCCTCCAACAAGGTGGACCGACGATCTGGTAAAGGTCGCGGGAAGTCGCTGGATGCGAGCGGCACAAACCCGGTCGTTGTGGAGATCCGCGGGGGTGGCCTTAGTCCAGCAGTGGACGTGTTTTGACTGATATGATGATGATGATGATGATGATGATGATGATAAATGTTGTATTTCCTTAGCAGGATGAGTATCTTGTAGATCCTATATGGATATATTTGTTATATCCGCATCTTGGACTTTTGTAAGAAAGGAGTTAAGGTGGTAGACCGCTCGAGTCGACTTATTTACAAACTTTCGCGTTTAAAATGTTAGTAGGATTTATTAAATAATAATAAAGTGTTTTTTCCTTCCTACAACTTTCGTGAACAATTCAATAATTTAAAAGATGTTAACTTGTTTTTATGGTTTTATTGGACAATGAAACCGTAAATATGATTAAGACGTTCCGTTTTACAACAAAAAAATATGGAAAATATATTTTTATCATTGTTGATTTATATTGTTTTCTAAAGTTTACGCGAACACTACACATTGAAATGAAACAACTTTTACGGATCAACTCGCGTTTATTTTACACATTCGTTTTAATTAATGTTTATCCTGACGTTTCGAACCCTTTGCAGGGTCCGTGGTCAATTGTTGATTTAGTTTTTCCAAGCTAAATATATTTTTGTACCTAGTTTTTATTTAGGAAGTAGGAGTTTCTGTGACTTTATTTTCAGAATTGCAAAGATTTGAGAAGTTCCTGAATCGTTTTACGTATGAAATAACAATATTTAGCTATCCAGCAACACACGCCTGCACATCAATCTACCACAAACTGTCAAATTTCCTCAATAGACTTTGAACTTAATACCTTTTTAATTAATTTGTTTTTAAAGCTTTATAAAATGCCATAAAAATGATTATAGTTATATACTAGGTGGCGCAAAAGTACTGGCACTATAGAAATCACTAGCTGAACCAAATAGGGTCATTACTTTTGCGCCACCCAGTATAACTTTACGCAAATTTTGTCTTTTTTCAAATTATAATTTGTTTGCAACATAATTTGCGCAAAATTATATACAGGATAGTTTTTTTATTGGTGCGCAAATCTTCTGGAGCGACTCAGAATCGGTAAGTAAACAACTTTCTCATAGTAATATGGGTTGAAATGTCAAAAATTTTTGGACCTCCTATGCTTTAGCGATAACTTGATTTGCCTGATTTGTATGAAGTCTCAAAATTTTTGACATATTTCAACCCATGTTACTATGAGAAAGTTGTTTACTTACTGATTCTGAGTCGCTCCAGATAATTTGGGCACTGGTAAAAAAAATATCCTGTAAAACCATAACCATAAATATGGCTTGCCTAATTCTTAACTGTTTTATAATATTTGTAAAAATACTAAGATCGGATGTTGATCGTCGACATTAAACAGGGCTCCTTTGGCTTACAGGATAAGAGTAGGTAGTGTTGATTAATTACGGCGAGTTGGATTGAGCTACGATAACATAGTTGGCAGTGCACCTGAACCGGCATGTCGTGGGGTGCAGCTTCGAATCCCGCTCGGGGAATTTTTTCAACACTTTGTCTTTTTTCAAATTGCCTTTTTATGTTTCAAAGCTGAATTATATTTGCTTGATTAGCCTATGTCGTAATCTAGCGTGTCCCGCCCGCCTCCTGTGCTTGCGCCACACAACACTGTAATGCGCTCACAAACACTCGCTATCCGTGTAACGTTAGCTATTCGCGTCGGCACGTGCTTTGTTTTATGAAGCTATGTTGAATCTAGGGTTTTCTATACAATAACGTCGGTAAAGTCGGTTAGTAAACTTACATGGCTATTAACTAACATGCTAAACTGCTATGAAATGACTTTACCCTTGATATCAGGCTAGGCGTAAGCAAGTTATCATTAGAAGACTTACACCCGTTTGCACTAAACTTATGAATCTCCTAAGTCTTGGCTTGACTACTACCCGCTCAAGTTAACTCTGCATGTGGCTCGTAAACGTCGCTTACACTCAGGTGCCGAGTTAACTTGACCGGGTAGTAGTTAGGCAAAGACTTAGGCGATTTATAAGTTTAGTGCAAACGGGTGTACATAATATGATACGTTCTTGGACTAAGCTCCCAGCTTCAATTCCTACAAGTGCATTTTTATACTTTGTTTGGTTGGTGATATGGTAAGCCCGCGTGGCTAGCTACTTACCACTATCTTATCTAGATATGTCGCCATAACATCAATATTAGTGGCACTGTTGCTTTCCGACAGTTAGATATAAGATAGCCTCAGCATTGAAATGAAACAACTTTTACGGATCCACTCGCGTTTATTTTACACATTAGTTTTAATTAATGTTTATCCTGACGTTTCGAACCCTTTGCAGGGTCCGTGGTCGCAGGGAGACTGAGGTGTTGGTCGTCTCATAATTAGTTAGCAGCTTGTATACCCTCATTTAAATTTAATCAGGTGCGTTCCGTTTTACGCAGAAAGAGCTTACAGTATCTTTTGGTCTGGCAGTATGGTGTTGGGGCTGGGATTGAATATTCTGTATGATGGGATCCCAAGCTGGTGGTAGATTCCAACCATCTTCTCTATTAAAATTAGGATGTTTTTTAATTTCGATAGCCTCGCGTATCATCCTAGGGATGAATCGTTGTTCTCTAGCGAGTATTTGTGGTTTATCAAATCTGATGTAATGGTTGGGCCCCTCAAGGCAATGTTCGCATACCGCAGACTTGTTTTCGCGCCTATGCTTGACTGTTTTGGTGTAAGAGGGTTGGTGTTGTCGGCGACCTGGGTGCCTACTGTGAGTTTCATTTACTATCTGTATTCATGCGAAAACATATAGTTAGTAGCTTGTATACCCTCATTTAAATTTAATCAGGTGCGTTCCGTTTTCTGCGTAAAACTGCGTAAAATAAACGCGAGTAGATCCGTAAAAGTTGTTTCTTTTCAATGTGTAGTGTTCGCGTAAACTTTAGAAAACAATATAGCCTCAATAGTTGAGGATTCCAGTTGCAGTGTGCTTTTAACTCGAAGGTCAAGTCCTTACTCGTGATGAATAAAAAAATGGAAAAATATACGCGAGTATAAAGTGTGTTGTGTGTAGGGTTGTAAATAAACCGTTTTATACCAAAATCAGTTGTTTAAATTCCGTTTTAAATCAGTTTAAAACGGTTATAAACCTCGACCACGTGGGCTGTTCATCGATTAAATATTACTTTAAAAGTTAGGTTAAAAAGTCATTTATCATACATATACTATTTTTTAGGATTAGACAGACTGAAAACAATATTGTTATGCGTATACATTTTAATTTTTGATAGTATGCTGTAAGTATTTTATTTAACAGTCATTGCATATTTAAAATGTACACACGCCTGCACATCAACCTACCACAAACTGTCAAATTTCCTCAGTAGACCTTGAACTTTATGCCTTAATCATATGGTTGAAAATGTATTGAAGTTTGACAGTTTTGGATAGGTTGACGTCTGCACTTTGTTCTACGCACAACAAATAAGAATAAGAAAATATTCTACCTTACGGAACGGCAACGTCGCATTTATTACTTTCATACATTTACACCATCACATAAGTCGCGCAGAGTCGCACTAGGCGTACAGCGAGCGCACTGTTTTTTGTCTTATACACACGCGTGATTGTCTCGCTCTCACTCCATTAAGTAATTAATTAATTCATTGATTTTATTTAACTATTTAGTACACACGCGTGCACATTAGACTACCACAAACTGTCAAACTTCCTCAACAACTTTGAACTCTATGCATATGGCATATGGTTGAACATTTGTTGAAGAAATTTGACAGTTTTGGATAGGTTGATGTGGAGGCGCCTGTACGTAATATATCTACTACTACATATATCTCTAAACAATGTTATGAGAGGTGCAAGTCGATTTTATGTAATAAAGGTTGATTAAAAAAAAGGGATATATCCTAAAGAAGGGAGCAGGTGTGGTCTAGATAATTTTGTGTCAAGTCTCAGTGAGTTGTAATAGAAAAAATATTTTAAACCAATATGAAACCGCATTTAGCGGTTTAAACCGTTTGAAACCAAACGGTTTAAAACGTTTAAATTTTTTTTTGCATCTCTAAGTGTGTGTCATCATCTCCATCACCAGCTCATTTTATGTCCCCACTGCTGGGCACGAGCCTTCCCTACGGATAGAAACATCACAAGCAGAACGGGCCGTAAACCACCACGCGGGCCCAGTGCGGATTGTTGGCACCGCTTGACCGCCGTTGGACCGCTAATGCAACCGGTATCAACGGCGCTTCGTACCCTCCGAAGCCGACAAAGGAGCTCGAAAGTTTTTTGGTTTCTATCCTATGGCCGGCTTTTGCAAAAGTTGCTTTACCTTAGCAATCGCAGACGCAATCGCAAAGCTATAGAAAACAACGCTTGATGTTTTTGTCACAGATTGCCTGTTATTTTACAATATCGCTTCAAGGTTCTATCACACAAGTGCAATTATATATAATTAAATAACCACATCACCAATTATATACCGACAATAACAATATGCCATAAGATCCGAGCTCTTGGGACAGCTGTCGACTTGAGTAGTAAATGAAACGATGCGTTTTAACGCATCATAAAACGTCGTCAGGCTTGTTCGACGCATCTGACGCCCACCTACCTCCGGTGTCAGTGTGACGTGCTCATTTTGGGACACCCTGTATATTGCACAAAAAGCAAATTTGTAAATTTTCGTCATTGTAATGCTAACCTACGTCTCACAAATAAATAATACTGAACGTGATTATGATTCACACCATAGGTAAATGTAAAGACGAAGACAGAGTGAAGTTGACTGATGCTGCGTTGTTTTCTCGCTGCACCAGTTGTCTTCGCGTCTGGACTCCATTTCCACTTAACATCAGGTGGTGTGGAGTCATTTGCGTGCTTAGTATAAAAAAAGAGAAAACTAATTTCTTCCAGGTTTTCACTAGCATTAGGAAAGGTCTACCCTTTTTTTAATTCTAGTTTTTTGCGCAAGCAGCTATACAAAGATGTACAAAATAGAGATATTTTCTTTTCACGTCGCCACTACCAGTTAATATTGGACCGCGCCCTTATGTTTTGATTAATTATAATAATCGGTTTTTCACACACGCTTTTTAATATACTAAGCATAGCTTTAGATGTGGAAGACCGCGATTATCTCTGACTTTACAATAGACAGTGCACCTAAAACACATCGCAATTATTATTTTGTAACTAGCTTCTGCCCGCGTATTTGCTTGTGTGTTTTATGTTACTCGGTCTATCACGAAAATCTTTATTACTTACCTCTGGGAATAGAAAGAAATATAAGCTTTAGAAAGTAGTTTTGATTTTTTTTTTCTTTTTTTTATATTAACGGGTAAGCACAGTGGTTTCACCTGATGTTAAGTGATGATAAGGCCAATGATGGAAGCGCACTTCACCCGGGATCCTCAACTAGTGGGGTACTGGCTATCTTATCTCTAGCTGCCGGAACACAACAATGCTACAAACAGTGATGTTATGGCGACATATTTAGATAAGATGGTGGTAGCTAGCCAGGCGGACAAACAAGCCCTACCACCAACCAAACTGAGTACACAAACAAGTACCCCCCGCTGGGAATCGCACCCGGGATCTCTGGGTCTAAACTGGTGGTCTTAGCCACTAGACCACAGAGGCGGTTAAAAAATGCAGTTAAATGTATTTGCATTGCTAAAAGGTTGTTTTGAGAGTTTGCTGATGGCTTCTGACGGCCTGCATCATGTAAGCGTTCTCTACTAGATTCTGGTAGGGGTTCGGATGCTATCAAGAACACACCAAAACAATGCTTTGTGTACGGTCTCAACCACCACCGTACATATTTAGCCGACTAAGCGACCTACTTTGTCAAATTCGGATAACATCCTTAAGCCCTTTACCCGGTCGGGATATTTTAAGGATTCTTTTACTGTCCGAGCTACTTGTCTTTGGAATAAGCTACCGTCTGAAATCCGTCACTCTAAGACCCTTTCCGCCTTTAAGTCTAAACTGCACAGTCATCTATTGCATCAGTCACGTGCTAGTAACATGTTTTAGGTTTTTATTGTTGGTGTTATATGTATGTATGTGTGTGTATTTATTATTTATATATTATATTTATATATTATTATTATGTATGTCTTTTTATGTACTGGTATACGAGTATGTTTCTATTGTATTCTACTGTATTTGCGCACTTCCTCTATCTCCCTCTTGGGTTCCTAAACCAAAGGTTGTCTGGAAGAGATCGCTTAAAGCGATAAGACCGCCTTTGCCCATGCTAGCTTTAAGATTTTTTGTATGCACCTGTTTTTGGTTTTAATTTGTGTGAGCAATAAAGTATTTATCTATCTATCTATCTATCTATCTATCTATCTATCTATCTATCTATCTATCTATCTATCTATCTATCTATCTATCTATCTATCTATCTATCTACTTTGGGTCACGCCTAATTATATTATATATTATTTCATATGGTAGTACGTAAATACGCTTTGCGATCACCAACCCGCTTTTGGCAAGGGTGGCGATTGAGCGATTACCCATCAATTGTAGCGATGACTTGATTTCAATGATGGAGCCCTTTGCCCAGCCAGTGGCACAGTTTTAAGCTGTTCACTTGCCCAGCGGTTGAATTTCGACCGTAACTCACAAAATATACAATGATGTAATGTTAAACACATATTTTTATACATAAATTTTATCTTTCTGTACTCCTTTTCCATATGGACTTTAACTATGCCAAATCTCACACTCTTCTGTGCACGCGACGCGCTTGAAATAGTGTTTTTTTTTTCTATTTTTCTTCACATACCTTGTAGCAGACTCATTTTGAGCCGCCCTTTTTATGTTATTTTTTTAAATATTATTCTTTTTAATTTGTCACAATTGACTTTGATGTTTTTTATGTTTCATTGTTTTGCTTGTCATTTGAGGTGGTAGAATTTATGTTGTAAATGTTGATATTATACCCACATTCCGCTTTATTTGTGCATTTTTCATTATTACAGGATTCATCTTTTCCATTGTCTATTTTCCCCGTTTTATACCTATTAATATAAAATATGTATTACGTATGAAGAAGGTTACACATACCGACCCTACTGATTCATCAACGATGTAAAACTTCCGCGTAAACAGTTATTTTAACCAGTTTTAATTAGTTTCATTGATTTTAAATTAATCAATGATGACTAATATTCATGACGTAACTTAGAGTGACTACTACTACAATGCCATACAACATACAGGTTGACTTTTTTATTACCGTCCAAACCTTCTGAGATGACTCCCGTGGTACAAACGAACAACTGTTACTATTGGACCAACTCCTTAACTCGAAAATAAAATTCAGCAATGTCGAATGGTCGAATGAATATTGATGTTTTGTGTGGTGGGTTTGGTTAGTGGAGTTGAGTCGGCTTGCTAGTGATCAAAATCTTGTCCACATCTAAATAATGTCGCCATAACTTAAATGTTAGCAGCATTTGCTGTGTTCCGACATATTTTTTTTGGAAACAGTTTGCTGATTGCCTCAGACAGCATTTTCAGCTTTACCGGTCTTTTTTGGGGTCGGCGAGAAACTTAAAGGGTTCCTCAAGCCGTGTGTAACGAAATACCTTCAGAGGTTTTCTAGAGGGAACGGCATCACGCACTAGTGCGTGTCCCCGTGCCCTACTAGATTCTCCGAGGAGTTCGGATCGGATCTCGGTCCGGGTTGACAGGGCCGTGGGGTGTTCCGACAGTTAGAGAAAAGATAGCCTTCGTCGGTGTAAATACTAGTATATATTTTTTTGTTTTATTATTAACGGGTAAGTACAGTGCCTGATCTCACCTGATGTTAAGTGATGATAAGGCCAATGATGGAAGCGCACTTCACCCGGGATCCTCAACTAGTGAGGTATGGGCTATCTTATCTCCAGCTGCCGGAACAACAATGCTACAAACATTGATGTTATGGCGACATACTTAGATAAAATGGTGGTAGCTAGCCAGGCGGACAATCTCTATATACCGAGACAATTTCGGGACATCTCGTCTTACCACTTGTCTACGTCATGAATAAATATAACTCTTACTTTAACTACTTACCACTACGAGTACCTACTGTATTATAGATTCTAATAAAGACAGTTTGTTCGTACGAAAATGTAGGCTTAGTGCAATCGGCCTTACAACATTACACCATGCGTTTGTAACGCACGAACCGGTTATAATAAACACGTCGTGGCGTTGACATAACATTGGTACGATTCGGCGTGTTTGGAGCTCCGTCGTTATTGTATGTTATGGTTAACGCGGCTGCGCGCGTCCCGGAACAATTTCAAATTGACACAAACAGTATAATTAAAACTGTCATAAAATACAGTCGTAATATAGACTTTACTCTTCTTTTTGTTGGAGAGAATTTGCTGATTGCCTCGGACGGCATTTTCAGCTTCACCGGGCTTTTTTGGGCCGCGAGACACTTAATTGGTTATTCGAGCCGTGTGAAACGAATCACCTTCGGAGGTTTTCTAGAGGGAACGGCATCACGCACTAGTTCGTGTCCCCGTGCCCTACTAGATATTCCGTGGGGTTCGGATCGGATCGGGGAATTGACTGTCGCGAGTGGTCGAAATACGGCGAAGGTAAGCCGGCCAAGAATTTTCAAATCAGACAATAATAAACATGAAAATAAATCATTTTGTTCACTATGCAACTACCTGGCGCACACGTATATTTAACTAATTGGTGACAATAATTACTGACATAATTATTAAGATCTGCATGGCTACGTGGATCCATGCAGTGGGATTTCTAATAGGGGAGCCGATAGGAATCGGTATGTATGGATCCTTCGCCACTGCGGAGCAACCCGAGGGCGCCTCTAAAGGCTCGGACCTCGGCTCGGGTCGACCGGGCCGTGGTGAAACCTTTACGCTGTCAGAGGATCTCGATGGCGCTGTACCACGAAATATGGGACTGCAGAGCGTAAGCGTCATACAAACGCGCTCGAGCAACGCACACATAGACAACCGCTCGCTTTTTTTTTTGGAAAGAGATCGCCGATTACCTCAGACGGCATTTTCAGCTACACCGGGCTTGAGCAATCGCTCGCGGACACGGAGTCGGAGCGCGGCTGTTGCGAGCTGTTCCGAGATCCGTGTCCGTGCAAGGAGTCTATGTGTGCGTTGCTCGAGCGCGTTTGGTACGAAGCTCACCTTCTTCTGGGTCCTTCCCATTTTGTAGCGCCCGGTCTGCGATTGCTAAGGTTTGCAAAGGCCGGTCATCGGATGGGTATTCAAAAATGTATCATATGTAGCTCCTCTGTGCTTCGGAGCCACGTGAAGCTGCATTAGCAGTCATTAACAACCACCAATCTGCACTGGGCCCGCGCGGTGGTTTTAACCCGTTCTCCCTGTGGTGTCAACATCCGTAGAGATCGCTCGTTCTGCAGTGGGGACGTAAAGTGAGCTGATGATGCTGTCCCACTGCTGGGCAAAAGCCTCCATCATTGAAATCATGTTGAGGATTGGCTTAATCACCACCCTTGCCAAATGCGGGTTGGTGATCACAAACCCGGGTTATGCAACGATAAATCCAAAACACAATATGCCCGACAAAGCAATGCAGGTGGATTCTTAGTGTGAACCACCACCGCGCAATACATTAACAGTTTATAGATATCTATCGAGAATAGATTGTTCATCGTCCCTCTGGATCTCAAGATTTAGGTGTTTACCGTTTTATTGGTACAAAAGACATCAACGAGAGCTTCCTTTTTTTTTTTTTGGATTTTTTTTCCTTTAGTTGATGGCTTCGTGCGATTAGCACATTTAGCCAGTGTCAAAGTAATTTTTCTTACAAGTAATACTTGTAAACTGTTTCCTTCCAATATGATGATGATGAATGATAATAGAAATGAGAAGTGAGAAATGATATACCCAACCCCTCGAGTATCTCAGTAAAGATGTGGGGCGATGTGGGGCTTTACTAAGTCCTCGGGCGGACTTGTTGAGAGAATTTGAAAAGTGACGTTGCACTGTTTTGTTTCATTTGCCAACACTCATGCACACTCACGAACAATTATCGGTTAATAATCGACCGTTATTTCTCATTAATATAAAACAAAACCACAGACATGGCTTTTCACTTTCCCGCCAAGAAGTCTGGATTCTTTTTATTGCCTATATATATATATATTTTTTTTTTCTTTTTATCTAGTACAAATACTAGATTCTCCGAGGCATTCTAATGAGACGAGGGCAATTATGTTTTGTTATCATCTGTAAAGACTGTTTACTAGTCCTGTGCACGCCACCACTGAGCACGATCTGCAGCTACTTTCAAATTCAAATGCAAATTCATTTATTGCATACTCTCATACTCTCATATGGAAAGGGCTATGCTCGGAGTTTCTCTGAAGGATCGACTTCGAAACGAGGTGATCCGACAAAGAAGGAAAGTAATCGACTTAGCACACCTGATCAGCAAGCTGAAGTGGCGGTCACATTAGTCCCAGAACCGACAACCGTTGGGGTAAACGCGTTCTCGAGTGGAGACCGCGTATCGGCAAACGTAGCGTAGGACGCCCTCAGACTAGGTGGAGCGACGATCTCCGCATGGTGGCTGGCAAGAGCTGGGTGAGGGTAGCCGCGGATCGTGCTCGGTGGCGTGCACAAGGAGAGGCCTATGCCCAGCAGTGGACTAGTATAGGCTGATGACGATGATGATGATGATGATAGTTTTATAGTATCACAAAATATGACAACGATTACAAATGTAATGTAAAAAAAATGTGATTAAGACCCTGCACCCTTTCATCCAGCTCCTGCCGTAACTAAGTTAAAACTATGTAAGTACTGAATGAATTTATTCTGAATTCGGGTGTGGTGGCGATCTATTGGAATAGAATAAAAGAATAGAATAGAAGAATACTATATAAGAATAAAATAGAAGAATAGAGTATAGTAGAATATTTATTTATTTGCATTAAACATGGAGCATAGGAAGGCCTATATTCAGCAGTGATCCTCTGCAGGCTGAGAGGATGATGAAATTCTGAATTTCCTATACCAACGTTGGGCAGTATCAGTGTATATATTGTAACATATCACACGTCTATCTGCTTGTGCGCGTGTGAACAATTATATTCGTATGACGGACGCTTCGAAAGTAGAATGCGCTGGTTGTCGCGCACACGGAACTGGCCGCTCGTGACTTGTGCAACGCGCATAATAACTGGGCTGTGCGCTCTCGCGAGTGGGGCATTAATCGAAGTGTTATTTAATCCATACGGGTTCGCAATTGGCCTTCACCTCACCTGATGTTGAGTGGTGATAAGGCCGAAGGTGGAAGCGCACTTCACCTGGATGAGGCAGCTAGCTGTAGCTGTCGGAACACCATAATATGGAAGAAAATTTAAATACCGTAGGAATAAGTACTACAGCAGCAGATTTACTACGAAACGTAGTTATTTCAAACACTTGCCGATTAACCTGTAAATTTTTGACAACACCCCGCATTACAGAACCGGCTCTTTATATAGTATGTAGCTATACACATACACACAAACCACCACACACACTGCGCTGCAACCTCACTGCAACTGAAACTGAACTTACTGCCGTACTCAGAGACGTCAATTAAGTTAAATGACAATTAAATGTCTTTCCATCTCTATTTAGCACTATACATAAGAAAGTGACAGCAAGATACTTAATTGTCATTAAAACTTAATTGACGTCTCTGAGTACGGCAGTTAGTGTGCTCCAGCCATAGATAATACTTTGCTGTACCCGTTACAGTTAATTGGATCAAAGTCAAAGTATTTAGAGATAATCTTTAGAAATGTGCTTTTGAATCGTTCAAAAACTCCACAGCTTTAATATAATTCCTAATTCGCCTACGCAGGAATACTAGGCTTTCATGTCTTCTCTTCAATGTCCTTTATAATCCCTCCTATCCATCCTATCTGCAAGAACGTTTTTCCTTTTCTCATCCTCCTAGTGCTCTCTGCAAGTCCCATCTCCTACACCAACTGAAAACTCCACCCCATAAAACCGATTTTTTTCTCTTACTCCTCCGTGCATGCTGTCAGGTTGTGGAACGCGCTGCCGCCTAGCGTTCAAGACTCTCCTAACATCAGCCTTTTTGCAAAGCGTCTGAGGGAACACTACCTGTCCAGTTGATTCTGTCGTCATGTATATTGATTTCTTTCACCTTTTATTTTTGTTTTGTATATAAAATTTCCTTTGTTTATGCAATTATTAGTATGTATGTGTATTATAAATATTTAAGTAAGTTTATTTTAGTTTTTGCAGGAGGTACACATACATTCTACCTCAATTTATGATGTTTCCTTTTGCGGGCCTACTGGAAGATATTTCAGTACTGAAATAAGCAGCGCCATTCACATTCACCCGTATAGCTTATTTTGTTACCCTCTTATGTGTGTACATAAACTTGTAAATAAATAAATAATTAACGGCAATTACAAAATTATATGCCGTTACCAAGTTATACAAGTTTAAAAACACTTAAAAATATTTAAAATTAGAAATACCTGCTGGAGTGATTGGAGCATTTTGCATGATCGAAAGGACCATTGACCCAGTTCCCAAATCTCGGTCTGTCCTCGCTCACTCAAGTTTATTCGCCAGACTAAATGCAACACGCATTTAAAAAGAATCTTATTTGATAATTTCGCACAATATCCTATTTGTTGCGTTCGTGAGACTGAGCGGCGCGTGTGAACTGGTGTTGCCCAATTTGATTGTGGTCTGTCTGCTCTGTTATTGTTTGTAGCTGTGGTGAATGTACTGGCTGTTTGTGATTTAGTTTTGGCAAGACACTGACATATACATACATACATACATATAATCACGCCTCTTTCCCGTAGGGGTAGGCAGAGACCACTTCTTTCCACTTGCTACGATCCTTACATACTTGTTTCGCTTCGTCCACTTTCATTATTCCCTTCATACATGCTCTTCGGTTTAGGGTACTCTTGACCTGGCCTTTTTTCAAGACGTTTTTTTTCAAGACACTGACACGATTAATAAAAAAATACTTTATTTGCTCCTTAGTTATTTATAATTATTTACATATAATTTTACGCAAATATTGAACGAATAAATTACAATTTGAAAAAATACCAAGTGTCGAAAAAAATCTTAAGCCAAAGGAAATCTTAAGTCAATGTCGTGTGAACAGCTGGGCTCCTTTGGCTTATAAAGTAAAAGTTGATAGCGTTGATTAATTTCGGCGAGTTTTATTGAGCCACGACTGCATAGTTGGCAGTGCACCTGACCCGGCATGTCATGGGGTGCGGGTTCGAATTGCGGGTTGCGGGATATTTTTCAATTGCTCCTTATTTTTTAAAACCCTGATTTATGAATTGTAGTATCTGGCCAATCCCGGCCAGATAGTACAATTTATAATAAATGTTTGTTTATTCATTCGTTCATTAATTCAATTTAATTGAACTTCGACTTACTTATAAAGGACTTTGAAATTAAATTACTTTAACGGATCTACTCGCTTTTATTTTACACATTGATTTGATTACTGTTCGCGTAAAAAAACAATAATCAGGACACTTTAATATAATTTAATAAGTTGTTAATATATCTGAAATAAATGCGAAAAGGCGTCCAGGTAGACAAGACGAAGATGGGCGGGACGACCTTGATGGGTTCATGAAGGAATGGCGTGATGTTGCAGGGGACCGGAAAGTGTGGGGAGCTCTTTGCCCAGGAGTGGGACAGCTATGACTGATATAATAATAGTATAATAATTAATGATCTTGAATTTGAACTATACATTCGTCTGCATATTACACTTACGTTCGTCGGTGATCCAATTTTTGTATTTAGACTTTAGATCGATGACTTTTCACGTAGGAACACTGACTTTTATTGATTATTTATCGTCTTATAAATCTGGTTACAGGGTGTGCCGTGTGCACAGACGACCTCATTTAAGTATATCATTTTGTGTGACTAATAAATGTTATTATAAATAAGTGCATCTTGTAGACTGTGGCAGTGTGTGACATACTTTGGAAATATACAGCCGTTTTCACATAGTGGTTTTATTATCCCTGCCACGCACAAACCAAACGCACTCATCGCCTCACCGGCACAAGGGCATTATTAAAAATTTTTGTACCTTTTGCAAAGAAAAAGAGTCCCAGGTCTATAGTAACAAAAGTATTCACAGTTATTTTATAGAAAAAGCTCTAGCGTATGACGACAAGTTATAAACTGATGATGTAGCCTTTTCCGCACATAAATATTATTTAAATATTTAATAAAAATGAAATAAAATTTGAGACCGTAGTGCTCTCCATACAAATATTCTTGTCTCAAAATAGTCTAAAAATGACGGTTTTCTTTTTGCATCGGATATTTCTTGAAACTTGGTGAAATTAACTTAACCATTACGAATTTTATGATATTAACATTAGGCGTCAACAATATTAACGATAAAAACATATAAAACGTTACTTCAGAACTTGTCCACATTTTAATGAGCTTTGACATTCAGCCATCTTGTCGGCGTCCATTTGTCTGAAAAATCATCAAGCGTTTCGTCTGTCAAGACATTCAAGAATTAAGTGTTCCTTTTGTTTATTGCGCGGTATTTCTTGCACGGTAATAATTGGTATCGCCATATTATTATAGTATTTGTTCGCTAGAACTAAGTAATAACGGTTTTCAACTCACGAGCTATTGATGAAATTTTAGGTTATTGACGATATATTCAAACAGTGATTTTATTACATTTTTGTGACAGTTTGTTACATATCTTTGTTACGTTACAAACATGACGTAACAAAAACAAAAGTGAGGGCTAATGCATATTGTAATCCTAACTAATATCATAAATGCGAACCTGAGCTTGTTTTTGTTTTTTATGCAAAGATTAAAGATAATTCAATCACACATGTTTTTTTTTATTACTGTGAAATTACCCTAATAGTTCTACTTTGTTACTTTTTTGTCACACTTTTAATTTTTGTTTAATTTTTGTGATGGTACAAAAATTTTGAATATGAAATACAGGCTAGGATTAAATAGGATAAGAATATCAGTAGCATTGTTTTTGTTCCGACAGTTAGAGATAAATAGCCAGTTCCTAAATAGTTGACGATTCCGGGTGAAGTGCGCTTCCACATTCGGCTTTACTCGTATAGGAAATAAAAACATGGTCGCAGCGATAATGCCAAAGGAAAATAGTATCTAAAGTGATATAACATATTTCGCAATTAGTGTACTCTTGCTATTTTTAGCTAACGCATGTAAACTACCTATGCTGAACACTAATACTTCAGTTGTAGTCATCATGACGAAACAGTGACGGCGAAGATTTCTCATAACAGACAGACATATTATTAAACAGATATTGACAGATAAGGCAGACGATGGAAGCGCACGAACCAGGAATCCTCAATTGAGGAACTGGCTATCTTATCTCTAGCTGTTTTTTTTTCTTGTCCCTCGACGTGGGGCAGTACGGAGACATTCTTAAACTATATGGGTGTATCTACGCCGTTCTATTGCGGCTTCCTACACTATAATTGGCTTTATGCCTACATATCCTTTGCACGACTGTGCCCTATCTACTACTGTAAGCATTGGACAGTTAAGCGCCATTATGCAAATTTTTCTATTAGTTGCGATTCTTCTCCACAGCTAAAAAATGGACGTCCTGGATGGGTAGTTGGTAAAAAAATGTTTGGACGATTCAAAAGCATTTTTGTAAAGTTTATTTGAATAAAAAATATTTCACTTTGACTATGACTTTGATAAATAATTATGACTATGACAACGACTACTTTTTTATATCCCATAGAAACTTTTTTTTTTTGTTTTTAATGAAACTTTTTACGATTAAGGGAAATACAGAGATTTTGACGGTCATTAGAAAACATTTAAAAATCGTTTAATAACAATAGTTTGGATGTCGTGGCAGTTGATAGACACTTTACGCCGCTCTCCTTGGCAACAGAAAACTGGCGCAAATCAGTGGTGCTAAGCACTCTCGATCGCAAGGACATATGGAAGAGCAAGGTGCTACACGGGCGCTACTATCGGGCTCTAACTGGGCCTGATGTAGATTTGACTGCCTCGGTGATCTGGCTACGTTTCGGTGACCTCTTTGGGGAAACCGAAGGTTTTGTCTGTGCCATTGAAGATGAAGTTATCAAGACGAATAACTACCGGAAATATATTATGAGGGACGGTACGGTCGACATCTGTCGGGCATGCCGCCGTCCAGGAGAATCACTCCGACATATTATTTCTGGTTGTTCTCATCTTGCTAACGGAGAGTATTTGCACAGACACAACCAAGCAGCCAGAATAATTCACCAGCAACTTGCTCTTGGATCGCCTTGTTGAATCGGAGGTGCCGTACTATAAATACGCACCTGCGCCAGTACTCGAAAATGGTCATGCAACGCTCTACTGGGATCGCTCTATCATTACGGACAGGACTATTGTCGCCAATAAGCCTGATATCGTGGTGGTCGACCGATCCCAGCGCCGGGCAATACTGGTTGATATCACCATACCTCATGATGAGAACCTCGTGAAAGCCGAGAAGTACAAGCTCAGTAAGTACCTTGACTTAGCTCACGAGGTGACCGCCATGTGGGATGTTGATTCAACCATTATTGTCCCGATAGTCGTTTCAGCGAACGGTCTGATAGCGAAGAGCCTCAACCAACATCCTAAGAGGCTCTCGCTTGATGGTTGGATCAAGGGTCAGATTCAGAAAGCAGTACTCCTTGACACGGCACGTATTGTCAGGAGGTTCCTCACTCTGCAGCCCTGACCACCGGTAGCTTGGGCCCTGCCCCGCTGCTGGTGGTACTCTAGAGTTAGGTTTTTATAATGTTTTATTGTTTTTATATTAAAATATTGTAAAAATCTAGTTTTAAGAAAGAAAATAAATAAAGAGTATAATAATAATAGTTTATTACAAAAAGGTTACATAACATATGGGTTACAATAAAGTCCCAAACGAGGTAATCCTGTATCTTGGGGACTTAGAGTATGAGATTTGCATAAAGCTATGAGTTATTACATTGTTGTATGAGATTATTTGTTCAACTAATACTTTGATGTAGACTTTAAATTACATAAATTTGGTTGTACAACCTTTATATGTATTTGTTTCTGTGCGTGCAGACGTAGGCGCCTGCACATCAGACTATCTAAAACTGTCAAATTTCTTCACTATCACTACATATTACTAAATATTATCATTTATCATTAATACTACTATATAAATCTGTAGGCTCTGTCTACATGCGTCAACCGCGCCTCCCGGCCTTCGGGGGGCGTGCGTTCCGGTAGCCTTCACAGCCCTTATAAAGGCTAAAGGCGTACCCCAGGGGTTTTTAGCGGGTCGGTCTTAATCCTTTTTAGAAAAGGACAAGGCCATCCCTGGACGGATCCACGGAATCTGCGAGCAAATTTTCCCATGGGCCAAAAAAAAAACAAAAAATTGCATGTAGACTATGCAATTTTTCTGACAAATTTTGGGATAAATATTCGTTTTATGACCAGTTCTACGATTATTGAAATTATTGTCTGTCTGTCTGTATGTCCTCTTATAACAGCTTGATCGATCTTGATGAACATTTGTATGTAGTATGAACATGAAATTGTGCAAATGATAGGCAATAAAATAAAAATAAAAATATTAGAGAAGTTTATTTATCTAACTTGTAAGAAAATTACTTGGACACTGGCTAAATGTGCTAACCGCACAAAACCATCAACTGCTAAGACTAACCAAATAATATGTTACTGTACTCAGGCATTGATTAATCCAGGGATGGGCAAACTACGGCCCGCGAGCCATCTCCGGCCCGTGAATGATCGAAGTCCGGCCCGCGACCATCAAACAAAAATTCAAGTGCGTGTGTATTTCAGAAAATGTATACCTAGCAATGTTTTTATTTCACAAATAAAATATTTATTTAATAAAAAGATACAACAAAAAATTCAATAGCCTGGCCCGCCATATATTTTGTTAGTAAATATTGTCACGCGAATGAAAAAGTTTGCCCATCCCTGGATTAATCTATTTGCGTACACACAGCCTGCTCATCAGCCTACCACAAACTGTCAAATTTCCTCAATAGACTTTCAACTTTATGTATATGGTATATAGTTGAACATTTATTTAAGAAATTTTATAGTTTGAAATAGGTTGATATGCAGGCAGGCCTCCAACAAGGTGGACCGCGGGAAGCCGCTGGATGCGGGCTGCACAAAACCGGTCGTTGTGGAAATCTTTGGGGGAGGCCATTTGTCCAGCAGTGGACGTCTTTTGGCTGAGATGATGATGAAACAAGGAAAATATTTAAATAAAGTGTGCGCATGGTACGTATAACCGGTGCAATGTTTCCGTGTACCGACCTTTGGTCGAAGCGTCGTGTCACGATTGCAACACGGACTCAACAATAGAAACCGAGGATCCTTCGCAGGACTGTGCCAGTAGTGATGGCACGTGAGCCCTAGCGATGTTCTTGCGTTGCACGAAACAAGAGATTTTATAAATATTTTATTTTGAATTTTGCATTCACAATGCTTTGTGTACAAAGTGGAGATGACGCTACGACAATAAATTACCCATTATATACCTAATGACGCTCCTAATCTATATATAAAAAATACCAAAAAACCAAATTATTGAATGTTTTACATTCAATAATTTGGGCACAGGACATCATTTTTAATTAGTAACATTTCCACATGATGTATCTCTTATTAAACTAGTACGGCCAGGTTAAAGACCTCTCATCGGTGTTTTGAACACGTTGCAAAACTTCATCTGTTCCTAGATGTTAAATCCTGATGCAAATCAAAGCATATCATGTCTAATTACGCGAAAAGAAGAATATTGCACGCGTAAGTGATGCATTTGCGATGACTCGTGTCAAACGAAAATTCAGTATGTGCGAAAGGGACAAATATTAGTTTGTTTGTGGTAGGTTTTTTTCTATTGGCTCGGGCGGCGATCAGTGAAAGTGAATATTTATATTATTTAAGTAGGTCAACGGTCATGCTCAGTATCGCCGCGATCCTGTGACGTAATACGCGTCTACGTTTGCAATCGGAACGAGTTTTGCCGCGTTTGATGCGTCGCCACCGGCGGCGCCGTCGCCCGGCGTCCTTCTGTTTGTAATTGTTGTGTAAGGCCTGATTTTTCAATCGTCAATTAAAGTTTATTCATTAAATAATTTTGACATAATGAAAGATTCTCTTTAAAAAATAGGACTTCTTGGCGGGAAAGTGAAGAGTCATGTCTGCGGTTATGTTTTATTTTCTAAAATTTGTGTTATGTCGAATATTAATGTGAAATAATGGTGGATTATTAACCGTTAAGTGTTCGTGAGTGTGCATGAGTGTTGGCAAATGAAACAAAACAGTGCAACGTCACTTTTCAAATTCTCTCAAGAAGTTTGCGTGAGGACTTAGTAAAGCCCCACATCTTTAGTGAGATACTCGAGGGGTTGGGGGGGGGGGGGGGGTTGTTTGGGGGGGGGGGGGTATATTATTTCTCACTTCCCATTTCCATTATCATTTATCATCATCAATATTCTTTATTTATGTATTACCTAAGAAGATAGAACGAACGAATAGAATTAAGAAACTAATGACATGGCAGCATGGTCAATGACCTTAGCCGGTTCCTAAACAACGAACTACACTTTTAAAAAAAAAACCTTTAAAAAATATTTCAAAATGACAATGTTATTCGCTGGATAAAACTTATCCGAGGATTGAAAAGTCGGGCATTAGTTTAAAGATTTATAAAGACGCAGTGCGAATTGTGCGACATTTAACACTTTGTTAGTTGGTGATAGGACACGTAAAATAGAATTAGGTACATACTTATCTAGTTAAGTGATTTTGAATTGTGCGAAACCGACGCTTATACTTATAATTTTTTACAGTGTTTTCGTTTTTTTTTTTTTTTTTTTTTTTTTATAATGGCTTCAGTGTTTTCGTTACTTCAATACGAATAACAAGTTAGTCTTTTTTTTTATTACTCTACCTATAATGCAAGTGTAAAGTTGTGATTTTATTCGGCATTAATGGCGCCAAAGCGTCGACAGCTGACGCTGCGCTGTTCTGCCGCGCTTATGAAAAACGCATTAACTACCTTTGGTCAACATCTGAGAAAAACGCGTTCAAAGTTTTTTTAACGTAAGCTACACTCTCTTTGTTATTAAAATTATTAAAATATTAAAATTATGCGTAAAATTAAAAAAGGGTACTTATTGCTAACAATTATTATTGTTTTATCCAATTTAAACTAATCATAAAGGCATCAACTATAGTACATAATGCAATTATGCTTAGCAAAACATTTCAATGCGCTTTTCATTAAAACGATTTTTACTGGTTTGTTTACTTATACTTACAATAAGAGTCTGCACAAAGTATAGATGATGCGTTTTTGGTAAGTAAAACCTTTTTTATTTACAAGTTAATGCGTTTATTACAACTGAAAAGGCGGGATTTACTGAAAATATTAAAATGGTCTCTATGGGAAAGTTATAGAGCTCGTTTTCCTGATTTCAGATATGTATGTAACTCAATTTTGACATAATCGTACTTAGTGCGTTTTTCGTAAGCACGGCAGTGTTGCCGCTCTTATCAAAGGTCAGTAACCCAACATTTCTAAAAATGGTGTTCTATTGTGATGGCGCTTTTTTTGCTATTTAGTTTGTTTGAAAAATAAAATAAAAAATATTCCAGTGCTAAGATTTATTTGATAGATTCAAATTATTTTTATGAACTACTTAGTTAGCCAATATTTTCATTTATTGTCGTAGTGTCATCTCCACTTTGTATGTAGTTAGAAGATAAAATTTTACTTAAAAAAATCTACCAGTTTCAGGAAGCTCGAGTAGGAATCGAATTCATTTGTGTGTTACGTTAAATGTTGTATGATTACTTTACATATGTTTTTTTTTGTAAATGTCGTTGCTTCCATTAAAGCTGTGGAGTTTATTGCGCCCATTCTTCTCCACAGCTAAAAAATGCTGTCCTAAATGGGTAGTAGGTAAAAAATGTATGGACGATTCAAAAGGACTTTTCTTATGTTTATTTGAATAAAAATTTTTGTCTTTGTCTTTGTCTCTTTGTTTAATCTGACCGCTGAGCTACCGAGGCCCCAGAAGACTCGTTGACTTCTTCTAACCACAACTAACAGACCAAAAGATACGGTCCGTGATACCTTGCAAAGGGAGACTGATGTGTTAACCATCTCTTAATTAGCTGGTAGCTTGTACACGTGCGTTCCGTTTCACGCAGAAAGAGCTTATAGTATCTTTTGGTTTGGTTGTATGGTGTTGGGTTTATAAAAGTGTTCTTCGAATGTGAGGGTAGTACCTTCACAGTGACGTGATACCGCTGGCTTAAAGCGTAAATCACAAAGTACTAGAAGAATTCTGCGTGAAACGGAACGCACGTGATTAAATTAAATGAAGGTAAACTCGTACAAGCTACCAACTAATTATGAGTCGGTCAACACATCGGTCTTCCATTTGCAGTGTCCGTGATACCCTGCAAACGGTTACAAACGTCAGGATAAACATTAAATCAAATTAATGTGTAAAATAAATGTGAGTAATTCCGGAAAAGTAGTTTTATTTCAACGATTTTATAAAGATAAATTACCTGTTCTGGGACGTGAAAATAAAGTATTGGCTGCCCCATTTTCCGTGCATGTCGTAGGAGCCGACTAAGGGCCAAGGGAATTAAGATTCTCGCACATCAGGCAATCTATTGCCGTACTTTGATTATGCTAAAGTCACTAACAGCGAGTTTACTCTAAATTGATGGAGGACTACTGAGCGGAAAATGAGGAAAGTGCACAGAAAGATAAGAAAGTGATAGATAAGATAAGATAGTGTATATCGATACACGAGCACATCACTACAGCCGTAATAATTAATTACACATTACGCACCATTTGCCAACTAGTGTTGTTTGCGACACACCAGCTCATTGGCGTTGCAAAATGGCGCTTCCGTTACCTGTGCTAAGAAAGCAATCGATTATTAGCTATTAAATACAGGTCAGCTTGAAAAAAGGTTTTAGATAAGATAGAAAATATTTATTGTTTTCTAAAGTTTACGCGAACACTACACATTGAAATGAAACAACTTTTACGGATCTACTCGCGTTTATTTTACACATTAGTTTTAATTAATGTTTATCCTGACGTTTCGAACCCTTTGCAGGGTCCGTGGTCACAGGGAGACTGAGGTGTTGGTCGTCTCATAATTAGTTAGTAGCTTGTATATACCATCATTTAAATTTAATCAGGTCCGTCCCGTTTTACGCAGAAAGAGCTTACAGTATCTTTTGGTCTGGCAGTATGGTGTTGGGGCTGGGATTTAATATTTTGCGTGATGGGATCCCAGGCTGGTGTTAGATTCCAACCATCTTTGTTTTGTTTTTTAATTTCAATAGCCTCGCGTATCATCCTAGGGATGAATCGTTATTCTCTAGCGTTCTCTTGTGGTTTATCAAATCTGATGTAATGGTTGGGCCCCTCTAGGGAATGTTCGCATACTGCAGACTTATTTTCGCGTCTATGCTTGACGTCGGCTATATGTACTTTACCGCGGGTTCCTACACTTCTCTTTGTTTGCCCGATGTAAGAGAGCCCACAGTCGCAGTCCAGTTTGTACACGCCTGCATCTTGAAGGGGTATGTTGCACTTGACAGGTCGTAAAAATTGGTTGATCTTCTTCGACGGCTTGAAGTAAGTGTTGATTAAAGCTCTCTTTAAGATATGTCCAATCTTGTCAGTGACACCTAAATAAATGAATAAATATTTTGATTTGATTTGATTTGAATTGATTTAATAACATAGAATAGAGTACCATATCAACACCTGCAAGAAAAAACACACACAATATCACTATGTATTTCTGAGTTATATACCGAAATGACAACAGGCTTGTTTGTCCGCCCGGATAGCTAATCTAGATAGATAATCTAGTATCTACCATCCACTAATCCACCATCTAATCTAGTATCGCCATAATAGATAGCCAGTATCTCAGTAGTTTGATTCTGGGTGAAAGTTTCAACCTCTTCTGTGGTATAGTGGTGAAGTCCACCGGTTTAGACCCAGAGGTCCCGGGTTTGATGTCCCAGCGGGGGGTACATAGTTGTGTATTCAGTTTGGTTGGGTTGGTGAAAATTCAATTTTACCCAACGTTCACGACGACTCTGTACCGCGCCATATCTATGAATTGCGTCAAATACCACACCACAAACACAACCACAACCACAACACGTGGGAGGGCGCTAATTTGTATGCGGACCACATTTTGCCGTCATTATTGACCGCGTGTTCGATACCGACTACATCGCAGCCACGTCGCAACCACAACGCAACATCCAGCGACACCGCGAACTAGAGGCTGGCCACATAGCAAACACAACGTTGCGTTGACGCGATGACACTGCCACCCTGCCATCGAACACTAGCGACAACGTAACCGCAAGAAGCCGCAGCGACACCATTCACAAGTAACCACAGCTTGACCACCTTTTGTCGCGAGACGGTGTGGTGTGGTTGTGGTACGTGTGAAACAAGCCTAATATAATACCCCCGAGACGAAACGCCGCCGCCGCCGCGCCCGCCGTGACGATCGATTATTACAGAGTTTGATTGTGAGTGAAAGTGAGACTGTAGGTGGATTAGCCGATTGGTCTTGCTCAATTGGAAGAGTAACCTTGACAGAAGTTGAGTTAAGGGAATCGTAGTGTACAATGATGTCGTGATTGCACTTGACATTTTAAGAATGATAAATATTGAATGGTGAGGAGCTCGATGGTGCAGTGGTTAATGCGCACGGTCTGCGAGTGCTGAGGTTAAGCAACTTTCGCAAAGGCCGGTCATCGGATGGGTGACCAAATTTACCATCTCGAGCTCCTTGTAAGGCACGTAAAGCCGTTGGTCCTGGCTGCATTAGCAGTCGTTAACAACCGCCAATCCGCAGTGGGCCCGCGTGGTGGTTTGTGGCCCGCTCTCCCTATCCATCCATAGGGAAGGTTCGTGCCCCAGCAGATGATGATGAAATATTGCACTCGGTACTTTGTTTATGATGTAGACTGTAAGAGATTTTTTTGTAGCTTATATTGTGTCCCACTGTTGGGCGAGGGTTCTCCTTATATCTCTTAAGTATTATCATTCTTTATCTATATGTGAAGCGAAAACTTTGTACCCCTGCGCGCACAGAGTGTGAGATTTGGTATAGTTAAAGTTTGTATGGAGAAGAAGTCCGGAAATAGAAAATTGAATTTTGTAATATGTAAATAAAGTAAATATGCTATAAAATTGTTTTTGTTTTTGTTTATATAATTTTAACGCAAATTTAGTTGCGAAACAAATTAGAAAAAACACAAATGTTGAAAAAATTTCCACAAGCAGGATTTGAACCTGCACCCTTCTGACATACCGGGTCAGGTGCTCTTCCAATTGAGCTATCGTGGTTCTAACCAGCCCGCTGAAATTATTCAACACTATTTACTTTTTACTTTGAAAGCCAAAGGCACCCATTCAATGTCAACAACTACCGTCATTAACACCCGATCATAATATTTTTACAAATACTAAAGATCAATTAAATATATAGAAATAGGTATAAAATAAGCTATTTATAAAATGTTTTTGTTTTTGTTTATATAATTTTAACGCAAATTTAGTTGCGAAACAAATTAGAAAAACACAAATGTTGCAAAAATATGCTATGCTTCGATCAATAATGTACAGGCGCCTGCACATTGACCTATCCAAAACTGTCAAATTTCTTCAATACATTTTCAACCATATGCCGTATATATAAAGTTCAAAGTCTATTGAGAAATTTTGACAGTTTGTGGTAGGTTGATGTGCAGGCGTGTGTACTAGACTCCCGATGAGCGCTTGAAAACGGTACGCTACTTTGGAGCCACGCAGCCACTACGACGTTTGTGGCGATCACAGTAAATAGTATACAAATTTATTATATTTTTGTATATGCTATCCAATGTTTTTTCAGATTTTGTTATTCGTAATTTAAATGTATAGGTATCAGGGTTTTTTTTTTTTTTTGGAGAGAGATTGCTGATTGCCGCTGCGGCATTTTCAGCTTCACCGGGCTTTTTGGGGGCGGCGAGGAACGTAAAGGGTCCCTCAAGCCGTGTGAAACGAATCACCTTCAGAGGTTATCTAGAGGGAACGGCATCGCGCACAAGTGCGCGTCCCCGTGCCCTACTAGATTCTCCGAAGGGTTCGGATCGGATCGGGTTCGGATCGGATCGGGAGGTATCAGGGGGGTAACCATGAGCTTTTATAGCATTATTATTGCAGTTGTGAAAACGAGACGCGTGTAGCGGCGAATATGCTCGCGTCTCTTTCCCACAACTGCAGTAATACAAGAGCTCATAGTCAGGCGGCAGGACAAATTTCGAGTTGCATTTTTGTCCCGGATCCTTTATCTAGTGCATTGTAGTAATATTGTTTATTTTGTGAATTACGGTCGAGTTTCGTCCATTAGTATTAATCGGGAGGACCACTAGTATTATTAAATCGGGTATTAGATATTATTTCTAATTTTTTAATGTTTATGGTAACCTTTATAGATTGACACGTCATCAACACCAGTTCAGTTTATGTCCCCACCGCTGGGGTATGCGCCTCCCTTCCGATGAATAGAGAGAACCATCACACGGGCCCAGTGTGGTGCGGTGGTTGTTAGGTTGTTAAGAGGAAAGGTCGACTGATTTGAAAAATATGTATGAAAAGTAGGCAAAATCAACGTTCCTCCTCCAAAACTGGACTGATGTAATTACTTTTTTCATTAAAAATTAAAGAAACACTTTGGCTGTGTCCCTATGTTTTCATTTTTTTTTCATAAATTGATTATTAAAAAAGATATAAACCTTTAAAAACCTTAAAAATTGGCCAGATTTTCCGCTGTTTTTTTTTGACGAGACAATATAAACAAAAGCAAAACATAGGGACACAGCCGAAGACTTTCTTTAATTTTTAATGAAAAAAGTAATTGAATCGTTCCAGTTTTGGAGGAGGAATCAGGGGACTAGGTACGGAACGTTGATTTTGTCTACTTTTCATAAATATTTTTCAATTCATTCGACCTTAGTATGTCCTTTTAACGACTGCGAATGCAGCCGGGACCAACGGCTTTACGTGTCTTCTGAAACACGGGGGAGCTCGAGAATTCGAAAAGTCACCTCATCCGATGAGCGGCCGTTGCGAAGGTATTTTAACTTCAGCAATCGCATACCGGGCGCGTCAACCACTGCGCCATCGGGCGTCTTCTCGTTGTCGTCATCAGTCCTAAGGCTGGGTACAGTCTTGACATTGATCATAGGCTTTTATGCAACAGTGGCTCGCTCGCACTGATTTTCCTCATTATTAGTATTTGTAATGATCGCCGGTGGAGGTCGTACCTTACACAACAAAGCCTTGCTTACTTAATTGAGCGAACGAACGGCGAAGTGAAATTTTAAATAGGCCTGTGCGGCCATCTTGGGTTAGCAAGGCTCCATTGCGGATGAATGGCTGAAGAAGGTAGGTTAGTGATAGCAGTGTTCGACAGGTACCATTGGCACGTCTCTCCTTTAACCTATAAAAATTGGGGTCAACAACTGGTTTTTGGCTTTAGCAACAATTGGATACAGACCGCCTTCTTAGCTGTCATCTAGTAAAATTTCATATTGTTTATATTATTATTTTTGACGATGAAAATTGGTGTCGAAGATTGGGCTTACTGTGTCGACTCTGGTGCTACTTGGATACGCGGAGGGCTTCTTGGCGGGAAAGTGGAGAGGAATGTTTGAAGTTTAGTTATATTTCTGAAAAAAAAAATGTTTTATCAAATATTAAGGGTGTGCCAACCAAAAAAACGGCAAAAAAAAACATGTCTGTTGTATAGGAGCCCCACTTAAATATTAATTATATTTTAATTTAACAATTTTTTTTAAAGTGAATAATATAACTCAATATTCTGTGAATATTTCAAGCGTCTACCTGTTGCCGTTATCAATATCGAGCAAAAACGAGCAAAAAAAAATCACGTTTGTTGTATGGGAGCCCCCTATTTATTTTATTTTGTTTTTTAGTATTTTTCGTCATAGCGGCAACAACAGTTGAAATGATTGAAAAATCATTTATTTATCACTAATGGTTTCTATTCGCCTCGGTGCCCGAATGGCAGAGCGCTCGGCCCGACACCCGGAGGTCCCGGGTTCAATTCCCAGGTCGGGCAACGTGTGATTCAGATTTTTTCGAAGCATAGCCCGGGTTTGTGATCACCAACCCGCAACTTTGGCAAGCGTGGTGATTAAGCCAATACTGCCCAAAACCCATCAATTGTAGTGATTGTGGTGATTTCTATTATAAATTATCATACAGTTAACAAAAAAAATATGTAAATCTGTAAATTATCAAGGTACAACTTTAACACTAGCTAAATCTGCTAACCGCATGAAAAGTAAAAAAAAGAACTACCAAGTTAAAAAAAAAATTAAACCTGATAATAAGATATTTTTTTTATAAATAAAAGCGTGTTACATTGTGATTGCAAATTAAAAATAATGAAGGTGTAATAAGCTAAATGTTCTTTAATCTTCCATCAAAATGTAACACGCTTTTAATATTAAAAAAAAAAATCTTATTATCAGGTTTAAATTGAAATGAAACAACTTTTACGGATCTACTCGCGTTTATTTTACACATTAGTTTTAATTAATGTTTATCCTGACGTTTCGAACCCTTTGCAGGGTCCGTGGTCACAGGGAGACTGAGGTGTTGGTCGTCTCATAATTAGTTAGTAGCTTGTATACCCTCATTTAAATTAATCAGGTGCATTCCGTTTTACGCAGAAAGAGCTTACAGTATCTTTTGGTCTGGCAGTATGGTGTTGGGGCTGGGATTTAATATTCTGTATGATGGGATCCCAGGCTGGTGGTAGATTCCAACCATCTTCTCTATTAAAATTAGGATGTTTTTTAATTTCAATAGCCTCGCGTATCATCCTAGGGATGAATCGTTGTTCTCTGGCGAGTATTTGTGGTTTATCAAATCTGATGTAATGGTTGGGCCCCTCAAGTGAATGTTCGCATACCGCAGACTTATTTTCGCGCCTATGCTTGACGTCGGCTATATGTTCTTTAACCCGGGTTCCTACACTTCTCTTTGTTTGCCCGATGTACGAGAGCCCACAGTCGCAGTCCAGTTTGTACACGCCTGCATCTTGAAGGGGTATGTTGCACTTGACAGGTCGTAAAAATTGGTTGATCTTCTTCGGCGGCTTGAAGTAAGTATTGATTGAAGCTCGCTTTAAGATATGCCCAATCTTGTCAGTGACACCTTTCATATATGGAAGTACAGCAGGTTGGCGCTCGACTGTGGTTGGTTTATTGCGTTTTCTGTGCTGAAGCCGTGGTACTTTCAGATTATTATCCTGTAGTACATGCTTGACATGCTGAAGCTCAGCAGCCAGGTGTTGGGTGTCACAGATACCGCGTGCTCTCTGAAACAAAGATTTCCCTACAGTAGCCAACTGTCTAGGATGGTGGTGAGAATCACCATTGAGGTACCTATCTGTATGGGTTACTTTACGATACACAGTGTGACTCAAACTATGGTCCGGATTCCTGATGATTAAAGTGTCCAAGAAAGCTAGCTTACAGTCTGCCTCTAACTCCATTGTGAATTGTATTTTTGGATGTATGGAGTTAAGATGATCTAGAAAAGCAGATACTTTATCAGTTGGTAAGATAGTGAAGGTATCATCTACATACCGCTTGTAGAACCTAGGGGTTACCGGTGCTGTGCTCAAGGCCCTCTCCTCGAAGTCTTCCATAAAGATATCGGCGACGACGGGTGAAACAGGGGACCCCATGGCGACACCCTCTACTTGCAGGTAGTAAATGTCATTCCACAAAAGGTAGCCAGATGTTAGACAATGCTCTAATAGTACTGCATATTCATAAGACATATCTTGTTCTGCTAGTCGTTTTTTGGTAATTTCAATGCAATCCTGTACTGGTAGGCATGTAAATAAGGACTGCACATCAAAACTAACCATAGTTTCATTGTCAGCGAGATGTAGGTTTTTGATATCGTTGACAAATTGGTAGGAATCCTTCACATAAGCTGTTGTGTTACCTCTAAGTGGTGAAAGAATTTTAGCTACATGCCGGGCCAGTCGGTAAGTTGGTGAATCGATCTGGCTTACAATAGGGCGTAGCGGAGCCTCAGGTTTGTGAATTTTCGGTAACCCATACAGTTTTGGTGGTTTAGGGCAGGAAGGAATTAAATAGTTAGCGTCTAGATTTAACGTTTCAGAGTGTTGTTTGACAAGATCACTAGTTTTCTTAAGTATTTTGTTGGTTTGGTCGCACTTAACACGTTTGTACGTCTTGTCATCCGATAAAAGTATTGTTATTTTTTCGTTATAATCAGACGTATCCATTACTACCGTAGCATTACCTTTATCAGCACGAAGGATAGTTAATTCGGGCTTAGCTCGCAGGTTCTTTAAAGCGAAATACTGATCACGAGGAAGGTTGGATTTCGGCAATTTACTCCGGCGCAAGACAGACGATATGTCTTGACGTATTGCCTCAGCATCAGCCTTCCTAACGTTATTTTTAACTAAGCAGTCCTCGACGTTGCTAATGATGGTTTAAATTCTAGACCCGACGGACATAAGCACATAAGTCAATTTTTGCTCAAAAATTGATAAAGTCACAACACAATACGCGTATTTTGGTTCAATGCGCCGACAAACACGTAAGTCGCTGCGGCCTATTACGTCTCTAACTCACGACTGTTCTAAATAACTTATGTTTAATCGACTCATTTCATCTTCGACAAAAACAACTTATGTCTGACTTAAGTTACGTTTTTAAACGACTTTGACTTAAGTTCTTATTCCTTCCGGGTCCTTCGGGATAAGGCCTTCAGTACAACAGGATTCACCCTGGTACCCTGAGGCGCAACGTTAACGATATGACATATCTAGCAACACAGTACTCGTCAAGACGATTCATACGAGCCCAAACTCGATGGGGTTGTGTCGTTTAATTACCGAGTTCCTATAACCATCTTCCAGCTCTATCATCAGACCCTGGTTATCATCTAGCAACAAATTACTCGTCAAGACGAATCATACGAGCCCAAACTCGATGGGGTTGTGTCGTTTAATTACCGAGTTCCTATAACCATCTTCCAGCTCTATCATCAGACCCTGGTTATCATCTAGCAACAAATTACTCGTCAAGACGAATCATACGAGCCCAAACTCGATGGGGTTGTGTCGTTTAATTACCGAGTTCCTATAACCATCTTCCAGCTCTATCATCAGACCCTGGTTATCATCTAGCAACAAATTACTCGTCAAGACGAATCATACGAGCCCAAACTCGATGGGGTTGTGTCGTTTAATTACCGAGTTCCTATAACCATCTTCCAGCTCTATCATCAGACCCTGGTTATCATCTAGCAACAAATTACTCGTCAAGACGAATCATACGAGCCCAAACTCGATGAGGTTGTGTCGTTTAATTACCGAGTTCCAATGGCCATCTACCAGCTCCATCATCAGACCCTGGTTACCATCTAGCACTAAAGTACTCGTCAAGACGGATCAAACGAGTCCAAACTCGATGGGGTTGTGTCGTTTAACTACCGAGTTCCTATGGCCACCTTCCGGTTCCATCATCAGATCAGATCCATGTCACAATAATTTTGCATTGTCATCCGATTTACACATGCATGCAAAATTTTAGCTCAATCGGTAACCGGAAAGTGGATCAAATTTAACTCGCAAGATTTGATTACAGACAAACAAACACCGGGACAGGTGAAAGTAAATAAAAGCTTGTAATTTTTCTTTTCCGAAAGTTTTCATCGATTGTTTTATCGATCAAGAATAGTACTAATACCGGCATTTCCAATTCAGTATCTAGGAGTGTATGTATTTGATAGTGACGCGACCAGAATACCAATGAGTCATTGCTGGAAACATACCACCGACCGGTTGGGAATTGAGATGCGAGATGTCGCGCCGAAGCTGCGAAAGCCACAAATTGTCGTTTTCCTTAACGTATTCTAAATGGTGAATAGATCGTGAGCGCGTTTGACAGTTCCGTTTACCTATCCGGAATACAGGGATCGCACTTTTATGAATTCTTTGAGGGTTTGATGGGTAACCAAAAATGTATCATCTCGAGCTCCTCCGTGCTTTGGAAGGCACGTAAAGCCGTTGGTCCCGGCTGCATTAGCAGTCGTTAACAACCATTGCTCTGCACTGGGCCCGCGTGGTGATTTATGGCCCGTTATTCCTATCCATCTATAGAGAAGGCTCGTGCCCCAGGAGTGGGGACATTAAATGAGTGATGATGATAATGAAGCACTTGAAGATGCAGTGCAGGTCTCCAACAAGGTAGACCGACGATCTGGCGAAGGTCCCGAGTAGCCGCTGAATGCGAGCAGCACAACATTGGTCGTTGTGGAGATCCTTGAGAAGGTCTTTGTCCAGCAGTGGATGTCTTTTACAGAGATAATAATGCCTTCATGTCACCTTATCTTAAGTGATGATTAGGCCAAAGGTGGAAGCGCAATTCACTCGCGAATACTCAACTACTGAGAAACTGACCATCTTGTCTGGCAAGTTTCCTCAATAGACTTTAAACTTAATGTCTATAAACATATGGGGAACATTTATCCAAGAAATTTGACAGTTTGTGTTAGTCAAATTTCCTCAATAGACTTATAACTTTATAGTGTTTTCACCCGAGTTCTTCCCGTAATAACACGTGTTGTGAGACTCCATTTTATTTTATTTTATTTTCTATCTACCGTACAATTGTACCCTTACTACATATAATAAAAAAATACTTGAAATTGGCTAAATGCTAAACGCGAATCCATTAATTAAGATAATTAATTATAACTTTATGAATATAGCATACGTTTGAACATTTATTGAAGAAATTTGAAAGTTTTGGACACTCGTGGGTTGATGTGCAGGCGTCTGGATGCCTAGTGTGAGTTTTGTTAACTGTGCGTATTCGATTACGTTTACGGTAACGAAAATCAGTATGGCATTGAAGTAGCCCCTCCTGGCGACATACGAGAAGAGTTAAAACTTTGCCATACAAATTCTCTTTTTTTTTTTTTTTTTTTTTTTTGGAGAGAGTTTGCTGATTGCCGCTGCGGCATTTTCAGCTTCACCGGGCTTTTTGGGGGCGGCGAGGAACGTAAAGGGTCCCTCAAGCCGTGTGAAACGAATCACCTTCAGAGGTTATCTAGAGGGAACGGCATCGCGCACAAGTGCGCGTCCCCGTGCCCTACTAGATTCTCCGAAGGGTTCGGATCGGATCGGGGAGCGGAGCAACCCGAGGGCGCCTCTAAAGGCACGGACCTCGGCTCGGGTTGACCGGGCCGTGGAGGAGGAGAGAACCGACCAGGTACATGTCTGTACCTGGTGTAGAGCGTGTGTGAACCGGTTCTTCGTACCCTTGTTCTACGAGTACGGTGTCTTGGGCCTAAACTGGTGTGCATGTTTAGTGTATTCTGTAAATGTGTGCTGTCATTTAGAGGATCGGGCGGGGGGGCGTTCGCAACCGTTATGGGATCGTCGGGGTCATCTAGGACGTGCTTAGGACGCCTAGACATGAACCGTTTTGTTGGTGGAAGGCTTCCAACATTATAGTTGGCGGCCGCCACAACAAGCGGGTTAGGGTGGTGGGGGGCGTTATCAAAGTAACGTATGGAAACGTCCTTGATAAAGTCTTTGATAGTGGGAAGATCAAGATCGCGGTGGAGATCTACGTTGCGATAGTACCACGGGCAACCCGTGGCACCACGCATGAATCGGTTTTGCAGCGTTTGTAAACGATACAAATAGGAGGGCGCGCAGTGCGCGAAAACTACGCTAGCGTAAGTCATGACGGGGCGGATGCAAGCTTTGTAAATTGTCGTCTTATGTCTAAGAGACATTTTACTCCGCCTGCCTATAAGGTGGAATAATCGACCTAATATGAACGCGGCCCTGTTACGGACGATTTTAAGGTGAGGCGCAAACGTCATCCTTCTATCGAGGGTGACACCGAGATATTTCACCTGCTTTACCCAAGGGATAGCACGGTCAAATAAACGTATAGGAGGGCGACGATCGTCGTTACCTCGAGAAAAGAACACTGCGGCACTTTTCTCGGGGTTAACTTCAATCCGCCATTTGCGAAACCAAACGCCGAGGTTGTTGGCGGCCGTTTGGAGACGGTTGGAAACCGCGACTTTATCTCTACCAGTGGAATATAGCGCGGTGTCATCCGCGAATAGAGCTAGCTCTACGCGTGGAGTCTTCGGAATATCGTTTGCGTAAAGCGCAAACAGGATTGGGGAGAGCACGGATCCCTGTGGAACACCGGCTCGAATGGGACGAGGGGCGGAGAGCGTTCCCTCGACGCGGAAGCGAAAGGAGCGATCCGACAAGTAGTCTCGTAAGATGTGCACGAGTCTGTCTGGCACGCCAAATTGGTAAAGCTTATAAATTAAGCCGTTGTGCCAAACTTTGTCGAACGCTTTCGCAACGTCGAAGAAAAGAGCTCCGGTGCCCTTGGGACGGGCCCTTTTATTGAGGCCGGATAGAATATGCTCCGTGAGGCGGTGCAATTGATGGGTGCACGAGTGTTTGGGGCGAAACCCAAACTGCTCGTCTATGAGGATATTGTTAGAGGACACAAAGTCCTTTAAGCGAGATTGCGTTTGACATGGCGCTATTGAAGATAGCTACTATTAAAAGGATAAGCTGAGCGGGTAAGATCTTAAGGATCTTATTTGAGATGCCGTCTGCCCCGGGGGCACTACGGGGTTTGAGTCGTCTAATGAGCGTTTGCACCTCATCCTCCGTAACAGGCGGGAGGGTTGCGGTTGGGGGGAGGGACGAGAGTCTATCTACTTCCCTATCGACCATGTCTACATGGTCCTGAGGGACTGGGAGAGTGCTAGGCGAGCATTGAGACTCGAGACTGTCGGCGAGGCATTCGGCTTTCTCGTCGTCGTCAAAGGCGATCGAGTTGTCGGGTTTGTTAAGCGGGGGCATAGAAGTGACTGTATCCGACTTAAAGGCTCTCGCCAACTTCCAATAAGCTTGGTGAGAGGGCGAGATCTCTTTAAGTAGGCCATCCCAATTCGTACCGCGGAGCTCTTGAATGCGCTCCTTAGCAGCGCGCTGCAAAGAGCGCATACGAACTCGGTTGTCCGAAGTGGGATAGGAGTCGTAAGCGCGCGTGGCGGCGTTCTTAGCCCTCAACAGTTGCCTCACATCGTCCGGCAGTTTGAAGCGATGGTCACCCGTCGCAACAACCCGCCGGGACGATTCGCTTATAGCGTTAGTGAGATGACTACTGAGGGCGTCGACCGCGGCCACTGTCTCGTGAGGCGAGACAATGCTATCGGGGATTTGGTTTAGTGACTCACTGGCGGTAGGCTCGAGTAATTTCTCAAGCTTATCCCAGTCAGTCACCACCTTAATAACGGGGGTGGGGTCGGTGGGGGGGCCTAACTGTAAAACCACCGGCCTATGGTCGGAGGAGAGCGCGTGGATCGTTTCTATGGAACGCAACCGTAAGGTTACGTTCCTTAGCAACGCCATATCTAACGGGTTAGGGGAGTAGTTGTCCACTAACGGATAGTGAGTGGCCTCCATTGGCACTACGATATCGAAGAGCATCGACTCAGCGAGGTGGCTCATCACCCGACCGTTACGGTTGGTTGAGTTGCAACTCCACTGAGCGTGTTTGCTATTGAAATCGCCGGCAATAATGACGGCGTTATCCATAGCAAACAGCGCCTCGAGATCGGGTTGCGTGAGAAGCTTATTAGGGGACAGATACGCGGACGCGATAGTGATAGACGGGTGGCCCGTCATGCCTAGCCGACAGACCGATACCTCCATATCGGATAGCTGCGGGGGATCGAGCGGGACACAATGAAGCGACCGCTTGTAATAGATAAGAGTGCCGCCACCGCGGCCGACTCTATCATTACGGACAAGGTTGTAGTTAGCCATGCGAGGGTCTCGGATGGATGGTTTTAGGAACGTTTCCTGTACTAGAAAAACGTCGACGGCGTGTTCGGTTAGAAAATCGGACACCTCGTCGCGTTGACTACTGAGACCGTTCGCGTTGAAAAACGCAACCGTTAGAGAGCGGGGCTTAATTCTTTGAGGGGGCGTATTATCCATTTATGATTCTTTAAGAGAGTCAAGAAGGGACGTGATCTTGTCCAACAGGGGACCGTGATCGTTAAAGATTGTCGCTATGATCATAGCGGGACAAGCGTCGGGGGAAGAGGCGGCTTCGCGCAACTTTCTTTCCACCTCTGCGATCTCGTCCTTGTAACGATAAATCTTTACAAGTTCGACAACCGTAGACATGGAAGAGAAGGTTACCGGAAGGGAACCTACAGTCGCGGCAAACGAATGTTGCGCGCGAGCTTTGGGTGACATGACTGCCTTAGGGGCGGGGGTTTGCCGTTTAGGCTTGGTGGGCTGGGCCTTAGGGGCCTTGGTTTTAGTGGCCTTGGCCTTAGGGGCCTTGGCCTTTGGGGCTACGGCCTGAGGGGCCTCGGGAAGGCTTAGCTCCATTGGAGTTTCAGCCGGAGGTGGCGGTGGGACACGAGCCGGGCCAGTCGCGGGAAAGTCGACTAGCGAGTCTGACGCGGGGGCTACCGCCGCGGGCTGGGAAGCCCGCGGAGTGGCCCACGGATTGCGGGGCGGTGGTAAGGGGGCCGCGGGGCGGAGCGAGACTTTCGCGATCTGTGAAGGCGGCGGAGCTCGAGTCGCGGGGTTACGGCGCGGTCCCGACCCGCGGGTTGCGTTACTACGCGGAGCTCTGGGGCAGCCGCGATAATTCGCGGTGTGTCCCAAAGCGCTGCAGTTCACGCAACCGGGCGGGTCGACGGAGACCGGCGCCGGCGCTTTAGGCCTAGAGCACGCTTCCGTGGCGTGGTCGCCCAAGCACTTAACGCACCGGGGGCGGGCAAAGCAGTTACGGGCGGCATGCCCGTAACGTTGGCATTTGTGGCATTGACCAACAATGCCACGCTTGTGGGGGGTCTCAATCGAAAGGCGATCGAAGCCTACGATCGTCTTGACGTTGAAAATGGATTTACCCTCGGGGGTATTATCTAAATTTGCCTTTAGGAGGCTCAACGGAGATTTGTCCTTGCCGAGCATACGGGTCACGTCAAGGACGGGGTAGCCTTGCGACTTAAGGTCGTCAAGGACTATCTTTGGGTCCCAATCCGTGGGAAGGCCGCGGATTACAACTGATAGTACTCGCTCCTCGGGGAGCGAGTACGTGTGGAACGGCACGTTATTAGCGCGTAAAAACGCCGTGCATGAGCGGAAGTCGGCCACGGTAGCGAGCTCCACCTTGACCATCTCTGGGTCACCTTTAGCGCCTTTAATAAGGCGATTCCTTAATGGGATGACATTGTGTCGGGCCTTCAGAGATCGCATAATCTCGTTAAAATTTTTTGTCTCTTGGACAAAAATCGGAGGGATCTTTTTCTCCTTGCGCGGCTGGCTCGGCTCGGGCCTAGGGGAGCAAGGGCGGGAGGAAGGCGCGCTATTCGCTTTAGCGGCCTTAGGCGGAGGGACGGAGGCAGGGGCGGACTTGCGGGTCCGTTTCCCTTTACGGGTGACGGTCTCGAATTCCGAGTCCGATGTAACAACATCGGGATCGGAGTCCGAGACGGGAGGGCTATCTTGTCTCGCATTGGAGGTGGAGGGGCAAACCTCCATCTCAAATTCGGGACCGGACGGGGACAAAGGTTGACCTAACCTAATGATAGGCCTAACTTCGGGACACGCGTTGGACGTGGGGGCTAAAGAAGCGGCGGGCGCTTGGGCGGGTTTCGCATAAGGCGAGTAGCGCGGGGAGGGCGTGGGGGAGGGCTTTTGTAAATTGTGGGCTATCCTAAGGACATTGAAGACCTCGGGGTGATTTTGCCCTATCAAGGACTCAATCACCTCGAGCTCCATCCTAGCGCACGGTCTAAAACCATGCACTAGGATGCGTGTGTAATGTCAGACCCTCCCCGTCACAGACAGGGAGGCGTGAGTAAGAAAAGAGCCTACTGCCTGAATGGCCCTAGGTGTTGTCCTCCGGTGAAAATCAATTCACCGTAGGGTGTGTACCTAAATTGGTTAGTGTTAGAGAATAGTTCTGAGTTGACTAGGAGATCCCCCAAGGCCAACTTTGCCAGAACTCTTCCGGAGTGTTTTCCCCCCAGGAGGGTCAGGAGGGCAGCCGGGTCAGTGCCCCAACTGGCTTCGTTGGCACCGTTAAGTATCCACCAGTTGGCTACTAAGCGTAGTCTTCCAAGACAACTACCGTTGTGAAACAGTGAAAGAGCGCTCCCGCAATGAAAATTGCGTCGAGAGCGCTACACGCGACGTACTATGCACCGGAGCCGTACCGGTACACAGTAAAAGGAACCGAGACAAACAAACGGAACGCGGCCGAGCGCGCGAGAGAGCACGAGCGAGACGTGCGTCCTGCGCGGCGAGCGAAACGAGACTGGAGAAAAAAAAAAAAAAAAAAAAAAAAAAAAAAAAAAAAAGTACAAATTCTCGTTTTCGTTAACGTGATCGAATGGCGAATGAAACTCGCACTTGGCACCCTGTACATAGACACGCTCGTTGCTTTATCCAATCGTGTGCTCAATCGTGTATGTCATGCAAATTAAGCATCATCGTGACCGATTGACGTCATCGATAGCCATCACTTAGGTGGAGGTTAATTTGCTCCAACTGATTTTGTTATTACAAAACAAGAAGGTTTCGCGGTCGCAATCGGAAAACACTGACCAGTGTTGGCTAATTACGTTTGGATCTTTATTCAACAGATAAATAATTTCGGTGTTCTTGGCTAGCAACAAAATTTGATTGTGTGTCGATGGATGTGTCGGTAGTTTAAACCCAGATGTTACTACCGATCGTTATAACGATCAAAACATGTAACGTGAGTTTCCATTTTTTCCAAAGAAATTGTTAGTAGTTTTCCGGACTCAAATGTCCAAAAGATGTAAGATCAAAAATAGTCTCAGTAACAACTGGGTTCTTTGTCCTTAAAATAAAAATAACTTCATTATAAATTTTAAATGCTTGAGAAGACATTTTTTTTATTATTTCGTTCTATTTTATTGTCAGAGTGATTTCTTTTTAATTATTCTACGGGAAATCACTTGGTCTTGATCTCACCTGATGTTAAGTGACGATAAGGCCGAAGGTGGACTTTGTTTTCTTTTTCTTCGACAGTTTTTGACTTTTACTAGTATACTGTATGACATTGTAAAAAATTAAACTGGTAAATGATGTTTTTGCAAACTTAAATATTTTTTTTTCTTTTTTGTGTTTTTTACATGTTGTGATTGTCCTTTATATTTTGTGTTTTATTTGTGATGAGAAGTGTCCTTTTATGATAGGGCATTTTCCAATATTTTTGACGCTGTAAGGGAGAAAAGAGCTGGACACTTGCTGAGTTTCTTGCCGGTTCTTCTCAGTGCAAGATCTCCCGCCTAGAGTAGACTTACGAACCGATGGCATAATGACGTTCATAAGAGCTACTTGTAGCCTAAACTGAATTAATTATTTTGAATTTTGAATTTTGCACTTCACCCGGAATCCTCAACTATTGAGGCCTACCTTATATAGATAAACATGGTGGCACAGTTACGTTTATTCTGACGTTTCGGACCCTTCGCAGGCTCCGTCCGTAAATAAAACCACTGACTAAAATAAACGCGAGTATATCCGTAAAAGTTGTTGTATTTATTTATTCATTAATTTACTATGGTACCGACGCAGCTTACAAACTAAAAACATTATAATATTAGAACAGTTTTTACAGAAATTTCAATGTAGGTTCGAAAGAACGTTCACATAAAAAATTTATTAAAGAAAAAGAAAACTGTATAGGAACTGTGAAATTGCATATTTCATTTTTTTATACTTTGATGAATGATATCAAATGGAAAGGCGAGATCATTGTACAATTCAGACATTACCTATAAATTGCATTATTTTGTGTGACGTTGTTGTTCGTCAGTGGAATGCTGAAAAGCCGGGGGTCTCTTAATCATCATCTAGTTCTTTAATCATCATCTAGGGTATTGAGACATAACATGTTTTTTAAATGCTCACCGAGTAGACCGTTGGCAATTTTGTGTAATAGGCACAGATCAGTGTTTCACATTTCAATGTTCAGTCTACGCGTAAACTTTAGAAACCAATATTTAACACTAGTTGTTGCCCGCGACTTCGTTCGCGAAGACTAAAGTAAAAAAAAAAAAGAAAAGTATCCTATATGCTGGTCTGGGTCATGGTCTGTATATGAGGGAAGTTTCATTAAAATACATTCAGTAGTTTTTACGTGAAAGAGTAACAAACATCCATACATACTTACAAACTTTCGCGTTTATAATATTAGTATTATATTTAACATAATGGTTTTGCAATGCGTTCTTTACCAACCCAGACACGGGTCAATAGCTTTAATAAGACAATAGCAGGAAGGGAATTCCGGCTTATATGGTAATGCACCGATGGAGTGCGAAATGACTTTATACGGCGAGTCAACTCGATCCGACCCGCAGCCTCATTTATTACTGAAAAAAGCAACCAGTTGTCAATTGTGCAATTGCAAATTTGCAACGCGGTTGCTCCAGTTGCTGTTGATAAATTGGTATTAAGAACACAAATGAGCGATTTGTCATTCACCCCCCTCACACACACACACCCTCACACACGCACGCAAACCCCCACACACATGCACACACACCCCTACACACCCCCACACACGTACACACATACATACGCAGACACGCCTTCGTGTTTATATTTCTTGATCATATTTCTATCTGTCGCATAAACTTTAGTGGGTGCCCACGATACGGGGCTCTCCTGGTGTGGGACCCACGAGTTATGCTTCCTGTATTGTTACAATGTCACTATATTAGCTTTCGTTTTGTTGTACTTAATTTGTTGTACTTAATTTTGGTGCATACTATGTAACAAATTTATGAAAAATAAATTATTTGTATTTGTGTACACACGGCGGCAGATCAACCTGCCCGAACCAACCAACCAGTTCAATTGCAATTGAACAATTAACAACTGGTTGATTTTTTCGGTAATAATAAGTCAATAATCGGTACTGGGTGCCTAGTGCAAGTTTCATTCGCCATTCGATCACGTTAACGAAAACGAGAATTTGTATGGAAAAAATTTAACTCTTCTCTTATGTCGCCAGGAGGCGCTGCTTCAATGCCATACTGATTTTCGTTTTCGTTTTCGTGATCGAATGAACATATAGACACCAAAACAAGTACTTACATATAGATAACAAAACTCATTGTAAAATAATACTAAGGAAGGAATTTTATTTTTTTAAGAGGTGGGAGTTATTTTGAGATGAAGGTCATCTGCGGTCAACATTAATCTCTTGCTAAAAAAAAGAAGTATTTTTTATGTTAAAAAGAGGCAAACGAGCAGTCGGGTCACCCGATGGAAAGTAATCACCGCCGCCCATGGACACCCGCAAAACCAAAGTAATCGCAGATGTGTTGCCGGCCTCGAGGAAGGAGTAGGATCTTGAGGAGGGAGTAGGAATTGGGAGGGGGGAGGGGTGAGAGATGGGCCTCCGGTACTTTCACTCACCGGACGAAACACAACAGCAACGAGTGCAGTGCCATTGTTTCACGCCGATATTCTGTGAGAGGGTGGTATTACGCCGGGCGAGCCGGCCCATTTCGTGCTGCAACGCAGCGTGGCTCTACCACTCAGACAATGTCACTCATTTAGCACCACCCAGGGGTCACGTGTAGGGTCGCAAGGGTAAACCTACGGACGCGAGTAACTTTAACTCCCTTTTAGTATCTAGCTATCTCCTATCTATCTTTGACCTTTTCACAATCGAAGCACTAGGTGTTGATGAGCATACCACCGTCTAGTCTGTCGTTGATATACCGGATATATATATAGCGGATGCTCAAAGCGTTTTGCTAATTATTTTTTAATACGAACAGCTAATGGCCCACACTCACGGGCACTGCACTCCATCCCTGATGGTTCTCCCTATCTATTCATAGGGGGTCGTCTCCCAGCAGTGGGGACATAGACATGCTGATGATGATGATGAGATGGTGGACAAATGCTTACTTTTTTTAAGTATATCTAACTAGGGGCCCGCCCCGGCTTCGCACGGGTGGACGTTTCTTTTTTATATAGGCTATGTTGCTCAGCGCTAATGTAGCATTCTAATGGTGATTATGATTTTTTTAAATCGGTCCAGTAGTTTTTGTTTTCGTTGCAAACATACAAAAGTACAAAGCTTTCCTCTTCATAATATTAGTACCTATCTAATAAGATATTTAAAAAAATCTATCTATCTAAAACCCGTTTGATGGTAACCAAAAGCAATGACGAATGACTTTAACGTACGCAATAAATATTGATGCTGTATTCGTGTTCGTAGTGACATGTGCCCATGCTCGTGTCAAGTCTTATTCGACCTTACACACTCAAGTTTAACGTTTATATTCTACCAGCTGGACAACTCAACAGCTCAGCTCATAATTGTGCAAGACAAGAACACTTTCACAAAGTGACGTTGCGCAAATTTGAGTTTATGTAAAGTTGCGTGGCGAAGTTTGTGTGACGATGCTTAAGGACGTATATAATGTAAGGAAAACAGGTAATAAAAAATCTTTGTTGTGAATGGTCTTGTTAATTAATTTAATTTAATAGACGCTCGGGTTCATTGCATCCCAATAGCTCCATAACATTACTGTCACATAATAAAGAAACCCCAGAAGGTATGCTTAATGAGCCTCCTGAGTTTCTTGCCAGCTCTTCTCGGTCGAAGGCTCCCAAAACCCTCCCCCAAAACCCGAACTGGTGGTAGACTCAATAGTTTAGTCTGAAGCAATTTTTTTTTGTTCTTAATTATAATTATAATAAAGTTTTGACGTCAATAAGTGCCTTTGCACTTTGACTTTGACTTTGAATACACACAGCTTTTTTTCTTGAGTGACTTTGCTGATTGCCGCTATAGGTGTTTTCAGCGTTACCGGACATTTTTGGGCGCCCGGGCGGTGAGAAGCTTAATGGATTCCTCGAGCCGTGTGAAACGAAGCACCCATCAGAGGTCTTCGGCATCACGCACTAGTGCGTGTCCCCGTACCCTACTAGATTCGCCGAGGGGTTCGGATCGTATCAGATACACACCGCGCTCGAGCAACGCACACACAGACCCTTCTCACGGATCTCGCAACAGCTCGCGACAGTCCGATCCCAGCAGCTGTTGCGAGATTCCGTGTAAACAACCAGAATAAGGCTTGTATACGTAATAGGGACACCGTTAGTGTGGCGGTAGTTGGGAGAATAATGTGACGGTGGACGAAGACTCTGCCGCGCAAACGGAGGCGCAACATCGCGACAGCAGTCAGCCCGTGACCACGGCCGTTGTAACTCGGTCGAAACGTCGGGTATAGAAGGTATGAAACCTGTTACTAATTAGTTTGCGTCTATATTATTTTGTTAATTATGAATCTGCATAGCCAATCGGCTGTAATAACCGTTGGGTAGATGGCACTTCGACCAATTAAAAACAGTCAAAACGTCAAAGCAGTGAAAATTTTCAGTGCTTACGACAGACTTCCCGGTAGCATAATGGTCAGTGCAGCCGCCCGGATTGCGGAAGACCCAGGTTTGATACCTGGCTGGGTCGGGTAGGCATTTTTTTCACTTTGTTTTATAATGATTAAATATTTATCAAATAACCTTATTGTATACTTTTCCCGCGACTTCGTCCACGTGGATTTCGTATTATTCCGTACAAAATTTAATTATTTGATTGAAAATATGGAACACACTTTGCCCGACGTGGAGATTAAACCTAGGATATCGGAGCCACGCGTTATCTAGCTATTAGCCTACGCTAGACCACTGCTGGGCATGTGCCTCTCCAAGTGCACGCTACTGAGCACGATCCGCGGCTACTCGCACCCAGCCCTTGCCAGCCAACATCGTCGCTCCACTACGTTTGCAGATACGCGGTCTCCACTCAAGAACTCGTTTCGGTTAGTCCAGTGGTTCTTAACCTGGGGGTAATTACCCCATTGGGGGTAAAACCGTCTTTCCTTTAACGAGCAAAATGTCTTGCTACAGCTATTTAGCGCGGGGCCACTCAGTGGAAACTACGAGCTATCAACGTTTTAGGCAAAAGTTGCTTGGGTTTTCAACTAATGATGGCTATGAAAACTAAGTAAGGAACAGACTGAATGTTGAACACGACTTGAAATGAGCCCTGGCGGAGACATAGCCAGACTTTAAAAATCTTAGCAGTACCAACCATGTGATGGTTAACTGGTTTTTACTTCAGGTTAATTATTTTGTTAATAAATGTGGATACATGTAATTTGTTTCTTTTCATGAAGGGGTAAAGACAACTTTGTACAATTTTCAGGGGTAATGGTCTCAAAAAGGTTAAGTCGCAGAGCCGATAACCCCATCGCCTTTTAACGAAAAATAAAAATAGAAAACAAAATAGCATGAAATGAAACAACTTTTACGGATCTACTCGCGTTTATTTTACACATAAATAACATGACTTTTAAATGGAATGGTGTTTTTTGGTGTTATTTGAATAGCTTGATTGCCTAAATATAGCTGTTATTACAAATTGACCTACTTAACTACCAACAATGGAAACCTACTTAAAAATTCATTTAGCTACCTACTTAATGCATTTTTAAAAACTCGCTCAATCTATTAAGCGCAAGTATGATAATTATCTAATTAATTACACAATACCACTACGCGTGTACCGATTACGTCATCTACAAAAACTACAGTACAGCCACTAAATAAGAAGACTACAGAATGTAAGCTTCGTACACACGCCTGCACATAACCTACCACAAACTGTCAAATTTCCTCAATAGACTGTGATCTTTATTTCTAAGTTGTATGGTTGAAAATGTATTGAAGAATTTTGACAGTTTTGGATTGAGGTTGATGTGCATACCGCGCGCGGGCAACGCACACAGACTAATCTCACTATTTTTGGAGAGAGTTTGCTATTTCCTTTAGGAGGCATTTTTAGTGTTACCGGTCTTTTTTTGGGGGCGGCGAGAAACTTAAAGGGTTCCGCGAGCCGTGTGAAACGAAACACCGTCAGAGGTTTTCTAGAGGGAATGGCATTACGCATAAGTGCGTGATACGTGCGTGCGTGTTGAGGAGCTCGATGGCGCAGTGGTTAACGCGCCCGGTCTGCGAGTGGTGTGGTTAAGCAACTTTCGCAAAGACCGGTCATCGGATGGGTGACCAAAAATTTATAAACTCGAGCTTCTCCGTGCTTCGGAAGGCACGTTAAGCCGTCGGTCCCGGCTGCATTAGCAGTCGTTAACAACCACCAATCCGCACCGGGCCCGCGTGGTGGTTTATGGCCCGTTCTCCCTATCCATCCATAGGGAAAACTCGTGCCCCAGCAGTGGGGACATAAAATGAGCTGATGATGATGATGATAAGTGCGTATCCCTGCTCCGTACTAGATTCTCCGAGAGGTTCGGATCGGATCGGATCGGGTTCATTCAAAACGCGCTAGAGCAATGCACAAATTGACCATCGATTTTTTTTTGGAGAGAGTTTACTGATTGTTTCCTGCTGTATTTTCAACGTCACCAATTTTTTTTTGGGGGCGGCGAGAAACTTAAAGAGTTCCTCAAGCCATGAGACGTGTAAAACACCGTCAGATCTAGAGGGAATTGTATCATGCACTAGTGCGTGTCCACGTTCTCTACTAAATATATTGAGTACTAGTTGTTGCTCGCGACTACGTTCGCGAAGACTACAGCAAAAAAAAATTATTAAATTAGTAGGATAAATTCTCCGAGGTGTTTGAATCGGATCGGGGCCCTCTCACAATCACGGAACCTCGCAATAGTTCTGAACAGTCGCAGCGCAGCTGTTGCGAGATTCCGCGTGCGTGAGAGGTTGTCTGTGTGTGCGTTGCTCGAGCGCGTTTGTATGAAGCTTACTTTCTGCGGTCTCCTTATTTTGTAGTATATATAGTGTAAGAAAGTCGACTAAGAAAGTAGGTACATTCGCATTATAATACAATTATGGTGTAGTGCAATTATAGTCAAGCAACTGAGAGACCTTAAGTAGACTTTTGTAAGGTTCAGTATTCCCAGACATGGACTAGTGCTATTGGCAACTACATAACAATAGACTGAGATGACATAATAAAGACGTTTTTATAGTTGTGACAAAGGGATCTAGATCATGCAGCTTAATGTTGAGTTGTTTTTTGTTATAAATAATGGTGATGTATAAGTAATTGATGACTGGTTATTGCTGGGTGAAATATTAAATTATGTTTTTAAAAACTGACGTTTAGCTGTTTTGTTCATCACAATCGGTCTAGGAATCCGTTTAGGAGTTTAGTGACATACATACTTACGGATGATATATATATATATATATATTAAGATAATATTACTAGTTAGTTTATAATATTAAAACGCCCTTGCAGGGTCCATTTGTGGGCGTTATATCTACATTTAAGATCATATAAACCAAAATGGATCAATATAATTATGAATATAATAAAAATAATAATAAATTGAAAAAAAAAGAAAGTGTTGAAAAAAATCCACGAACGAACTATGCTATCGTGACTCGTGGCGTGAGTTGGCAGTGCACCTGACCCGTCACGGCATTGTGTGTGGGTTCGAATCTTGCGTGAAATTATATAAAACCATAATAATAATTAAACCTATTATTAATCGGTAAATTTTTTTAATAATACAAAAAAGGAGGTAAGTATGTAAGTCTAATTTTATTATTTTCGGTAAAAAAAATGTACTTGTAATAATTATTAATTAGATTTCATCTACGTTGCGCTGTCACGAGATGTCAGAAGATCATTTATGAAAAGTAAGGTTTGATTAAAAAGATAATTAAATTATTTTTTTACAAATTAAAAACACACAAATTTTGAAAAAAATTCCACGAGCAGGATTTGAACCTGCACCCTTCTGACATACCGGGTCAGGTGCTCTTCCAATTGAGCTATCGTGGTTCTAACCACGATAGGTGCAGGTTCAAATACTGCTCGTGGAAATTTTTTCAATATTTGTGTTTTTGTAATTTGTTTCGCAACAAAACTTGCGTTAATAATTATATAAACAAAAACAAAATCATCTTATTTTTTACAGTAAACCAAGACTATTCAAAAGATCAAATCGAATCAAAACTATAAAAAAACCTATCTTACTATAGACAGTAAATACTTTTAATAATTACCAACATTGGCTACAAGAAACTTGGTAGGAATTGCAGATTTTATTAGAGTCGTTTCGCTACTTGTATCCGGTTATGTTTTTCTTTATAATATAATTAATGGTTACTGTGTTCGCATGTATTATTTATCATGGCGGACGGCAGGAATAATTAAACCTGTTTTGTATAACGAAGAAGCGCATCACTTCACTTGAATCATCATTGAACCTTTCCTATATATGGGTAGGGAGAACGGGCCGTAAACCACCACGCGGGCCCAGTGCGGTGCGGTGGTTGTTAACGACTAATGCAGACGGAACCAACGGCTTTACGTGCCTTCTGAAGCGCGGAGGAGCGAGAGATGACGAATTGTTGGTTACGGATCCGACGACAGGCCTTCGCGAAAGTTGCTTAACCTTAGCAATCGCAAGAACCTTACCTTAGCAGTGGGGTCATGAAATGAGCTGGTGATTTTTGTGTATATATAATATATAGAATAGCTTGTGGTCGACCGAGAGAGAACTGGCCGGAACTGCGCTTTGCAACTTAGCCACAGTACAGAAGCGATGGCCTTTCCCCAGCAGACAGATGAAACTGGCTAAATTAAAAAAAGATGTTAGATGATATGATTTTTTTTTATTTAAATCGTATGTTAAAACACACAGTTGTAGTAATTTTCACCCAAACATGTTGGATTTTTTTTTGTTTAAAATTAAAATGGTACTAATTTGGATTTGATTGATTTATTAATTTATCCTAATTCTCCTTCTTACTTAAAATGTAGTTTCAGTTTCCTTAGCTCTACTCATGCCCGCCAACTTAGCTCATCAAATAACCACCTTCTCGCCACTCCTTTGCACCATACAGGATTCGTTGCGAATTCCTTCACGGTTCAGGCCATTCAGTTATGGAACGCTCTCCCCCAAAAAGTCAGACAAACTCCAAGTAATATGGCCTTTAAAACAATGGTGTATAAACTGTTTCTACAGGAATCATCACCCACGTAAGAGATTCCCATCATCTTTTCTTCTGTACGTTTAAGTATGTTCATGTAGTCTGTTTTCATTTAAGTTTTTTTACGGTATGTATATTGTATTATTATCACTTAATTTGATATACTTAATATGTATATTTCAGTTCTTATAAATTTATGTAGTACATGTTTCATTTACGTGGCCCTAGCCTTTAGCCTATAATTAATTGATTTGATGATTGCGCTACACCACTTGTATTATAACGCGTACCTACTTTATTAGTCGGCTTTCTCACACTGTACAGACGCCTGCACGTCAACCTATCCAAAATTGTCAAATTGCTTCAATACATTTTCAACCGTATACCTTAGTAAGAAAATTCAAAGTCCATTGAGGAAATATGACAGTTTGTGGTAGGTTGATGTGCAGGCGTGTGTACCTAACCTACCAATTTGGATTTGTACTAATCTGAAAATTGTGATAATGTCGAGCGCTTTAGCTACTTACCATGGGATCAGAACAATGTATGTGATGTTGTCTCATATTTATATTTAATTATTATTGATATACTGCATCTGCAATTTCAGTTTTTATACTGCTCACCCCTCAACTGCACTGCGCAATTTCTAAGAATTCACCGCAGGTATTTATTACTGGTTTTTACCTCGGCTGTTGCTTCGAAGTGGCTTCGAAAGTCGAAGAGCTTCATAACACGCCTCGTGATCTAAAGAGTATTTATATAAAAGTCTCATGACCTATCAAGGTCGGTTATATTTAAACACAAACTCCAAGCATCGATGACTCGATGTATTGAACGAGCATTTTTTTTTTTTTTGAGAGAGATTGCTGATTGCCTCTACGGCATTTTCAGCTTCACCGGGCTTGATTGGGGGCGGCGAGGAACGTAAAGGGTCCCTCTAGCCGTGTGAAACGAATCACCTTCGGAGGTTATCTAGAGGGAACGGCATCGCGCACTAGTTCGCGTCCCCGTGCCCTACTAGATTCTCCGAAGGGTTCGGGTCGGATCGGGTGAACGAGCATGAGTGTTGGCAAATGAAACAAAACAGGGCAACGTCACTTTACAAATTGTCTCAATAAATCTGCGCGAGCTCATTGGGTAGCCCGTTCCGATTCGAACCTCTCAGAAAATGTAGTAGGTGATGCCGTTCCCTCTAGGAACCTCTGTGGCGGTGTCTCGATCGTGTGATCGTGTGAAGCCGTGTGGCTTGCGGTACCATTTAAGTTTCTCGCCGCCCCCAAAAAAGCCCGGTGAAGCTGAAAATTTAATGCTGGTCTGTGGCAATCAGTAAACTCTAAAAAAAACACTAATATTATGTAGGTACATACGCCTGCACATCAACCTACCACAAACTGTCAAATTTCTTCAATAGACTTTGATGCCCTAAATATATGGTTTAAAATGTATTGAAGAAATTTGACAGATTTGGATAGGTTGTCTGTGCATTGAGTTCTGAGGTGACAACCGCAGCTGGACCACAGAGGCTGTTTGTGTGTGTGCAATAAATGTTTACCTTCGTCGTTGTAAATCCAGTCAGACTAGTCTTGATAGGATATTGCGGAAAGCATACTAGTGTCTTGTGTGCTTATGTTGTCATGCTTTTAATATTTAATATTTTGCTAAGAGACTCGCCTTGACTTGGTTTCTTTAAGGTTGTGATTATTTTGTAACCGTCTTACAAATAAACAAAGAATAAGGTCCGAATATGTATTCCGTGTTTTGTTCCTGTCATGTAAACGTCATTTCAAATTAGAGTAAAAGAGACAAAACACGGAATAACTATTCGGACCTAATTCTTTGTTTATTTGTCAGGGGGTTAGTGTGTAGGGAGTTTAAATACAAGTGAATTTACTAATGTGGCCTAGGTTCAAGTGTCGTGGTTGTCATAAGATACTGCCCCCCGACCGCCTAACTCTACCGCTGTCGCGCTCTATAGTTTATGGCGTCATCTTGTCATTTCAAAAGCGATATGAAAGCAATATGAAAACAATATCGAAAGCAATATCGAAAGCTATAGCCTACAGCTTTCGATATTGCTTTTATATAGTTTTTAAAATGACAAGATGACGCCATAAACTATAGAGCGCGACAGCGATAGAGTTAGGCGGTAGGCCCCCTGCCCCCCGACCGCCTAACCGATTGCTTTGGCTACGTGTATAGTTTATGACGTCATCTTGTCATCTTGTCCCTGGTCGTGGCTTAAATATTAGAAGATCTTCAAGTTTACATAAACATATGTTCTATAATTTTGATGTTTGTTAATGTTGCACCACAAAAATTAGCTGGATGAAATGATGAATATAGTGAACTTATGTAAAAATATGTTTTTTTTTTTATATTTACGGGTAAGCACAGTGCCTTGATCTCACCTGATGTTAAGTGATAATAATGCCAATGATGGAAGCGCACTTCACTCGGGATCCTCGACTAGTGAGGTACTGGCTATCTTATCTCTAGCTGCCGGAACACAAACAATGCTACAAACATTGATGTTATGGCGACATATTTAGATAAGATGGTGGTAGCTAGCCAGGCGGACAAACTAGCCCTACCACCAACCAAACCGAGTACACAAACATGTACCCCCCGCTGGGAATCGAACCCGGCACCTCTGGGTCTAAACCGGTGGTCTTAGCCACTAGACCACAGAGGCGGTTTCTTGTTGATTAGCTGGTTAAAGTAGAAATTACAAAGAGCTGTCATTACGCGAATATATTGTTGACATTATGAGAAGTTGACCAAATGAGAATTTGTCGTTGTGAGAAGTGGACATTATGAGCAGTTGTCGTTTTACGAATTTAACATTTTGAGAAGTTGTCATTATGAGCTGTAACGACCAGTAACTGCAGTCAAACCAAAACTTCTGTTTATTTAATTTTATTTAATAGGAATGTTGACAACAACATTTAATTTCAAAACATGAAACGAAAAAATTGCATCAACCTTGTTTTATTTGAGCAAAGTATGAATTTCTGTAATATAAAAAGTTATTAATTAACACTCAACTATCCAGCAGTGGACGTCTTTTGGCTGAGATGATGATGATGACGACGGGACGAAACAGTGACGTCATAGTTGCCATTCCCATATAATTTCTATAGAAAAAAATCGTTTTGAGAAGCTTATCTTTGGCAGTCTCCTTATGTTGTGTTTCGGGGTTGAACCAATTCTTAACACAAGCAAAGTTTAACTTAACCAAGTCCAAAGTGGGGGGCCACAACCCAGAGTATCCTAGCGCAGATTCTGCTCTCTCACAATGTCTACGTACTACGTCAAAAATTGTAATATTACAATATTGTGTGCAACTAAAACGTATTGTGACTATTGCAACAGAGAAATAAATAGATTTTCTATTTATTTATTTATTTATTTATTTAACAAGAGTTTTTAATGTGTTTAATATTAAACTTTTCGTAAAAAATGTCGCTACTCTCAGTATAATAAATAAATAAATAAATAAATAATATATATATATATGAGACAACATCACATAGATTGTTCTGATCCCAAGGTAAGTAGCTAAAGCACTCGTTTCATGGAAATCAAAAACAACGACGGTACCACAACCACCCAGACCCGACACAATGTCGAAAAGTTCATTTTTCTTCGACATTGACCCGACCGGGAATCGAAACCGGGACCTCAGAGTTAGCGCCGCCCAAATTCCGGCGTGCAAGCCACTCGGCTACGGAGGTCGTCAAATATTTATATTTTAAGGTTATGTAACCGAATTGCCTAAACTTATATGACATACTTTTAAATGTCTTAAAAATTGGCACCATTGAAAGAAGGTGATTTTGCCTGAAGTGTTTCTTGACCCACGGCCTTTTGCAATCTCTTCCAATTACTGAGCTAACTAAAAATTGGTTTGCCTGTCGATTTTTGTTGTGCTTGTTTATAACGCTGGTAACTAGCGTTGTGAGATTATATTTTACTAGCTTTTGCTCGCGGCCCTGCTCTCGTGGGCTTCACGACTTGTGTTTGTTCTGTTTGAGTAATTTTCGTCCGTATTGAAATTAATGTCTTCATTAAGTAATTGGTTCGTTTTGAAACCTTCTGTACAAATTGGCATCCCCATTTCCAAAAATCCCTAAACACTTGATAGTTTAACCTGGCCAAATACCGAAATGACAGCTTTCCAAACAAACTTTCCATCCTTATTTCCCCTCCCTAGGGGAGAATTTTCGAAAAATTCTAAAACACGCTATTATTTATTTTTATTAAAATATCGAAAAGATAGATTCAAATATAGTTTTTTATAGTTATTACTTTAAAAAAACGATTTTCCCAAAAAACCTTCTCTTTTTTACTCCTTTAAAGGAAAAGAAACGAAATTCCTGAGACACGTCATTCTTTATTTCTTTTCAAAAACCCAAATACCAATTTTCATGTATTTTACTTCAATACTGACGAACTTTCATAAAAACTTTTGGCCCCTATTCGACCCCCTTAGGGTATGATTTTCGTAAAATCCTTTCTTAGTAGCTGGTTACATTTTTCTATTAACCTACAGTCCAAATTTAATCTAATTAGCTTCAGCGGTTTTGGCTCGGCGATGATGAATCAGTCAATCAGGACAAGTCATTATTATGTGTGTAGATGACAAGTAATTTTATATTTCATTCCAAAAAGCCAAATATCAATTTTCATGTATTTTACTCCAAAACTAACGGACTTTCATACAAACTTTCACCCCCTATTTGACCCCTTTAGGGTTTAATTGCTGTAAAATATTTTCTTAGAGGCTGGATATGTCACTCAATTAACCTACCGTTCAAATTACATCTAATTAGCTCCAGCGGCAATAAAATGTAACCTTATCTTATCTTATTGTTATTTTATCTTATCTTATCTTACAAAAACACAAATGTTGAAATAAATTCCACGAGCAGGGTTTGAACCTGCACCCTTCTGACATACCGGGTCAGGTGCTCTTCCCATTGAGCTATCGAAATGTTTTTCAACATTTGTGTTTTTGTAATTTGTTTCGCAACAAAATTTGCGTTAAAATTATATAAACAAAACAAAAACATTTTATCTTATCTTATTATATTATATATTTTATTATGTAGATATGTATATAGACAGATAGACACCGAACATACCACACACAATACTTATAGGTATTTAATTTTATTCGTACGTACATAGGAATAAAATTAAATATATTTATTTCAGTCTAACAGATTTCACTTACAAAAAGTAGTATATGAAAGCGCTACGGCTTCAGCTTCTGTTGTATTCTGTGAAATGCGATAGACATTTTTTTATGTACGTACTTACTAATAAAAAATAAATGCAAGTATTATATTTGTGTTTGTCATTGTTGCAGGTCAATAAATATTCCTTGTTCTTGTTTTTACATGGTCCCATGTAAACATACAGTTGTATTAAGTAAAAGATCAAAATAAATGAAATATAAATAATTATTTGACATTGTTCTGATCCCAAAGTAAGTAGCTAAAGCACTCGTCTCATGACCACTCGCCTACGGTCGTCGAATTAAAAATTATTGAGCAGTTAAATTCACCTAATAATCTAAATAAAAGATTGTTTGTCTTTTGATATTTTCAATATTGATATTGACCTAATCTAATCACTGTTATTTATTTATTTATTTATTATTACATATTCTAAGCTTATTGTTTTAAACCAGGTCTCAGATATTTTATTACGTGTAGTGAAATAAAAATAAAAGATTATTTCATAAAATTTATTCATAAAAAAAATATTAAAATGTTACAAAATAACACAAGGCCGCACAAGAGACAAATAACACAATTAATAAAAAAATTAAATAAACATGGAAACACATTAAATAAAAAGGTCGCTTAGTGACACCAATAGAGTAAAACAACGCGCAATATAAAGGTTTATCGAATCCTCTTGGTTATTTAATTTTGTTGCGCAATAAATAATATAGTCTACCAGCACACGTTTTCCCTCTTTCCTGTGATATGGGGTCCTTCAAACGAGGCGTGAAGAAGCACCTTGTGGGCCGGCAGAGTGAAGTTGACTGATGCTGCGTTGTTTTCACGCTGCACCAGTTGTCTTCGCGTCTGGACTCCATTTCCACTTAGCATCAGGTGGTGTGGAGTCATTTGCCGTGCTATGTATAAAAAAGAAAAAAATAAAGGCGAAATGCACGGATTTTAAATTCGGCACGGGTAGATGGGCATGTTAGAAATTAATGGGATTGGAGGCCGGAGTATCTAACACACGTGCAATTGCTTGCAGAGCCCGACAAAAGGGGTTTTAGAATTTAGGGGTTTCACTGGTAATTAAATCAATCACCAGTGAAACCCCTAAGCACAGACTAAAATAATAACAACGGTATAAGATTTCAATACAATTTGTGAATAGGTACCATATTGGCAGTTTTTCTTTCATAAAGGCTACATTCAAAATTAGCCTGATTCATAATGATTAGACCGCATTCTGGAGTGAACGCAACTTTCTTAAAATCAACGTACCGTTTTATAAAAGTCAACATAATGGGAATTCAACTTAATGGTCCTAAAGGGTAATGTATACCCTTCAGGACCCTACCCTACCCTACTATGCTAGCGCGCAGAGCTGCGCAATACTCGAATAAACATTCCGATCCTAATTGTACGCATCAGTTTCGGAAATACATACATACATACTTTCATACACACATACATACATACATACATACATATATACATACATAAATAGGTACATACATACATACAGTCACGCCTAACTCCTTATTGAAAAAAAATTTACAGTTTTGTATAGGTTTTGGATACCTTCTCTCGACCTGGCCTTTTGTTAAAATCTCCTCTGCACATCTGCCTAGGTCTTCCACGTCCCTATTTAAATCAAATCAAAGTCATAAACAAAAATAAAAAATAAAATAAACAAGCGAAATTGAAAAGAACCCGGGTCTCAGCACATGTTGCAGCCTGAACATCGCCTGCAACGCTGATATTCTGCGGAGCCCTATTGTTTGCGTGTGTGTGAACCAGTATAAGCAGAAGCGGCCAGAAGCGCTTCGCTTTTACCCCTTTAAATTATTAGTAACATTATTCATAAAATAAACGTATATTACATATGATTTTTTACATATAATTTTACGCAAATATTGTTGCGAACAAATTCCAAAAAAATCCACGAGCGGGATTCAACCCGTACCCCACGACATGTGCACTGCCAACTATGCTATCGTGGCTCAATCCAACTCTGTCGATGAGGTAGTTGTCGACATTGAATAGGGCTCCTTTGGCTTATAAAGTAAAAGTAGATAGTGTTCATTAATTTCGGCGAGTTGGATTGAGCCACGACAGCATAGTTGGCAGAGCACCTGACCCGGCATGTCATGGGGTTCGGGTTCGAATCCCACTCGTGGAGTTTTTTTCAACACTTTGTCTTTTTTCAAATTGTGTATTACATATATTATTATACGTTTATAACTACTCCGAATCCCGCTCGTGGAATTTTTTCAACACTTTGTCGGTTTTCAAATTGTGTATTACATATATTATTATGCGTTTATAACTACTTTTTTAGTCAGTCTCTCCTCACTCATGACTCCTCATACATGACCAAACCATCTAAATTCCTTTCTCAACTTCTCAGTAACCTTATAAAAAATGCCTAACCTAATAATAACTTGTTACGTAGTATTGATAAAACATTCAGACGGGAATTTAATATTTTTCCAATGTCAGAATCGTGGCTCGCGTTCTGACAAAAAATAATTGAAAAAAATGTAGCGGAAAAAAACAAGAGAATTCTAAAGATTTTTGCGTTTTGTTTTACGATTCTCCAAACGTGTTATTGTGAAGTTGTGACGTTACGTTGAAATAACATTAAATGTTCGCGGTTGCAAAGAATGCAGTTTTTTTTCTTTTAGTTGATGGCTTCGTGTGAAGCACATTTAGCCAGTGTCAAAGTAATTTTTCTTACAAGTAATACATAAATATACAATATTTCATTCCAGTATGATGAAAATGATATACCCCCCAACCCCTCGAGTATCTCAATAAAGATGTGGGGCTTTACTAATTCCTCGGGCGGACTTCGTGAGAGAATTTGAAAAGTGAAGTTGCACTGTTTTGTTTCATTTGCCAACACTCATGCGCACTTACGAACACTTAACGGTTAATAATCCACCATTATTTCACATTCATATTCGACATAACACAAATTTTAGAAAATCATACAAAACCGCAAACATGACCGTTCACTTTCCCGCCAAGAAGTCCCGAATGCAGAGTTTGAACAATACGACTCCATGCTATTTTTTTGTTTTTTTTTTTAAATATATGGTTAGTGGTTTTTACATTTGCTAATGCCAATGTTAGGAAAAACAACTGAATAATAAACTTTTAATTGTTTAGATGGCGCACAGTGCCGCTATTAGCACTCAAAAAAAATAAAAATACGTCAGCCTTCCCGGTAGCATAGCGGTCAGTGCAGCCGCCCGGATTGCGGAAGACCCAGGTTCGATTCCTGGCTGGGTCGATCGGTGCGTTTATTTTTTTTATAAATTTTATAAATATTTAATAGTTTAATAATATTATTGAAGATAATACATCAGTCACAAACATCTTATCTATCTACCATGTTCTTACTATTGTAGAAAGTAATAAATAATTGAGTATTGAGTTTTGAAAATATTTTCGATGTAATTTTACACTTTTTTTACACGATATCTCTTTGTGTTAGCTTGTAAGGTATTTATCTATCTCTATAGTTTGCGTTGGTTGATGAATAGCAAATTATTAACCCGATCCGATCCGAACCCCTCGGAGAATCTAGTAGGGCACGAGGACACGCACTAGCGCGTGATGCCGTGCCCTCTAGAAAATTTCCGAAGGTGATTCGTTTCACACGTTTCTCTCGCCGCCCCCAAAAAAGCCTGGTGAAGTTGAAAATGCTGTCCGAGGCAATAGGCAAACTCTCTCAAAAAAAAAAAATGTCCCATGTTATTGTTCCAAAGAATCAAAAGAGTTTCAATACTTAACGTGACTAATAAACGCTAATGCATGGTAAGGCACCAGGGGGCTTTTTGTCTCATACCTATCGTAATACCTTTCAATTTGAACTTTGACAAAATACATGTGAAACTATTCAAGAACTTCAAACTATGTCATAAGTGTCAGTGATTGCGATCGCGAGGCGTTTTTGTATGATGTTAAATGAACGACATCGTCAATTTGACATTTACATGGAGTCGTCTATGCAAATTGACAAGCGTAAATACCTTTGAAATGTATCGTGATAGTGGTTGAAATTAGACAATAAGCCCTCAGGATCCCGCAGGTCTCACTAAAAAGTCCCATTACATTGTTCCGCAGAGTTCCAACTGCGCGACTATAAACTCCATGGTTTACCGATGATTTATTTTTCCTTTTCCCAGGTGCTTGGTGCACCGTCGTCGTCGCCGTCGAGCGAGCCACCGCTTTCGTGGCGCGCCAGTCAGTCGCACGCCGCCCGTCGCCGCCGCCGCACTTCGTCGCATGGATATAGACAAGTGATATGTGTTGTGTTGTGTGATCGTGCTACACAGTGTTGTTGATATAAAAAGTTGATTATCAGAGTTGTCAGAATGCAGGGCCGTGACAAATTGTGCGCCAAGCTCACCAGCGCATTCCTAAGAAAGTGGTGTAAGTATTCCTTTGCCTCCTTTTTTGGGTGTGCTCGTTTTTTGTTGGTTGCGACTTATGCGGCTTCGCACGCAACCCTTCCGGCTCTTCATGATTGAAGAGAAGAGATTTTCTTTTTTGTACATAACTATCTATGATATGGATTTTAAAGTCATTGGCTTTGCTTGGCCACTGACCGACGGTGGCCTGATATACTTAAGACTATTTACATATACGCGAGACTTCGTTTGGAGAGTGAGTTCAAACGAGAAAGTTCTTTTTATGTATGTAAATGTCGACGGATTTGAATATGCGAACGAACTGAGAGATGCTCGCGACTTTTTGCGTTAAATGTTTGACATTTCTTTAAACCGTTTTTCTTAAAACTAAATATCTTTAATTTACAATTCTATTATACCTTTAGATCGAAACTGTATACCTACTTTAAAGAAGGTTACTTAAATCCTTTCTTAAGCAAGTTGTATTGTTTTAAGTGCTATTTTAAATGTCTTAATGTTTATTCATAATCCACAACTCTTAAAAGTGTCAAATTTCGCAAAAAAAATGTATCATCTCTCAGTCCTCCGTGCTACGGAAGGCACGTACAGCCGTTGGTCCCGGCTGCATTAACAGTCGTCAGTGCAGTAGCAATAGGCCCGTTCTCCCTGCGGTGTTTCCATCCATAGGGAAGGCTCGTGCCCCAGCTGTGGGGACATAAAATGTGCTGATAATGAAGCTATCTCTCAGTAGTACATAAAATGTCTAGTTATGATTATACCACGCCTGTGTGGAATGCAGTCGTCCATCGAGAAAATACCAAGAAGAACTACATATTTGCTACTTTGAAAAGGCTTGTGTTTAAACGCCTATCAAAAATGTATCAATTTTCCTACTAATAAAATTCAAAACGCAAAAAATACTATAAAAAGAATACAATTTATATTTTTATTAAATGCCTTATACCAACCACCAAACCGACCAAATATGTTATATTGTCACCAAATAGATAATACCAATATTGTATGCCACGAGTTTCAATTTGGTAGATTTTGCTCCCTGTTGTCTAATCAAAAAAATCATTCAGCGAGATCGCTGAATGATTTTTTTGATTAGACAACATACACACATTTGATACACAGATGTGTATCTTGGTAAAGCTTCGTTGCACTTTTTCTAATTGCTCAATGTCTTTGGCAAAGTAGGGACTCCAAACCTGAAATGCGTACTCCAAAATGGGTCGGACAAAGGTTTTATAGATCTTCAGCATCATTTCTTTTTTTTTATATGTACGGGTAAGCACAGTGCCTTGATCTCACCTGATGTTAAGTGATGATAAGGCCAATGATGGAAGCGCACTTCACCCGGGATCCTCAACTAGTGAGGCACTGGCTATCTTATCTGTAGCTGCCGAAACACAACAATGCTACAAACATTGATGTTATGGCGACATATTTAGATAAGATGGTGGTAGCTAGCCAGGCGGACAAACAAGCCCTACCACCAACCAAACCGAGTACACAAACATGTACCCCCCGCTGGGAATCGAACCCGGGACCTCTGGGTCTAAACCGGTGGTCTTAGCCACTAGACCACAGAGGCGGTTAATAAAGCGGTTAAATAGGCGGTTCTCGGTTTAAAGCACCAAATGCTTTTCTTATTATGTAGATCAAAGCGCAGGTGCGCGCCATTTTGTAAATTTAAAATTGATATTATGAACATATTCTGTCGTTTGACTAACAAAGGTAATTTTAAAATGTCAAATGTCTTCTTTTTTTTTATTACTAAGGTGAGATGTCAAATGTTACACATCATATGCGACTACTGTTAGGCTCGCTCGTTTTTGTTTATATAATTAGTTTTTTTTTATAATTAGGGGACTGGTTAGTCAAAAGATAAACTTTTTAGCAATTGAGTCAATCAATTGAGTGTTTATTAATAACGTTTTAGGTTACAGAAATTCATGCTTAGGTCAAAAGGAAAAAAAAAATAAGCCTCCTGAGTTTCTTGCCAGCTCTTCTCGGTCGAAGTTTTTTTTTGTTTTTTGGGTTCCGTAACTCAAAAGGAAAAAACGGAAACCTTATAGGATCACTTTGTTGTCCGTCTGTCGGTCTGTCTGTCTGTCTGTCTGTCAAGACCCTTTTTCTCGGGAATGCGTAGAGTTGTCTAGATGAAATTAAAATCATATATTCAGGTCTGCGGTCCCTTGAAGCTGTGAAAAAATCAAACTTCTAAGTTAATGAAAAATTGAGATACTGTCGTTTATGTCGCAAAAAACGTATATTTCGACACTCTCAAAGGAATCAAAATTCATAGGGTACTTGCCGTTGACCTAGAACTATAAAGTTCGGCAAGTAATATCGTCTTATACTACAAATACTGGGAAAAGTCTGAAAACTATACATATTTAATTAAATCACAAAAAAAAAACAGGGTCTTTATGCAAGGAACAGGGGTCCAAATTTTGAAGTAAGTTAACCGTGTCATGTGGGGTATCGTATGAAAGGGCTTCTTTTGTGCAAGTTTAAACAGATTTTTAATGTAAAGTTTTAGATTTATTACGAAGAATGAAAAAATAAATACTTTTTCCCTCTTTTATATGTATAGGTACCGAATAACTTCGGTGTAATGTAGTGCCTAACGGTCGGGAAAAGATCGAGACTCGATTTCTGAAATATATAATATGTACCCAGAAATTTGTACGAAACCCACGGTGGGCGAGTCCGACTCGCACTTGTCCGGTTTTTATTATTATTATTTGGATTTTATAGTTTAGCCGTCAATAAGTGCATGTGAAGTGTTAAGAACTGTTACCTACGTGATTTTATTTAAATGCGTTTAACGTTCTGTAACTAATTATTGTTGTTGTCAACATCCCTATTGTAATATTCTTTATTGCACACGAAATACAGACGTATTGTATTCACAAACAGTTTGAGAAGTCGTTATAGAGCCGTTATCCTCTTATTACCTAGTTATTTAAATTGATTCCAACAACAGATCGGGGTTCCAAGTTGCTCGCACATCAGGCGATCGGCTAGCGATCCATCATTCAGGTTATCTTTTCCACATCGGAGCTACATCGGTGGCACTACTTTGTTTATTTTATTTTATTTTTTATTTTTATTTTAAGGTACACCAACAGCAATACACATAAACAATTAAAATGAATTTTACAAGGGTAGTGTCTTAAATATGTTTGCCAATTATAGGTATACACAACATTCGTTGTACAGTTGTCTTCCAATAGATTAACTTAAATCAAAATATACAGAAAATATTATGCCAATTACAATCGGACTAACTTATTGCATTATTTTATGAGACTTGTGTGCTTGTAGACTGAAGGTAATAATCAGTCAATTTCTTTTTGAAAATTCCAGAAGAGTCGTTAAAAATGTCAATTGTAGGGATTCTATGGGAAATCTCGTTGTACTCCTTACATACTCTGGCAAGAGGGTAGTGTGCGCCTAAATTGGTTTTATGGTCCGGAAGGTAAAATATTTTTTTAATTGGAAATCTGGGATATCTGCAAGGAACGTTTATGCTAATTGTGGCGTCGGGTCTCTAATGGCGTAGTATACTGGCGTAGTATGGCCTACTCCAAATTGGTGATATCGTTTCGATGCTGTCTACCCCTTTTTGGGAGAAGGACGGAGAGTATGTATGTATGTATGTATGTATGTATGTATGTATGTATGTATGTATGTATGTATGTATGTATGTATGTATGTATGTATGTATGTATGTATGTACGTATGGACGTATGTATTTAGACGTCTACCATTGTGACCCTGATCAGGGTGTTATTGTTTGAAAATAGCCGATTTATAGTTAAAATCGATTAGAACTAAGTTGCCTGAGAGACCTCGCCTTTAGTAGTCCTTCTTAAACTGTTTTCAGATATAACGTGCCCGTAGTGTTGAATATATAGATAGCCAGTGCCTCACTAGTTGAGGATTCCGGGTGAAGTGCGCTTCCACCTTTGGCCTTACCGTCACTTGACATCAGGTGATATGAAGACTTGCTTACCCGCAAGGAAAATTATAAAAAAATATATTGAATACACTAATATATGCTGCAGTGACGTATGCCACTAGCTAGTTTTCCAGCTGTTTAATTAACAATAAACCTGTTTCTCTATTGTATAAACGTTATTACTCATAATTTAGAATTATTATGATTAACTGGACTATTATTCATGTTTCGTGTTGAATTCTGAATTGTTTTGTTTAGTTTAGGCTACAATTATCATAGCTAATGGTTCCCCCAGTTGTGTGAAATTCGTCCGCAATTCACTATATATATATATATATATATATATTACATACTAATTTAACAAATAATAAAGCTGAAGAGTTTTTTTTTGTTGGAACGCGCTAATCTCTAGAACTACGGATTTACAAAAAATATTTTTACATTTGTTAGCCCAATTTTTGTGAAGCTTTACAGATGTTAAATAGTCTTTATATTTGCATGTTTGGTGTTTCATGTGAACGTGTAGTGGCATTTTAAAGATCGGGCGGGGTGGGTAACTCGTTGTCCAACACTGAGGCGTTCTTACAACGCTGACGATGAACAACTTGTATTTCCGCTTTCATTTATTAATCACATCGACCGAACACATTTCCGCGCCGCTGCGCGTGAGCACGTTTGCTCAACGCTATTGTCTCCAGTGTAAATATTATTTATTAGACTATTATGACGCCACATATTGGGATGACCTTGTCTACCCCGTACAGACGGAGCGAGACAGCGTATAACTGTTGCTTTTGCTTATACCCATTTGGCAATGGCTTAGTACAGACGTCTGCACATCAACCTTCCCAAAACTGTCAAATTTCTTTAATACATTTTCAACCATACAACATAATAATAAAGTTCAATGTATATTGAGGAAATTTGACAGTTTGTGGTAGGTTGATGTGCAGGCGTGTGTACCTTTGTAACACAAGCAATAACATTTAAACACATTAGCTGTACCGTTTTAATTAAAATATTTAATGAGGCTCTACGTGGTCGTTGTGGCTGATTGGTAACGCGTTTCGGTGGTCCTGCAGTTGCAGTGCAGTGCAGTGCAGTGCAGTTGTGGAAAAGAGACGCTAGTATATTCGCCACTACACGCGTCTCGTTTTCACAACTGCAATAATACTGCTATAAGAGCTCGTGGTTACCCCCCAGGTTCAATTACGTATCTTTCGATGCATAGCCCGGGCTTGTGGTGATAAGTCAATACCCATCAACTTTAGCGATGACTTGATTTCAATGTGCAGGTCTTTGTCCAGCAGCGGGCCGGTATATTTACAGTTACTACGCCTATGTATAATCTCGGAGCTAGCCAGACAAGGGACGCCTTAGGAAGGTAGGAACACCGTTAGTAGTTGTCTCTGTGGTCTAGTGGTTAAGACCACCGGCGCCGGGTCTCAGACCCAGGGATCCTGGGTTCGATTCCCATGTTCCCACATGGTTATATTTTGTGTACTTGGTTTGGTTGGTGGTAGGGCTTGTTTGTTTGCCTGGCAGTAAGCTACCACCATCTTATCTAAATATGTCGCCATAACATCAATGTTTGTAGCATTGTTGTGTTCCGGCAGCTAGAGATAGATAGTCAGTGCCTCAGTAGTTGGGGGTTCCGGGTGAAGTGCGCTTCCACCTTCGGCCTTATCATCACTTAACATCAGGTGAACAAGGCCAAGTGCTTACCCGTTTGCAATAAAAAAAAGGATCTGCTGTCAACATGACCCTTGATTCTACCTGAGTACCTAACTCTCTAAAAATCACAATTTCCACGAGCAGGATTTGAACCTGCACCCTTCTGACATACCGGGTCAGGTGCTCTCCCAGTTGAGCTATCGTTTTTTCAACATTTGTGTTTTTGGAATTTGTTTCGCAACAAAATTTCCGTTAAAAATTATATAAACGAAACAAAAACATTTTACCTAACCCCCTTTTCGCGTCATTAATATAGTCATTCTTTGGTCACCCATCTGATGACTTTTTGCGAAAGTTTACCTTACCAATCGCAGACCGAGTGCCTTAACCGCTGCGCCATCCATCGAGCTCCTCGAAGCCCCCGATCCGATCCGAACCCTTCGGAGAATCTATTAGGGCACGGCATCGCGCACTAGTGCGCGATGCCGTTCCCTCTAGATAACCTCTGAAGGTGATTCGTTTCACACGGCTTGAGGGACTTTACGTTCCTCGCCGCCCCCAAAAAAGCCCGGTAAAGCTAAAAATGCCGCAGCGGTAATCAGCAATCTCTCTAAAAAAAAAAAAATCCTCGATGTCAGATAAGCCACTAAATAAGGTGGAGCCAGAAGGTAAGCGTATATAGTGCGTACCGCGCTCGAGCAACGCTCACATAGACCGCCTCTCACGGACACGGATCTCGGAACAGCTCGCAACAGTTGTCTGTTTTCATCTTGAGAGAGAGTTTGCTAATTGCCGCTGGGCATATTCAGCGTCACCGAGTTGTTTTTGAAGGCGGCGAGAAACTTAAAAGGTTATTTTTACCCTTTTTTTTTTTGGGTCGGGTGGCCGTTTAATTTTTTCACTGTATTTCATAAATTTTATAAATACTTAATTTAGCTTCAGTGCAGCAGTTTGCACTTGAGTATATAAGTAAAAATTTACTATAGCGTTGTGTTATCAAATTTGTGGTATTTCATCTGCAAAGGTGAATCTGCATGGCCTTCGGTTGCAATGATCATTGGATAGATAGATGGCACTGTGCCGCTATTAGCACTCAAAAAAAATTAAAATTAAAAAGCAGTGCCAAAATTCAGCGCTTACCTCAGCCTTCCCGTTAGCATAGCGGTCAGTGCAGCCGCCCGAATTGCGGAAGACCCAGGTTCGTTTCTTGGCTGGGTCGGGTGGGCGTTTAATTTTTTTACTGTATTTTATAAATTTTATAAATACTTAAAAGGTTGCTACGGCTTGACTAATCAAGCCGTGTGAAATGAAACACCGTCAGAGGTTTTCTAGAGGGAACGGCGTCACGCGGTAGTGCGTGTCCCCGCGCCCTATTAGTTTATCCGAGGAGTTCGGATCGGTTCGGATGGAGTCTCGGAACAGCTCGCAAAAGCCCGAGCGCAGGTGCTGCGAGGTTCCGTGTCCGCGAGAGGTTGTCTATGTGTGCGTTGCTCGAGCGCGATTGTATGAAGCTTACCTTCTGCAATCTTCTTGTGTTGTGGATGAGTGGTGGTAGTCGTAATTGCGCTTGTGCCAGATCGAGGTCGCCGCCTCGTGGGATGGCGCAATGGTTATGGAATCTTATTCAATGACCGCTCGTTGGGTCTCATACCACATATGAACTTACAACACTGAGAGTCAGTTTTTATACTTTTCATGTCAGATTCACCTTTAACTGTCAGCATGTAACTTTACTTCTGTAATTTTTTTTTCCTTTAGTTGATGGCTTCGTGCGATTAGCACATTTAGCCAGTGTCAAAGTAATTTTTCTTACAAGTAATACATAAATATGCAATATTTCCTTCCAGGATGATGATGAATGATAATAGAAATGATATACCCCCCAGCCCCTCGAGTATCTCAGTAAAGCCCCACGCTTTACTAAGTCCTCACGCGGACTTCTTGAGAGAATTTGAAAAGTGACGTTGCACTGTTTTGTTTCATTTGCCAACATGCACCATGCACACTCACGAACACTTAACGGTTAATAATCCACCATTATTTCTTATTAATATTCAACATAGATAACACAAATTTTAGAAAATAAAACATAACCGCAGAAGAGTCACTTTCTCGCCAAGAAGTCTAGCATCTTCTGTAACTTATTTAAAACGAAGTGGCTTTTTTTTTGGAGAGGGATTGCTGATTGCCTCATACGGCATTTTCAGCTTCACCGGGCTTGTTTGGGGGCGGCGAGGAACGTAAAGGGTCCCTCAAGCCGTGTGAAACGAATCACCTTCGGAGGTTAGATGGAACGGCATCACGCACTAGTGCGCGTCCAATGCCCTACTAGATTCTCCGAAGGGTTCGGATCGGATCGGTACGTAGTGGCGTGCGAGAGAAGTGGCTTATGCCTTACAGTGGTCGGAATAAGACTGATTATGATGTATTGACATGGGAATCATGTCACAATACACACAAGACAAGTACTGATTATCACCTAAAAAAAAATAAAATAAAATAAAGTTTCGGGCTAAAATTAAAATGTAGAACCGACGCTATGTTATAAGATTTAAGAACTGCAATGCAGCACCTTTTTCTTAGGTCGGCAAAGAGTCATAGATTTTCTAGATCATTTATTTATACCTGTATTACACATTCTAGCTATTGCAGAAATTATGACAGAGATTAGTTATTAGTAAGGCTCTCTCAAGAATGGGACTCCTGGGGTCGGCCTATCCGAAACCGGAGGACTTCAGGCTCTTCGCTCTTAAGGACGTTGCCAAACTTATGGCATCTATCTTTACAAAGGGAGAAGAGTGAAAGGATGGGGTTGCACAAAAGATCCCGATGGGTCGAAGTGTTATTGGGAGAGGAAAACCTCAGCAGAACCCACTAAGATAAGATAAGAAGGCTCTCCCAAAATCCGTAGTTTAGTCTAAACTAATTTATTTTGTTTCTTATTATTTGGATTTTATAGTTTTGACGTCAACATGTGCCTGTGAAGGTTTATGTTGAATAAATGATTTGAAATAATTTTTTAAATGATTTCTAGAAGTTGCTAGAAACTTCTTTGGAAAGTTTTGTTCGTATTCACATTTAAAACTTATTTCTTATGTAATAATAAATGTTTCCAATTCAAACGTTAATAAAAAATTTCTAAACGTATTTATTATAAACACGTCGATGTGACACTATTATAGATGTATTGATTCTTTGATTTCGGTATTCTGATTTTGCTCATCGACTTTAACTTTAGCTGCTTGACTGTACTTGAACTCGAACTGTTGGTTTTTTTTCGTAAGTAGATTCAGGATGTTGGTCGTGCAATGTAAATACAAATAAAATCTTCATGTTTGACCGTGCGCGTATGGCCATGGACTTCAAACTTCCTCATAATTTTGAGAACCGGTCAGAGTTGAGATGGTAAGGACGCTTATACGCTAGCGTTTCGCTAGCGGAGGCGATTATTAAGCGGTTTTTTTGGGAAAGATATTGTTGTAGGTCCATGTGGCCTTTACAGCGACAATGGGGGTACGTATTAGAATAACTTAAGTTAACTTATCGAAAGGTTTAAAAGCCTATATTCAAAATTCCCAGATTTTTAATGCCTCATGGTTTGAACTTAATTTAAAATTGGTTATATTTAAAAATGACGAATGGCATTTATTGAAATACGTACCTAAATACGTACGTACAAAATATTGAAAATTTAAATTGCCTAACTATAGAATAGAATAGAATAGAAAAATTTATTCATAACCACTTATATTAATAACAATACAAGGACAAAAGACTTAGAACTAGTGGTGCATTGAATCGGTCTCCACTCAAGCGTTGGCACCCAAAAAATTAAATAGTGTTGAATAATATCGACGGGCTGGTTAGAACCACGATAGCTCAATTGGGAGAGCACCTGACCCGGTATGTCAGAAGGGTGCAGGTTCAAATCTTGCTCGTGGAATTTTTCCCAACATTTGTGTTTCCATGACAATATTTTACTTACAGCGATTCATCAATATAAGTCATCAATACTACCTATGGGGTTGACTAGTGGTAGTAACTATCTATGTTTTATTAAGGACAAAGACACGTTTGCGGTATTCTATCCCTTTTAAAAATCTTCTGAATATGTTCGATCACTATAGCTAAAGGAACCTTTAGTTTCTCGCCGCCCTTAAGGTTAGGCTGCAAAAGCCATGGGGGCCAACAGTAATCTCTTTCCAAAGAAGCGTTTATCGAACGCCTGAAAAACGCTAGTGTGAAGGAGCTCTTATGTGTACTGCAAAAAAAACTGCGACTGCGTCAGTAAAATGTGATCTGCTGCCTAGTAACAGAGTCGCTTTTGAGAACTATTTTTACGGTTAATAATTTTATTTAATTGTCTCTACGTGTTTTTGATGATTAACGTTGACTTAAATGGTCAATTTTGGGTTGTTTTTTTTTCTATTATAATAATTAAAATTATCTATATTAAAGTTAAAATTGTTGCTTTATAATTGCCAGATAGGAATCATTACAGTAAATTAATTTTTAATACGATTCCCATATTACTAGTGCTCGCTCAGTTGTCGAAATTCGACCGAAATTCACTCATATTCAATGTGTGTTTTTTTACATGCTGTGGTTGTCTTCTATACTGTCGAAAGTGTCCTGCTATGATAGGGCATTTTCCAATATTTTTGACGCTGTAAGGGAGAAAAGAGATGGTCACTTGCTGAGTTTCTTGCCGGTTCTTCTCAGTACAAGATCGCCCAGAGCAGACTTACGAACCGATGGCATAGTGACATTCACAAGAGCTACTTGTTGTCCGTAGCCGAGTGGCTTGCACGCCGGACTTTGGGCGGCGCCAACTCCTGAGGTCCCGGGTTCGATTCCCGGTCGGGTCAATGTTGAAAACGAATCTTTTCGATATTGTGTCGGGTCTGGGCGGTTGTGGTGCCGTCGTTGTTTCTGATTGCCATGAAACGAGTGCTTTAGCTACTTACCTTGGGATCAGAACAATGTATGTGATGTTGTCTCATATATATATACTATTTTTGTTTATATACTAGTGATACTGCTTAGAAAAAGTTTTAAAACTCCAGGTGATCCAAGGAGTACGCTGTGCTACTTATTAAATAATATTAAAACTAATGCAAACATTCACAAGGTCCACGGGCAGAGAACACTGTTAACCAATATAAAGTGTTAACCAATATAACTCTGAGGGAGTTAGCGCCGCCCAAAGTCCGGCGTGCAAGTCACTCGGCTACGGAAGTCGTCAAGCATCACTGCAATGTACGCACGAGACGCGTGTCTATACGGGGGCGTCTATTTTTTAGTTTTAAAGTCATCTGCTACAATGGCAAGCCATCTGGAGGTCAGAATCCTCTGCTTACAATCATCATCAGCTGATTTTACGTCCCCACTGCTGGGGCACGAACCTTCCCTATGGATGGATAGGGAGAACGGGCCATAAACCACCACGCGGGCCCAGTGCGGAATGGTGGTTGTTAACGACTGCTAATGCAGCCGGGACCGACGGCTTTACGTGCCTTCCGAAGCGCGGTGTATGATACATTTTTGTTCACCCTTCGGATGACTGGCCTTTGCCAAAATTGCCACTGCGCCATCGAGCTCCTAATAAATATCCCTTTTAAGAACGAGCTCTTCAGTTTTCGTCACTTGCGTCTAGCTGTCATTACTCATTACTTCACCATCACCAAGGCTTCGTTGCGAACGCCTAATTACTTAATTAACATAAATTGTTAACATTAGCTCGCGAGGTACACGGGTATTATTATAATGACGACATCCAACATTGTGTAAGGCAACATTAACTAAAGATGTCGTTAACCCTTAATTTGGCACAGAAAAAAATGCAATATAAAATAAAATGTTTTATTGAAATGAGGTTTTAGACATTATTAGACATTACAGAAAAATACAGAAAAAAATATTGGTACTTCAGTTTTTCTGAAAAACCGTGTATGCCACAGCATACATTGCCAAGTGGACGGAAAAACAAGGGATAAAAGTGTTGGATGCTGGGGCATACACTGCCAATTAAAGTACAAAGTATTTATCATGGTAAAAAAATTAAATATTATTGAAAAACAACAGTATCAAAAGACCTAGGAGTAACTGAACAACTAAGCTCGCACGTGATAGTCTAGTTGACAATTTCTAGCACTTTTGCCAGTTACAAAACACAAACGGACATTACATTTCATGCATAACACACTAGTTAGCTTTTGGCACAGCCTACATCGACCTTGAGTGGTCATAGTCATAAAATGACCAGTGGAATCATATCTTAACGATTCCACTGGGTTAGATTGTGGCACCCCTTTTTTATTTTTGTCATTTGTTCCGGAACGTCCCCATTTTGTTAAGCCTTCATATATTTCATATCTGAAGTCTTTTAGAGGCATAGATTGCTTGCCTGAATTGGAGTTATCCCGTCTATATAAAAGCCAGGCGTTGTTGATGCATATGTCAAGCAATTGTGCAAATATACCAATGTACCAACGCCTAGTTTTAAATGGGGTTTTGTAAAGAGAAATAAGCATGTCGGCCAAGTCGACTCCCCCCATATACTTATTGTATTCTTTGACAATTTGAGGGCAGTCTACATCAACCTTGCTTTTAGACTCCTTGCAGTACCTTTTTATTTTTTCCAAGGGCTCTACGCCTACGTAAGAACTAATTAACGTTACAGCTTTGTTGTCGTTCCACCGTACTACAGCCAATCTGTTTTTAATACAGACGACTTGAGCATGACTACCCCTAGGCTTCTTTTTCATATCCTTCTCTGAGGGAAGCACTGCTTCAGCTCCTCTCAGCCTGTTATTTCTGATTGTGCCTAATCCAAAGATTCCGTAGTCTTCTCTAAGAATGTGGAATAATTCCGGGCAAGAAAAAAAATTGTCGCAAAAAACAAAAGCAGGTGTACGTTTTATACTTTTACACAAAGCGATAACAACTTGTGCTCCGAACCCAATAGAAGCTTCCTTATCTGTAAAAGTGTGAAATCTAAATGTATCCTCGCCACCATACAAAAGAAAATCATATATCATGCCTGACACTCCCGCACGGACATAGTTTTTAAAACCCCACTTGTTGGGCTTATCTTTCATATATTGACGACGCTTACCCGCTTTGGTTCCTTTATAAGGAATCATCATTTCGTCTATACTAAATTTCTGTTCATTTTCTTGAGCTAAACAATTTTCTCTTATTTTTTGCACTAAAGGCCTCACTTTATAATATCTGTCGGAGTCCTGTATACTATTATCAACGAAATGTAAGTTGCGACGGATTTGTTGATATCGTTTTAGTGACATCAGATTTGCTACTAAGTGGCACCTGTATCGCAAACTTCAGTAGTCTGTATATGCAGGCATGCTCACGACCCCCATTATAATGTGTATAGCCAGAAAATCCCGAAGTTCTTCTTCTGTCAATCCAATAGAACGTCCGGTTTTGGATATTGCGTATGAATTAGTTTGAACTACGATATCACCTAATATATCCGGTGAAAAGAACTTATAGAAATAGTCCAAAGAAGATAGATTTTGAACATCAGTGTGATTACAGTCTTCTTCTATAGTAGCCCTGTGTTGAAAACAAGTTTTCTTCCATTGGTAACTCAGACTGAACTTTGTAATTCGTCTAGGTCTTATAGGGACAGAAACAGCGGCACGACGTTGTGATCTTGTATTTCGAGGCAAACGTAACCTGGAGGAGGTAACTTGCACAGCAAAGCGAGGGGTTGCAGAGTGACTTGTTGTTGGTAAAGATGGTGCAGGGGTTAGTGGATTCGCTGGGGTAGCAGGTGTTGCGGGGAGTGACGGTATATCACTCAGTACTGGTACTTTGTTACAATTTGGTTCCAGGGAAGGACTTGAATAGACAGTTTGAAAGATTGGTGTGAGTCGAACATTCTCGCTACTGGAGTCTTCGTCATCGTCTAAAATGTTAAGCCTTTCTAAAGAAGAATCAATAGAAGGTGCTGGGGAAGTTGACACAGAAAGCGGAGTGCGTACACGAAATTCCTCTTCAATATCCGAAAGCTCGCTATCGTCAGAGGGTGCATTCTGGGCAGGCACAAGGGCTAAAATTCTACCACCACGAGTTTGAAGCTTTTGCTGGCAACAAAGAAAAAAAAAGCATGCTCAAACACAAAGTAAAAAGCTACCCCAAACTGGCAATGTATGCGGTGTCATACAAACAAAATCAAGGGTTTTTCATTACGAATTTGGCAATGTATGCCACCGCATACATCAGGTTATTGACCAAAATAAACCTAGATTACAAAGTCAAAATTCACAATTACCTTTCTCACTCATTTTATTACACTATAATGCATAAAATATATCCATAACACCCATCATAAACCATGATAAATTAGTGAAATAATGAAAATACCTTGGACAGTACAGCTGAGTTCCGCCGGGCAGCCATTTTCATGAAATAATGTCAAAATTGGTGTTGCCAGAGGTGTGTTTTATTTTTTCTTCCAGAAATAATAAGTGTTGCCATAAATTAAAATGAATTTTAACAGAGATAATTGTTATTTATTTGACAAGTATTTTTGAGAAGTTCTTGTGTGTCAGGACTTACATTGCCAAATTAAGGGTAAACGTGTCCGCGTAGCGTAGACGCTTGTTCCAACTTAGAAACTTGTGTGTACTTATAAATAGAAAAAAGAAATACTACAAAGCCGGGCCGCTAGTAAAATATAAGACAAAATTATGGTACACACGCCTGCACATCAACCTACCCAAAACTGTCAAGTTTCTTCAATACATTGTCAACCTTAAGCCTCAAACATAAATTTCAAAGTCTATTGAGTAAATTTGACAGTTTGTGGTAGGTTGATGTGCAGGCGTCTGTACAATAATAATTGTAAAATTTTTCGTCATTAACAATTTGTACATTTAAAAAAAACCGTTCATCATCGTCATCATTATCACCAGCCTACAATGCTGGGCGTAGGCCAAGTGCACGCCACAGGGTGCCTATTGTGACCTTTGTTTACTATCTGTATTCTGTATTATACAAATTTTCGTTTTCGTTAACGTGATCCAATATCAAATGAAACTCATTGAAACCCTGAGCACGATCCACGGTTCGACCAATAGTATGTACTCGTATTTATTTATATCTTCACTTATTTTCTATCTGTGTTATAAAAATCACCTTACCTGCAATTCTTTAGAATTAAATTGTTTAATACGTTTCTGGTGTAGATATTATTGTCGATAACTGCATAGTAGTTAATTGATACTATTAATAAAGTGGTAAAATTTTTTTGTTTGTTTGTCTGGAACTACTGGTACAATTCCAAAAAGTATTTCACTGATAAAATGCTCCATTCTTTGCGGGTAACATAGGCTATATTTTATTTTAAAAAGTATTATTTTTAAAATCTCAAATCAGTGCGTACGAAGTCGCGAATAAAGTGTTATTATGTTTGTACAATAACTAACTCATTGTTGTGTGTGTATATATGGATGTATGTATATATGTATTTATGTGTGCTTATGTAGTAATAGTATATTATGATACAAGCGAGCTAAGTAGCTCATTCATTATACACGAGGCTATGGGTTGCAGCCCGAGCCGCTGCGAGGGAATAAATTAACCGACTTGTCGGTGAGCAAGTTACTCACGAGTTTCATACGCACTTTTTCAACACACTTGCGAGGAAAAAACAAACATGTATAAATCGTTGAATTATTAAAACAATTGGTGAATGTACAATTTTCAAAACGATATTGGATTGTTTGATGGCAATGTCACAGTTTGTGTTACATTGGTACCTTACCACTTCGTTAGTACCTTCGTTCACTTGTTGTGTAAATGTCGGCGACAAAGGTAAATTATACAAATCACTGGAAGCAGAAGGCACCAAACCACTCGTGCTACGAGATGTACTACGTGGTTGTGGTTCGGGGCAAAACTTTTTTGCCTTTGGCTCCAAATTAAGGGCATACGTTATTTTGTCACTGATTTTCGCTTTGTTACGAATTGAGTCTTTTAAGTACGATTCAGCAGTCGCTGTCAGAACGCCATCCGCCATGTCGCTTTAAAGTTAGTACATCAGCCCCCGAATCAGCTAACATTGTAGCCGACGCACTTCTGAAGTTGGGTCCAGTGTAAAAATCGGCCTCAGGCAAACCTAAATACTTCGCTATTCCTCTTGACATATTACCAAATTTACCAAAAATACCGATTGTTTGCGCAGTACATTTTCCTTTCTGAAAGTTTTTGAAAAAGCGGTCATTCTTTGGTTTTGTTGAACGGAGATCTTGGTATTTTTTCAGTATTTCACGAAACGTTCATTGGATTGTAAAAGATCGTGGGATCTTGGGTTTTAGTCTGGGTAATTTTGGCAAGAAGCATATCTCCGTGGTTTCTACATCTTTTGTTGTAATATTATACAGCTCTTGTCGTCTACAAGCACCAGTCACACCGAATATTAAGGCAACCTGCAAAGAAATCAATTAATTAGTTCTAAGAAGGTTAAGGAAGGTTATGCACTTACATATTGTAGATATGTTTCTATTAAAAATATTAAACGTACCTTTGTTGCTAGATACTGACTATCCGGAGCCTCGTTCAAACACTTTTCAACGTCGGCTGGTGACAAAACTTTAGATTTCCAATATATCCATCCGAGCGTCTCTTCAAAAATGCCATTAGGTTACAGTACGTTTTGATATCAACACCTTGAAATGAAACAACTTTTACGGATCTACTCGCGTTTATTTTACACATTAGTTTTAATTAGTTTTAATCAGTCTCCCTGTGACCACCGACCCTGCAAAGGGTTCGAAACATCAGGATAAATATTAATTAAAACTAATGTGTAAAATAAACGCGAGTAGATCCGTAAAAGTTGTTTCATTTCAATGTGTAGTGTTCGCGTAAACTTTAGAAAACAATATCAACACCTTGTTTGAGCTTAACCATGGTTAAGTGTTTTTTTTTTTTATATATTTTAGCGTTTTATTAACGCTTAAATATACTTAAGTAAAATTTAAACACTGAAAAAAGACGACAACCTCAGGCGGGAATCGAACCACGCACCTTCCGCATTCCGGGCGGCTGCCTTAACCACTTGGCTACCGAGGTCTGGCTTTCACCCGTCGAAATTTTTCAGTGCTTGATGCTTATGTTTTTTTTTTAGTCAACATTGCTGAGCCCGCCTGAGGTTGTCGTCTTTTTTCAGTGTTTAAATTTTACTTAAGTATATTTAAGCGTTAATAAAACGCTAAAATATATATAAAAAAAAAAAAACACTTATCTATAACGCAGCTTCATCTTAACCGAATGTTCAAATATTTGTAAAAATATTTCTTTCGGATCTCAGAGGTGAAAACTTCTAAGATTGATGAAGCAATGTTGACTAAAAAAAAACATAAGCATCAAGCACTGAAAAATTTCGACGGGTGAAAGCCAGACCTCGGTAGCCAAGTGGTTAAGGCAGCCGCCCGGAATGCGGAAGGTGCGTGGTTCGATTCCCGCCTGAGGTTGTCGTCTTTTTCAGTGTTTAAATTTTACTTAACCATGGTTCTTAACATGGAATAGATGCACCTCGGGGAGCTGGGTTTGCATGTATTGGCGAGTTCAGAGAAATACGCCAAAAACACATTTTCAGGAATGACTGGGTTTTTTGTTGCTCTTCCATTGTAGGAAACTATTGTAAGCAGCTAAATTTTCTTTAGATTTTGCAGGTTTTGCAGGCTTTCGTTTGCATTTTGTGCTGCATTTAGTATTTCTGGCGGGGTTAAATCTATCAATTGTTCATCTTCTGTACTAAAATTTGACATTTTTACAATTATTTACCACACAGCTTTTTTAGCAAACAAAATATCAAAAATTATTGAAAATGGCGCGCAAGTTTTTTTTTGCTCGCGCCAAATGTAAGGTGATTGATTACATATAGCCATACAGCGAAATACCTCGAAATACGTACTTACATACTTCGAAATTATAATTTTAGTGATAAAATGCAAATATTTTATAACAAACTATTTTGAATTATAAATAATTTTATAATAATAAATGTTTTTTCGTCTTAATTAGAGACACATTTACTTATTCCAAAAATGTAAATGGAATTTCAGCGGAATAAAACCTCTTTGTTGTTACAAAAACAACTATATTACCCGGTTAAGTTGAAAACGTAATTTGTTTACTCGCATATAATTTGCAGATAGGTACTAATTACAAAAACACAATGTTGAAAAAATTTCCACGAGCAGGATTTGAACCTGCACCCTTCTGACATACCGGGTCAGGTGCTCTTCCAATTGGCCTCTGAACACGTGGTTCGACCGCATGGTTCGATCAATCGAACTACGTGAACTTTTTTTTCCAGTTGATTCGATTTTAGAATATTACTAGGTGAACTACTAAACGCCAGGACCACGTAGTTCGACTCCATAGTCGAACCACGAGGACCAGTTCACCTGGTTCGATTCATCGAAATATAAGGAATCGCAAGTTTTCATAGTTCGACTACCGACCTCTTTTCAATAGGTTATCAAATCTCCTTAGAAAGTAATAATTCAATGTCAATTCAATGTGAAAGTAATAATAGATGTCTAGTTAATCAGATATTTTCCTTGGACATATGATACCTATTCAATGTGTATTGAAATTAATTATGTCGCAAGACGAATTATTATATATCCATCGGAAACGTGGAATTGTACTGTTGTACAATGGTCACCAGTTTACCGCAATAAAGTTTTCAAAAACGGTTCATGTTTATGGATTTGCCGTAATAAAAAGGTTGAAAAATGTCGTGGATCTATAACTATAAAAGTAAGTATCTTTTGATAAATATATGTAAATAAATGTGGTATGTGTATGTTGTGTGTATGAACCTATTACTGAAAAACAAGCATTTTTTCTGACTATTAGTATAACTTCGTGCGATGTTATTTATGCCCATTTTTCTTTAACAGGATTCTCTGATTACTAATACAAACAATCATTACTGTGTTCCTGACTTTAATAAAAATGATATCGACAAACAGCTTTATTTGATGAAAAAGGCTGCATCGGAGAGTTTAGCATCAATGAAAAGTATATACGACGATCACGTAATACCTCTAAAGAACTCTGGCATAGATTTAATAGCTGAAATACCGTCATATAGTTCAGTAAAAAGTAGTCTTTTCAATAACCGAAAAAAAAGACACAATGTTCAGAAGTTAATTTTTGAAGACCCAACAGGAGTAGAGGTTCCGCCAGAATTTGAAGAGTTTGTGTTGGGGGACTACTGCCACGATGAAACGCGCATCATTGCATTTTGTTCCGAAGAAGCGAGAACAAAGATACCCACTATTAAAGTTTTTTTCGGAGACGGAACATTTCACAGCTGCCCGCCGCCGTTTCAACAGTTATATGTCATACATGGTGATGTGGGTTCTTCCCTGAATAGCTTAAATGTAGTCCCATTGATTTACGTATTGATGTCTAACCAAAAAACTGAAAGCTATATAGCACTACTAGAGATGATTTTATCACAGTTACCTGGATTCAATCCCATACGATTTATGACAGATTACGAGGCTGCTACAATGAAGGCTATAGAAACAGTTTTGCCACACGTTGTAGTCAAAGGCTGCTTCTATCATTATGCGAAAGCTCTGTGGAGATATGCACATAAGTGTAAAATCACGAAGGCTCAAAGCCAGAAGAGAATTGTAGCTGTGGCCACAATGCTAGCCTTATTACCTTCTCATTTAATAAGAAATGGTTGGCAATATGTTACAGTCAGAGTCAGTCAGTCAGCCAGTCAGTCAGTCAGAGTCAGAGTCAGAGTCAGAGTCAGAGTACAGATATGTCAAGTGACGACACAAACATGTTGCAATTTAAGAAATACATGGAACGGCAGTGGCTAAAGAGCGATGAGTTTATCAAAAAGTGGTCAGTATATGGCGAACTCCTCCGTACAAATAACTGCCTGGAAGGATGGCATGGAAAAATAAACGATCTTGTTGGCAAAAAAACACCAAATTTGATTAAAATTTTGACTGTGTTGAAAAGAGATTCCAATTTTAACGTATTAAAAATGAAAGGCGGACTATTGGAAAAACGACGGCGAGAATCCATCAAACGAGATGAATTAATACTAAAGACCAACATGATGCTTAGTAATAATGATATTGATGAGAGATTATTCTTAGAACGATTGGCTTGGAAGGGGTCACTTTTTGTAGGTAAATAGTTACAGTACTTTACACCGGTTTCGTTGTATGGCGGCCCATAGGGGTCAGAAATAATTATAATATTTTTGTTTGTCAAATAAAGCTAGAAATATGCTTATCATTGTGTTCTGTTGTTTTAGCCCATAATAAACAATAAAACAGTATTTGTACTATTTCATTCACCTCATTGTCTGTTACTTACCGGTCGTTTGTATGTATTAAAACAATCTGACCTCGTTGGTCGGCTCTATAATCAAACTAAAATATTGAGAAAAGTTCACGTAGTCCGATTGATCGAACTATCAGGAATCTCAAGAACACGTGGTTCGATTAATCGAATCAACTGGAAAAAAAAGTTCACGTAGTTCGACGTAGTCCGATTGATCGAACTATCAGGAATCTCAAGAACACGTGGTTCGATTAATCGAATCAACTGGAAAAAAAAGTTCACGTAGTTAGATTGATCGAACCATGCGGTCGAACCACGTGTTCAGAGCCTCCAATTGAGCTATCGTGGTTCTAACCAGCCCGCCGAAATTATTCAACACTATTTACTTTTTTACTTTGAAAGCCAAAGGCGCCAATTCAATGTCAACAACTACCGTCATTAACATCTGATGATCAGATCAGATCAGATTGTAATTTGTTTCGCAACAAAATTTGCGTTAAAATTATATAAACAAATTAAAAACATTTTAGATAGGTACTAACTTAACTTTGCAGGGATAATTCTATTATGCACTAGTTGTGTGTTATAGTTCGGTTTATGGCCCTAAGAACGATGTAATTAGGCTTACTTTACGAGCAAGTGTGTTGAAATTAAATTAATGTCTATGTCTATGCATACCTTATTCTACAATTTTTTTAAAATATATTTTACGGGTAAGCACAGTGCCTTGATCTCACCTGATGTTAAGTGATGATAAGGCCAATGGTGGAAGCGCACTTCACCCGGGATCCTCAACTAGTGAGGCACTGGCTATCTTATCTGCTATCTTGGCTGCCGGAACACAACAATGCTGCAAACATTGATGTTATGGCGACATATTTAGATAAGATGGCGGTAGCTAGCCAGGCGGACAAACAAGTCTTACCACCAACCAAACCGAGTACACAAACATGTATCCCCCGCTGGAAATCAAATCCGGGACCTCTGGGTCTAAACCGGTAGTCTTAACCACTAGACCACCGAGGCGGTTAAAACATAGCAACTCATCCGCTTTACAACAATTAGAATTAGCAAATGAAGGAAATTCAGCGTACCTTCCATGTTGTATGTGTGTGCACACATAATTTCAATTCTAATGAAACGGAACGCAACGTTCCCGTTTCGAATGTTTTTTTTTTTTTTTTGGAGAGAGATTGCTGATTGCCGCTGCGGCATTTTCAGCTTCACCGGGCTTTTTGGGGGCGGCGAGGAACGTAAAGGGTCCCTCAAGCCGTGTGAAACGAATCACCTTCAGAGGTTGTCTAGAGGGAACGGCATCGCGCACAAGTGCGCGTCCCCGTGCCCTACTAGATTCTCCGAAGGGTTCGGATCGGATCGGGGAGCGGAGCAACCCGAGGGCGCCTCTAAAGGCACGGACCTCGGCTCGGGTTGACCGGGCCGTGGAGGAGGAGAGAACCGACCAGGTACATGTCTGTACCTGGTGTAGAGCGAGTGTGAACCGGTTCTTCGTACCCTTGTTCTACGAGTACGGTGTCTTGGGCCTAAACTGGTGTGCATGTTTAGTGTATTCTGTAAATGTGTGCTGTCATTTAGAGGATCGGGCGGGGGGGCGTTCGCAACCGTTATGGGATCGTCGGGGTCATCTAGGACGTGCTTAGGACGCCTAGACATGAACCGTTTTGTTGGTGGAAGGCTTCCAACATTATAGTTGGCGGCCGCCACAACAAGCGGGTTAGGGTGGTGGGGAGCGTTATCAAAGTAACGTATGGAAACGTCCTTGATAAAGTCTTTGATAGTGGGAAGATCAAGATCGCGGTGGAGATCTACGTTGCGATAGTACCACGGGCAACCCGTGGCACCACGCATGAATCGGTTTTGTAGCGTTTGTAAACGATACAAATAGGAGGGCGCGCAGTGCGCGAAAACTACGCTAGCGTAAGTCATGACGGGGGTTTCGAATGTGGTTGTTGTACAATATTGAATGAACGAAACGCGGCCACGGTCAGATCTAATTCACACTGTCTTAGTCAGCTTGGTTCTTTATATAAAAATGATACTATTATCACTCGTAGTATTATTTATTTCAGTTTAAACTATAGGAAATTATATTTTAAATTAGGTTTATTTAGTACCGAACAGTCGTTATGAAGTTAGTATAAAAGTAAAGTACTGTCGATATACTGTCCCACAGCCGGGCAGACACACACTTCTCTCCACATGGAAATAACCATATACATAGCAAGTTTTCTAAATTTACAGAATCGGTGGGTCGATACCTGGATGTCCTGGGTTCAATTCCAAGGTTGGACAAAGTATGATTCAGACTTATTGATGCATAGCCCGGGTTTGTGAATATCAACCTGCATTTGTCAAGTGTCATCCATCAATTATAGCAATGACTTCATTTCAATGATGGAGGCTTTTGCTCACCTGTCGGGCGGTATCCCGATCCGATCCGAACTCTTCGGAGAATCTAGTGGGGCACGGGGACGCGCACTCGTGCGCGATGCCATTCCCTCTAGACAACCTCCGAAGGTGATTCGTTTCACACGGCTTGAGGGACCCTTTACGTTTCTCGCCGCCCCCAAACAAGCCCGGTGAAGCTGAAAATGCCGTCTGAGGCAATCAGCAATCTCTCTCTCAAAAAAAAGTGGGACGGTAAAAGCTATTTTTACTTTACTTTTTTTGCCATGTAAGTATAGTTATTAAAGTAAATAGCCTAACTATCCCACTGCTGGGTAAAGGTCTCCATCATCATCTTAAAGCGATAAAAAAACACTGAATATTATTTTCATTTTAATTTTATTAAGTTCATGTTGAAGTAACAATTATTTTAAAGCCGTTAGTATGGACGGCTAGTCGTCATGTGTCAGCAAATCGAATGACGTAGATAATTTAAGTGACGAACCTGGGGATCTATTTTTGAATCGCACGTATGACATTGTGTTGTCGCATGCGACTTAAGTCACACTCGTCTTCCAAGTCGCATGACGCCGATTTTCCGTATTTATGAATCGTTCGTTTCCGGTGCTGCCAACATAATACGAAATGTTGGATGTTCTGCGTTCCACGCAGAATTTAGAGAAAACCGGTAACAACTGCAATGAAAACGAAACGTAATATCCACGTTTCTAATAAATAAACAAACATATCTATATAAAGAACGAGTGACATGACATTGACACAACGCATTGATTTTGACGGTTATTCTATCAATCGCTTTGTGTCGCTCGCCTGCAACGAGTGGGTGAGGGTGGGCACTCGTTGCGGTCGAGCGATTCAAAAATATGGAAAGTCAAATGTCGAACGAAAACCAGTAGAAAGCGAGCGCTCGACTCGAGGCGAAGGAATCAAAAATAGAGCCCCAGGTAGGTATGCATACTTAACACGTAACTTAATACGAATCACTTGAAGTATGCTATAATGCACCTCCTTTTTATGTGACATGTCTCGGATATGTAAGCGTTATGTAAGCTTGATTGCTTTACGTTAATGGGATGTAGATATTATAAAATGTAGGTACCTAAGTATTATGTCATTTAAAATATGGAATATGGACTTGTGAAAACAATTAGTGATGATGTTTGAATTTGTAGGGTAGGGGCACCAGTTTCCGACAGGAACCGACAGTGATTGTCATTTCTTTTGTTTAATCATTAAATATAAGTTGGTCAGCAACTGTTTTTAGTCTTTAGCTACAATTGAATACATACACCCGCTTCCTAACTGTTGTAAGGTTTATCGCAACTGGTGTATGCGGTATCTACAGACTCCTCAGGGAGTGCGTGGGTGCATTAATAAAAAGTCACTTGATGATCTTATACTTATGTTTTCCAGACACAGAAATACACGTAATTAATATAAGTTCGATGGTTGCGAGTGTTTTAAGCCCGGTGAAGCTGAAAATGCCGCAGCGGCAATCAGCAATCTCTCTCCAACAAAAAAAAAAAAAAGTTGCGAGTGTACATTTGGCGCGACGGGGAACGACTGGCGATACTCGGCAGCCGTGCGCTTGGAGTCCGCGTTTGCTTACACAGCAAACGTTACAATGTGTCCTTACACTGTCATTCCGTAACGTTAACTTTGAATAGAAATAAAACTTGCCCTTGACACTTTGTCATAGAATATTACGTAAAATATTCGTGTTATATCATCACATCATCACCGCACCTGTTTTTAGATGATAGTAATGCTGGAAAGTAGATGGTTATCTTATCTCTAACTGTCCTAACTTGTAACAATACTGTTTTTATGGCGATATACCTAACTAAGATAATGTATTTATTATTGTATTGAACTTTGTATTCACTGTGCTATTTAAATTTACAAGATAATGCAGCTAGCTACCCAGTGCAATATTATTTTTGTCAATATGCGTTTTAATTTTGGTAATTAAATCTATAGCAGCAGAAGTTGTACTTGATTTAGGGAGAAAGCCGTATTGCTGGTCGATTAAAATATTTTTTTCAAGTAAGTAATCGCTAAGTGTTTTATATAAGATTCTCTCAAATATTTTCGACATCACGGGTAACACTGATATCGGCCTATAGTTACTCGGGTCCAGTTTGGGCCCAGATTTATATACAGGACTAACTTTGGCTAACTTAAGTGAGTCGGGGAAGACAACGAGCTTTAAACATTGATTTATTGTATGAACTAATTTATCAACAATGAGATTTCTAAGACATTTAATTGCTTTGGTAGAAATGCCATTAATACCTGGTGTTAGTATCCAGGTTGTCTATAATTTTATTTAATTCATCTATACTAGAAGGTTTAAGATCATTTAATACAACTACATGTAAGTAATTATGTCCGTACCTAAGGATTTTACTGGTATCAATGTGGTATTTGTGGGGAATTTTACTGGCTAGTTCAGTACCGCTAGACGAAAAGAAGGAATTCAACAGATTACAAATTACAGTAACGTCGTCGGTAATCAGTCCGGAATCAGATCTCAAATTTGGGGGAGCAGGGCTGTTTTTGGTTTTATTTACTGGCAATGTATTAATTAGGTCTCACGTTATTAAACAAATACAAATATACAAATTAGTCTTCAGTTTTAGTCTTTGACTCCAAGTCTAGAGAGTTAAAGTACTAGTCTAGTCGTGAGGCTTCAAAAACGAGTCTAGTCCTTATTTAAAAGCCTTAAAAGACTGAGTCACGTGCACCACTAGTTGCCACTCTGCCATCAAGGCGTTTATAAAATAATGTTTTGATAATATAATCGTTGCGTTGTAAGGTCATGAGCTGTTCCGTACTTCTGTAACCAATATTTAACAATCAGCACCTTATGGTAACTAGAAAAACTAATGACGTACAACATAGTTTTTTTCTCTCCATCTAAAACAAGTTCTGTTTGACCGGACGTTGTAGAGAGAACAAATAGGTGCTTACGAATAAGGACTGTGAAGGTAACCAAATAAGTTAACTTTACAATTATTTTGTTTTCTAAGTATCGTGCGAATTGCGTGCGTACAATAACACATACATAACGCACCAAAATTTTCATCGCAATCAGTTTGTTCAGGATAGAACATAAATAGATGAATACTTGCGGCTTGTACTCGAATTTACTTAATAAAATAAAAGAAAATTACAAATCAAAGTATGTGTGGGTTTGGTACGATGTCCGCTGGCAAGTGGTGCCCTTTTTTTTTTTGAGACTGCTGATTGCCGCTGCGGCATTTTCAGCTTCACCGGGCTTTTTTGGGGGCGGCGAGGAACGTAAAGGGTCCCTCAAGCCGTGTGAAACGAATCACCTTCGGAGGTTAACTAGAGGGAACGGCATCGCGCACTAGCGCGCGTCCCCGTGCCCTACTAGATTCTCCGAAGGGTTCGGATCGGATCGGGGAGCGGAGCAACCCGAGGGCGCCTCTAAAGGCACGGACCTCGGCTCGGGTTGACCGGGCCGTGGAGGAGGAGAGAACCGCCCAGGTACATGTCTGTACCTGGTGTAGAGCGCGTGTGAACCGGTTCTTCGTACCCTTGTTCTACGAGTACGGTCTCTTGGGCCTAACCTGGTGTGCATGTTTAGTGTATTCTGTAAATGTGTGCTGTCATTTAGAGGATCGGGCGGGGTGGTGCCCCCTCCGTGGGCACGCTCCTTTTGAAGACCCCCCCGCGCGCCCCCTTCCCCGCGGTCGCTCGGTCCGTGTCACGCAGCTAGTGCAGTCGTGAACACAGTTACTATGAGCTCTTAAAACAGTATAGTAGCACAAAACCTTAGGGCTTGTTTTTAAAAGGGATAAAACTGTTTTCTAAAGTTTACGCGATCACTACACATTTAAATGAAACTACTTTTACGGTTGTACTCGTGTTTATTTGGAGAGTCACAGGGAGTGTCTCCCTGTGCGGTAACCAATTCTTTGCAGGGTCCGAAACGCCAGGAATAACATTAATTAAAACTAATGTATAAAATAAACGCGAGTAGATCCGTAAAAGTAGTTTCATTTTCCGTGTGTAGCGGCGTGTTGTAAAAACTTTAAGGGTTCCTCGAGCCGTGTGATCGAAACACCGTCAGAGGGTTTTTTTTAGAGAGAATGGCAATCGTGTCCTCTTTTCGTACTAGGTACTCGTAGGTTCTCCGAAGGGTTCGGATCGGATCGGAAATAAAACAACCCGAGGGCGCCTTTAAAGGCAAGGACCTCGGCTCGGGTTGACCGGGTCGTGATGTTGGGGGGGGGGGGGGGAGAAGCGCAGAAGAGAAGTATAGAACGCGTGAAAACCGGCTCGTCGTACCCTTGTTCTACGAGTACGGTGTCTTGGGCTTATGCGAGTGTGCTTTTTAATGTATCATGTAGATAATTTGTATGGCAACTTACCTGGTTTACTACCGGCAGACGTGTTTCAATGCCATACAAATTCTCGTTTTCGTTACGTTATCGAATTGTGTGAGCAAATATCGCATCGCAAAAGGCATTAGATGCAAACGCACACATTTTACATTTAAGCGTATTTAATTTATACAGATTTATTGTCGCGGAAACGGTGAGACGAATGTTTGTTCTATACGGCCTTGTGCTTAAAGTGAGGTCGTGGGTTCGAGTCCCGAACGTTAATAGAGGGCTATTAAGCATTATAAAGCATTCCATTAGTAGTAATGTTTCTTTGCTTCTTTAGTTTGTATATTTGTGAACGTACTTACATCAAGGTTGAGTCTATACTAATATTATAAAGAGGAAAGCTTTGTATTTTTGTATGTTGGCAACGAATAAACTCAAAAACTACTGGACCGATTTAAAAAATTCTTTCACCATTAGAATGCTACGTTAGCGCTGAGTAACATAGGAAATATTAATAGTTAATAAAAGTCATCGACATAGCTCTAAGAATTAGCAAGTTGAAGTGGCAGTGGGCCGGCCATATCTGGCGAAGAACCGACAACCGCTGGGGTAAACGTGTTCTTGAGTGGAGACCACGACTCGGTAAAGAGTAGTGTAGAACGCCCTCCGGACAGGTCCCACCTGATGACCTGCGAAAGACTGCAGGCAGATGCTGGATGCGTCAAGCTGAGGACAGGGCGCTATGGCGCTCATTAGGGGAGGCCTATGTCCAGCAGTGGACTAAGATAGGCCGATGATGATGAAATATAAAACTGTTTACTAGGAATTACGTGTTTTTTATTTTAAGAATAATAGTAAAAAAAAAACCGGTGCAAACTCCTCCGAGAATCTAGTATCCCCGACACGCTTTCGTGGTGACATATCCTTCTGAGGATGTTCGGTCACTCAATTCTCGATGCATCATCATCATCATCATCATCGTCAATAGCACGTCATTGCTGGGTTCCCTATGGGTGGATAGGGAGATAAAGATATTTTATTTTTCAAATCTCATATCCACGCGGACGAAGTCGCGAGTGAAATGCTAGTCATTTATAAATTTAATAACAGGTGTTATGGCTATTCAAAATTACAGTGTGTGCGTACGCGAGGATTGTACCCGCGACCTCCGGAATGAAGCCGAGGCCGCGGCTGATCCGCCACGGTACCTACCTATGTAATTGGGTGTTTACTGCAAAAAATGTGTGTAAAACAATGTTAGGTCAAACTCAATGACTTAATTTTTAACCGCCAATTTAGTGCCGTGGTAGAACCTCGAGTTCTCGGGTTCAATATGAAAATTCTACAAAATAGAATGAAGTTTTTTCTGTTATGTACCAGTTACGAGGAGCTTGAGCGTCTGCGATTGCAAAGGTTAAGCAATTTTCGCAAAGGCCGGTCATCGGATGGGTTACCAATCATTTGTCATCACGAGCTCCTTCGTGCTCAAGACTTAGTCGCAGGCGTCGGTCCCGGCTGCATTACGTGTAGCAGTCGTTAACAACCACCGCACCACACCGAGCGGGTATGCGGCAGGCTCATTTCGTCATTACCGATCTTTAAGTGACAGTCGCAATCGTAACCATTTGAATTGTCGCTACCAAAACACATATTCGTATTACGGAACGTAAGACGCTACGATATAGCGCCACGAGCGAGCGTTTGACGAACTAAAAGTGCATGACGGCGCGCGGCGGCGGGCGGCGCGGCACAAAACCGATGGACGAAAAATATTTTTTATATTTTTAACTTCATAATCATCATAAATATAATTGGGTATCATAGTGGCACCAATACTCAACACCAGTTTTCTACACCAGAAAAATACTGGATGACAGCTGGTAATCAGGTGGTTTGATCAAATATCAGTTGCTGACTCCTTTTTTTAATGGTTTATAGGAAACAAGTGCTGATAACTGGTTCCAATTGAACACTGGTGTCACTGCCATTGTATCGTCATCGTCATCATCATCATCATCATCTTCAGCCATATGCATATTATTACGTATATTATTACCTAGTGGTCTAGTGGCTAAGACCACCGGTTTAGACCCAGAGGTCCCGGGTTCGATTCCCAGCAGAGGTACATGTTTGTGTACTCGGTTTGGTTGGTGGTAGGGCTTGTTTGTCCGCCTGGCTAGCTACCACCAATATGTCGCCATAACATCAATGTTTGTAGCATTGTTGTGCAGCTAGAGATAAGATAGCCAGTACCTCACTAGTTGAGGATCCCAGGTGAAGTGCGCTTCCACCATTGGCCTTATCATCACTTAACATCAGGTGAGATCAAGGCACTGTGCTTACCCGTAAATATTAAAAATTAAAAAAAAATTAAAAACAAATTTTGTTACGAACAAATTACTACAGCAAGAATTTAATAAAAATAAAAAAACACTTCTTTTTTCTACTTTTCCAATTCAAAAATTATGTTATTGATTGTACCGATGATATCATCCGTTCTCAAAGCGGCATTGACAATATAAATTAGCCAGCTGACTTCCTCAAGATGGCGTCCGATTATAGGTGAAATTGCAGATTACAGTCGAACCATTTCCTCAATACATCCTCGATGGTGAAAGAACTATATCATCTGTGACGTTTGCCATTCAATAATCAACCTTATCTTCAAGACATGAAAGTCGTATACAGTGAAATTAATCTAACCTTTTGTTGGTATGTTGACATTTTAATTTTTTTAATTTTCGACAAACATGGTTTTAAGGAAAGCAAAATGGCAGACGCAAATTATAATTATTCGGCATTTTTTGTGATGGAAGCGATGTCATGGTGAAATGTAAGAATCGAACCCTTGAACCTTTATATTTGTAATGAATTGTGGCCTTAACATTATTGATAATATCAATTAAGCTGGCTTCCACCCTTCCGCCTTCTTTACTTGTGAATCTTGGTCTGCGAGTTAACATCCAAGTTGTACTAACTAATATTATAAATGCGAAAGTGAGTTTGTTTGTTTGTTGTTTGTAACGCTTTCACGCGTAAACTTGATGACATGGTTATGGTTTAATTGTACGCACATTTTGGTGCAAAAAAATTTGGTGCAATTTGAAAAAAGACTTCCACGACCGGAATTCGAACCCGCATCCCGTGACATTTCTGTTTTTTTTGAGAGAGATTGCTGATTGCCTCTACGGCATTTTCAGCTTCACCCGGCTTTTTTGGGGGCGGCGAGGAACGTAAAGGGTCCCTCAAGCCGTGTGAAACGAATCACTTTCGGAGGTTATCTAGATTCTCCGAAGGGTTCGGATCGGATCGGAACATGTCTGGTGCACTACCAACTATACTATCGTGGCCTAACCAACTGGCCGAAATTGATCAACAAGTCTGTCCTTTTTCAAATTCTTATAACATTTTATACTGTTATGGTCACTATTACTTGCATAACAGTAATTACTAACATAATTCTTATGTTTATTATTTTTGAGTTCTTGTGGTATGGTATATCTACTTTAGTACAAAAACTACTCTTTAGTGAAAGTGAAACTCTATGGTCATTTAAGTAGGTGAGATGATTCTTGAATCTTAACCTCATTAGTTTTGCTCTGAGGCGTTCGTATACACTTACATCATCATCAAGCTGCATAAGTCCACCGCTGGACATAGGCTTCTCCAAGTCCACGCCACTGACCACGATCCACGGCTACTTTCATCCAGCTCTTGCCTACCTATACACTTCCCGAATTGATTATCGTCAATAGCTCATTTTATGCCCCCACTGCTGGAGAATAAGCCTTCCCTATGGATGGATGGGGAGATTGGGTCATAAACCACCACGCGGGCCCAGTGCGGTACTGGTGGTTGTTAACGACTGCTAATGCAGCCGGGACCGACGGCTTTACGTGCGTTCCGGAGCCAGAGGAGCTTGGATGCCACATTTTTGTTCACCCATCGGAAGACTGGCTTTTGCGAAAGTTGCTTAAACCACTGCGCCATCGAACTCCTCATTGATACTCCTTCTTTTCTCTTATCTATTTTTATTACGGTAATCGTATAACATCCAATCAGGAAGCAATCTCTCAACAATTGCGAAACCCAGTCTCCATTTGTTTACCGACATTTTTATTATAACTTTTTTTCACGGCAACTGCGCTCCATAATTCGCCAATATAACAGTCTTACGAAAACCGGACGGGAGGCGTGCCCGCACGCTGCACGGAACCATTGTGTGGTCGTTCCTTTCAATTGTCGCTCAACAACCAATGATGTTATTAGAGTTTAAGGTCGTTAATGCATCCAAAACAACCGCAATAACGAAAAATGGTTCATGGGTTTTCGTATAGACATTTTTGTTTCAACTTATATTTCAATACATTATTAAATTATATACCAAAAGAAAAATATAAGTAAGTAAGCAATAATAACAAGACCGACAGTTTGTGCATTTGTCATTTTTCTAGAAAAAACTCTAAATCTAATAATGGGTAACTCCTACATCTAAATTAGGTACCTAATTGAGGCCAAAAGGATACAATTGCCTTCTTTTTTTGGAGAGGTCTTCGATCGTCTTACGTCTTACGTCGTAGGAAAAAATGTAGAATGAATAGAAATGTAGAATACGTTAGGAGCGCTCCGAAGACTTCCCAATACTTGCCATTGGTTGTTTGCTGGCCATTGCCAGTACAGAGAGTTGAGGTTATACGATTTCGACAAGGCAGTTCATTTTCCGCATTCAACCCGCTCAACTTTATCGCTGAAGTCACGGCCCCAGATCAGCGAAAAAAGTGTTCAGTAAAATAGTGTTTGACTGCCCGCTGGCCGCCAGTCTCCTTCGCGCATTTGCCGCAATATGGCGTCTGCGTTCCGCAACTAAAACCTTCTTTCGGTGTGTGTTCAACTTCAGTGTGTTAACCTCCTTCGCGCTTTCCCCTCGCGATTGTTTTTTTTTTTTCAAAGTGCTCTCCATTTTTAAAAATGCATCCACGTTCCGTTTCGCGCATGCTGGATTATGCCAGATCGAATAGGAAAATAAGTGAGTGGTATAATTGTATCTAACTATGTGTTTTTGTGCGTGTTTTTTTTCTTTTTACGTAATTCTAGCTTATTGTTTCGTTTAACTGGTTGCGTGTGGTACGTTTCGCAAACGGTGATGGTGACCTTTGGATTGATATTACGAAGCGGTATTGCAGTGTGCAATTGGTGTAACGTTAGAGAAATGAATGTTTTTGGCGGGGATTTCAATTGTGTCTGTTTGCTTTTTAAAACTAACGTTGAGCTAACTGGCCTACTTACTAATATGAGAGTTAAATGGACTGAACTCCTTGTTGAACTTTTTTATCTATTTGAAGTTTGAGCAGAACAATAAACGTACAAAAATGAAATCACGTAACATTTCTTTATAAAATTAACATTTTTATTTGACCTAAGCATGAATTTCTGTAACCTAAAAAATATATTCAACACTCAATTGACGGATCATAATATTGACGTGTTAGTTTCCACTTCCATACAATTTCTATGAAAAAAAATCGTTTTGACAGTCGCTAAAAAGTCTATTGACTACCCAACTATCCAATTGTTGCTAAAGTAAAAAGATCTGTAGCCAGCAGTGGACGTCTTTTGGCTGAGATGATGATGATGATGTTGATGGTGATGATGACACATACTCCCACGCCCAAAAAGAGGTAGACAGAGCATCGAAATCACCAATTTTGATTAAACTCGCCGTTAGAGACCTCGACGACACAGTTAGCATAATCAAAGTAGGGCTCCGAGATGGGATAGATAACATCAGTGATGGGTTGCAGCCGATCGCCTGATGTGCGAACATCTTGGAACCCTTGTCCCTTAGTCGGCTCTTACGACAAGCTCGGGAAGTAAAACAGCTGCTTATGACATCAAATGAAATGAAACTATTCAAGTAAACTTATTTTAGGCGCTTTTGAATCGTTTCAAAATATTTTACTTACCACCGATTCAGGGCGTCTTTTAGCTACAGACATTATTCATACATTATTTTCTCGTTCCATTCCACACATACACACGCACACTGACACAGATATTTGTACGAAATTATATACAAACACTAAAACACTTTTTTCATGTTAATTACATTGTAGGAATGTAGGTACCTATAGTTTTTAGTTTTAATTCGCTGATTTAACTTACCATATTGTAACAACTACGGTCTGTGTGGGCGGTGGGCGGGCATGTCACCACAGTTAAATTGTAATCAAATGGCTTTTTGATTCCATCATGGGATTTTAATGTTGCAACAAGTATTTGTACAATTATCAACAAAGAGTACAGATAAAAAAAGATTTCTTCCAGTACACTATGATGAAAGAATCTTATAATAACGTAAACAACAAAACATGGCAATGGCAGTGAGTTGCATTTCCTTTGTTCCATAACACCCCAAAACAGTCTCGCACGAACAGACTGTGCGCTTCCTAAAATCACCCCATCAGAAGGTAATATTAATCCTACTAATATTATAAACGCGAAAGTTTGTAAGTACGGATGGATGTTTGTTACTCTTTCACGTAAAAACTACTGTATGGATTTTAATGAAACTTTCCTCATATACATATCATGACCCAGACCAGCTTATAGGACACTTTATTTTTTTTTTACTGTAGTCGTCGCGAACGAAGTCGCGGGCAACGACTAGTACTTACATACCGCGCTCGAGCAACGCACACATAGACCCCTCTCTCACGGATCTCGGAACAGCTCGCAACAGCCGGAGCGCAGGTGTTGCGAGATTCCGTGTTCGTGAGAGGTTGTCTATGTGTGCGTTGCTCGAGCGCGTTTATATGAAGCTTACCTTCTGCGGCCACCTTATGTTGGTGCTAAAATGCCATTTGGCCATGTCGAGAGAATGGATGAAGAACGATTGACGAAAAAAGTGTATAAGGCGAGTGTGAATGAAAGTGTTGGTAGGGGTAGACCTAGGCGGACGTTTCGAGACCAAATCAGGGACGTCTTGAAAAAAGGCCAGGTCAAGAGTACCCTAAACCGAAGAGCATGTATGAAGGGAATAATGAAAGTGGACGAAGCGAAACAAGTATGTAAGGATCGTAGCAAGTGGAAAGAAGTGGTCTCTGCCTACCCCTACGGGAAAGAGGCGTGATTATATGTATGTATGTATGTAAAATGCTCGATTGATTTAGTATTGGCGCGCTCGTGACAAAATCGTTTGGCGTAAACAATGATCTGTGCGCGAACAATGCATAAAGCGTTTTTACGCACGCGCCGTTTCTCGGTACGCGACGTACGTGACGTTTGCGTAAATAGACGTGCTTATGTGTCATGTTAAGGCATAATGATGAGATTAATCAAATAAGGATAAGGAAGTAGGAGGAGCTCGATGGCGTGCCGGTTGACGCGCCCGGTCTGCGAGTGCTGAGGTTAAGCAACTTTCGCAAAGGCCGGTCATCGGATGGGTGACCAAAATTTACCATCTCGAGCTTCGTCGGCACGCAAAGCCCAGCAGTGGGACTATATATAGGCATTACTTACTTATTTACATTTTCATACAACTAATTGTGTTTTACTCAATAGCTTGCGTTATTGCGTACTTAGTGTTTGTGCAAAAATTAATGTTAATTTTTTTGATAGCATTATGGTCTGCATTAATCACTACAGTTAATTTGTTTTATATTATAATATAGTTGTTATGAAACATACGAATTCATGAATTCATTTAATTTTAAATAATTATTTTGTCCTTACAAAATAATATGCAAAAAATGCAATTAAAATGGCTTAATATTTTAATTTGTATAGTGTACGTACGTTTAAACTTTAGGAAATTATAAAGACACGTTAACTTTTATATATGTATAAATGGTTCCTTCCCGTTTGAATAACTTTTCGTTTCGAAAAAAGATGGAATAGTTTAGCACTCGTTTTCCTATGACATAGGATCCTTCAAACATGGCGTGATGCTGCGTGAAAATAGGTGCACCAGTTGTCTTCGCGTCTGGATTCCGTTTCCACTTAACATCAGGTGGAGTGGTGACATCTGCCGTGCTTAGGTACTGTAGAAAATGCGTATAAATTTTGTGGCGTTCTTTAAATAATAATTGTGTGTGGTACACCCAGCTCCAAAAGTTATAGTTCCTCGCTTCCCCCAAAATGTCTGGTGAGGCTGTAAAGGCCGTTTCAGGCCAGCGACAAATTCTTAAAAAAAAAAACCCAAAACTTACAACCTTCTTCGTTCAACAATCTTCTTCATTAATAAATTCATCATCTAGATAGAAGGCGAAAGTACCACCTATAAAAGTGTCATTATCATCATCACCAGCTCATTTTATGTCCCCACTGCTGGGCACGAGCCTTCCTAATGGATGGAAACACCATAGGGAGAACGAGCTATTAACCTCAACGCGAGCCCAATGCGGGGCGGTGCTTTTTAACGACTGCTAGCTAATGCAGCCGGGTCCAATGTTTTTGAGGGGCTTTGTGAGCCTTCCAAAGCACTGAGAAGCTCGAGATACAAACTTTGGTCACCCATCCGATAACTGGCCTTTGCGAAAGTTGCTGAACCTTAGCAATCGCAAACCGGCCGCGTTAACCATTGCGCCACCATCGAGCTCCTTTTATAAGTGTATAAAAGATTATGGTATTGTCATCCATACTTGTTTGCGATTGAAATCGCGTTTTAAAGAAAGTTGCACGCTTCAGTCATTTAAGTTATTACTGCAATAATCACAAGGCTTTTATTAGCATGTACCAGAGGTTAATTAATGAGGTTTTTTTAACGATTTAATTCGTTTTTTAACTGCTTAGAACGACTCGAGCGTACGCTTGGAATTAGGAAATGTTTGTACTTTCTGCTGTTAGAACTGCGCTTAGAAACTTTTAAACGCTTATCATCGTGAGAGCAATGCAATTTATTTTTATGAACACGAGTTTTAGGAAGTAATTGCATAGTGTATATACTGTCCCACTGCTGGACAAAGGCCTCCCATCATTATAATTGACGTCATCGATTGTTGAAAGGTATCAAATGCGGGTTTGGTGATCGCAAACAATGTGCCATGTTTTTGTCAATAAATAATTCAAAAACCGAAACACACTTTGCCCTACGTTCTGGGAATTGAACCTAGAACCTTCAGGTATCGGACCGAGCGTTGTGTGTCCTCGGCACCGAGGCGTGGCTTTGAAAGACTATCGCAAAATCTTTGCAATACCGCGTTTAGACTATCTCCGTGACGTACTTGGTTTGAATCCTGGTGGGGGGCAAAATGTGAATGGTGTCGGTGTGGTTGGTGGTAGGGCTTGCTGTAAGTTCGCCAAGTTAGCTACTACCATCTCGTATATCGCCATAACAACAATAATCAAAGACAATTTTTTAATTTAGCTTTAGTGCAGCAATTAGCACTTGAAAATAAAAAGTAAAAGATGATGACGATGATGAATTGTGATTGTAATAATTTGTACTTTTTATAGGTTTTTTAATAATATATTTTGTTAACATTATGGTTGAAATAAATATTAAGTAAGTGCCCAATATATATTCTTTTTGATAGATTTCTGTGTCCATTTTCTTTTGTGTGATATCTTAGTCATGCTGTGAAGTGTAATTTAAATAAAATACAAAAACACAAATGTTGAAAAAAATACCACAAGCAGGATTTGAACCTGCACCCTTCTGACATACCGGGTCAGGTGCTCTTCCAATTGAGCTATCGTGGTTCCAACCAACCCGCCGAAATTATTCAACACTATTTACTTTTTTACTTTGTAAGCCAAAAGCGCCCATTCAATGTCAACAACTACCGTCATTAACGCATTGTTGACATTGAAAGCGTGCCTATATAATATTACCCCTATTTTTTTATATTTTTAAATGTTTTATTTATTTTGTATAATATTTTAAAATGTAAATTTATATGAGAAAAAATAAATAAAGGAAATAATAATAATATAATATATATATTTTTTTTGTTCCATGGATTTCCGCAAAATAATGCCTGATTCCATTAATTATGCTGTGAAGTGTTATATTGACAATATCAATTATTATAATGTGAATAGATGCTAAAAATATCCATAGATCATCAGAATGTCAGACTACTTAGCTGTTGTGGTTACGTAAACAACTTAGATACGTCACTTCATGTTCGGAAAAGATTCACAAGAAGGATTTGAATCCGGAACCTCCCTAACCAAACCTGTGGAATCAATCGACAATCTACTTTTGTCATAGTCAAAGGACAAAATTTTTATTCAAGTGCTTTTGAATCGTCCATAATTTTTTTTATCTACTACTTATTCAGGACGTCTATTTTTTTTTAGCTGTGGAGAAGAATGGGCGCAAGAAACTCCACAGCTTTAATATAAGTAAAGACAATTACAAAAACAATTTCGATACCAAATACAATATTAAATTTAATACAATTGATGAAAAAATGGAATAAATTAATAATATACGTGCGCGCAATTTGCTTAAAAATTGTAAAAGTGTTCCGGCAGCTAGAGATAAGATAGCCAGTGCCTCAGTAGTTGAGGATTCCACTTTCCACCACCTTTCGGCCTTATCATCACTTAACATCAGGTGGGATCAAGGCGCTGTGGTTACCCGTAAGATATATTTTTAAAAAGAAGGTACAAAGTTTTAATCGCCTCTGTGGTCTAGTGGTTAAGACCACCGGTTTAGACCCAGAGGTCCCTGGTTCCATTCACAGCGGGGGGTATACAATATTTGGTTGGAATTGGGGTTGTTTGCCCGCATGGCTAGCTACCACCATCTTATCTAAATATGTCGCCATAACATCAACGTTTTAACCGCAGAATCCCGGGTGAAGTGCGCTTCCACCATTGGCCTTATCATCACTTAACATCAGGTGAGATCAAGGCACTGTGCTTACCCGTTAATATAAAAAAAAAAAGTTTGTAGCATTGTTGTGTTCTGGCAGCTAGATAAGATAGCCAGCGCCTCAGCAGATGAGGATCCCGGGTGTTTCAACTAAAATTTATAAAGCCTCAAGAGGTGCCACTACCTCAATAATAAACGATATTTTACCCAACACGTTACGTCACAAATTAAGTCACCGAGTTATATAGATGGTGCAGTGTATCGATATTGATTGTCCAATTTCGACATTATGACACAGATGTGATAGTCTTTTATTCAATGAACGCAATCGCAGCGTTCACGTAAGAGTACTGGGTTGAAGCATTGCGTTCCAGTTGCTTTGGTCTGGTTCCAATCACTTGTTTGAATGGTATATAAAAATGTAGACTATAACAATAATTTGCCCGTTTTGCTTCGACATCACCAGTTCGACTACACGCCGATAGATGGCGCGGCGCGGCATGGCGCGGTACCGTCAGAGTGAGTGTCACTCAGGTACCGTGCTAAATCGCGCTAACGAAATGTTTGCGCATCAACATAAAAAGTCTTAACAAATATTGTCATTATTAACCCGATCCGATCCGAACCCTTCGGAGAATCTAGTAGGGCACGGGGACACGCACTAGTGCGCGATGCCGTTCCCTCTAGATAACCTCCGGAGGTGATTCGTTTCACACGGCTTGAAAGACCCTTTACGTTCCTCGCCGCCCCCAAACAAGCCCGGTGAAGCTGAAAATGCCGTAGCGGCAATCAGCAATCTCTCTCAAAAAAAAAAAAATGTCATTATTAACCCGATCCGATCCGAACCCTTCGGAGAATCTAGTAGGGCACGGGGACGCGCGCCAGTGCGCGATGCCGTTCCCTCTAGAAAACCTCCGAAGGTGATTCGTTTCACACGGCTTGAGGGGCCCTTTACGTTTCTCGCCGCCCCCAAACAAGCCCGGTGAAGCTGATAATGCCGTCTGAGGCAATCACTTACCTCTTAAAAAAATGTCATTATTAATAGAAAAATATCTCAGCTGCGCACTGCACTACTGTACATACCGTTATTAGGACAGCTAGGTCTTCGCTCCGATAATACATAATCCTGCGAATGTTGCTGGGCCCGCCTACCGCCGACAACATAGTAGTGATTTCGTTTCGCTGTACTTTATCAAAATTGGAGTCGACTGCTGTGCTGTGTAGAATAAATTCGTTATTACCACAAATTCTCGTCGCCTTATTCTCGCCGACGACACGGCGAGTCGCCACGCCCGCCGTCCACCGCACCAACTTCAAGCCCGGTGAAGCTGAAAATGCCGTCGTCTGAGGCAATCAGCAATTAAAAAAAAAACCGCACTAACTACAAGGTAATATTTTAAAACTACAGATTTACGTATCTCGCGCCACGGGTACGGGTATTTGTGATGAGTTAGTTGATCGCAAAACCGGGCTATGCATACTCATTTTTAATTTTCATTATTGATAAAATTTTACTAGAAAAAATTAACCTGTCTTAGGAAGCTCGAATGGGAATAGAACCCTTTGGATTACCGGTTCGTTGCCGGTTATGCTCAGTACAAGGTCTTCCGAACAGAGTAGACTTACGTACCGATGGCATAGTGACATTCACAAGAGCTAAGTTTGAAGCCTAAACTGAATAAATTATTTCGGGTTTTGAATTTTTTTCTTTGACATTTCTTGAGTACCGTAGAATGGGGTTACTTTTGATATAAGTTGATTGATCGCATCTATAAATCTTTAAGTACCTGCAAATATGGATATTCCTAGCGTTCTAGGCATCTAGTACCATTCCCTCCAGGCTCATACCGTAAAACTACATGTGGAAAACAACTGAAGATAACAGGAGCTAATCAATGTTCAACTTGATTCGAAAGTAACCCCGTTCTACCGTACATGTTTTTCATGACGGCTGTTGACATAGAAGCTCCGGTAACCGCTCACAACGGTGTTGGCTGAACGGTCGTCTTTCGCACATTTACTAAACTTTCGTTGTTTTCAAACCGACCACCGTCGTCCTCCACTTTGTCATTATGAACAATTGTTTGCCTTATTCAATGTTGACAACTAACGCCCCTTTGGCTTACAATGTAACCGTAGATTGTTGTATAAGCCATAATGCGATATGGACAAAAAGAAAGTACTTACAACTATTTGATTTTTTTTGGTGAGAGATTGCTGATTGCCTCAGACGGCATTTTCAGCTTCACCGGGCTTAACAACTATTTGAATTGTTTGGGTATTCTTGCCAACAGATGGCGTATTGCCTAAAATGATGTATTATTCTCTGAATCGCGTTATAGAAGTGGAAATGGAGTCCAGACGCGAAGACAACTGGCGCAGCGTGAAAACATTGTTAGCATCAGTCAACTTCACTCTGCCGGCCCACAAGGTGCTTCTTCACGCCTCGTTTGAAGGACCCCATATCATAGGAAAGAGGGAAAACGTGTGCTGGTAGACTATTCCATCTTTTGGAGGTGCGACAAAGAAACGAGTCACCAAATTTCTTTGTGCGCGATGGGATGTGTTATGTGTGACAGTGAAGCGATGACTCCGGAGAGCAGCACGTGTACTCCTATGGAGGAAGGGAGAAGGTGGGATAAGGTCAAAGAGTTCAGAGCACTCGCCGTGGTATAAACGATAGTAGACGCTGTGTGACGCTATATCTCAACGCAATTGCAGGGGTTCGAGAGTATTAGTGACCTCTGCATTGCCAATAATGCGTACAGCGCGACGCTGCAATCCGTCTAAGGCATCGAGAAGATACTTTGCGGAACCGTCCCAGATGTGCGAGCAACTCAAGACCGTACCTGTGTCTTGTACAAAAGACACAACTGGTCAGGCGTAAAGAATCGCCGCACTCTGTTCAGGACACCGAGTTTTCGTGAGGCTGTTTTGATCACGGCTTCGATGTAGTCCTTTTGATTCAGATCGCAGCGAATCGTCATACCGAGCATGTTGATATTGTTCTGCAGGCTTACAGATGTGCCCTGAAGAGTTGGAAGAGGAAGGAATGGTGACTTTTTGGCCGTAAACGCACACACCTGTGTTTTCTTGGCATTGAACTCAACCAGATTATACATTATACCATTATACCAGATTAGTACATTGTATTACATACTACATTTAAATCCTTTTGTATAATATTTTTTTATTACTTTACATATTCATAAAGAGCGGCATAAGCTAAATTCTTTACAATATAAAATATTTTAGCAGTCAGTCAGTTTTCTAATTAGAAGCAGCAAAATTAACATAAACTGCTATGTACACAGGCCTCATTAAAACTTGCGAGACATACAAACAAACTAGTAATAATATAAAACTTATTATTATTGTTTTCTAAAGTTTACGCGAACACCACACATTGAAATGCAACAACTTTTACGGATCTACTCGCGTTTATTTTGCACATTAGTTTTAATTAATGTTTATCCTGACGTTTCGAACCCTTTGCAGGGTCTTCAATTCAAACTAATGTGTAAAATAAACGCGAGTAGATCCGTAAAAGTTGTTTCATTTCAACTTATTATTAACCATACTTATTAACAATATTCACAAAAGTTTCGTCTACACTCCAAGTGAAATAGAAAATAGCTTACAACATTGAACAACACTATAACCAAATAGTCTAAAAGGCTTGAACGTATAATATTTCAGTACACGTAACTTGGCATCAGTATCTCTTTGGCAATGAAGTACTTTTGAACTAAACCAATTTCAAACTTTTGGTTTTTACACACTGTCAAGATGAAGAGAATAGCGAACGCTAGCTCTAGCCCGTGGAACACGAGCATCACTTCACTACACACCAAATGTAGGTAATCCAAGCGTAGAATATATGTTTGGTAAATGAGAAAATAGCACACTCCCACCGCTGAGGGTATGGTAAGGATGATGGAGTACAAAACGGGAATTCGACCTTGCGAATTAAAAAAAATACAATTCTTTAAAATCAAAATGAAAAAGAACTCCTTATGCGGAAATAAAAAAGGTCGAATGTGGCGAACGCTACAATTGTTACTACCAGTAGGTCATCTTCATCATCATCAGCTCATTTTATGTACCCACTGCTGGGGCACGAGCCTTCCTTAAGGATGGACAGGGAGAACGTGCCATGAACCACCGCGCGGGCGCAGTGCGGATTGGTGGTTGTTAACGACTGCTAATGCAGCCGGGACCAACGGCTTAACGTGCCTTCCGAAGCACGGAGGAGTTCGAGATGATAAATATTTGGTCACCCATCCGACAACCGGCCTTCGCGAAAGTTGCTTAACCTCAGCACTCGCAGACCGGGCGCGTCAACCTCTGCGCCATCGAGCTATAAAAAATCTAAAATTCTCTTGTCACAATGATAGTTGCCATACTCCTCCGAAACGGCTCGATCGATTATTATGAAATTTTATATTTATATTCGGTAGGTCTAAGAATCGGTCGTAATCTATTTTTCATACCCCTAAGTAATCCACCACCTAAACATGTGGTCCACCCTAAACATATTATTTTACAATTTAATTTTCTAATACAAAATGTTCCACGATTTGTTTGTTTTGTTGTCATAGAAACTGTCAAAGTGGTACGAAGTCCCGCTGGGCTAGTAATAATATAATAGGTACCTTTTATTCTGAGATTTGAAAGTTGTTCAAGAACTTCCAAACAAGAGACTTCTTGGCGGGAAAGTGAAGAGTCATGTCTGCGGTTTTGTTTTATTTTCAAAAATTTGTGTTATGTCGAATATTAATGTGAAATAATGGTGGATTATTAACCGTTAAGTGTTCGTAAGTGTGCATGAGTGTTGGCAAATGAAACAAAACAGTGCAACTTTACTTTTCAAATTCTCTCAAGAAGTCCGCCGAGGAATTAGTAAAGCCCCACATCTTTACTGAGATACTCGAGGGGTTGGGGGGTATATCATTTCTCATTTCTCATTTTTATTATCATTCATCATCATACTGACTGGAAGGAAATATTGTATATTTATGTATTACTTGTAAGAAAAATTACTTTGACACTGGCTAAATGTGCTAATCGCACGAAGCCATCAACTAAAAGAAAGAAAAGAACTTCCAAACTAATTCACAACTGTCAGTAATTGCGATCGCGACGCGTTTTTGAATGATGTTGAATGAACGCCATCGTCAATTTGACATTAATTTGGAATCGTCCATGCAAAATGACAAGTTTAAATACCTTTGAAAGGTATCGGTGATAGAGGTTGAAATTAGACAATAAGCGGAGACTTAGGAGAAGGTTAGGAGGAAACCAGGAGTGGTTTAATGACAACCGTCAACAACTGTTGGCGAGAATATTTTGCCGGTGCCGATACGCTCCGTGCATGGCGCGCGACGACTGTGTTAGAATAGAATAGAATAGAATAGAATCATCATCAGCTCATTTTATGTACCCACTGCTGGGGCACGAGCCTTTTCTATGGATGTACAGGGAGAGTGGGCCATAAACCACCACGCGGCGGGCCCAGTGCGGGTTGGTGGTTGTTACGACTGCTAATGCAGCAGGGACCAGCGGCTTTACGTGCCTTCCGGAAGAATAGGTTGGTCATATTTTTATAGTTTGACATATTCTGCCATGTAGACATGCAAAATTTATTGATCGGTGACGAATGAAAAGTTTGATGAGCCTGATATTGTCGCCATGGTCTAGCTCGGGTCATGGTGTGGTACGATCTAATGGGCAGAGACCCTTTATTCTGTAATCTGGGAGGCTATTCAGTGGCGTAGCTAACTAAAGGAACTGGTGCAAAAAAAGAAAAAAAAGAAAGACAAAGTGTTGAAAAAATCCCACGAGCGGGATTCAAAGACTGCAGGTGCACTGACCCGGCATGTCAAATGGTGCGGGTTCGAATCTGCTTAACAGTGAATCCGTCAAGTTGGCATCGCCGCACAAATAGAAAAGGATTTGGGGGAATTCCCTACAGACGAATTTCGTGTTGCAAACTGTTACATTTTGAAGGTGGGACAAATGAACTTAAAATCACTTTAAGGTCAGGGTCCGAGGGTGCAGAGCTTGAGGGCCCCGGTGCACGGCACCGCCTAGCCCTCCGATAGCTACGCCACTGGCAATTTTTAAACCGGACTTTTCAACTTGAACGACTCTATAAAAATCTATCAAACTAGCAATCCCCCCACAAACATTCGGTTACGTGTTACGCGGTAAACCGGTACCAATACAAACCTACTTGAAGTTCAGTGGATCGGGCGCACTAAGCATAAAAACAAATTAAAGAGACCGCATGGAAGCGTCATACAAACGCGCTCGAGCAAAGCACACATAGACAACCTCTCGCGGCACGGAATCTCGCAACACCTGCGCTCCGACTGTTGCGTGCTGTTCCGTAGGCTTATTTATTACCGAAAAAGGGCAACCAGTTGCTAATTCTACATTAGCAACACGACTGCTACTAGTTGCAGTTGCTACAATCGGTCGGTTTATTTTAGAGCGCCGGCCGTCAGTCATGCCCTTTTAGTTCGTCAATCGCTCGCTCGTGGCGCTATATCGTAGCTTTTTTTTTTTTGAGAGAGATTGCTGATTGCCGCTGCGGCATTTTCAGCTTCACCGGGCTTGTTTGGGGGCGGCGAGGAACGTAAAGGGTCCCTCAAGACGTGTGAAACGAATCACCTTCAGAGGTTATCTAGAGGGAACGGCATCGCGCACTAGTGCGCGTCCCCGTGCCCTACTAGATTCTCCGAAGGGTTCGGATCGGATCGGGGAGCGGAGCAACCCTAGGGCGCCTCTAAAGGCACGGACCTCGGCTCGGGTTGCCCGGGCCGTGGAGGAGGAGAGAAGCGCCCAGGTACATGTCTGTACCTGGTGTAGGTGTGAACCGGTTCTTCGTACCCTTGTTGTACGAGTACGGTGTCTTGGGCCTAAACTGGTGTGCATGTTTAGTGTATTCCGTAAATGTGTGCTGTCATTTAGAGGATCGGGCGGGGGTATATCGTAGCGTCTTACGTGCCGTAATACGAGTATGTGTTTTGGTAGCGATTAGTTGTAAACTGTCGCGACTGCGACTGTCACTTATAAGTCGGTAATAAGCCTGCCGAGATCTGTGTCCGTGAGAGGTTATCTATGCGTGCGTTGTTTGAGCGCGTTTGTATGAAACTTACCTTTCGCAGTCTCCTATTGTATGGTATAATGCTCTATAAATAACTGCATTTTACAACTTATTGTTGCCTTCATCAGATACTTTGATACGTGCTCACTTTTACGCTGTGCTCAATGTTATTTATTTATTTAGCTTTATTGCACAATACAATAAAATAAAGTACAAAAGACGGACCGGACCTAATGCCAAATGGCAGTCGGCCTAAGGGCTAGGCAGAAAAATTGGTTAGCGGTGCGACAAAGAACGTAAATGAAACATATACTACATTTTATATGAACTGAAATATACATATTAGGTTTATTAAATTAAGTGATAATAATATAATATACATACCGTAAAAAACTTAAATAAAAACTACATGAACATACTTAAACATAACAGAAGAAAAGATGATGGGAATCTCTTACGTGGGTGTTGATTCCTGTAGAAACAGTTTATACACCATTGTTTTAAAGGCCATATTACTTGGAGTTTGTCTGACTTTTCCATAACTCCATAACTGAATGGCCTGAACCGTGAAGGAATTTGCAACGAATCCTGAATGATGCAAAGGAGTGGCGAGAAGGTGATTATTTGATGAGCGAAGTTGGCGGGCATGAGTAGAGCTATTATTGTATAATGTATCTACAAAAGTGGCTAGTTTTTACCTGTTGTAGAAACATTTAAATGTGGCATCTATAGGGTGGATGTTTCTTGGCCAAATCAAGGACATTTTGAAGGGAGGTCAGGTCAAAATTTCTTTGAACCGGCGAGCGTGTATGATGGAGAAGCTTATGAAAGTAGTTATAGCGAAAGAATTATCTGAGGCCTCTGCCTAGCGCTTACCCACATGAAGCCCTAGGTCCTTAGGCCCTAAAGTCACACCTCTCTCGTGTGACTTTATGTATGTACTAGTTGTCGCCTGCGACTTCGTTCGCGTAGACTACACTATCCTACAGGAACCTGTTACCGGGATAAAAAGTATCCTATCTCCTAGTCCGGGTCATGGTCTGTCTGTGTGCAAAGTTTCATCCAAATCCGTTCAGCCATTTTCACGTGATGCGCGGTCAAATAAACATACAAACAGGCAAAAATTCTAAAAATTGTTGGAACGTGTTCTGTTATCGATTCTAAGTATTCCCAGACAACTTTTTTTCGTATATCTTCTAGCTTTATCATATGTATAGATTTATTATATATGCATGTAAAAAACATTGAAAAAGACGTTTAATTAAAATGTTTTTGTTTTGTTTGTATAATTTTAACGCAAATTTTGTTGCGAAACAAATTACAAAAACACTAATGTTGAAAGAAAAAAAATTTACCACGATAGCTCAATTGGAAGAGCACCTGACCCGGTATGTCAGAAGGGTGCAGGTTCAAATCCTGCTCGTGGAAATTTTTTCAACATTTGTGTTTTTGACGTTTAATTAGTTATTGAGTTTATGAGATTTATGGATGAGCTTGAGGGCGCAGAAGGAGCTCGATGGTGCAGTGGTTAACGTAACGCGCCCGGTCTGCGAGTGCTGAGGTTAAGCGTTCTTCGTAAAGGCCGGTCGGTCGACCCATCGGATGGGTGACCTAAAATGTACCATCTCGAGCTCCTCTGTGCTTCGGAAAGCACGTAAAGCCGTTGGTCTCGTCTGCATTAGCAGTCGTTAACAACCACCGATCCGCACTGCGCCCGTGTAGTGGTTTATGGCCTGTTCTTCCTATCCATCCATAGGGAAGGCTCGTGCCCCAGCAGTGGGGACATAAAATGAGCTGATGACTATGCGATTTAAATTCCACTACTTGTAGAAAGTTTTCAATACAGCATGAATCCAGTGTATAACGTTTTTAATACCAGTCGCTCAGTGGTCGCCCAGTGGTCGAAACTTCGACTGTAATTTAGTACTATTTAAAGTTTTTGTAACACATACTTAATTTATTACACACACGTTTACTGTTTTTTTTTAATTTTTTTTTTTCATTTTTTTTTATTTTTTTTTTCGTTTTTTTTTTATTTATTGGATCACCAACAGTTGTTACATTATAACTATTATGTGGTTTAATTTATAGTGACATAAACTTAATGTACAACTACTTAAAGGTGAACTCGGCATGCACTGAGGTACAGATAGTATTTACAGACTAAGCTACGTATTTCTACAACTATTTTCGCAATTTTCCATATTATGAACCTTAAATGCCAAATCTCAATCTCCTCCGTGCATGCTTAAAAGGCGTACAAAGGCGTTCCTTATCGTTTTATCATATATTGAATTGAATAATAATAATCTTCGTATTATCAGGCAGTGAGTGAGTCAGGACCTTTCTTTCATTATTGATGAGCCGTGTGTCACCATTTTCTTGCCACATGTATTGATGGACCATTTGTCCCTAATTTGTTGCCATATGTATTGATGAACCGTTTGTCCCCATTCTCATTCCATATGTATTGATGTGCCGTTTGTCCCCAGTTTATTTCAATATGTATTGATGAGCCGTTTGTCCCCAGGGTTCGTGTTGGCGACGGCGGTGATCCTGCTGCTGCTGGGCATTATCTGTGCAGTGTTCTTCGGCACGTGGGTCAGACTCTTCATAGACCATGTGAGTATCGTTGAGGTTTTTATATATAGTTAATTGTAAGTAAGTGGTGAAGTAAAATTTTGAAAAATATTAAAACTTTTTGAAATTATATTCACTCCTCCGTTAAAAAGTCAAAACAAACGAAAATAAAAACGTACCTAAGTAAAGGCCATTAGGCTTTTTAATATGCACTCCTTACAAAACAATTATGTCAACGTCGATCCGACCCGTGCCTATTTATCAATACTATTTTACACGTACTTTGTAAAATATAAACTTACACCCATATTTATAAACAAGCCATTACTCGCTACTTAGCAATTACTTTGTTAAGTCATTAATTGTTCTAAGGAGCGTCACTAAGAAAATTTCATTCTATAAACAAGTAACGTACAGACGGCTGCACATCAACCCATCCAAAACTGTCAAATTTCATCAATACATTTACAATCATATCATTAGGGCATAAAGTTCAAAGTCTATTGAGGAAATTTGACAGTTTGTGGTAGGGTCATGTGCAGGAGTGTGTACATAAATCAATACTAGCTCTCCACTATGGATTCATAGAGAAATCTAGATTTGATCTTGTGTAGTAGTCAAATAAACTTTCATTCATTTCATTCATTCATTTCATTGCATTAAAAATATAGATGACTATTGCTTGGCTAAGAACCCCGCCCGATCCTCTAAATGACACTACACATTTTCAGAATACACTAAACATGCACACTAGTTTAGGCCCAAGACACCGTACTCGTAGAACAAGGGTGCGAAGAACCGGTTCACACGCGCTCTACACCAGGTACACACATGTACCTGGGCGCTTCTCTCCTCCTCCACGGCCCGGTCAACCCGTGCCTTTAGAGGCGCCCTCGGGTTGCTCCGCCCCCCGATCCGATCCGAACCCTTCGGAGACTCTAGTAGGGCACGGGGACGTGCACTAGTGCGCGATGCCGTTCCCTCTAGAAAACCTCCGAAGGTGATTCATGTCACACGGCTTGAGGGACCCTTTACGTTCCTCGCCGCCCCCAAACAGGCCCGGTGAAGCTGAAAATGCCGAATGAGGCAATCAGCAATCTCTCTCAAAAAAAAAATGGCTAAGAATTCTAACTTTTGACGTTTCTAACGTCATCGGTTTTCTCTTGTTACATATCAATCACTTTTGTTTAAGTAAAAGCATTTACTTGTTTATAAATACGTTTGACCCGTCTGACGTCTGACCCGGTGGGTCAGGTGCACTTCCGATCATGCCACACTACACCTCAGCTCTGTCCAAGCCATATGTCCGCATATTTATCAACAGCTGTCCACTCTTACTTTGTTCAAAGTAGTTATGAGTTTAAACCGCATCGAGCGGCAGGTACTGGTGCAAACGGAACTGTGCTATTACAAAACTGCGGCAACTGGCCGGTTGCGAAAACCAGCGTGCCTATACTTACGATCCAAACGGTCGGTGCGGTGGGGCGAGGTCACTGGCGTTGCTCGGCGGGAGCGGGCTGACCACTACCAAACGGGTCATGGCGAGATTGGTACACAAAAAAAAATATAAAAATAGTGACTTGCCATTGATCTTGGGTACCTGAAGAATAATATTAGGTATTTATAATATTTTTAAAACTCCGGAATAAAATACGACTCATCATCATCATCAGCTCATTTTATGTCCTCACTGCTGGGGAACGAGCCTTCCCTATGATGGATAAGGAGAACGGGCCTTATACCACCATGCGGGCCCAGTGCGGATTGGTGGTTGTTAAAGATTGCTAATGAAGCGGGGACCAACGGCTTTACGTGCCTTTCGAAGCACGGAGGAGGAGCTCGAGATGATAATTTTTTTGGTCACCCATCCAATGACCGGCCTATGCGAAAGTTGCTTAACCTCAGCACTCGCAAACCGGGCGCGTTAACCACTGCGCCATCGAGCTCCTCCGAGAAATACGAGTATAATATTTTAACTAAATATATTAACAAAGAGCTAATTATAAAATAATATTAATAAAGAGAGAATAGTGAGGGTGACACTATTCTCAAAGTTGAAGTTAGGCGCTCACTTAGAAATATAAATTTGGAAATAATTTATTTGTATTACATAATAAATGTTTGGTCAGCAAAATTATTATTTGGTCAGCAGAATTATACAATCGGTCAGCATAAGAAATCCTTACTGTTGGTTAGGTTAAGTTACTTTTTTTTCCCCAGGCGAAGCGCAGCGTTTGGAATGATATAAGTTGCAGACTGATTTAGAAATGTTTGCTGACCATAAGTGGCTGCGCAACTAGCTTTTTTGATGCCTAACTAGCATTTTTTAACCTAGCCTAACAAAAATACGAATACTTTGCTATAAATTTAATAAGTTTTCACTTCTTTTACGAATTCACTTGCGTTTAATTTGTTTACATTTAATATTTTATCCTGAAGTTTTGGGCCCTTTACAGGGTGTGTGGCCCGTGGTCACAGGGAGACTACTGTTCTAAATCACTGTCACATTGAAATGTGTTATATATTTAAAATATCCGACATTATATAAAAGTAACAATAAAATTAATTTGCCATACAATTTATAAATGAACTTGAGGCCTTAGTGGGAGACTGGTGGGAAACTGCCAATAATAGAGATGCGTGGAAGGGTTTGGGGGAAGCCTTTGCTCAGCAGTGGGATAAAAGAGGCTAATCAAAACAAAAATAACAATTTCTAGTTTTTGTTATCGTGATGAATTAAACTGCAGCCAGCCATCCAGATGGCGCTGCTTTAATGCTATAAAAACAACATCGTATCGTTTAACTATAAATTGATTTGCTAACTTTTTTTACCCTGCTATGACATTTTACAGGCTAATAAAAAAAGCTTGGAGGTTGTCAAAGAGGCATCTGTTCCAAATAATCACTCACTATGGCATAGCATTTAGGTTTCCGTTACGCTGTTCCCTGATACCGTGTCAAGGTATTAAGAGATCAGACGAATGCATCCCACGACACTTTGTAATATACGCATTGTATTTGCCCCGGAGGCACTATACATTTACAGGATACACTAAACATGCACACTAGTTTAGGCCCAAGACACCGTACTGGCAGAGCAAGGTTACGACGAGCCTGTTCACACGCGATTTATACCAGGTACAGACATGTACCTGGGCTCTTCTCCCCGTCACCACGACCCGGTCAACCCAAGCCGAGGTCAGAGCCTTTAGAGGCCTGTAAAGGCTACGTCGGATAATCTAGTAGGGAACGGGGCCACGCACTAGTGCGTCTAGTGCGTGCTGCCATTTCCACTAGAAAATTTCTGACGGTGTTTCGATCACATGGCTTGAGGAACCCTTAAAGTTTCTCGCTGCCCCCAAAAAAGTCCGGTGACGCTGAAAATTTAGTTTAAGGCCATTTTTTTTTTTTTTTGAGAGAGATTGCTGATTGCTGCTGCGGCATTTTCTTCACCGGGCTTTTTTGGGGGCGGCGAGAAACGTAAAGGGTCCCTCAAGCCGTGTGAAACGAATCACCTTCAGAGGTTATCTAGAGGGAACGGCAACGCGCACAAGTGCGCGTCCCCGTGCCCTACTAGAATCTCCGAAGGGTTCGGATCGGATCGGGGAGCGGAGCAACCCGAGGGCGCCTCTAAAGGCACGGACCTCGGCTCGGGTTGACCGGGCCGTGGAGGAGGAGAGATGTTTAAGGCCATCTGCAGCATGCTCTCTCCAAGAATAAACGTTGTATTTAAGGGATCGAGCGATGTCTGGTGAAGGTCGCGATCAGCGCAGAACCGGTGTTTGTGGAGATCCTTGGGGTAGGCCTTTGTCCAGCAGTGGACGTCTTTCAGCGGATATGATGATGGTGATGGTGATGATGATGAGCGATGTAGCGTCAGCTCGGACTTTGTATCTACAAATTATGTACACACTTCGATCTCGATTCCCGATTAGCGCTTCAAAAACATTCCAAGAAATAGGGCAAATACTCTTTTGTGATGTTTTATTTCAAATTAGGAAGGTCGGTTACAATATTAAGTATGAGTATTTAACAATCTTAATTGACTTTTATTTTAAGAAAAAGGATAAGAATTAAAAATAAAATTGTACTGCACAAGACATAACAATAACAAAGTCAAAAAGGATCCAAAAATTATTGAAGTTGGAGATTTAAGGTTTTAATAAGCTCTTGGTGCCATAAACATTTTTACATTCTGTAAAAAGATATTTAGATGTATATGTGAGCGGTTTTTGTGATGCATCTTTCTTCCTATCTAGTCCTATTATAGATCCAAGGAGGTATCAGTCATCCAGACGATTCTACAGAGGGGGCACGTGAGAAATCTATTCAAGGAAGTATTGATATAACGAACGAACGGTGCATTCCTTAAGTGTACTGTTAGTTAATCGCCCAAACGGGGTCAAGGCAAGTCGGCTTATTGAAGCGATACGTTGCTCTGTGCAATGATAAACCACAACGCAAACATGAATTCAAGTATATTTGGATTTATTTACTGTCATACCGAGCGTAACCGACGTATATAATATCGAAGATTTAATTTATGTTTGCAATTAACATAATTATTTGTAAACTAACAACAAGAATACCAAATAAAAGTTTGAATTTAAAATTGTATTAGAAATATTTAAAAAATTAGGCATGGAGCTATATTTTAGTGTACATTATAATCCCTTTGTGCTTCAGATATTGTGTAATGGATGTTGTGTAAGCTTGTAAACATTTAAATGTGTCTCGTTGATTCTGTAACTTGCTTTTACGTGTTTGGCTGTACGCTTACCCGAATAAATAAATAATTAATTCTTAGCTCCCACCTCATGCACAATTAGCGTGCAGCTTTTACATATGTATATTATTGTAATTTATGACAGTAACAATTGTTGTTGAATCAAATAGAGAGTTTACGCGGGTTAGACAGAGCCACGATAGCACAATTGCAAGTGCACCTGACCCGATATTTCAGAGGGCGTGGGTCGAACTTTCAGTCGCGGATTGTTTTTTAAAATTTTTAGAATTATTTTATTTATTTATTTATTAATCTTAGCTTAATACTATCTACTATCTATTAATTTGTTACATATTGTTAGGTACTCCTATCAAAAATGTACAGGAAAACACAAAATGAACTTATAACAATTAGCTATAACAATCTTACATCAATTTAAATAACAAAGTGTCCACTTAGCAAACTTGCATGAGTTGAACCCGTAATGACGCCGGTCTTCACGATATGGTTCATCATAATTATTGGCATCCAAAAGACGTACACTGTTGCTGGACAAGGCCTCCCCCGTGGATCTTGACCACGACCGGTTTTGTGTTGCTCTCATTCAGCGGCTAACCACAATCTTCACCAGATCGTCGCCCCACCCTTGTTGCTATTTATTTATATATAACTAATTACAACGGCTTTCGATCTCTGTGGTCGAGTGGCAGAGCACTCGGCCCGATACCCGAATGTCCCGGGTTAAAATTCCCAGGTCGGGCAAAGTGTGTTTCGAATTTTTCGATGCATAGCCCGGGTTTGTGATCACCAACCCGCATTTGGTGGTGATTAAGCCATTACCCATCAATTGTAGTGATGGCTTGATTTCAATCATGGAGTCCTTTGCCTAGCAGTGAGACAGTACATAGGCTATTTACTTTATTTAACCCAAATAATTATAGTCACTCAGTTATTGTTTACGCGGACGACTCGCCTATAACGAATATAAGGAGGTTCTCAAACAAATAAAAATACCAAATCATTGAATTTGTATTCTCCCCGTCCCCAGGAGCTGGTGCTCCGCCCCGGCTCGATGACCTTCGAGTGGTGGGCGCGGCCGCCGGTGCAGCCGTTCGTACGCGTGTACGTGTACAACGTGACCAACGCCGACGAGTTCCTCAACAACGGCTCCAAGCCGGTGCTGGACGAGCGCGGGCCCTACGTCTACCTGTGAGTACCATTCACTGTCTATGCGCAGCCGACTAGGAAAGTTGTTTTTTTTATATTTAACGTGGTATGTAATCAAACCAGGGTGCAAGTAAGAGCATCTTTAACTGCTAAGGTTATTGTGAGTATCATTCACATCTATGCATAACCAACTGAGAAAGCTGATTCTGGCTATATAACTAAGAAAACTGGGGACATCTGGCTGTACACTTAGTAACACACAACACTGCCAACTAAGAAAAGACGATCGGACTGCCATAAAAAACTGTGCTCATGTAACATAATGAACCCCAGTCACTCCTCGACCAGAATACAAAAGTCTTCTGATGGAAAATAAATGTGGAAGTTATGATAGCCCAACCGGCTAGTAAAGTGAATCAGCAAGTCGTCTATTTACGCCCAGGGTCCAAGAGAATAGAGGCTTTACGCTTACTGAACATCAATATGCAATTTGTAAAAAGATATCAATTTGCAACCAACTATGAAACCTGTGCCTCGTGTAACATAACAAACACTAGTCCATCGTTGAGTAGCACATAAGCGTCTTCAGTGTAGAAGGTATAACAAAAAGCCTGGCTACTGAAGTGAACGAGCAAGTCATCTATATACGCCCAGCGCCCATATAGATAATGTTTTCTTCAGTGTGAGGTATTTTAGCCCACCCGGCTGTTATAGTAAAGGAGCAAGTCATTTGAATACGCCCAGGATCCAGAACGCTTGTAAGAGTCGCTATAATGACATGCGGTCTTTTACTGCATCTACATTTTGGCACCTGACTGTAACTATTGGGTAAGTCTACCTGTGAGTAGCTTTTCACTTAATAAGTATGTCTACATGTGAGTATCTAGCTTTACACTTATTGAGTATCAATACTATTACATAGTCATAATTATTTATTTGCACTTCGACATGGTATAAAGATGTTATAATATAATGAAATAGATCACATATCAAACTTATTTTATATACATATAATCACAGTATACTATAATACTTACAATAATTAATATCCATTAAATTAAAATCCATCAAATTAAAATATCTTAATCTCCAGATAAATCAATTGCATTTTTTTTGCGCAACAAACGCTCTATTTTTGTCTGTACTGTTTCCCCGCATTATGATCCCGTAGCGTAATATAGATTCTATATTTAAATATATACACAAATGTTGAAAAAAATTCCACGAGCAGGATTTGAACCTGCACCCTTCGGATATACCGGGTCAGGTGCTCTTCCAATTGAGGTTCAAATCCTGCTCGTGGAAATTATTTCAACATTTGTGTTTTTGTAATTTGTTTCGCAACAAAATTTGCGTGAAAATTATATAAACAAAATAAAAACATTTTACTAAATGTGTCAAAACAGCTACCAGTTCGTATAAGCTAACCTTAATTACTTTAGTACTAATACCATCGTAACCCACAGTGTTTGTGATATTTAAGGATATAACTTCGTTTCTGACCACGCTCCTATTATTGATATAATATGTATATAATTACAATGTCGGTTGTTAGATACGATATTCGTCGAGTCGATAAAATAGTTGTTAAAAATATTTGCGATGTCAGAGAGGGTTCGTGATGGTGTCATTTTTTTTAATGTGGTCTTTTTGTGTATGTCCCATTTCATTATTTATAACGGACCATGTTGCTTCACATTTATTCTTACTATTATTGTATATAAATTTCATATTGCAGTTCTTTTTTGATTTGATAATACAGTTTTTTAATATATTTGAATAGACCATGTATTTAGTTTTAGATATTGCAGTTTTATTTTTATAGTACTACAAATATCTGAGAGTTAAAAAGTTGTAAATTTTTACATTGACTTGATTGATTTAGCTAGCTATAAGGCATAATTCTTCCATGCCAGCCGCATCTTTGGTCCTCAGATCTAATGGCTCTTTCTTGCCAAATGACGAAAAGGTAGATCTTATTGGCTGGCAACTATTAGTAGGGTTTTGATTACCAATAGAAATAAGGTAATTAATTGAGCTCCTAACTGTAGCTTTTTCTTTTAAATTAAACGTAAAAAAAAAGTTGTGAGTGATTGAAGTAGTTGATCGAATCGAATATTTATTTCTTTTCTATTTATAAAAACGAATTACCATATCATTTTAGTCCATGGCCCTTCTTCTGTCGACAGTTCGAATCCAAACTGTTCGACAAACTAACCAAGAGGCTGGGAATAAATAAGATCCATACAACGCCATATCACCCACAAGCTAATGGACAGATAGAAAGATGGCATCGTTGTTTAAAGTCGTCCTTAATCGCAACAACTAATAGTGCAAATTGGGTCAAGGAACTACCTTTAGTAATGCTCGGGTTACGCACAGCGATAAGGGAAGACAACAACGTCAGCGCGGCTCAAATGACGTACGGCACTACGTTACGGTTACCAGCTGATTTTTTCATTGTCAACAAGGATGATTCATGGACTGACTCGGAATACGCAGCACGACTATCTACTATTATGAATAATTTGAGTTTGAATGCGCCTCAAAAGACTTCGAAACGATTTTTCGTTCAAAAAGAGCTAGAGACCTGTGACTACGTCTTCCTTCGAAGAGATATGATTATAAGGGCGCTTACAGCTCCATACGAAGGCCCATACAAGATCATAAAAAGAGACAGTAATAAATATTACACAATTCAACTGCCAAGTAGAAGTGCAACCGTATCAATCGATCGGCTAAAACCTGCATTTTTAATAGTCGATACAAAGTCTAACGAAGAAAACAAATGTGCAACAACGTCGTCATCATTCAGCACTAAACAACAGCCGACGAACTCTATCAAGGTCACTAGGTCCGGCCGAGTAGTGCGACCGGTGGTTCGATTTGCCATATTAGCAAAAATCTAATATCGCCAACAACAATATAAAATGTCAAGTAATATCAATACAAATATCATAACAATTATCACGCTAATCAACGACACTACGCTCGCTTCACGCCATATCCCATCTCCATCTTCAATTTTTATCATGGGTAACTACTATACCAAGGATGAGCACGTCACCATCAACCAGCAGCAGGCAGAAAAAATGGAGCTCGATAGGAACGCAAAAAGGACAGCAATCGAAGCCACCGTTGGGATGACACTGGCATCCATCGCCATCATCCTAGTGGCAGTCTACATCGCCTGGAATATGTGTCGGAGCAAAGTGAGAAAATGGGCCTCGTCAGGAGCGGGTCAGGACGGAATGGGGAGAAGCAACGGTTGGCGCAGAAGTTTCCAGCTGATGTCCAGGTTCCAGAGACCAGCCACGGCAACCGCAGGACAAGCCCCTCCAGTTTACGCGGCGCAAGCTTAACCTAGATATTTTTGTTATATTTTTTCTCATTAAGGGGGGGAGTATTTGTAGCGTTTACGTTGCTATGACGCCAGCGCGACCTACTTAATATAAGTATTTAAGCAATGTAATTATTGTAATAAAATAATCTTTAATAAACAACCGTCTCGCCTTTATATGAATCACATAGACATCCCTAAGTAACGAGTAGTTACAGCCCAAATCGTCTTTTGATTATAATCGTTTAATAATTGCCTCGGAGATTCATTTTAAAATACTCTATTTTGTTGAACTTTGACCTGACTGCATTTTTCCTTAATAATTCTGACCTTAAAAGAAGCCTTGGACGTATGGAAATGTATTCTACATGGAAGTATTATTAAAAATACTCATACTTTGATAAGCATTCAACTTAAATTATGGAATCATAATTATTTTGACGTCATCAGGAGATTTATTAAATTAGTTTTTTATTGAATTCAATAAATATTTTTGCAAATATCCAGAATGGAACAGCAGCCAGGCCTAGACCTAGATGTGCCTTCTGAAGCACGGAGAAGTCTGGACGTTTTTAATTTAGTGGCAAAGTGCTTTTTTTTTTTTTTTATACTTAGCACGGCAAATGACTCCACACCACCTGATGTTAAGTGGAAATGGAGTCCAGACGCGAAGACAACTGGTGCAGCGTGAAAACAACGCAGCATCAGTCAACCTCACTCTGCCGGCCCACAAGGTGCTTCTTCACGCCTCGTTTGAAGGACCCCATATCATAGGAAAGAGGGAAAACATGTGCTGGTAGACTATTCCATCTTTTGGAGGTGCGACAAAGAAACAAGTCACCAAATTTCTTTGTGCGCGATGGGATATGTGTGACAGTGAAGCGGTGACACCGGAGAGCAGCACGTGTACTCCTATGGAGGAAGGGAGAAGGTGGGATAAGGTCAAAGAGTTCTTCAGAGCACTCGCCGTGATATAAGCGATAGAAGACGCTGAGTGACGCTATATCTCTACGCAATTGCAGGTGTTCGAGAGTATTAGTTACCTCTGCATTGCCGATAATACGTACAGCGCGACGCTGCAATCCGTCTAAGGCATCGAGAAGATACTTTGCGGAACCGTCCCAGATGTGCGAGCAATACTCCACGCAAGACCGTATCTGTGTCTTGTACAAAAGACATAACTGGTCAGGCGTAAAGAATCGCCGCGCTCTGTTCAGGACACCGAGTTTTCGTGAGGCTGTTTTGATCACGGCTTCGATATAGTCCTTTTGATTCAGATCGCAGCGAATCGTCATACCGAGCATGTTGATATTGTTCTGCAGGCTTAGAGATGTGCCCTGAAGAGTTGGAAGAGGAAGGAATGGTGACTTTTTGGCCGTAAACGCACACACCTGTGTTTTCTTGGCATTGAACTCAACCAGATTATTAGAGCCCCAATTAGATATGAGGTCCAATACCCGATTGAGCTCAATGACAAGATTCACTCGTTTCTCTTCAGTCTCGACTCGCCCAGCCGCAGGGTGACCGTTATACCCACCGTGCACTGTACTATCATCTGCATAGCAATGAATATTTCCAAGTGGAAGCATATCATTGATATGCAGAAGAAACAGCGTGGGGGACAGAACGGAACCTTGAGGGACACCGGCATTCACTGACATGAGCCGTGATGCGCATCCATCAGACAGGACACGGATTCTACGCTCATGCAGGAAGCCAGCGACCCAGTTGCAGAACTGAGCAGGCAGACCGTATGCCGGAAGCTTGGAGAGAAGAGCTTTGTGCCAGACCCGATCAAATGCCTTGGCTATGTCGAGGCTAACAGCCACCGACTCACCACGCTTGTCAATAGCCTCACCCCAGAGATGTGCAACGTACGCTAGAAGATCACCCGTTGACCGCTTCGGCCGAAACCCGTATTGGCGATCGTGAATTATGGAGTGTTCTTCTAGGTAGTGGACAAGTTGTTTATTTAAAATGCGCTCCATGACTTTGCACAAAACTGAAGTTACAGCTATGGGGCGGTAATTCGAAGGATCTGACCGATCTCCTTTTTTGGGGACCGGTTGCACATTGGCCTCTCTCCAAGATTCCGGCACACAACCTAAAGAGAGCGAGAGACGGTATAGGCGCGTTAACACGGGGGACAACTCCGCTGCACACATTTTTAGGACTATTGGTGGGATGCCATCAGGGCCATTAGCTTTCCGGACATCGATTGACTGCAACTCTGCAGACTGCAACTGTAGGTGGCTGTGCATTGCAGTCATCGATTCGGGAGTTAGCCGCAAAAAGTTTAGCCAGGAGATCGACCTTCTCTTGCGGCTTGTGAGCTAAAGTTCCGTCAGGACATCTCAGTGGTGGCAGCGAGGGTTGGCAGAAGTTTGACTGCACGGCTTTGGCCAGACGCCAGTAGCTACGGCTGCCCGTAGGATGCGTCAGCAGTTCTTGGCCGACCCGTGCAACGCGCTGGGCATCCGCTCTGATGTAGGCTCTTTTGCAGGACTTGGTGGCATTATTAAAGGCTGCTTTCAGCGCGCGGGTTTCGGGATCCCCAAGAGCTCTACCTCTGATCCAAGCGCGGTATGCCGCCTGCTTTTTATCAACAGCGTTGGCACACTCGCGGTTGAACCATCGGTTGCGCCTGCCTTTGCTGATGAGATAGGAGTGCGGAATATAGTATTCCATCCCTAAAACTATCTCATCAGCAACTGCAGTCGCATTAGCTGATGGGTCCTTCCCACTGAAGCAGCGTTGCCCCCAAGGAACGGATGCGAAATAGTCCCGCATACCATCCCAATCTGCCGACGAGTAGTGCCAAATTTGGCGTTTCGATACCGCTGAAGGCGGTAGCGGGGCCAGAGGCACCCTACTGGATACCAAGCAGTGATCCGAAGATCCTAAAGGAGCTCGAACCTCCACCAGGTAACCAGCAGGGCGACTCGTCAGCAGAAGGTCCAACAAAGAGGGCGCGTGACCGACTATATCTGGGATCCTGGTGGGCTGGTTCACCAGTTGAGTCAGGTCGTGCGTGAGAGCGAACGCGTGGGCAGTTCTACCAGCATGGTCAGTTTTGGAGGAACTTAACCACAACTCGTGGTGAGCATTGAAGTCCCCCAAAAACACCAATTCCACCGATGGAAACCGCTCCTGCGCTTCATCTGCCACCCGACTAAGGTGATCCATGAGTCGAGTTGTCTCCATGTCGCCATTATGGGATCGGTAGACGCAGACGTAGACACGGCTATGAGAGCCCAAGTCGACGTGTACCACAAGGAGAGAAAAGGAAGGGTCCTCCAGACAGCGCAGACGGCGACAGCAAACATCCGCCCGAACGAATAAGCAAACACCGGCTTTGGCTTTGAATGATTCTTCAAGCACAAAGCCCGGATAGTGCAGGTAGGTGGTGTCAGCCGGGCAGATTATTTGCGTCTCCGTCAAGAATAACATTGCTGGCCGTGCCGTCTCAAGATGGAGATGAACGGCATTGAGGTTTGCATGGAGTCCGCGGATGTTAGCGAACTTAACCTCAAACGGTAAGGTTGTGGTGGGGGTGTGCACCGCTGAAGTACCAGTTCTTATGTTATGCGCTGTCATGGTGTAAGAAAGGAGGGAGGCGTGAATCGAGGAAATGCTGCTGCGATGCGAATGGTCAAAGTGTGGCGGCATGTTTCACCAGGAAACTGCCTACAAAAGAGTTTCACTAACCCGCCGAACGGAAGGGCCCCCGAACCCCCCCGGGAATGGCCGCCGGGACCCCACCTCCCGGTCACCAACCGGCACGACAGGCCACCCCGAGATTATGCGTGGCATGGTGAGGCAGCCTCACGAGCTGGTTAGGCTCGCTTGGGCCCCTGTACTGTGCCACGGGCGGCCAGCGGGACAGCCGTTTCTACGGGTCTCCCTGGTCGGCGGGTTAATGAAGTCCTCCTGGCACTGGTTTGACGGAAGCCTCCGCATACCAAATGCATCGCAGCAACATTTACTCGAGCTCTGGTTATACGCTGGCTGATCCCGAAACGCGACCGACAAGCGGTCACTTGACGGGCTTTACACCGTGCGTACGGTGGTCACTAACCAGACGGGCCAAGCCCTACCACGCAGTGGAGCATATGGAAGCTCGAAAATCCGTTAGTCGCCTCTTACGACACCCACCGGAGGAGAGGGGCGGCGAATTGTATTCTTTCTCCGTCACCGCACGGATAAACCACCGCTCGGCTCGAAACTAGAGGTCCTGGGTTCAATTCCCAGGTTAGGCAAAGTGTGTTTCGGATTTTTCGATGTGTAGCCTGGGTTTGTGATCCCCAACCTTATAACTAAGATAACCAGTTCCTCAGTAGTAGAGGATGTGGGGTGAAGTTTCGGACTTGTCATCACTAAACATCAGGTGAGATGAAGGTCAAGTGCTTTCTTGTAAAGAAATAATTATATACAACGTGTAGCAGATTAAACGCACACCCTCTTAAGTGGTGACTCAGTCCATGAAACTGAACAACTTTTGTTCTAAGAAATTTTAGTCTGTTACACGTTGTATATGTATATATACAAAGCGGAGATGACACTACGACAATAAAATACCCATTATACCTAATTACGCTCCCAATCTATATATAAAAAACCGTTTAAAAACCTTCAATAACTTAGCCTCAGGATGTAATTTATAATTAGTAACATTTCCACATGATGTATCTCTTATTAAACTAGTACGGCCAGGTTAAAGACCTCTCATCGGTGTTTTGAACACGTCGCAAAACTTCATCTTCTTCTTAGATGTTAAATCCCGATGCAAATCAAAGCATATCATGCCTAACGCTGAGGCTATAAGAGTCATAATAGCAAGCAACCCAAATTACACGAAGAGAAGAATATTGCATGCGTAAGTGATGCATTCGTGATGACTCGTGTCAAACGAAAATTTTGTATGTGCGAAAGGGACAAACATTGGTTTGTTTGTGGTAGTTTTTTATATTGGCTCGGGCGGCGATCAGGTGACAAGTGAATATTTATTTTATTTAGGTAGGCCAACGCCAAGTTTTGTATCGCCGCGATCCTGTGACGTAATACGTGTCTACGCGTTAGATGCGCCGGCGCCGCCGCCGCCCGGCCGGCGTCCTTTTGTTTATAATTGTTGTGTGTTGTGGTGTGACTGATAAAGACGCAGTGCAAATTGTGCGAAATTTAACGCTTTGTTAGTGGTGATAGGACACGTAAAGTAGAATTAGGTATCTAGTTAAATGATTCTGGATTGTGCGAAATTGAAGCTTATAGTAATAAATTTTTATAGTTACTTTAATACGAATAAGAAGTTAGTCTTTTTTTTATGACAATGTCCTCGGTATTTATATACTGCTTCGGAATACACCGACATGATTTTAATTTATGTAGTATGTAATGGAAACGGACATACCGAGAGAGATAAGGAAACACTCGTGTGTGTCCTACTAACGGCTGCTTTATTGTCCAAGCTGTCCAGAGCATACGGAAAAATCAAGCTTTGGTTTCGCATGTGGATAGGGTTGTTTGTTTGAAAAATAAAAAATAAATATTTCAGTGCTAAGATTTATTTGATAGTTTAAAATATTTCTATGAACTAGTATAGCCAATATTTTAATTTATTGTCGTAGTGTCATCTCCACTTTGTATACATATATATATCACAAGTATCACAAGTTCACTGACACTCCTTAATAAAACCGTAATTGGTTTTAAAGACATTACGAACGAACGACATTTAAATTGGCCCTATTTAATTGAGATACCGTTTTCCTTGATAACAGGTATGACATACAAACGACAGTAATTACTGGCAATACCCCATTTATTTTAAACAAATTAAAGTGGCAATTAGATTGTCAGTTATCTCTTTGAGTTTTTAATGACATTTTATGTTGTGTTCTGGTGGATATGCGGTGGTTGTTAACGACTGGTAATCCAGCCGGTACTAAAGGCGTTACGTGTCTTCAAAAGCACGGAGGGGAGGGGCTCAAGATGATAAGTTTTGGTCACCCATCCGTTGACAGGTCGTTGAAAAAGTTTTTTACTTCAGCAATCGCTTTTAAAGAGTCTTTTTACCACTGCGCCATCGAGCTCCTCATAATGCCGTCATGTAATTAATACTGAGCAGACAATCACGCCACATCGCGTGTTTTATCACAAACATTCATTATACTGGGAAATAGAAAATTGACTTAATATATAGTACAAGTAAACACTTGAATGACTGTAATAAAGTAAATTGTGTATTGAACATGTGTTAACGTTAGGAAGCCGTCTGGCCAGTTGTTTGATACAAATCATATTAATTAACTGTTATTTTGTAGATTGTCGTAAGTACAAGTAAATACTACTACTACATCAGAGCGGATGCCCAGCGCGTTGCACGGGTCGGCCAAGAACTACTGACGCATCCTACGGGCAGCCGTAGCCACTGGCGGCTGGCCAAAGCCGTGCAATCGAACTTCTGCCAACCCTCGCTGCCACCACTGAGATGTCCTGACGGGACTTTAGCCCACAAGCCGCAGGAGAAGGTCAATCTCCTGGCCAAACTCTTTGCAGCTAACTCCCGAATCGATGACTACAATGCACAGCCACCTTCAATTCCTCACTGTGGCCACGCAATGCCCGAGTTTAACATCAGGCAGTGTGATGTCCGTGCGGAGCTGCAGTCAATCGATATCCGGAAAGCTAATGGCCCTGATGGCATCCCAGCAATAGTCCTGAAAATGTGTGCAGCGGAGTTGTCCTCCGTGTTAACGCGCCTTTACCGTCTCTCGCTCTCTTCTGATTGTGTGCCGGAATCTTGGAGAGAAGCTAATGTGCGACCGTTCCCCAAAAAAGGAGATCATCAGATCCATCTAATTACAGTCCCATAGCCGTTACTTCAGTTTTGTGCAAAATCATGGAACGTATTTTAAATAAACAACTTGTCTACTACCTCGAAGAACACTCAATAATTCACGATCGCCAATACGGGTTTCGGCCGAGTCGGTCAACGGGTGATCTTCCTAACGTACGTTGGACATCTCTGGGGTGAGGCTATTGACAAGCATGGTGAGTCGGTGGCTGTTAACCTTGACATAGCTAAAGCTGTCACAAAGCTCTTCCCTCCAAGCTCCCGGCATACGGTCTGTCTGCTCAGTTCTGCTTTCTCGGGTCGCTGGCTTCCTGCATGAGCGTAGAATCCGTGACCTGTCTGATGGATACGCTTCGCGGTACATGTCAGTGAACGCTGGTGTCCCTCAAGGTTCCGTTCTGTCCCCCCACGCTGTTCCTTCTGGACATCAATGATTTGCTTCCACTTGGAAATATTAATTGCTATGCAGATGATAGCACAGGGCATGGGGGATATAACAGTCACCCAGCGGCAGGGCGGGTTGAAACCGAAGTCAATTGAGTGAATCTTGTCATTGAGCTCAATCGGGTATTGGACCTCATATCTAAATGGGGCTCCAATTATCTTGTTGAGTTCAATGCCAAGAAAACACAGGTGTGTGCGTACACGGCATTAAAGTCACCATTCCTTCCCCTTCCTACTCTTCAGGTTACATCTCTAAGCCTGCAGAGCAGTATCAACATGCTCGGTATGACGATTCGCTGCGGTCTGAACCAAAAGGACTACATCGAAGCCGTGATCAAAACAGCCTCATAAAAACTCGGTATTCTGAACAGACTGCGGGGATTTTTTACGCTTGACCAGTTGTGTCTTTTGTACAAGACACAGGTACGGTCTTGCGTGGAGTATTGCTCGCACATCTGGGACGGTCCCGCAAAGTATCTTCTCGATGCCTTAGACAGATTGCAGCGTCGCGCTGTACTCATTATCGGCAATGCAGAGGTCACTAATACTCTCGAACCCCTGCAATTGCGTAGAGATATTGTGTCACTCAGCGTGTTTACCGCTTATACCATGGCGGTGCTCTGACGAGCTCTTTGACCTCATCCCACCTTCTCCCTTTCTCCACAGGAGTACACGGATTCCATCGCGCACTTAGAAATTTGGTGACTCGTTTTTTTGTCGCCCCTCCAAAACATGGAATAGTTTGGCAGCACACGTTTTCCCCCCTTCCTATGATATGCGGGTCCTTCAAACGAGGCGTGAAAAGGCACCTTGTGCAATAGAGTGAGGGTAATTGATGCTGCGTTATTTTCACGCTGCGCCAGTTGTCGTCGCATCTGGATTCCATATTCACTTAACATCAGGTGAAATGGAGTAATTTGTCGTGCTACGTATAAATAAAAAAGTAAGTAAGTAAATAGCCTATACAGTTATAGGCTATTTACTTACTTACTTACTTAGTGGGACAGTTCCCACTGCTGGGCAAAGGCCTCCATGATTGAATTCAAGTCATCGCTATAATTGATGGGTATTGGCTTAATCACCACGCTTGCCAAATGCGGGTTGGTGATCAAACTCCTGCTATGCATCGAAAAATCCGAAACACATATTGCCCGAACTGGGAATTGAACCCGGGACTTTCGGGACACTCGGCCACCGACGCGACTATGTATGTATGTATGTACAAGTAATCTTCATATATTGTTTTTAAAGTTTACGCGAACAATAATATACACTTTTAAATAAAACGTCTTTTACGGATGTATTCGCGTTTATTTTACACAGTGGTTCATATTATTTTATCCTGACGTTTCGAACCGATGGATAACATAATGCGGTCTAGAATCTAGCGCCTAGAAAATGCCTGTACATTCTTGCTCTGAAAATGTCCAGGTTGGACATAATACGATATAAGATATATACAACCTAAGATACAACTAATCTCCATAAAATTCAAAATTCAAAGTCATAATTTTATTCAGTTTAGGTTACAAATAGCTCTTATGAATGTCACTCTGCCATCGGTTCGTAAGTCTACACAGTGCGGGAGACCTTGTATTGAGAAGCACCGGCAAGAAACTCAGCAAGGGCATTTCTTTTCTCCCTTACAGCGTAAAAATAATGGAAAATGTCCTATCATAAAAGTACACTTTCCAACACAAATAAACACCCATCTCTTACCAACCCCACAGTGAGGAGTGGGAAAAGGTGAACATTACCGACAACGAGAACGGCACCCTCTCGTTCCACTACAAGCGGACGTATACCTTCCAGCCAGAGCTGAGCGCGGGCGCAGACGATGACGCAGTCGTCGTGCCCAACATACCCATGCTGGTGAGTGGCTCTTTTATTTATGTATTGAGACTAAATTAAATAATTATAAAATATAGTGAAAAAATTAAATGCCTACCCGGCCCAGCCAGGAATCGAACCTGGGGCTTCCGCAATCGCTCGGATTACGGAAGACCCAGGATTGCTGTACTGACCATTATGCTACCGGGAAGGCTGACGGAAGCACTGATTTTTTTACACTACTTTGATTTTGACTGTTTAGCGGCAGCAGTGACACCTTCTAACGGTTATTGCAACCGATTGGATTAATCTTTACAGATGAAATACCACAAATCTGACGACGCAACCCTATTAGTAAATTTATTTTTTTATTTTTAAGTGCTAATTGCTGCACTAAAGCTGAATTAAATAATTTTAAATCAATCCGCAATCCGGAAAAAATATATATTAAGACTTATGTTAACTAATTATTTTGTAAAAGTCGCTACTTCTATACAAGTTTAAAGGTGTGCAGTTTCTTGCGCCCGGCGGCCGTTCTTCTGCATATCAAGTCGCTATAACATTTCTAATGGTTCATTATAGCATAATATTTTTGCTATTTGATAAATTCGTTGTGAATTTCCTTATATTTTATGAAAATCTCCTTTAAAATCCAAATGAGTAAGATAGCCGCCAAAACGATGCATACAGGTCACGTGATGTCGTGCTTGTAAATAAACTTTTAGCTGTCAAATTTACCTGTAAACAAGCAGGTGACGTCACATCAGATTCAGCCAAATCCCGTGAGTTTTCGATCACGTGCTCAATCAATCATTAAAATTTAATTATTTTATTAATGTTTATAAAAATCATAATTATTTAAAATTATGTGCTGGCTAAATTGGTTAAAAAAAATGTTTACTGTTAAGTTGACAACAGATTGATCTATATTTTCATTGTAGTCAAATACCCTATTCGTCCGATTCAAAAGCGGTGCTTATCCAATGAGTTTACACGATTAAGTATTCATTTCATTTCGATGTAAAGTTGTTATCTCTAACTTTTTTCCCTGAATTATCGTAGTGCCACTTACCAGTGCTTCTAACTAACCTATCCTTCCTTGGCGAAAACGCCTTAGGACGGAGTAAGTTCATATGCGGAGGCGGTAGAAGGCAGGCCCGACTAACCACCGGTGCCTTGACAGGGCACTATGCCACAAAACAAATGCTTCACAGAATGCACCTTTCAACAACTAGTTTGTGTAGGACGTGTGGAGAGGAAACGGAGTCGATGCAGCACCTACTGTGTGACTGCGACTCTCTGGCTAGGAAAAGAATGGGACTCCTGGGGTCGGCCTATCCGAAACCGGAGGACTTCAGGCTCTTCGCTCTTAAGAACGTTGCCAAGCTTATGGCATCTATCTTTACAGAGGAAGAAGAGTGAAAGGATGGGGTTGCACAAAAGATCCCGATGGATCGAAGTGTTACTGCAAGAGGGAAACCTCTGCGGGCCCCACTAAGATAAGATAAGATAAGAACCAGTGCTTGACAGTTTAAGCTGTGTTCGACACAGTTCTCAAATGGGTACAAGACAAGCTCGCACTCTGCGCCCGGGGTGTCTAGTGCGAGCTTCATTCGCCATTCGATCACGTTAACGAAAACGAGAATTGGTATGGCAAATCTCAACTGTTCTCGTATGTCGCCAGGAGGCGCTGCTTCAATGCCATACTAATTTTCGTTTTCGCTAACGTGATCGAATGAAAACTCACACTAGGCACCCTGATGACTAAACATAACAATTAGCATTAAATTTATTAGTTGTTGCTTAATTTATTCAAAGCGGATCCCCGTTTATGAGTAATTGAATAGATGACACACAATTATTATTGTTGTGTTTGTATACAACTTTAACCTTAGACCATTGAGAGAATTCTTTTAGCACAAAGGGTTTATGCAAACGGCAATAAATGCTGTATTATTTCTCGATGCTCGTCATTTTGCATATGAAAAATAAATAAGTCCTTTGTGATTGGCTATAAATCTTTTTTATAAACTAACTTGGGATAGTCGCACCAGTAAATAATAAATCTCTCCATGTGACCGCGGACCCTGCGAACGGTTCGAAACGTCAGGATAAACATTAATTAAAACTAATGTGTAAAATAAACGCGAGCAGATCCGTAAAAGTTGTTTCATTTCAATGTGTAGTGTTCGCGTAAACTTCAGAAAACAATAAATAATAAATAGCCTATAACTGTCCCACAGCTGGGCAAAGGCCTCCATTATAGAAATCAGTCATGACTACGACTGATGGGTAGTGGCTTAATCACCACGCTTGCCAAATGCGGGTTGGTGATCACAAACATGAAACATTCTTTGTCCGACCTAGGAGTTGAACCCGGGACCTTCGGGTACGGGCCGAGTGGCTACGGTTCACACCGACAGTGTTTAACATTGGTTGCCGTTGTCAAATAATGTCATAGAATTTCATTGAAATTTTACTATATGACAGCTGGTGGTCTTCAAGTGTTGCTAAACTCAAAATTCAGTTGTTGACTCCAATTTTCAACGATTAATAGTAAAATAGTTGATCACAGGTTTCAGTCGAGCGTTGGTGTCACTACCATATTTCTAACTATGAGAAATTTCTAATCTCTTCAGTTAAACAATTATTTAATTATTAATTTGACGACCTCCGTAGCCGAGTGGCTTGCACGCCGGACTTTGGGCGGCGCTAACTCTGTTCAATGGGTTCAATCCCCGGTCGGGTCAATTTTGAAAACGAACTTTTCGATATTGTGTCGGGTCTGGGTGGTTGTGGTACCGTCGTTGTTTCTGATTTCCATGAAACGAGTGCTTTAGCTACTTACCTTGGGATCAGAACAATGTGTGTGTGATGTTGTCTCATATTTATTTATTTTATTTATTTATTTTTAATGATTTTTTTATCTAATCGTCAACATCTCTGTATTTCCATTAACTATAAATAGTTTCATTAAAATCGGCTTATAAGTTTAAAAGAATTACAGCTTTAAAGTTTACCAAAATAGCTCTTACTTCATAATTATTTCAATCTTACCATTCTCCGATCTTCAACTCAACTCGCGCGCTAACTCATGAATTTATTCAGACATAGTAATCAATGCATGCATTGATAGTTTTGCGAAACCATGCCACCGCTAGTGTTGGCCCGGATCAGGCTTCGGTCGCGCCAGCGCCAGTCTTTATTAGTGGTCTCGTGTGTTTGCAAGACCCAATTCTTCAAACATTAACCCCCTTACAAATAATAAAAAAAAAAACAAAAATAAGAGTTTAACAATAAAAAATGTAATAATAATAGTTTTTTTTTTCGATGCTCAAGTTGGGTGTCTACCCGGTATGAAGCGTTCCGATCCGATCCGAACCCTTCGGAGAATCTAGTAGGGCACGGGGACGCGCACTAGTGCGCGATGCCGTTCCCTCTAGATAACCTCCGGAGGTGATTCGTTTCACACGGCTTGAGGGACCCTTTACGTTCCTCGCCGCCCCCAAAAAAATGCCCGGTGAAGCTGAAAATGCCGTAGAGGCAATCAGCAATCTCTAAAAAAAAAAAAAGGTATGAAGCGGCTGGTTATTCGTTTCTAGCCGCTGGTTTCGGTAACTACCGGCTTACTAGCCGCTGGTTTACAACTATAGGGCAGACCATCAGCACCTCCGAGACGACATTCATTCCAAAACGAATTATTATCGTCAAAATTGTCTTATTAACAGAGCAACTACAACCTTTAACTTTTGGTATGCCGGAACGTGGATCCACTGTGGCAAACAATTAAAATTTTATTGTGTCTGGTATTCCGGCATGCTAAAGGTTAATGACAAGTGTAAAGACAGCCAATTTCAACATTGATCTTTTCAATACCAGCTGACCTTCATTTGAAAAGTCAATTTAGTAAAGGCTTCTTCAGAAATTAAATTAGTATTAGTAATAATAAGTAAGTAAGTAAGTAAGTAATTTAGTATGTAAATAAGGATAACAAAAATTTCGACGCTATTTTTTTACGCATGTGATTGTAGTTAGCTTTAACGTTTAGCATTTTCACAGCTGGGCTTTGGTGCGAGTATTGCTCCTTTGTTACTTAAGTCGTTTCTAACAGTGGAGACTATTTAATGACTTTTCTGTTTTACAAAAACACAAATGTTGAAAAAATTTCCACGAGCAGGATTTGAACCTGCACCCTTCCGACATACCGGGTCAGGTGCTCTTCCAATTGAGCTATCGTGGTTCTAACCAGCCCGCCGAAATAATTCAACACTATTTACTTTTTTACTTTGAAAGCCAAAGGCGCCAATTCAATGGCTCAACAACTACCGTCATTAACATCTGATCATAATATTTTTACAAATACTAAAGATCCGTTAAGAAGTAGGCAAGCTATTTATAAAATGTTTTTGTTTATATAATTTTAACGCAAATTTTGTTGCGAAAATATTTTTTCAACATTTGTGTTTTTGTAATTTGTTTCGCAACAAAATTTGCGTTAAAATTATATAAAAAAACAAAAACATTTTCTGTTTTACTTATAAGTTCGTAGCTATTAATTTATTGCTTAAGTCGATAGTCTTCCTAAGATAATAAATAATAATAAAATAATAATGACAGCGATCGCTGTAGCCGAAATCAGCTCAGGTAGATTGATTATCGATCGAAGATGGTACATCACTAGTCCCCTAGCGTTCGTTTGTCACGCGCAGCTGGAGAGCACGACTCACTGCGCTTCCTGCTGCCCGCAACGGTGTATGTAACTGCGGTCACGGTGCACTGGCGATATGTACCATAGCCTGCGTACGAGTGGCTGGCAATACTACCATCAGCCCCGATCCGATCTGAGCCCCTCGGAGAATCTAGTAGGGCACGGAGACACGCACTAGTGTAGATATGGGGAAATAGATTAATAGATGGGCCATATTAAATAATATAACATTTCTGCGGGCCAAGGAGCATTTCATCATTAGTTCATTTTATTTCCCCACTGCTAGGGCACGAGCCTTTCCTATGGATGGATGGGAGAATGGGCCGTAAACCACCAAGCAGGCTCAGTGCGGATTGGTGGTCATTAATGACTGCTACGGGACCAAAGGGTTTACGTGCCTTCCGAAGCACGGAGTAACTCGAGATGATACATTTTTGGTCACCCATCCGATAACTGGTCTTTGCGAAAGTTGCTTAACCTCAGCACTCGCAGACCGGGCACGTCAACCACTGCGCCATCGAGCTCCTTTAATAAATTTATTGTTTGGAGTGAGTGGAGACCACAACTCGGTATACGTAGTGTAGGACGCGCTCCGACCAGGGGCCCGACCGCCTAACCGATTGCTTTGGCTACGTGTATAGTTTTATGACGTCAGGCGGTCGGGGGGCAGGGGGCCTACCGCATATCGCTCTCGCTATCGTGCTCTATAGTTTATGGCGTAATCTTGTCATTTCGAAAGCGATATAAAAGCAATATCGAAAGCTATAACCTATAGCTTTCGATATTGCTTACATATTGCTATAGGCTATAGCTTTCGATATTGCTTACATATAGCTTTCGAAATGACAAAATAACGCCATAAACTATAGAACGCGATAGCGAAAGCGATAGGCGATATAGTTAGGCGGTCGGGGGGCTGGTGGGATGATGACCTGCGAAAGATTGCAGGCAGATGCTGGATGCGTCAAGCTGAGGACAGGGCGCTATGGCGCTCATTAGGGGAGGCCTATGTCCAGCAGTGGACTAAGATAGGCCGATGATGATGATGATGATGATGAAGTAAATTACAAGAATAAAATAAAATTAAAATTACGTATCAAAATTACGCTGGCAGATGTTTGCTGACATCCTTTTGATAGTGACGAGTTGTAGACGTCAGGCGCTTCGCTAATATCAGAAGGGCGACTTCTTGGCGGGAAAGTGAAGAGTCACGGCTGCGGTTTTGATCTTATTTTCTAAAATTTGTGTTAAGTCGAATATTAATGTGAAATAATGGTGGATTATTAACCGTTAAGTGTTCGTGAGTGTGTATGAGTGTTGGCAAATGAAACAAAACAGCGCAACGTCACTTTTCAAATTCTCTCTTTACTGAGATACTCGAGGGATTGGGGGGTAATATCATTTCTCACTTCCCATTTCTGTTATCAATTATCATTCATCATCATCAATATTGATTATTTATGTATTATTACTTAGGAAGATATAACGAACGAATAGGCTTGATGGATTTCATCCGAAGCCGTAAAACAATAAACAAAAAAAAATAATATCAGAAGACAAGTTGTCAAAGTCACGACGACTTCTTGGCGGGAAAGTGAAGAGTCATGTCTGCGGTTTGGTTTCATTTTCTAAAATTTGTGTTATGTCGAATATTAATGTGAAATAATGGTGGATTATTAACCGTTAAGTGTTCGTGAGTGTGCATGGGTGTTCGCAAATGAAACAGAATAGCGCAACGTCACTTTTCAAATTCTCTCAAGAAGTCTGCGTCAGGGCTTAGTAAAGCCCCACATCTTTACTGAGATACTTAAGGAGTTGGGGGGTATATCATTTCTAACTTCTCATTTTTATTATCATTCATCATCTTCATACTGACTGGAAGAAAATATTGTATTGTATTACTTGTAAGAAAAATTACTTTGACACTGGCTAAATGTGCTAATCGCACGAAGCCATCAACTAAAAGAAAGAAAGAAAGTAAGTCACGACAGATGCGAGAGATTTTACCTCTTATATCATCTTAGTGAGGCATAGCAGTAATAAAAGGACAAGGGAATTAAATATTACTCTAGTTTCTTAATAAAAAAGTCATACGTGTGTAAGATAAAGCGACCATGCAGTTTTTTTAGATAAACTGATAATGAGTAAATAGTTACTATAACAACTGACTTTGAACCATAAACTTAGCTCATTACGATTCGTTTCAACTTTTATTCGTTATTCGAGTCCTTAATCCCTATTCCATTATGCGTGTTTTAGTGAAAGTGAACCGTAAACTTATAGGCGTAAAGCTGTTAATTTGTTGCTTGTCCACTCAATAGACGGGGTCAGTGGCCGGTCATGCGTTACGACAGAATTATTTATAGATAAATATTTTGTTAGTTTGTATGTGTGGGTATCGCATTTGCGACTTACTCATGATTTTAGCTCAGGATGCGTAATGCCAGTTCCATTTGACATTCGATCACGAACGATTTTTTTTATAATCATTATTACCAGCTCATTTGATGTCCCCACTGCTGGGGCACGAGCCTTCCCTATGGATGGATTTACGGCCCGTTCTCCCTGTGGTGAGAACGGGCCGTAAACCACCGCGCGGGCCCAGTGCGGGCGGTGGTTGTTAACGACTGCTAATGCAGCCGGGGCCAAGCTTTACGTGCCTTCCGAAGCACGGAGGAACTTGAGATGATAAATTGCGGTCACCCATCCTGGTGGGACCGGGTGTGAAGAAGCAAGTTGCGAGTCGGCAGGTGAGGACGGCTAGTGAATCCTGCCCTACTACCTGAGGAGCATCTGGACTCTGCTTTCGCTGATATGACGTAGGGTAGTAGCACCAGCGGTGAACAGGAACCAGTTTTAATGATAAGGATGTGTGGTCATCTTAGTCTGCTCGCCTGCACATGTTATTTCACATTGTAAGTAGTTACAACTCTTAGTTTAAAAGAGCAGCTGCTGAGTTTCTTGCTGGAGTCTTCTTCAGCAGAACCAACCTTCAGTAGAATCGCATTACATATATGTATTGCTTATTAAATTATATGTTTTAAGTATTATTGTGTGTGGGGGTGTGTGTGTGTGTGTACCTACTTATATTATTTTAAAACTAGTTGTTGCCCGCGACTTCATTCGCGAAGACTACAATTAAAAAAAAAAGTATCCTATATGCTGGCCTGGGTCATGGTCTGTATATGAGGACAGTTTAATTAAAATCCATTCAGTAGTTTTTACGTGAAAGAGTAACAAACATCCATCTACACTTACAAACTTTCGCGTTTATAATATTAGTAGGATATATTTTTGTTGTTTTTGTTTATGTAACTACTTGACGTTCTGTGCAATTTATTATGCCTAAAATTGAATAAACGACTTTCATTTCATTTCATATCATATCATTTCAGTGATTGACGCGGTAGAAATAGGTGTCACCACCTGATTTGTGGCTCTAGCGACAATTGAATAGGTACAGACCACTTGCTTACTAGCTATCATCCATTAAAATTTCAATGGAATTTTTATTTTAGTTTCTGGCAACCGAAAGTGGTGTCTAATTCATGGCTTGAAATGTTGAACGCTGGTGTCACTGCGATGCGTTTTAGGGGCGGCGATACACTTAAAGAAAAGAAAAAGAAAAGAAATTATTTATTGACGATCAAACAGACATGACAGAAAAAAAAACAATGAATAAGAGAACATTACAAAAAAATATCATTAAAACTAATACAAAAATAATAATTATATAACAATGAGTGTGTGTAAAGGCCAACTAGGACCCTGCCTCAGCTTTGTGTCGTTGCGGTGCTGAGAAACAAAAAGGGCTCCTCAGGCCCTGTGACCACAACATCCTCAGATGGTTTCTAAAAGGGAGAGCATAACACAAGCGTGTTCCCGTTTCTTACTAGATTCTCCGAGGGGTTCGGATCGGATCGGGAGCGGAACAACCCGAGAGCGCCTTTAAAGGCTCGGACCCCGGCAGGCTTGTTATTACCGAAAAAATATAGTTCGTATGTGTCGCCAATACAACGAGTTGACTCAAAGCAATCGTGACATAAATATTTTTACCTCTAGTTCAAATGTCTTTGAGAAGAGCTTCAGGAGCCTATTTGATTATACAAAATACGTAAAATAAAATAAAATTATAATATAATATTCACGGCCTTTATGGCACCAATAATAAATAATAATAATAATTAAATAATAAAATTTCCTACACTCACACCAATTATCTAGCCCAAGAGAAGCTTCGTTATGAAACTCGTTAAGTTACTAGACAACGGATAAACATACTTAAAATACTTAAATACGTAATTATTATACATAGAAAACACCCAGACCCGAGACAATTTAGAAAAACAATAATTTCTAAATGACCCGACCGGGGATCGAACCCGGGACCTCAGAGATGGCGACCCCATGAAAACCGGTGTACAAACCACTCGACCAAGGAGGTCGCCAATATAGCTAATATCTCTTTCTTTCTTTCTTTCTTTTAGTTGATGGCTTCGTGCGATTAGCACATTTAGCCAGTGTCAAAGTAATTTTTCTTACAAGTAATACATAAATATACAATATTTCCTTCCAGTCAGTATGATGATGAATGATAATAAAAATGAGAAATGAGAAATGATATACCCCCCAACCCCTCGAGTATCTCAGTAAAGATGTGGGGCTTTACTAATTCCTCGGCGGACTTCTTGAGAGAATTTGAAAAGTAAAGTTGCACTGTTTTGTTTCATTTGCCAACACTTATGCACACTTACGAACACTTAACGGTTAATAATCCACCATTATTTCACATTAATATTCTACATAACACAAATTTTAGAAAATAAAACAAAACCGCAGACATGACTCTTCACTTTCCCGCCAAGAAGTCTAATATCTCTATATGTAAAACCGTTAAATTGTACTCATGCCAGGGATGCATGTTCGGCGATAGATTAGTGTATAAGCTTTTCATAAAAATTGAGCTACTTTTTAACTGTTGCCTCTAATGTGCCCTTATAAATAAAATATAATAAAAAATAAAATAAAAAAGCAACCAGTTGCTAATTGTACAATAAAATTGCTTAACGATCGCTCGCTTAGTGAATTTGCGATTAAAATGTAGGTACCTAATAGTTATATACATTGAGCGATTTATTTATTGAGTTATATACATTGACACATTAATATTAACTAATTTTAGCAACCGCAATAGTAGCAGTCGCGTTGCAATTGTACAAATAGCAACTGGTTGCTTTTTTCAGTAATAATATTGCGGGTCGTGAAATAACGACAACGATGCCGGTAGGTATCTATCTATCTGCGTGTGTGGTAAAGCGAGGTTAATGAACTCACACCACCAGCTCAATGATTTTAGAGTTAAGATGATGAACGCGCGTCATCCATCGTATTACCATAAAAAGATCGCATGGAGACAGCTGACTTGCTATAATATACCTAAGCCCACGCATGCGCACTACTGGCTAGCGGTCCGCCAAAATTAGCATACTATACCGTTAATACACGGAGTTATACAAGCTGGATGAGGCCACCCGATCAGCCGTGACCAGTGAACCAGTGTGTGGTTAGCGCAAGTTTTACATGCCTTTTGAGCACGGGATGTGTTGAGAGGAAGTTTTTTTTGTTATTAGAAATAGTTAAGAAAAGTAAGAAAAATCATTTAATTTTATTATTTGCTAAGGTACATTAACAGGGCACATCCAAAAATACATTACAAAAATAAAAATAAACAATATATTAAACTTTTAACCCAAAACAATGGTACCTACACAATTTTAATTAAGCTATTAAATAAATAATAAAAAATATATTAAAATATATACATAAAATTACGATAAAACATCACAAAAGAGGAAACACTATTACCAAACTCACGTGTACATTGAAATGAAACAACTTTTACGGATCTACTCGCGTTTATTTTACACATTAGTTTTAATTAATGTTTATCCTGACGTTTCGAACCCTTTGCAGGGTCCGTGGTCACAGGTCACGTGTACATATTTTAATTCTTACTGGAAACTACTTGACCTTTATCTCACGACCTTTCACCTGGAATCTTTAACTGAGGAATTGGGTATCTTTGAGTTATATGGTTTTAACAGTGGGTTATAATTTATAAATTTATAATAACAAAAAACGACGAACGTGTATTACCGCACTCAAAGCATGAGCATATTTCCAAGTACCGCGCTTTAGATTCTGAGAACCCTGCAAGTAGTGCATCGATTTTAAAATAATACTTCTCGAGCACGAAATATTGATTTTTATATTGTTAGGATCGTTCGCCCGAATTTTTATGCATCTGCTAATTTGTTATAAAAAACTAGCTGACCGGCGCGCGTCGGACTTCCTACCGCTTTGACAGTTTCCATGACAACAAAACAAACAAATCATTCGTCCGCTCAAGAACACCCGTATCCCATGATCGACCCCTATAGCAGCGCCATCACATCCAATAAAAGTTAAACTCTTAACTTGTTTTGGTAGAAAAACTATGATAGCACTCGGCTTATGCCAAAGTAGTTGTTATCTCAAGACCTTTAATCTTTTAAAAAACCTGTATCTAATTTCTCTATTAAATTGACACTGACTGTACCGTACAAAAATAACAATAGTAATATAAGTATATATTAATATTAGTTTACCAAATGGGATTAAATGTATGAAGTAAGGAAAAGTTTACCAAACGCAACTTTTTAATAGGTATCTTATCTTATCTTAGTGGGGCCTGCCGAGGTTTCCCTCTTGCAGTAACACCTCGACCCATCGGGATCTTTTGTGCAACCCCATCCTTTCACTCTTCCTCCTCTGTAAAGATAGAGGCCATAAGTTTGGCAACGTCTTTAAGAGCGAAGACCCTGAAGTCCTCCGGTTTCGGATAGGCCGACCCCAGGAGTCCCATTCTTTTCCTAGCCAGAGAGTCGCAGTCACACAGTAGGTGCTGCATCGACTCCGTTTCCTCTCCACGCGCCCTACACAAACTATTTGTTGAAAGGTGCATTCTATGAAGCATTTGTTTTGTGGCATAGTGCCCTGTCAAGGCACCGATGGTTAGTCGGGCCTGCCGTCTACCGCCTCCGCATATGAACTTACTCCGTCCTAAGGCGTTTTCGCCAAGGAAGGATTTGGAGTGTTTCATACCCGGCTGCACCTTCCATTCGATGCCGTGCCTGTTTTCGATGTAATCTTTAAAGGCCTTGTTAATGGTACTTGGTGCAAGTGCCACGAACGGCTCAGGACCAATGAGCTGGGTCTCCGAGCCTTCCCTGGCAAGCGCATTTTAATAAGTATAATATGAGGTTTACGAAATGGGAAGTTTACCAAATGGGGATGTGGCCATAAAAAGGCTCAATGTTCTCTTAGATATCTGCTCTTACAATTATGGGCAATCACAGCGTGCATGCACAATATATCAGTGGCGTGCACTTGGAGAGGTATATGTCCAGCAGTAAACGTGTGTAGGCTGATGATGATGATGCATTTAAACAAAATTAATATTAAAATTAAATATCGAGAGGTGTAATAATCTTAATAACTCTAAACCCCGCACCTTGCCCTTGAAATCAATCCGGTGTCTCTTCCAGTCAAGCTTTATGTTAAAGTTATTATAACTGACCAATATTTCGGATCGTATCCGGCTTTATTAGCATTAGTTTAATGTCCACAACCGTTGTGACTACATGTGACGTAAACACGAAATTCGAAATAAAAATCAGACATATTTTCTTAATTTTTTTCTTCACAATCACAAGTATGTGAACATAAATGGACAAGTGGTCCATATTTTCGCTTAAATTTAAAAAAAGGTTTTATGTGTAGTGTTTATTAATAAATTGTTTTTAAACCGCCACTGTGGTCTAGTGGTTAACACCCTCGGTCCGAGACCCCGAGGTCCCGGGTTCGCTTCCCAGCGGTTTAGTCAATGGCATGGTTTGCTTTAAACCGGCTGGCTAGCTTCCTACACTATATCTAAATATTTCGCCGTAACATCAATGTTAGTAGCTAGAGATAAGATAGCCAGTGCCTCAGTAGTTGAGGATTCCAGGTGAAGTGCGCTTCCACCTTGGGCCTTATCATCGCTTAACATCAGGTGAGATCAAGGCCAAGTGCTTTCCCGTAAGAAATTTAAAAAAAATGTAAATATTAGTTGCCATTTTTCAATTCAAAGTTAAAAAGGTTTTATGTATAGTCTGTTTAAGTGCTTCTTAAATTATGCGTGCGTCTGACTGATATATATATACTATATATTAATATAGGTACTTGAATGCCCTTAAAGCTATTTTTAACCGGTTGTCGGTCAAAGTCCCAGCTGTGAGGTGAGCGAGCTCTTTTCCTTGGCCGATTGCTTCCTGTCCGATGACATTGACTTGTCATCGTTAAGTTTCCTTTGATTTCATATTAAAAGGAGTTTCACCCGAGTTCTCTCCATAATAACACTTGTTGTGAGACTCCATTTCAACTTCTATCTACCGTACAAATTGTACCCTTACTACATATAATAAAAAACACTTGAAATTGGCTAAATGCTAAACATAGTCATGCAGCCGAGTATACAAGAATATATATATAATATATAAAAAAAAACCCTGTCCGATCGCAAAGGGGTATTATGTACAGGTATACAAATAATAATATCAAAAAAAAAGTCGATATACGGGCGAAAGTTTTACGTGACAACGACTTTGAGTGGTAAAATAATTTTAATGTGAATATTCATTCGTATAGTAGGAAGAAGTATGAAATAATAGTAACAAATTAAAACATTTATTTATACAAAGAATTATATTTAAAACATTAATTTATACAAAGAATCTCGCACTGAATTTCATATTAACAAAATTTTATTTTTACCTTTACACATACATACGTATTTACCTTTCACTTTTTATGTCTGTCTCTCTCGCTCTTAGGCGGGCTAACCATGCCCGAGTGGAAGGGACGCGTGCCTCTCACTCGCTCTCATTGTGAGCGCATAACGTGAGCGGAGCGTAACGCAGTTTCTTGAAGTGTCACCCGGCAAACCAATTTATAAGACGTTGTCACGTCAAAAATATATTATTCATGAAAATAAAAGAGGACTTCTTGGCGGGAAAGGGAAGAGTCATGTCTGCGGTTTTGTTTTATTTTCTAAAATTTGTGTTATGTCAAATATTAATGTGAAATAATGGTGGATTATTAACCTTTAAGTATTCATGAGTGTGCATGAGTGTTGGCAAATGAAACAAAACTGTGCAACGTCACTTTTTAAATTCTCACAACAAGTCCGCCGAGGAATTAGTAAAGCCCCACATCTTTACTGAGATACTCGAGGGGTTGGGGGTATATCATTTCTCACTTCTCATTCCTATTATTCATCATCATCATACAGGAATAACAGGAAGGAAATGTTGCTTATTTATTACACTGACACTGGCTAAATGTGCTAACCGCACAAAGCCATCAACTATAGAAAAAAAAAAGAGTCATCGTAATTTAAAACGCATGTTTTTTGAGTACCGAAATTGCTCAAATTACCCCAAAATCTAGCTAATATTATAAATGTCACCACACTTTCCATCAATGGCGGCGGGTGCCAAAGGTTCTAACTACCGAAGTGCCGACTGAGAATACTGTGATAACATGCAAAATCAAATTTATGTAGATTTAATTTTTCCATAAAAAAAACTCAAATTTATTTTATTAAATTTTTTTTTGTTTCGTTATGTTTCGACATTCTTTTTATGTTTGACCATGAGGTTGACGACCAAGAACAAAGTATCAGCTTGACCTAGGGTTGTCACTTTGCAGTTTTACTTAGTAACAAAGAACCTGAACATCTCGGCCATGTAGATCTTCTCAGTTATACGTGTTCATAACTTTCCAGGGTTCTATTAATTTGTATTTTATTTTATGTGACTATAATTTTATTTCATTTGTTTGTATGTATTGAGTTTAATTTAATGTAATTGATTGTAATTTTCACTTGGATAGGCCTATGTCCAGCAGTGGACTAGTATAGGCTGATGATTGTAATTTTATTTGTTCAATTTTATTTTATTGAGTGTAATTTAATGAAATTGATTTAATTTCAATATTTGTGTATTTTAATATTAATTGTGTTAATGACCCAAGTTGGTTGAAATAAATTGATTGATAGATTCATTCATTAACCCCTGTAGAATTCCATTGAAACTTTACTGGATGATAGGTAGAAAGGTGTATTGGGTTTGTCTGTATTCAATTGTCGCTAGAGTCGCAAATCAGTCGCTGACCCCCATTTCTAATGATGAAAGGATATAAGTGTCAATCACTGGTTCCTGTCGGAAACTGGTGCCACGGCCCTACGTTTTGTTGAAAAGAACCGACATCCTTTGAGATACAGGGTCAGGTGCACAATTTTGGCAAATTTAACTCACCAATTTTATATTATCTCATCTTATATTATTTATTTATTTACATTACATGTACATGTACTAGGTACATTAACATGCCACATCCAAAAATACATCACATCGTATCTTATCTTATCTTATCTTATCTCTCCCCTAGAGCGCGACGTCCCAATCGAAGCACGCGGCCCGCTTCCTACGCCTGGCGATGGCCTCCATCATGGACATCCTCAAGATCAAACCCTTCGTTGAGGTGTCAGTAGGCCAGCTGCTGTGGGGCTACGAGGATCCACTCCTGAAGCTGGCTAAAGATGTAGTGCCAAAGGAGCAGAAGCTGCCGTATGAAGAGTTTGGCCTTTTCTATGGGGTGAGTCATAAACAGGTTTATTTAGGACACGAATACCCTCCTTCCTACAACGTGGGGTCTTTTACGAAGATCCACTCCACAAGCTGCCTAAATACGAAGTGCTGAAGGAACAGAAGCTGCCGTATGAGGAGTTTGGGCTGTTCTATACAGTGAGTCCATAGTACAATGTTTATTCCAGCACACGTATCCCCCCCTTCTTCAACATGGGATCTTAGATGGGAGCTGCTTCAGAGAGCTACCCTATGAAAAGTTTAGGCTGTTCTATGCGGTGAATAAATGGCAACAGTCGTTTATTTCAATTTCGGTAGTCAGTTTATCCGCATGTAAAGCTATTTCCACCAGAAATGTACTAGTTTGCTAAGCGGTACGAAAGGAGAAATTCACCAATGGGATTTCTTCATTTTATTTGCCTCGATCAGGTCCGTCGTAGTCTGAGGTCGTCTTACACTATAATAGAGAGAGACTCGGGTTGAATGCGAATTCTTAAAGTGTTCCTCAGTGGTAAAGAAGTCTGGGGGAAGTGCGCTTCCACTTTTCACCTTTCACCAATCGCCATCAGACGAAATATGAATGCTTTTCCAGGGTATGAACAGTGTTGCTAATTAATGTTCTCCAACATAAGTGAAAACTAGTTCTCACAACCATTACTTTCAATTTCTGTTTACAGAAAAACGGCACATCCCCCGACCTGGTCACCATGTTCACCGGCGCTCTAGACATGAAGCAGTACGGCATTGTGGAGCGGTACAACTCGCGCGACAAGCTGCCCCACTGGACTAACGACCAGTGCAACAGCATCGCCGGCTCCGACGGCTCCATCTTCCCGCCACACATCACCAGGAACGACACGCTGGCGGTCTACGATAAGGATCTGTGCCGGCTGCTGCCGCTCAAGTGAGTGATAGAGAAGAATAGAATAGAATACTTTATAGTAAACACAAAAAACGAAAAAATAGACACGTTAAAATAAAATAAAAAGGAGTCGTACAAAGGGCGGCTTTCCAAGCAACCTAGGTTTGGAGAGGATAGATATTAAATAAGATTGAGGCGTTGAAAAAAGTACTATATAAATTCTCATACATTCATTAAATTTTAATGCAACCTTATAAATATATCAAAAATATATGCATACCATCTTACCTTACAGTATCTTATCTTAGTGGGGCCTTCTGAGGTTTCCCTTTCACAGTAGCACATTGAACCATCGGGATATTTATGCAACCCAGCTATAATTTTAACAACGTCTTTGAGAGCCAAAAGCCTGAGTGTGTTGAGCTTAGTTTCACATAACCAGCTCATTTTATGTCCCCCTGCTGGGGCACGAGCCTTCCCTATGGATGGAAATACCACAGGGAGAACGGGCGTTAACCACGCAAGCCCAGTGCGGATTAATGGTTGTTAACGACTGCTAATGCAGCCGGGACTTTTTTGCGACAGCTTAAGGTGCCTTTCGAAGCACGGAGAAGCTCCAGATGATGATAATAATTTTTCGGTTACCTATCCAAGGAGCGTTCTTTGCAATAGTTGCTTGACTTTAGCAGTCACGACAGACAGTTATGTTAGTGGTAGCTAGCCAGGCGCACTGAAAACCCCACCATCAACCAACCACTTGACCATAATAATATGCCACAAATGTAGAAGTAAGTAAATAGCCTATATATATTGTCCCACTGCTGGGCAAAGGCCTCCATGATTGAAATCACGTCATCACTACAATTGATGGGTATTGGCTTACTCACCACGCTTGCCAAGTGCGGGTTGGTGATCACAAACCCGGGCTTTGCATCGTAAAATCCGAAACGCACTTTGCCCGACCTGGGAATTGAACCCGGGACCTTCGGGTACCGGGCCGAGCGCTCTGCCACTCGGCCACCGAGGCGTCTATAAAGACTAATCAATTTTTGTTTTAGTTCTATTTTGGTAGCGACGTAACTCCTAATGTCGTATGACGTTTTCTCGTTCGCTTGATAGTACACTTAATTACTTTACCGATTATCTAAATCGATTTCTAATAAGAACTTATCAAATCTAGGAATTCTGTCTGCGGTTTTAAACCTACTTTAAAAAGTGATGCTGGTAAAAACCTAGCTGGTGGTTTAGGTGACGGCATTTCCTGCAAATAGAATAACTGGATGCCTATGGAAATTAAGATTTTATATACATTCATACAGGGATCAGGCGGGCAGTGGTTGTTAACCACTGCTAATGCAGCAGGCACTCACGGCTTTACGAGCCCTTCGAAGCACGGAGGAGCTCGTGATTATAAATGCTTGGTCACCCATCTGATGACCGGCTGATGCAAATGTTGATTAACTTCAGCAATCGCAGACCAACATAAATCCATCGCATTATAACTTAAGAGCTTGATCTGTATTAAATATTGAGCACGGCTCAGGCGCTAGTTCTATTAAAAACAGCTCGATTCGTTTAAAGTCATTTAGTCTTGTAGTGTAACGACTGAGTAACGACTGAAAACTTTAGTCTTTAGTTTTTCAGACTTTAGTTTTTTAAAATGAATTCGAGTCTTTTTTAAAAGCCTAAAAGGACTAACTGCCACACTCAGAGACGTCAATTAAGTTTAATGACAATTAAATGTATTTCCTTCTCTATTTAGCACTATACATAAGAAAGTGACGCAAGAGACTTAATTGTCATTAAAACTTAATTGACGTCTCTGAGTACGGCAGTTAGTCTCTCACAACAATAGCAAAATTGACATATTTGCCAGAACCCTACAACATTCCTCGTACACCACCAACGGTTCCTACAACTGACATTCGAAGTAACCAAGCCGTTGATGGTATGCCAACCGCGATTGTTCTATTGACTTTAATTTTATATACAAATAAAGCACGCGACCAAAGCTCTCACGATAACAATGGCGCCCGTTACCTTCCCATGATGTAACGTGGCGCGTTACGAGTAGGACGTAACCGGAGCGGTGAGCCCATTGTTTCATTAGTGAGAAGAATCACAACGTTAGGCGCGCGTAATATTTACATGAGACAATATCTAAGCAAGCCACTTTCGTAAAGGCCGCTCATCGGTGACCAAAAGTTTATCTCGAGCACCTCCGTGCTTCGGAAGGCACGTATAACCGTTGGTCCCGGCTGTATTAGCAGTCGTTAACAACCAACGCACCGCACTGGGCCCGCGTGGTGGTTCATGACCCGTTCTCCCTATCCATCCATAGGGAAGGCTCGCGCCCCAGCAGTGGGGACATAAAATGAGCTGATGATGATGATTAAGCGATAAAATATTTGAGTCAATCATTAATAGACACATCAATCATCCAGTCGATGGTTTTCTGCACATTTGTCAGCATGGCTTTCGTAGACCTCGACTAAACTTGGTTCATTGCTGCTTATTTTGATTTTAAAAAAGCATTCGACATGGTGGACAATGAACTTCTTAGAAAGGTAGCGTTGTCAGGCTGTACCCCTAAACTTATAATTTTTTTTGCTAGTCACCTCTAGTAAAACAGACGCCAACTTGTGAAAGTACTAGGGTTTGAGTCAACAGAATACTACACACGATCTGGCGTACGTCAAGGTAGTACCTTAGGTCGGACTTTATTTTTTATTAATGATTAACGATTTGCCCGAGACTGTCCGGGCTGCTCAATGTCTCCTATTTGCTGACGACCATAAGCTGTTTCTGGGCATTAAAGATGTTGCGGGATACTGCTGCTTTGCAGGCGGATATTCATGCAGTATCGGAGTGGAGTTTAGCCAATCGTCTACCCTTTAACGACTCAAAATGCAAAGTAATTACTTACACACGTAAGCGTTGCCCAAGACTATCATGCTATAAATTACTGGGCGTCTGCATTGATAGAGTCTAAGATATTTGTGACTTGGGATTAACAATAGACAGTAGGTTAGACTTCCACAAACATGTGACGGAGACCTGCAAAAAGGCAAATAAAATTCTAGGCTTCATTATACGAACATCCTCCGAGTTTAATGACGTTGCGTCATCATAGTTGAACTTCATCATCATCATCATCTCAGCCAAAAAGACGTCCACTGCAGGACAAAGGCCTCCCTCAAGGATAAATCAATAACCTCATTTTGAGGGGAATTTGCCATAATCGCCACGCTTGGCAGGCGGGTTGGCGATCGCAGTAAGGCAAGAATAATCACAGAGAGACGCTGCTGCCCATCCTCTGGAATTGTCCCATAGTCGCCTTCTACGACACCCACGGTAAGTTCGCGCGTTGGCTCTATAGAAGGAGTTACGGATATTACCCATATTTGTATCCCTCGCTCTTTGCCGCGGGTATGGTCGGGTTGGAGACGTCGAGTCTTAGACGAACGAAGATTCTCCTGATTCATTTCGTCTCCGTCTTCCACCACACGGTGTATAATGATATAATGTCTAGGGTGGATCTCCTGGTACCCACGCGTATTCCTCAGGGTGACGAGGGGGCCGTGGCCCACGGCGCCGCCGACCGCGGCTGCCGGCTGCTTCTCAAGCCCGACACGCGCAAGGTGCACGCTGCAAACGCGCCTACAGTTCGCGCATTACGTCCCCTCGTAGGGGACTTGCTCATTCAAAGTGGTCACATTGACCTATTTGCTGATCGTGTTGAATACATTCGTAGGGAGGCTAGTACATTTTTAGAATTAGGTGACAATAATTTATGATATTTAATTAGTATGGACGTGTATGTCTGTGCCAAATATTGCGTTTTTTCTGACAGTGTTTATTTTATTTTTATTTTTATACGATTTCTTTTTAGTATTGATATTTGTGATGTTAAAGTCTTCAAAATAATTAAAGAATTGTAATTAAATATAGATTTATATTTTTGTCACTAACCTATGTTATTTAATGGGATTTTAAGTTGTTGTTTTAATAACTTGCTGGTGTGTTGGAAACCTTTTCTGATAACCTGCATGTGTTTGTAATTAATAAATAAACAAATAAATTTGAGCTAAAAGACGTCTACTGCTAGACAAATGCATCCCTCAAGGATCTCCACAACGACAGGTTTTCTGATGCTCGCATCCTGCGGCTATCCGCTATGTTAAATGAATAATAATAATAACAAAATAAAATAATAATAAAATAAAATAATAATAATGCTTTTAAGCGAGTTTGCTGATTGCCTAAGAGGTGGCCATCTCGAGCTCATCCTTGCTTTGGAAGGCGCGTAACGACGTGAAGCCGTTGGTCTTGGCTGCATTGGCAATTTAGCAGACGATAACAACACAATCACTGTTGCGTAACAAATTAAAGTTGACAATTATGTCTAAATAAGTGTACATACAAGATCTAGATACAATTTGGATCTTTTCATTATAACCACACCTTTCTGATACTCGTTTTCTATACAATAATAAGTTTAAAAAACCCAGTCCGATCCGTGAATGTGTTATTAGTTATCGAGATTCAGTTCTATTTATGTAATTATTTTAAAATAATAAGTGAATAAAATTTACCCTATAAAAATTTTGTTAAATGACAAAACTTACATGGCAATACTTTTGTCGGCACTTCGGTAGGTAGAACCTTTGGCGCCGCCGCCATTGATGGAAAGTGTGGTCACATTTATAATATTAGCTAGATTTTGGGGTAATATGGGCAATTTCGGTACAAAAAATTTGCGTTTTAAATTACGATAACTCTTTTATTTTCATGAAATATTTGCTTTTTAATTTTTTCGTTACTGTTATTTGTATACTTATGTACCCCTTTGCCCTTTGCCTTTGAGTTTTTTTTTACATATTGTGTAAAAAAGTTGTCTCTCATAAATGGTCATCTTCTGTCTACCACCAGGTATCTCCACGATGTGGAGTCCGCAGCTGGCGTGGAAGGTTACCGGTTCACCCCCCCAGAAGACGTGTTCGCCACCGGAGAACACAACAAGTGCTTCTGCCCCGCCGGGCCGCCGTGCGCTCCCAACGGGCTGTTCAACGTGTCCCTGTGCCAGTACGGTGAGTGGACTCATCATCATCATCGGTAGAGGACGTATTCTCTACAGGGGAGCATAACAAGTGTTTCTGCCCCGACAGTCGACCGTGCACGCCCAACGGACTATTCAACGTGTCAGGACGGTCAGTCTACACATCATCAGCTCATTTCATGTCCCCCACTGCTGGGGCACGACCCATTCCTATGAATGGAAACACCACAAAGAGAACAGGCCGTAAACCACCAAATGCGTAACTCCTTATAACTCATGATAGCCGGAATGGGAAACAACAGAAAATTAAGATCGTTTAAGGATAGTTTACAACATCACAACATTATAAAATCATTTAAAATATTTATACAATACAGTGAAAAAATGTTTAATTAAATGTTGTTAAAAGATCACTCAAAAATTAAAAAGCTGTGTAAAGATTCAGTGCTTTAATTTTTTCACTGTATTTTATAAATATTTAATTCAGTTTCAGTGCAGCAATTAGCATTTAAAAATAAAAATAAAAATGTACTATAGCGTTGTGTTATCAAACTCGTGGTATTTCATTTGTAAAGATGAATCTGCATACCTAGCCATCGTAACATTAACCGTTGGATAGATGGCACTATGCCGCTAAAGCACTCAACAATTAAAAAAGTGCTTACGTCAGCCTTCCCGGTAGCATAATGGTCAGTGCGGCCGCCCGGATTGCAGAAGACCCAGGTTCGATTCCTGGCTGGGTCGGGTGGGCATTTAATTTTTTTCACTGTATTTTATAAATATTTAATTCAGCTTCAGTGCAGCAATTAGCACTTAAAAATAAAAATTAACTAAGAATGTTGTTGTACACACGGCGGCAGACCAACCTACCCAAAACTGTCAAATATCTACAATCAATTTTGAACTTTAAAGTTTGGTTATAAGGATCAATATTAATTGGAGAAAATTGACAGGTTTGGCTAGGTTGATCTGCCGCCGTGTGTATAAGTAATGAGAAAATAAAGCAAGCAACAAGCACTTATAGTGTTACTAGCCGTGTGTCGTGTGTTGAATTCCCGTCTGAGTCTAAACAATCAAAAGAGAATGTCTAACTAAATAACCAATACAGTTGGCGTAGGTCACCGTTCGCTAATAGCATGTACCACAAAATGAGGAGTCTCAGTGGAGTCTAAGCTAAGCTTCATACAGACGCGCTCGAGCAACGCACGCATAGACAACCTCCCACCACAAATAAGAAGACCCGCAGAAGGTGAACTTAACACATTCTGCGCTCGAGCCACTCACACATTTTTTTTTTTGAGAGAGATTGCTGATTGCCTCTACGGCATTTTCAGCTTCACCGGGCTTGTTTGGGGGCGGCGAGGAACGTAAAGGGTCCCTCAAGCCGTGTGAAACGAATTACCTTCGGAGGTTTCTAGAGGGAACGGCATCGCGCACTAGTGCGCGTCCCTGTGCCCTACTAGATTCTCCGAAGGGTTCGGATCGGATCGGGGAGCGGAGCAACCCGAGGGCGCCTCTAAAGGCACGGACCTCGGCTCGGGTTAACCGGGCCGTGGAGGAGGAGAGAAGCGCCCAGGTACATGTCTGTACCTGGTGTAGAGCGCGTGTGAACCGGTTCTTCGTACCCTTGTTCTACGAGTACGGTGTCTTGGGCCTAAACTGGTGTGCATGTTTAGTGTATTCTGTAAATGTGTGATGTCATTTAGAGGATCGGGACACTCACACATAGACCCCTTGCGCGGACACGGATGTCGGAAGTCGGAACATAGTGCCTTGTGTGATTTTCTTTAGACATTTAAAAATAAAGTTAGTAAAGTTACTCGCGTCCGTAGGTTTACCCTTGCGACCCTACATACGTGACCCCTGGGTGGTGGTAAATGAGTAACACTGTCTGAGTGGTAGAGCCACGCTGCGTTGCAGCACGAAATGGGCCGGCTCGCCCAGCGTAATACCACCCTCTCACAGAATATCGGCGTGAAACAATGGCACTCGTTGCTGTTGTGTTTCGTCGGCAGAGTGAAAGTACCGGAGGCCCATCTCTCACCCCTCCCCCCTCCCAATTCCTACTCCCTCCTCAAGATTCAACTCTTTCCTCAAGGCCGGCAACACATCTGCGATCACTTTGGTTTTGCGCGTGTCCATGGGCGGCGGTGATTACTTTCCATCAGGTGACCAGCCTGCCCGTTTGCCTCCTTTTTACATAAAAAAGGCATTCGATCACGAAATCTAAAATTGGCATGGCATTGAAGCAGCGCCTCCTGGCGGCATACGAGAAGAGTTACAATTTTGCCATACAACCACCTCACGGCCGCACCCAAAGTATGTAGCTCACGCAAGGTATACCTCCTTGTGGGTTATGATAGCCTGGTAATTTTCGTTTTCGTAAGCGTAATCGAATGAATGTGGATAGTAAACAAAATTTACACCTGCTTGCAACAGTCCGAGCTAGTATTGCAAGCAATAGTATAAAGTATCGATAGCCTATCGATACTATTGTGACCTTGTAAAAAGTAATAATATCGATAGGACTATCGGTAGTATCGATACTATCGATAGCCAATAGTATGCAATACTATTGATGAACACTAAAACTTTCGATACTATCGATCGTATCGATAGTATTGGTACTATTTGTATGCAGAACTATCGATACCCAAAATACTATCGATAGTATTGTAATATCGATATTCGGCGAAGAAGCAATAGTATTTATTTTAGATAGAAGGTGTTGAGGCCAGTCGTTCAGTCAATTGTGATTACTTAGTTATAAAGAATTTATTTGTTTTATTAGGTAATCTACAAATTTATTCCAAAAAAATAACAAAACAACATACAACATAACAAAACAAACAAAATTATCAGTTTTTTCTATTGCTATTTCGCCGAATATCGATATTAGAATACTATCGATAGTAAAATTACTATCGATAGTTAAATAAATAATATATATAAATAGTATCAATAGCACAAATAGTATTTAGATACTATCGATAGTATCTAAATTCAATAGTATCGATAGTATCGATAGTTTTACTGTTCATCAATGGTATTGCAAACTATTGGCTATACTATCGAAAGCCCTATCGATATTGTGACTGTTTGCATTGTTGCAACACTAGTCCGAGCGCTGCTGTTGCGAGGTACCGTGTCCGTGACAGGTTGTCTGAGCGTGCGTTGCTCAAACGCGTCTTAATGAAGCTTACATTCTGCAGTTCCCTCATATTATTTGTGTATGTACTCAAACGGTGATTTGCAAAATACAATTTTAGAATGTAAGCATTAGCACTGAACAGTTAATGGACGTAGTGTTGATTCTGTCTCAGCACCAAATGAGCAGTGACCTCATCGATGACTCAATCATAAATTGTTTACAAAACGATTGACAGGCCACAGTCAAACGTTTGAGTTGTATTCAATTAATGTACCTACACATATACATGTATTCACAGATATTGTTTTCTATAGTTTACGCGAACGGAGGAGCTCTATGGAGCAGTGGTTAACGCGCCCGGCCTGCGATAGCTAGAATAGAAGGTTAAGCTAAGGCTGGTCGTCAGATGGGTGACTAAAAATTTATCATCTCCAGCTCCTCCGTGCTTCGGAAGGCACGTAAAGCCGTCGGTCCCGGCTGCATTGGCAGTCGTTGACAACCACCGCACCGCACCGGGCCCGCGTGGTGGTTTACGGCCCGTTCTCCCTGTGGTGTTTCCGTCCATAGGGTAGGTTCGTGCCCAGCAGTGGGGACATAAAATGAGCTGGTGATTTATCTCGAGTTTGCGTTAACTATGTATTCGTTCACGTAAATGAAGATTCAGATAAATATTGGAGAACCTGTTTGACTTGTAGTAACCTTTTTCAATTAATAATAATAATATTAATATAATATAATAATAATAATAATAATATTAATACAATAGTAATTTGTCGACCTCCGTAGCCGAGTGGCTTGCACGCCGGACTTTGGGCGGCACTAACTGAGGTCCCGGGTTCGATTCCCGGTCGGGTCAATGTCGAAAACGAACTTTTCGATATTGTGTCGGGTCTGGGTGGTTGTGGTACCATCGTTGTTTCTGATTTCCATGAAACGAGTGCTTTAGCTACTTACTTAGGGATCAGAACATTGTATTGTATGTAATATAATAATAATAATAATACATCTTAAGAGGCTCTCGCTTGATGGTTGGATCAAGGGTCAGATTCAGAAAGCAGTACTCCTTGACACGGCACGTATTGTCAGGAGGTTCCTCACTCTGCAGCCCTGACCACCGATAGCTTGGGCCCTGCCCCGCTGCTGGCGGTACTCTAGAATTAGGTTTTTATAATGTTTTATTGCTTTTATATTAAAATATTGTAAAAATCTAGTTTTAAGAATGAAAATAAATAAAGAGTATAATAATAAGTATAGTATAAGAATAAGTATATCATCGAATATGGTAACTATTGTTTTACAAATAGTTTGATCATTTATTCCAAAAATGTAATCCACGTTGCATGCCGGGGCAGCCTCAAATTGAGGCGACACCTAGCTTTAAGTCTACAATATGTTAGAGCATATTGTAGACTCTAAGCTAGGTGACGCCTCAAACTCAAATACCTACAAGCAATAACTGGGGAGACCCAGTTATTGCTTGTAGGTAAGTATTTGTGTTTGTCTTATTGGTTGTTCTTTAAATAAATATTTAAGTAAATAAAGCAGTCGTTGTCAAGTTTTGTGTATAGGTACTATAAAATAGCTGGTGGTATATTTTTGCCTTTTTCCCAGATTCTCCAATCATGCTATCGTTCCCCCATTTCTACCTGGCCGACCCGAGTCTGCGCGAAGCTGTGGAGGGCATCTCCCCACCTGTCCCCGAGGAGCACAGGCTGTTCATTGACGTGCAACCGGTGAGTTACCATCACACGGCGGACTTAACGGCTGTGGCGTTCGCTACCAGGTGACTATAGGGTGGTGCAGAGATCCCGAGTCATCATAGCGGCACGGAGAGAAAGTGCAGGAGTTTTAGTAGGTATTTTCCTTCCAGGGTTCTTGTGTCTAAAACTCGTTTGAAGGCTCGAGTCTCATTAGAAGGCTCGAGCTTCGCCCTTGAGCCCAATAGTAGGCTCGCGAGTCGCGACTCGAGTTTCGGGCCCTATGCAAGACTCGAGTTGGGGCTCGAGACTTCTGAGACTAGAGACTTCAATGATTTTTAGACTCTGGAGGCTCGAATCTTTTAACAACACTAGGAGTCCCATCTGCATCCTCCCGGGCGCAGTGGTATGCATAAATGCATAAAGATGCAGAGATAATTAAATGACATTGATGGTGGGATGCAATTATGTGCGATGTCAAGAATCACATTAAATATTTTCTGTAACTACAGTTTTCGGAAGCGTCGTATAAGAAGGAACTTGCATAAAATACTTTCTGAAGCGTCGTATAAATAAGAAGGGATTTACACAAAACACTTTCTGTTACTAGTTTTCAAAAGCTTCGTATAAGAAAATAAGAAGTGATTATCATAAACTATTTTCCCATTTCTACAGGAGATGGGCATCGCGATGCGCGCGCGCGCCCGCATCCAGATCAACTTAGCAGTCTCCCAAGTGGTGGACATCAAGCAGGTCGCCAACTTCCCGGACATCGTGTTCCCCATACTGTGGTTCGAGGAGGTGAGTTGACGCAATTGTTGATGTTAAGTTACGGTCAGCGCGGCCGATGTGTGGATAGGGTGACCAAACTTTTCTTTAACATAATCAAAGAGAGCTCCGAGGTGGAACAGACAACATATTGTTGATGGTATATGATGTGCGAGCGTCTTTGAACCTTAGTGAATTTGGAAGTTAGGCAGCTGGTTGATTATTTTCACGTCCCAGACCAGCATGGGATACTTAGTTTTGACGTCAATAAGTGCCTGTTTAAAATTATATCGAATAATAATGATTTGACTTTGACTTAAGTTACATTTCACTGTTTGTTAATATTGTTAGTAGATCTTGCTAGGTTGGAATTGTTAGTCGAAAAAAATTGTTTACTTTTTACACAAATACAAAATACGGGTTGGTACCCTTTATTTAAATGGAACGCCTAGGACTTGTGAACTGGAGCCTTATAAAGGGCGACCCTGTATTTCAGGACTCCATGACTCACTCGTTAATCGAGGCGTGAACTTTATACATAATATATCTAAGGGCCGCCTTTAGCGTCGAAAGCCTTCTACATATTTCGCCAACAGACCTTGTTCTGTGCCAGTCTGGGCCATAGCGTTCCTGATATCTTTGATTTGGCAACAGCTTAACATTTAAATTGTTAAGTGTTTTTTTTTTATATATTTTAGCGTTTTATTAACGCTTAAATATACTTAAGTAAAATTTAAACACTGAAAAAAGACGACAACCTCAGGCGGGAATCGAACCACGCACCTTCCGCATTCCGGGCGGCTGCCTTAACCACTTGGCTACCGAGGTCTGGCTTTCACCCGTCGAAATCCGTCTAAAAAACATAAGCATCAAGCACTGAAAAATTTCGACGGGTGAAAGCCAGACCTCGGTAGCCAAGTGGTTAAGGCAGCCGCCCGGAATGCGGAAGGTGCGTGGTTCGATTCCCGCCTGAGGTTGTCGTCTTTTTTTTTTTTTTTTTTTTCAGTGTTTAAATTTTACTTAAGTATATTTAAGCGTTAATAAAACGCTAAAATATATAAAAAAAACACTTATCTATAACGCAGCTTCATCTTAACCGAATGTTCAAATATTTGTAAAAATATTTCTTTCGGATCTCAGAGGTGAAAACTTCTAAGATTGATGAAGCAATGTTGACTAAAAAACATAAGCATCAAGCACTGAAAAATTTCGACGGGTGAAAGCCAGACCTCGGTAGCCAAGTGGTTAAGGCAGCCGCCCGGAATGCGGAAGGTGCGTGGTTCGATTCCCGCCTGAGGTTGTCGTCTTTTTTCAGTGTTTAAATTTTACTTAAGTATATTTAAGCGTTAATAAAACGCTAAAATATATAAAAAAAACACTTATCTATAACGCAGCTTCATCTTAACCGAATGTTCAAATATTTGTAAAAATATTTCTTTCGGATCTCAGAGGTGAAAACTTCTAAGATTGATGAAGCAATGTTGACTAAAAAACATAAGCATCAAGCACTGAAAAATTTCGACGGGTGAAAGCCAGACCTCGGTAGCCAAGTGGTTAAGGCAGCCGCCCGGAATGCGGAAGGTGCGTGGTTCGATTCCCGCCTGAGGTTGTCGTCTTTTTTCAGTGTTTAAATTTTATTTAAATTGTTTACAAAAACTTAATCACTAATGCAGAAAGCCAATAAAAGCCATCAACAATATTACAGTAACCCTTAATAAAAACTTAATACAAACAAAATCGAATCAACCTTACACTTTGACAACGCACGAGTCTGAGATCTATTTTTATAAATGTTTATAAATATTTATATTTCAACCTGCACTTATAATAATTATGAATATAAGTAACTATACATATTTACATAACCAGAAGATTACAAGATTACTATTAAATATATGTGCATACAATATATTATTTAGAGACTGAAATTAATATCAATAACAACTTACCACTGTAAAATTGTTAAAATGTATACCGTATGATGTGTCTATACAGTGGAAGGAGACATAATCTTATCTTATCTTACCTTATTTATTTGTAACAATACTTATTTTATCTTATCTTATAATATCTATGTTTGGTAACTGCCAGGGCATCGACGAGCTCCCTGCACAAGTATCCTCGCTCCTGCGGCTGGCGACGCGCGTGCCGCCCGTGGCGCGCGCCGCGCTCGGCTGGGGGCTGTGCGCGCTCGGGGCGCTGCTCATACTGCTCGCCGTCACCTGCCTCATACGGTGAGCGCACGCTATCACCATCACCAGCATCGTCACCATCGTACAGCGTACACAAAGCACACGAGAGACGGAGGCAGTTAGTTCCATAGGGCAGCCACGGACATTATGCCGCGGCGCGGTCTTTTTGCCCTCTGTGTGCGTTGGTAGTATAGGATTTCCTTTGCGCTATCGTTCGCGGTCAAACATACCGGCCCGGTCCGCCCCGCCATATGCAAATCGCCTTACTAATCGTATCTAATCTCATCTCTCAACAGGTCGTCGCACCGGCAAAGCACGCTAAGACTTGAAGGGCATGCGGTGGCGAAACCTCCACCGGCCAAGACGCCGAGCAAGGAGAACGGCTACGAGCTCAACAGCAGGAGATAACTAAAGATACGCGACACATGTAACGTTAGTAGTGCCGTCCGATACAGTCAATAATTAGTTGACTTCATTATTGACTGACTTCAGAATTGTAAGACTTATATAATTTTTTCGTACTAATATCAGAGTGCTTTGTGCGAGGTTTTTTGACCGTAACGAAAACGTAATTTTGTATGGCTTTATGACAAACTAGGAGACTTCTTATTTGCGTTAACGTTATGGAATGGTAAATAAAACTCGTTCTAGGCACCTAGTAGTCTTGTTGGAAACACTAGTTAATTCAATGAAATATGCAGTTGACTTTAGTTAACTTAAACTTGAATATGTTTTGACAATTTTGGACTTCAATGAAATGAAATTGTCATTTCTTTTCAGCAGCCCTGTACGAAACAATAATTGAATTTAATATCGAATCAAAGTTGACTTCAATAATTGACCGACTTCCATTTCAAAAGGCTTCAATATGTAAACGGCTGACTTCAATTGAAATAAAAGACTGGATTATCAACGAAAGTGTTTTACATTATATAAATATTATTGTTAATTAAATTTACACAACTCTTAAGTGCTAAAATATAATAGGGAATTGATGTGCCAGCTTGTTACTTATTGAAGTACGTTTGAGTAGTTCCACTGGTTCTAAGAGTGGGTGCCACTTCATTTGCGCAGCCGCCTGTGGCACTAATGTTAGTGATTCCGAAATAGCGATAGTCCTGCTATCGATAGATACCTATCGAGCCTATCACTAACTAATATATTGTGTAGGTACTTGATACGTATAAATGACGTTTATAATATTTAAATTAATTGTAATGTGATTTTAATTTAATTTTCATTACACTTTGAGAACCATATGTAGGTACCTACTTATTTAGTTTTCTACTATCATCATCACAATTTTATGTCTTTGAAGTCAGTCAAGAGTCAAAACGATACAGTTCGGAGACCGCTCAATGCGCTGTACTAAGACATTGAAATGTTATCTTCTAAGTTAATTAAAGACTTGTTCTTTTATAGTTCCAAAATGAAAATTGGAAGAGCAGTGATGATTATTTGCGACTGCTTTTCTGAGAAGCTACGGCAAAATCGATTCTATTTATCGTCTTCACTACGTAATTCATCGTTAATTAAATATAGAAAAGAAAAAGAAGATATGGAAAAGAAAATGCTTAATACAAAATTATTTACATATCCCAAACACTTTGTGTTTATGCGATGTGTGACCTGCCTAGGTTAAAATAGGTTAACCTAAAAATAGGTTAACCTTAACAATTGTTAGAAACATCACATCATACTTAATTTAAATTATATTTAACTTGATTTTTTTGCTTTCTTTTTCAATATCAAGAACTTGCTTAAATTTCATAGAAAAGTAATGCGTCGTCGTACGAATGATACAATGTTATAACCAATAAGTAATAACTTTGTATCTATCGACTACCTGCGAGTCTCCTTCTCTAGTTTCACTCGCGTACCCATAAAAGTAGGTATGTAAATTGAATAATTGATACAAACTGACTCGTGTTTACAGACATTACAATTGTTTTATTGTGAATACTAAGGTTTTAATGTAGACGACATGGCTTACCCTATTTTTCCAGAGTTGGGATTTAAAAGTAACTTTTCGTGTTATGTTGCGACAATGCATTTCACGAGGACTTACTTTTGACAAATTAAATAATATCGTGAACAATTTTTATTTTCTATTTTTAGGCTGTCTAACTGTAAAGGCTCCATTTCCGCAAATAAATTGGAATTTTATTGGCATTTCTCCTTATGTTATCAATCGTATACCACCTTAAATGCTACTATTATTAATTCTTAAGTCTTACGTTTGTGATAGTACTATCGTATTGTTTCCAATGTTTAAAAAATGAAATATATTTGTTATTTGAACAAATTATTATAATTGTAAATTGACATTGTAAAGATTTGTTTTGTTTTAAAAGATGGTTTTAATTCTTTGAATATGACTGTTTATTTTTAATACTGTAAATATGAATTGTATTTTTAACTCTATCTCCTTGGGCTTAGGGATGCCATCTATTCGTTTGTTCAATGACGAATGAATATAATAAATGAAACTATTTTTTAATTATATTACCGATAGCTACTAGTCTAATGTGGGTCCGTCCATAGGTATTGTAGGATTTTAACACATATTTTTTATAACTTTTTCCTAGTTTATACTTTCTTGAGGAACGGTATTTTAATCTTAAGTCATTAACGTATACTCGTACTAGAACATAATTTTAAAACTTGAAGAACATTTCTTCCTTACCAACTTTACGAATAGGTACGAAATAATTTTCCTGGTCTTCCAAAATATGACTTCTAGTTGCTAGTACGCCTATACAAATTTTACATTACTATATTCCACATGAATATATTCTTTTCTTCCAGAAAAAAGTTTATTATAGCGAAATTAAGAATATAGCAAAGACAATTTCTTATTATCAAAATTATTAACAGTTAAATTGGTATTGCAGTCTTTTAAATATAAATGACCGACTTCAACTAGTTGAAGTCACCCATTTATTAGGAAATAAATATAAATACATTTAATTTCTTGTCTCTCTTTTCTTTTATTGAATGCTTTAGTAATATGATACTTACCTATCAAATACACATCACATATTACTATAATGTTATATTCATTACCAACATTCCATTAATAAGTCTCATTCCAAACTTTAGAATTAGAAGGAACGAATTATAACTTATTTGAGTATTACAAATACTTCTTAACACTTGCTGGATATTCCTAGAAGTGCTTCATTCAGACCAATAAAAAGTTTCTAATTAAAAAAATCTGCCGCTGCGTTCTTTGAGGTGCTATTTTAAAATATTTGGTTTGTAATGTAATTCTTTGGAAAAAAACAACTATTATTATTATGGAAAATGTTAAAAGACATTTTGTTTAAATCACGTATCTATGTATAAGTACTTAAAGATATATTTTCGAACTACATAATCGAACGACGTGAGATTTTGTGTGTATATTTTTATTGTGCGCATGGTACGCGCCTGTTTTGCTCAAACTCAATTCGATGCATCACTTTGTATAATTGTATGAGGAGCATTGTTTGTAAATAAATAAAGGTGTAAGTTTTATGTTTTTCGTTTTATTCTTTTATTTTTGTATATTTATTAGCGGCCTTTGTTCGACTTAGTCTACGTGACCCCTGTATCCCGTGATGGTATCACGCAACTGTCTGCTCTATACCAGGTACAGACATGTACCTGGGCGCTTCTCCTCACCACCACGACCCGGTTAACCCGAGCCTTTAAAAGGCGCTCTCAGGTTGTTCCGCTCCCCGATCCGATCCAAACCCCACGGAGAATCTAGTAGGGCGCGGGGACACGCAGTAGTGTGTGATGCCGTTCCCTCTAGAAAAACTCTGACGGTGTTACGATTCACACGGCTTGAGGATTCTCGCCGCCCCTAAAAAAAGCCCGGTGAAGCTGAAAACGCCCAATGGCAATAAGCAAACTATCAAAAATAAAACGAACTGTCCCCTCCCCCACGACTAAGTCAACCTAAACAGAGATCCTAGCCTTTATTTTTAGGTTTTTTTTTAAATGACTGCTTTGTCTAATGCCCCAAGCTGAAGCGGAGTCCCGACGAGAAATGAAGGCTGAAATAAATACAATAACATAACTTAATCTACACTAACAACTTTCTAGAGCAAGTACCCAAGGCCGCCAGACGTTAATTATTTTCTCAGACTAAATATGTTGTATTGTACTGTTAGTATGTACTTTAAGTGTATGCATATCTGCTAACTTGGGTCAATGACCAATTATAATAAAATCATCCTAACCTCCTTCACATATCATTTTATATCTGTGGAATCTTTCTAACACGTGCGGTTAAGAAACGTGTCCGTCAGCTATACATAGTTAATACTCTTATTAGATATAGGTCGCGCCAAACTTCTAGTCCCCTCTGAAGTTGCTTCGCGCAGCTGTACAGTCAGGCCAAAGCAACAAACAACAACAACGAAATAATGTGGATAACAGAAAAAAAAGAAAACTTTACAAAAATAGAACAACACTTAATTTACGCAACGCGACTGTACTTCGCTACGAATACAAACGTGAGTTGTATGAACAGTGAACGCACACTAGCGAGTGTAGTGAGACGGCGGATGCAGCGGCGGGGGAGGGGTGTCGGGCCCTGCCGCTCGTCCCCGCCTTCGTCCCGCTGACGCCTATTTTTTACTACTGCGACGCGAATCGCGCCAACTTCAGAGGCGACTAGAAGTTTAGCGTGACCTATACTAGCTGTTACCTATTTTTTTTACGGGTAAGCACAGTTCCTTGATCTCGTCTGATGTTAGTGATGATAAAGCCAATGATGAAAACACACTTTACCCGGGATCCTCATCTAGTGAGGCAATGACTATCTTATATCTATCTGCCGGAACACAACAATGCTACAAACATTGATGTTATGGCGAAATAATTTAGATAAGATGGTGGTGGCTAGCCAGGCGGACAAACAAGCCCTACCACCAACCAAACCGAGTACACACAAACATGTACCCCCCGCTGGTAATCGAACCCGGGACCTCTGGGTCTAAACCAGTGGTCATAACCACTAGACCACAGAGGCGGTTACGTACGACTTCGTTTGCAAGACTACACTATCTTATAGGAACCTGATACCGGGATAAAGTATTTTATGCCCTACCTAGTCCGGGTCATGGTCTGTATTTCAATCAATTATGTTCAAAATTATTCAAAATCATTCAAATCCGTTAAGCCGTCCTTTTTTCAAAAAAAAATTTTTTGTTGGTTACCTCCCCTACACGTGAAGTGGGGATGTAATTTTTTTTCTTGTCTACCCCATAGTGTGGGGGTGTCGGTGTATTTCAAAAATATTGTGGGTTTGTGGAAACAGTTTTTTGATAGTAGTAGTAGACGACCTCCGTAGCCGAGTGGCTTGCACGCCAGACTTTGGGCGGCGCTAACTCCTGAGGTCTCGGGTTCGATTCCCGGTCGGGTCAATGTCGAAAACGAATCTTTTCGATATTGTGTCGGGTCTGGGCGGTTGTGGTACCGTCGTTGTTTCTGATTTCCATGGAACGAGTGCTTTAGCTACTTATCTTGGGATCAGAACAATGTATGTGAAGTTGTCTCATGTTTATTTATTTATTTATATTTATAATGTAGATAAAATGTTAAAATGTTAAAATGATAAAATGTTCAAAAAAGCCCTCTTCTCAGAGTCCGCATTATTGAGATGGGCTACGGAACCCTACACTGCGCGTGGTCCGACACGCACTTGGCCGGTTTTTTATTTATATACAGATATATGGTACAATCCATCAGCAGTGTTAGCGAATAAATAAACGTAATTAATTATTCAAGATTTATTGAAGTAATATTTGCGTGAATGACAATTTATGTTTTCTTCATCATCTAATAATAGTTGTTAAACTAGAGTGCAAGTGTTACTTACCGAACATTAATAATGTTAACTACTAAAGTAGGTACATAAAGTAGGTACATACAGTATGTATAACTAAAAAAAATTAAAACACATCGGCATACTAAATCATATTTTTTTTAAGTTACAAGATGAATCTTTTATATTAACCCATAAAATGACATCATGAAATGAATGAAACATTTTAGTGTTGAAAACTCCTTTTTGAAACTATTTATTGTATTGTATATTATTATGTCAACAAAAATATAATTTATGACAACAATATAGTTAAGTTAGGCAAAAATATACAAATATTATTATGTTAAAAGTAGTGCGACAGTATTTAGTATACTAGAATATTTTAAGTGGATGATAGATAAGTAAGACAAGACTGGTACTGTAGGCACATCCACCTATACCATACTATCAAATTTCTTGAATGAATGTTCAACCATATGCCAATTCCATAAAGTTCAAAGTCTATTAAAGAAATTTGACAGTTCGTGGTAGTCTCTTAACTGTGTCAATGTGAAAGCTACAGGATTTACAAAACAAAGGCACCATTTTAAAACTTACAATGTGAAGTTATCTGATAGGTGAAGCTATTGGCCTTACAAGTTGGCGACATAATTGATTTGAGAAGGCAAGACATGGCAAGCTAAAAACACCAACATACTAGAACTTATTACAATATATTTATTTCAACTTTAGAACAATACATAGAACAAAACACAATTGCAAAATATAAAAAAAATGTGTAATTTTAAATATTGAAAAAAAAAATTACATAGCTGTTTTGCTTTTTACATTGTATTTGTTGGTTATATTAGCTTTTGTTTTGTTTTTCAATGCTCAGAATAATTAAATGAATAGAAATAATTTATATTTTTTTTGTTTAAACTGCACTATGCTAAAATCACTCGCCAATTTTAGGTAAATTTGCCATAATTACCTTTTTTCTAGAAATATATTTTTTTCTTATTATTTATCATCACTTACTTGCTCTGTTACCAATCTTAATAATAATAATCAAAATTAAATATAATTAAATATTTTTTAATGATTTCATATTAATGAGTTCATATTATTAATATTTATTTAGTGCAAGAGCGACTTTCCGGTGAGAAAAGTATTCGATTATGCTATCTTTCAGTCACATGTGATTTTTTTAAATTAATTTTTCATAAAAAAATTTTTAAATTAAAGGATATTCCAAAATACTTTAGTCGATATTAGTTGAATTATGAATACTTATGCAATATTATACGATTATAACTAAAACAAAAATGCAATTGAATAAATAACAAAAATAAATACATCGAGATGGCAAAAATAATAATAGTATATGTACGAAAAGAAATATATACCTACTTACAATAAATTATATTGCATGCGTTTATGGATCGGATTGAAGAGGGCTAATTTATCTTATGTTGCCGACAAGACAAGAAGTGGAAAACCTTCGATCAATTATGTAGGTACTATATAAAGAATCGGAACAAAAATTAATCTCGAGAGTGGTCCTGTTTAAATTGGATAGCATCAACAAATCCAGCTTAAAATATGAACCCTAAATATTAAATATAAAGATTAAATTAAGGTTGCAAAATATTTGTACTTAATAGTTTCAGTTTTCCAGAAATATTGTAATTTTTTTTTATTTATCCCAGATTCCGGAAAGTTCGTACAGACTTCTTAGTAGTCAAGTAACATATAAAATCACTCGTATTGTGTAAAACTATTTCCGGGATCCGGGGTTTCATAAAATTAATTACCGAAATAGAAATGGAAATAGAAAGAATTGTTGATTGGTACAATTACACCACATCATCATCATCATCATCAGCCTACACTAGTCCACTGCTGGGCATAGGCCTCTCCTTGTGCACGCCACCGAGCACGATCCGCGGCTACCATCATCCAGCTCTTGGCAGCCACCTTGCGGAGATCGTCGCTCCACCTAGTCTGAAGGCGTCCTACACGTTTGCCGATACGCGGTCTCCACTCGAGAACGCGTTTACCCCAACGGTTGTCGGTTCTGCGGCTAATGTGACGGCCCACTGCCAATTCAGCTTGCTGATCCGATGGGCTATGTCGATTACTCTCGTTCTGTCGGATCACCTCATTCCGAAGAAGTAGAATATAATACATACATTTATGCGTCGGTGAAATGTTGGTGGTTTTAACCGCTCTTTTTTTTGTCGGCAACTTTAGGTAAATTAGGTATTTATTAAAACCCTTCACTCCAATCATTTGCATTACGCATGTCGTGATATTATACAGGTGTCAGAGAAATCAATACAAAGCAGTATCTGGACGACGGAGCTTGTGATTATAAGAGAATGCCTACTTAAATATTTTGGTAATCACATTCAAATTAATTTCTGAAAACTGTCAACAGATAGCTTGTCGTCCGTTTCAGACGTGTAGTCCAGTCACTTTACCGATCAACCTCGGAATAAGAGATAATAAGCTGAATTCTCGTATATACCTTAATTTTGGCGTACTATAAGTTGTCTTAAAAGCCTCATAAAATCCCGTATCTGCGTCGTCAAAGGTTTAAAAAAAATAGTACTTTGCGCGAATCACGGTTTCAATTGCTCCAATGATGTGAACATCTATTAAAAATTGTAGGCATAAAATTTTCAACAACAACTTTTAAGACGCCAAAATAAAATTATATATGAAAATTCAGCTTATTATCTCTCATTCCAAGGTTGACCCCCTTTTATGCTAAAAGTGTTGATTTTTGGGACATCCTGTATAACGTATAAACATACATAATAATTATGTTACTTTATAAAAACATTCAAGTGTTCACATAATATGTTCACCACGTGAACAGATTTTATATTTAAAGCGAAACTTATAATATAATATTATTATAATTAGGAAAAACCTTATCAACATAATATAAAAAAAAATCATGAATAAAAAAAATATATGAAGCCTTTCTTTGAAAATTAGATTACATAATATAATTTATTATTGAATAATAACCCTATTTAACAGTTTCACAAACAAATCATAATTTTTAATGTAAAAAGCAGTGAGAAAATAATATCTTTTTACTACCAGCAAGCTGCAGCTGGAATGTTTGCGACCTTGACAATCCACAAAAAGAAACGTTAAAACTGACTGGTAAAAATTAATTTCATTAAAGTCGGTCTTAACAAGATGCCCTGTGGTACCCCGAAGCAAATTACTTCAATACCTTTCATATAACTGCCCAATATAATTCACTGCAAAGGACCTAAAAAGTGATTCAGAAACATGCAAGGCCTTGGCATTGTTATCTTCTGATATAATTTTGTTTAAACTTGTCAGTGCATTCATAATACAAATTGGAACGGTATCAAATGCCTTGCAAAGATCATTAACACTCCAACGTTGGCTTTAAGTAAATAAATCAGGGACAATAGTTGTTAGTGACTGTCACCAACCAAACCGAGTACACAATCATGTACCCCCACTGGGAATCGAACCCGGTACCTCTGGGTCTAAGCCGGTGGGTAGTACATAATTGATCGAAGATTTAAAAGCATAAAATGAGACGTTCATTGATGATGAATAATAGTGATGCATTTAGCTATTAAGTTAATCTCACACAAAGCATGCCTTCATTACTATGTAAAGGAATATATCAACTTCAACTTTTGTTTATGGCAACCGGGCCACTTTTAGGTTAGCGACCATTACTGCCAATGACATAGTGGCATCAGTATTCAACACAGTTTTCGCGCCAAAAGATAACACAGATTGGAATTTTACAGGACCTAGGAAGCAGGTGGTCTGTATTCAATGTTGCTAAACACTGTTGGTGATTCCTAATTTTCTTCGCCTTCTTTTATTTATGGCATGTTTTGCGTCTACATCCGAAACAATTCCGCCAATATCACGTAGGTAGCCAATACACGGAAGGATTCGTATGGAATAAATTACAATTGCGTTTTTAAGCAAATTTACCAAGAACAAGGACAACACAAAATCCAAGTAAATATTCTTATGAGATGAGAGTTCATTATGAGAATTCATTAGAGCAAACAACACAGAATGAAATGACACTGTAAAAAAAATACCTAAACTAACCATTTTCAGATCTTTTTGTGTTTAGAATTATTATAAATTTATAATAGTTAGTGTTTTTGATCGTTAGCTTACTTTTCTTTTACCTGTCATCAGAATAATATTTTATTAACTTACTGTATCCAATTTAAGTTTCTATAATTTTCACTATATTCAGTAAGTGAAATAATTAAAAAATATATTGTTTACCCAAATGGGTATAAGTATGGGGCTAAGTATACATAAAGACAGCCATCATTGATTTCGCGCGCGGCCAATTATACGCATTCTTTCATTTTGTTTTTCAATTATTTAATTCTCAACTTGTATATGCAAAATAAACCAGCATGTTTCAAAATTAATAAATTTGTCTTTAAATTCGACCTGTCCTACCTGTTGACGATTAAAATCACCAACATCAAGTAAGTAACCTACAAAAAAAAGCAACTAATTCAATTGTGAATTATTGACAAAATTTTTTCTTGGGAATACCTTCACTTGCATCAACTTCAGACGAAACGTCTGGAATTCTTTCTCGTTTTATATTCCTCACAAAGTGTTTAGCATGATTTGTATTTACAGACACCATAGATGCTCTTTTCACATTAATTGGGGCATTTGATACATCACTAGTCAGTGTTACATGCGGTATTTCAAGTCGAGCGTTTGTTTTTCCTACTCCATCTAGTTTAGATAAATCTATTAAAATTTGCTCTTTCAATTTTGAACTAATGGTAACATTATTTGATGTTATAACTGTACCAAGCACTTGTGTTACAGCGTTTGTTTTTGAACTATCTGCAGTTATAGGTTTTAACGTAAACGGAAGTTCTTGTATTACACTAGTTTTATCACCTTTTATTTTAGGTTTGGAATCTGCAATGGGCACTGTCGATTTTAAGTTAGAACCTGTAAAGTTTTCAACGAAACATTTAAACGAATTCATGTAATTACTTTTTACGTCACTCTCTTTCTTAACATTGACCGGTTTTAGTAATATCTCCTTTGTTTTAGCATCAAAGTGTAGTTTCTTCCCAGATACTGCGATTGCAGGCCTCTCCTTCCTCATACGTTTCAGTACGGGACTGTTTCTTTCTATTTTGATATTCTCTAATATAACTGGACTGTTTTCTATATTCTTAATTGGATGAATTATAGGTTTCTCTTCTTGCTTCGTTACTATATCTTCGACGTCGAGTTTTCCATCGATACCCTTGATCAGCATAAAAGCGTTGCCGGTTTTAGACGTACTAGGTATTACGCCGTCGAAACAATTTCTGGATGTCATCTTGTTAGCTATAAGCATTGAACATTCGCCAATACTCAAGTCTGTGAGAACAGTGTTGACATTGGAGCCCGAGTGGTTATCTACAGCTGGATCTGCGCCATTTTCGACTAATAACTCAATAGTCTTCTTGAATTCCGCAGATATTTTGGATTTGTTGCCGCGATCTGTGAAAAAAGCATTGACCTTTATATCACCTGATGTCAAGTGATGATAAGGCCGAAGGTGGAAGCGCACTTCACCCGGAACCCTCAACTACTGAGGCACTGGCTATCTTATCTCTTACTGTCGGAACGCAACAATTTTACTTACATTGTCGTTATGGTGTCAGATTCAGATAAGATGGTGGTGGGTGACCTAAAGATATCAGCCCCCCAACCGCCTAACTCTATCGACATCGCTCTCGCTATCGCGCTCTATAGTTTATGGCTTCATTTTGTAATTTCTAAAGCGATATGAAAGCATTAAGAAAGCAATATCGAAAGCTATAGCCTATAGCTTTCGATATTGCTTTTATATAGCTTTCGAAATGGCAAGATTACGCCATAAACTATAGAGCGCGATAGCGAGAGCGATATCAATAGAGTTAGGCGGTAGGCCCCCAGGTTCGATTACCACTGGCGGGTATTAGTTAGTGATTCCACTCGTTATTAGCTTCCCACCACCTTCCTACAACCATCTTATCTAAATTATGTCGCCATAACTTCAATGTTTTTTGTATTGTTGTGTTCCGGCAGCTAGAGATAAGATAGCCAGTGCCTCATTAGTTGACGGTTCCGGGTGAAGTGCGCTTCCACCTTCGGCCTTATCATCACTTAACATCAGGTGAGATGAAGGTCAAGCTCCTTCGCTTGCGTGCTTTATAACACGCTCAACGAGGCTTCTTTGTTAAGTTGTTAGCAGTCATTTCACATTTCGGTATCACATACAACCTTCATACAGTATATACGGTCCCATAGTCTCTCATTCAAACTGCATACATTACCATACAGTCCCATACAAACTTCAGAGCTCTAAATCTTTTAAACCAATAAGCCAATTTTAATGAATATTCTACAATGTTGACAGATAAGCGGTCTAGCTATATTATAACATAATAAAAAGTTAAAAAAGTTTTTATAAACGTGATTAAAATCCTACTAATATTATAAACGCGAAAGTTTGCAAGTATGGATGGATGTTTGTTACTCTTTCACGTAAACACTACTGAATGGATTTTAATGAAACTTTCCTCATGTACAGACCATGACCCAGACCAGCATATAGGATAATTTACTTTTTTTTTTACTGTAGTCTTCGCGAACGAAGTCGCGGGCAACAACTAGTCCCCTATAAAGAAAATTTCAATCTCATCAAATCATCATCAACAGCCCAATGCTGGACACAGGCGGCTCAATGCATTTCGCTGAGCCAAAAATCAATGAATCTGTTGAGCAAATGTTTCTATTTATATTTCCTATTAACTGTTAGCATCTCTGTATTTCCCTTAAATATAAAAAGTTTCATTAAAATCGGCTTAATGGTTTGAAAGAATTAGAGCTTTGAAGTTTGAATGGAAGATTGTATGAGACTGTATGATAGGTACTGCATGAAGTTTGTATGGAAGACAGTTTGGGACTGTATGTACTGTATGACAATTTGTATAAGAAACTGTATAAAGTTTGTATGAGACTGTATGAAGTTTGTATGGGAGAGTGACTCACGGCTCGAGTCTAAGCACGCCCCAGCGACGGCGAAGTATAAAGCAGTGTTCCCACTGTTGGGGTTCTGTACGTTGATCGTGTCGGGCGCAGCTTGTATGAGGGTCTCCACGTTCTCGAAGTTAGCCAGTTTGCAAGCGACCATGAGTGGTGTATTGCCTAAAAAGAAAAAATATAGCGTGTTTCATCAGATTATTCATTTATTAAATAAATGAATTACAACACAATTACAAAAGCATTTTTTAAACAAATTACAGTTGCTAAATGCACTATGGCAACGCGACTGCCACTATTTGCGGTTGCTACAAACGGTCGGTGTATTTTATAGCCGTCATGCACCTTTGGTTCGTCAATCGTTCGCTCGTGGCGCTATCGCAGCGTGCTACGTTCCGTAACACGAAATATCAATTGCAAATGGTTGCGATCGCGACTGTCACTTAAAAATCGGTAATAGCCTGCCGGTGTACGATTGCATTGTATTCAATTGTTGCCAAAGTCAACAAGGGACCGCAGAGCTGAGTATATAGTTTTAATTTCAACTCGATACCTCCACGCGTTCTGTTAAATGAAATCAAAATTTCCCGCCTTCTTAATAGAATGTCACTCACTGTCTATGTTAACTTTAGATGGCGTTTTTTACTCTATGCTGCTCTCTCGGTTCGCCCTCGTTGTTTCTAATTAACACTCAATTAATTGTATTAGTCCGTTTTATTTCAACACCGAGATAAAGGGTCTAGACAGACAGACTGACAGACCGACAGTCAGACAGACGGACAACAAAGTGATCCTATAAGGGTTCCGTTTTTTCCTTTTGAGGTACGGAGCCCTAAAAATGAGTTGCCGACCCCTATTTTTAATGATTAAAGGAAAAAGATCACTGTCGATCCCATGCTGGTATGGGACGTGAAAAGAATGTACCAGCTGGCTAACTTTCCGAGCATGTCGTAGCCGACTAAGGGACAAGGGCTCCAAGATGCTCGCACATCAGGCGATCGGCTGCAACCGATCACTGATGTCATCTATCCCACCTCGGAGCCCTACTTTGATTATGCTAAATGTGGCGTCGAGGTCTCTAACGGCGAGTTTAATCAAAATTGGTGATTTCGATGCTCTGTCTACCCCTTTTTGGGAGAAGGACGTGAGTGTATGTATGTATGTATGTATGAATGTATGTAAGTATGTATGTATGTATGTAGTTTGTATGTGGTATGTATGTGTGGCATGCAATAAATAATTTTGAATTTGAATTTGAATTTAAGTATGTAGGGTTATTGGAAATACGTAGCTATCAATTTGCCTTAAAAATGTACCGCTTTAAAAATTAATTACTTAATACGAATTATATTATATTTTTTTTAAAAAGAAGTGGGTCACGCTACTTTAAAGTGGATTTAAAAAAGAACTTACGTATTTAATGGTTGTTTTCGGTGTTTTTAGTTTGCTAACACTCTAGTACGTAATAATAATGCAAAAATAAAACAGAAAAAAAGAGAAAAATAATTTTATTTCGAAATCAGTGCACTTTTGCCCCATCCACCCGAGGGCAATTTGATAGCTAACGATCTTTACTATCACCCCGTAAAGGGATCGCTACGTATTTCCAATAACCCTATACATATACCAGTTTCGAACACTGGTGACATTATATCCATTATTAATACAAATATTTGTCAAATATCATGAAAAATAATTTGAAAAAAAAAAATATGTTAATGACGTAGTTTACGACATTGAATAGGGCTCCTTTGGCTTACAGCGTAAGAGTGGACAGTGTTGATTAATTTGGGCGAGTTGGACAGAACCACGATTGCAAAGAGGTAGTTCATCTGACCCGGTATCTCATGGGGTGCGGACTCGAATCCCGCACGTGGAAATCTTCATGTAATTACCCGAACATAATCGATAAATCGATAACGTTCGACTGTGATTAATTAAGGGATTTCCCTCAAATCGAGTAGGTAAAATCAATAAATAATTATATTATCGTAAAGATATGTATAACATGTCCGTGCTTTGAAATAATTTAATCGTTAATTAAGTTAATTTTATTATAAAACTTTTTACGGTGGCTTCGGAAAATAATAATCTGCTGTCAACAAAAAAAAAGGAAGCAAGTGGTATTTTATAAAAAATATATAAAAAGATATAACAAAATATCATACAAAAATACAATTTTTATAAAAACCTAAACCGCCGAATGCCGCCAACAGCGAAGCGGGACTCAAGCTACCGGCGATTAAGGCTGCAGAGAAAGAAACCTCCTGACAATGCGCGCCGTGTCCAGGAGTGTTGCCTTCAATTCATATTCATATCTTTCTTGCACTCCATAAGTTATAGACTTCTTGACCTGTCATCTACACTAGAGTCTTCATTGTATCGTTTGATGGTACGATAAACGAATCTTTTGGTTAAATTCAAATTTTTCAGTATGTCAAAAATTTGAATTGGCGCGTAACCGCAACGATGAAACGCAATAACTGCAACACGGTCGTCTTTAAGCGTCCACTCCATATTTAAAAATGAGCAAAATTCTAAAAAGTATATACATTTTTATTTTCATGAACAATTCGAAATTCGAATTCAATAAACTTTTTTGTGGCCAACATTCTAAAAGAAAAGTTTTTACTGTGTGACAATACTTATGACCTGACTGTGTGTATATATGTGTATATATATATAGTTGTACAATAAACATGCACGGCGTTATGGCACCAATATAGCTGATATCCTTCGATCAATAATGTACTAGATTCCCGATGAGCGCTTGAATAACGGTACGCGGCTTTGGGGTCGCGGAGCCACAACGACGTTGGTGGCGATGACAATAAATATTAAGTACAAATATTTTGCAACCTTAATTTAATCTTTATATTTAAGACTTAAGGTTCACAGTAAGCTGAAGTTGTTGATGCTATCCAATGTTTTTTTCAGATTTTGTCACTTTCGAGATGCGTTTTTATTCCGGATCCTATAGCTAGTACATTACTGATCGAAGCTTATATCCTATTATGTTAAACCATTAAATTATACTCATGTCATGGATGCATGCTTTTAGGTGATAGTTCATGGTATAAGTTTTACGTAAAACTTTTTTAACCGTTGCCAGTAATGTGTCACTACAAATAAACAAAAAATAATAATAACAACCACCAACAGCCCTAACCACCGGTAGCTTGGACCCTGGTCCCGATGCCGGCGGACCCCTATTTTTTTATATTTTTAAATGTTTTATTTATTTTGTTTAATATTTAAAAATGAAAATTTATATGAGAAAAAATAAATAAAGATAATAATAATAATACTCTAGAATTAGGTTTTTATAATGTTTTATTGTTTTTATATTAAAATATTGTAAAAATCTATTTTTAAGAAAGAAAATAAATAAAAGGTGTACTTAATAATTTATTCAGGCAAGGTCCATTTTTGTTAGTAACAATAATCCCAAAAAACTAAGAAATTCTTTCTTCAAATAAAAAATGAAAGCAGTTTATAAAATATGCATAAGTATAATTACCGTCATTATCAAACATGGTAGAGATCTTCTTGAGCAAATATTTTGACAAATACTCCATTGGTTTCGTGGCCAACTCTGGTTTCCATAGCTCCTCACTCTCATGTAATATTTTCCTGAAAAAAGAACATTAACAATATCAGTTGTATCTAAAGAAATATTAAATGGAAAGCACTTTTTACACACATACAGGATGTTTGGTAATACCTGTATAATCCCGAATATGGCAGATAGGGTAACGTTCATGGAACCCTGGAAAATTGTGAACATAACTGAAAAGCACCAGATGGCCGAGATATTGAGGTTCCTTGTTACTAAGTAAAACTGTAAAGTGACAACCCTAGGTCAAGCTGATACGTTGTTCTTGGTCGTCAACCTCATGGTCAAACATTAACAGAAGTCGAAACATTGCAGGAATTAACAAAAAAATTGTAGTAAAATAAATTTAAGTTTTTTATGCAAAAGTAAATCTACAAATATGATTTTGCATGTTATCACATATACACCTATTACCAAACATCCTGTACACACTGGTCTATACCCAAGACACCGTACTCGTAGAACAAGGGTACGAACACCCGGTTGACACGCGCTCTATACCAGGTACCGACATGTACCTGGGCGCTTCTCCCCACCCCACGGCCCGGTCAACCCGAGCCGAGGGCCTATTCCTATTCTTCAGAGCCGCCCTCGAGTAGCCGCTCTCGGAACCCCTCGGAGAATCTGGTAGAGGATGTTACCATCCCTTCTAGAAAGTTTCTAAGAATGTTCTATAACCTACGGCCTGAGGAACCTTAGGGCGGCCACACACAGGTAGCTTGAAGCAGTCAGGATGCAGCTGCTTCAAGCTGCAACCGCATAGTGGACTACAGACTTCTATTTACAAATATGCATGAAACCCCTTTTTTTTAGAGAGTTTGCCTATTGCCTCAGACGGCATTTACAGCTTCACCGGGCTTTGTTGGGGGCCGCGAGAACCTTAAAGGGTTCCTCAAGCCGTGTGAAATTGCAGCTTCACTACTACTGCTCAGGTGGTCCGTGTATTTTGGTTCCTGGTTCTCTTTGAGGCTATCATTATATTTTTATGAGTATCTTCGTAGGTGCATATATTTACATCGCCATGCATGGTTAATAAGACCACCGGTTTAGACCCAGAGGTCCTGGGTTAGATTCCCAGCGGGGGATATTTGTGTACTCGATCTGGTTGGAGGTAGGGCCTGTTAGTCCGCCTGGCTAGCTACCAACATCTTATCTAAATATGTCGCCATAACATCAATGTTTGTAGCATTGTTGTGTTCCGGCAGCTAAAGATAAGATAGCCAGTGCCTCACTAGTTCAGGATCCCGGGTGAAGTGCGCCTCCATCATTGGCCTTATCATCACTTAACATCAGGTGAAATCAAGGCACTGTGCTTACCCGTAAAATATATTTAAAAGAAAACACTTACATCGGCTCCATCTGACAGTGGCTGACCAGCGCCTTCAAATGCCCAGGGTGGTTCTCAGCTGCCAAGTGGAAGCAGGTTCGGTACTCCTCGTCGGTCACCAGGGCATCAGCGCCGAAGTGTAGCAACATGGCAGTGCAGGCAGGGTTGTCGCCGTATATGGATATATGTAGGGATGTCTGGAAATGGGGAGAGAGTTATCATTATTAACAAATTGGCTTATAGAGTAAGAGTGGATAGTGTTGATCAATTTCGGCGAGTTGGATTGAGCCACGATAGCATAGTTACGTACCGTACGTACGTACGTACCTATTTGGGGCGGGCCGCTAGTATTGTATATAGAAGGCGAACAGATCACACTGTTACGACCCTACTTCCGTCCCTTTTCTACGAAATCACTCCCGCAAATTGTATATATAGAAGGCGAGCGAAATGATAATACACATCAAAAAAAAAATTAATGTATTCCAAGTTGAAATGGAAGACGCGTTGCTCAAAGTTAAGGCACCTTGGTAACTTCCTGTCTCTGCCCTTACATAAAAACAACGCTACGAGGGGATGCTTTTCATTTGCCGCTTCGAAAATATGGAACGACGTACCCCCTCCTTTACGGGAGGGTTTTGTAATATCAAAAATTCGTTTCAAGCGTAAATGTTAATTATGGTTATTAGAAAAACAAAACGTTTAATAAAGGTAATTCAATTTATTTATTATTTAAAAGAATAATAGTATTCACAATAATATAATAACCTAAAGTAACTAAAACTATTACGAAACTAAAATATGGCGTCAAAAAATTCCTCCGCGTCGCTGTCGACGGTAATGTTACCCGAGAGACTGGCGGCATTGCCACGTTGTATGGCAATGCTTAGCCTCTGGCCAAGGTAAAAGCCAGCGTTAAATAATATTAATAATAATAACAAAACGTTTATGTTTAAATTATAATTGTAATAAAATGTAGTGGGAAAAGATGTGATTTAATTGTTACTACCTAAAATTATTGACGTGACAACGTCTTATAAATTGGTTTGCCGGGTGACACTTCAAGAAACTGCGTTACGCTCCGCTCACGTTATGCGCTCACAATGAGAGCGAGTGAGAGGCACGCGTCCCTTCCACTCGGGCATGGTTAGCCCGCCTAAGAGCGAGAGAGACAGACATAAAAAGTGAAAGGTAAATACGTATGTATGTGTAAAGGTAAAAATAAAATTTTGTTAATATGAAATTCAGTGCGAGATTCTTTGTATAAATTAATGTTTTAAATGTAATTCTTTGTATAAATAAATGTTTTAATTTGTTACTATTATTTCATCCTTCTTCCTACTATACGAATGAATATTCACATTAAAATTATTTTACCACTCAAAGTCGTTGTCACGTAAAACTTTCGCCCGTATATCGACTTTACAGGCAACCAATTTTTTTTATATACCTTAACTGTTGTCACATTTTGTTAGAAACGTATAAAAACTCACGCTAGGTTGTGGCAGAATATCAGCTACAGCTGTCGATTCAGCTGTTTGATGCTGAGCCATATTACCTTTTTGTTCAATATTGTTAGTTTAAAGTTAGTTGAGGAACTTGTAATTTTGAACAAGTAAATACTTTTTTTATTATTATTTATTATCCCGCATGCGGGGCCTCCCCGCATTCGGGCTAACGACCGACTTAACGACCAATGGAAATGCGATAAACAATATTTAAGGCATGTTTTCAAACATACAATGCTACTAGATTACATAAATACGCCATTAAGTTTTCCTAAAATTAATAAATAAATTTACATACACAAAGATAGCGCGTTCACATAGTAAAGAGATCGCAGAAGGTATGCTTCATACAAACGCGCTCGAGCAAGGCACACATAGGCAACCTCTCGCGGGAACGGAATCCCGCAACAGCTGCGGTCGGCGGGCTAATCATCGATCTTTAAGTGACAGTCGCAAACGACAATTTACAATGTACCGCTACCAAAACACATATTTGTATTACGGACCGTAGAACGCTACGATAGCGCCACGAGCGAGCGATTGACGCCCGACCCGCCCCCCGACCGCCTAACCGATTGCTTTGGCTACGTGTATAGTTTATGACGTCATCTTGTCATTTCATACCGCCTATGAAAGCAATATTGAAAGCTATATAGGCTATAGCTTTCGATATATGCCTATACCTATTAGCTAGATGACAAGATGACGTCATTAACTATACACGTAGCCAAAGCGATCGGTTAGGCGGTCGGGCCCCCGATCCGAACCCTTCGGAGAATCTAGTAGGGCACGGGGACACGCCTTTAGTGCGTGATGCCGTTCTCTCTAGAAAACCTCCGAAGGTGATTCGTTTCACACGGCTTGAGGCACCCTTTAAGTTTCTCGCCGCCCCCAAAAAAGCCCGGTGAAGCTGAAAAAAAAAGCTATTAACGAACTAAAAGTGCATGTCGGCGCTATAGAATAAACCGACCGATTGTAGCAAACGCAACTGCGCAACAGTCGCGTTGCTATTGTGCAATTAGCAACTAGTTGCTTTTTTTCCGGTGACAAGCCTGTCGACTGTTCCGAGATCCGTGTCCGTGAGGGGGTCTTAGGTTTGCTGCTCGAGCGCGGTACGTAGCATACCTTTTGAGTCTTCATATTTTGTGGTACCGTTATCATTAAATACTCAAATATTTACCGTCGGTCTGTGATGCGTTGATAAGGCTTCCTAATAATGTTGTTAATTAAAACCTTACATCTACTATATGTAACTCAAACGTGGACCCTGAAAGTAGTTAGAGCGTTCGGCTCGATTACCCGAAGGGCCACTGGGGCCCGACCGCTTAACCGATTGCTTTGGCTACGTGTATAGTTTATGACGCCATCTTGTCATCTAGCTAATAGGTATATGCATATATCTATAGCTATAGCCAATAGCTTTCGATATTGCTTTCATAGGCGGTACGAAATTACAAGATGATGTCATAAACTATACACGTAGCCAAAGCGATCGGTTAGGCGGTCGGGGGGCAGGTCGGGCATAGTGTGTTCCAGATTTTTCGATGCAAAGCCCGGGGTTGTGATCACCAACCCACATGACTTGATCTCAATGATGGAGAGCTTTGCCCAGCAGTGGGAGTGTATATAAGCTCTTTTATCTACTACTAGGGAGTGCCCCAACATGTGACGTAGTATGTTAGTCGTCGTAAAATTAACATTGTATCGTCGATAAAGTGTATCTCAATTTCCTGTATCTGATAAACATTATGCTAAAGATAAAAGTCTTCGTGGAAAATTCAGCTGTTTTCTACGAATCAGTTAGTAATAAAAAAAAAACGTATATTGAAATTGAAAAAACTTTTACGGATCCACGCGCGTTTATTACACGTCAATTCAATTTTAAGCATAACGTTTCTCCCTGTGACCACGGACCCTGCGAAGGTTCGAAGGGTTCTAGTGTCGTTCTGGCGCAATAGGGATGTATACAACAACAATAATTAGTTTCAATTGGAATAGCACCTGACCCGGTATGTCAGAAGGGTGCAGTTTTTGTAATTTGTTTCGCAACAAAATTTGCGTTAAAATTATATAAACAAAACAAAAACATTTTATAAATAGCTTGCCTACTTCTTATCTGATCTTTAGTATTTGTAAAAATATTATGATCAGATGTTAATGACGGTAGTTGTTGACATTGAATAGGCGCCTTTGGCTTTCAAAGTAAAAAAGTAAATAGTGTTGAATAATTCCGGCGGGCTGGTTAGAACCAATTGGAAGAGCACCTGACCCGGTATGTCAGAAGGGTGCAGGTTCAAATCCTGCTCGTGGAAATTTTTTCAACATTTGTGTTTTTTTTTTTAGTTCCAGAACATTAAACGGAAGTACCTATAAATGAAATCACGTAACAGTTCTTTAAAATATTAACCTATTTTCATTTGACCGAAGCATGAAAATACATACGTCCCATACCACGTGTCAAACACGAATCTATATCAATTGATAATAATGCCAATTGCATGTTGATTGATTAATGTAAGAACAATTACTTGATAAAGAAGCCATCTGTTTAAACACACATTACTGTTGTATGTCTGTTTAATTTATATAAATTCATCATCATCGTCAGCTCATTTATGTCCCCACTGCTGGGGTACGAGCCATCCCTACGGATGGCTAGGGAGAAGGGGACAACCAAATGTGAAAGTGACGTTTTGCGAAAGTGACCTTTTGAGAAAGTGACCATTTGCGAAAATGACATTCTGCGAAAGTGACCAGTTGCGAAAATGACTTGCTGCGAAAGTGACCAAATTTTTCGTGATGACCATTTGCGAAAATGACGATCTGCGTCAAAACCCCAGTGCGGTGCGTTGGTTGTGAACGACTAACGGCTTTGCGTGCCTTCCGAAGCACGGAGGAGCTCGAGATGATACATTTTTGGTCACCCGTCCGATGACTGGCCTGTGCGAAAGTTGCTTAACCTAAGCAGACCGGGCGCCATTACTCATTCTCACACATCGTTGTGAGTGACACAAGTGTAATGATCGACATCAGTTTTCGTCGTCAAAAAATAAAATACAACGTGTAACAGAAAGGTGTGGTCAAAATGAAAAGATCCAAACCTTTCTATTCCACGTTGTATGTAATGAATTGAAATGTGACTGAAGAGTTCTAGAGAGACTAGAATTGCATTGATAAAGGGTATGTAGTACTTTAAAATAAAAAAAAAATAGTCGCTGACCACTATTTTTAACGGTGCAAAGAATAAAACAGACCTGATTATAAATCGCTGATTGAAATTGCGATTTTTTTATTGACGTATATTAATACCGTATTTATGCAACGAAACCGACCGAAACACGTAAAACCACCGAACACACGTGCAACGCTACGTTTATCAACACAGCTCGGGTGTTCCCCGAAATGTAAACTCTACATACCTAATATTGTTGCATTTTTTTTGATTAAAAAAATGCGTACAACAGGATGGCTATTCTTGAAGAATAAAAATATATAAAGAAAAAATGAAACTTCGTTTTATATGAAACATAACAGAACTAACTACATTAAAGAAAAAAAAATTTTGTATAACTAAAGACAAAATAAAACCTATAAATAAAAAATGCCCTCCAGCTGTGGGCTCATGGGAACGGTCCCAAGAATGCTGGCAACATTACCTCTTTGGATTGCCAAGCTAACACGTTTCACGTTCTTGCATTTATATTTTCAACATTTAATTTGGTGATATAGATGAATTTAGTAATGGATAAATAATTCTATTATTAGGAATTTTGCATTCACAATAATTAAGTAGTAAGTAAAAACAACCCGCCCCCCGACCGCCTAACCGATTGCTTTGGCTACGTGTATCGTTTATGACGTCATCTTGTCATTTCGTACCGCCTATGAAAGCAATATCGAAAGCTATAGGCTATAGCTTTCGATATATGCCTATACCTGTTAGCTAGATGACAAGATGAGGTCATAAACTATACACGTAGCCAAAGCAATCGGTTAGGCGGTCGGGGGGCAGGCTCAGCTCAGACACTCGAGCTTCTGTCGATTTTTTCTAGTAAAATTTTATCTTTATAATCTTTATATATAAATAAATCTTCTGTGCGCCTGTTTGTAATTGAACTCCTTCTAAACGGCTGGCCCGATTTGGACGAAATCTTTTGTGTGTTCAAGTGGATGCGAGAATGGTTTAGATTTACAATTGGACCCGGTAGGTGGAGCTGCAATAGGGGTCCATGATGGGGTACGGGTGTTTTGTAATTTCAGTTATAATATCATTATATTATTTTTACAATGTTATAAAATAAACTCATGTAATGAGTAAATTCTTCCGATAATTTTCATTTTCATTTTAATTTTCTTTTAAATTGTATTGATGGGAGATTTTTCAAGTCCTTTGGTAGCTTGCTATAGACTTTGATGGCCATACAGCAAGAATTGCCCTTGTGAAATTTCGTTCTAGTTAGTTAGTTAGCTAGTTAGTGAATAGTTTTTATGTAAGAATTATCTGAAACACTAAAATAAATAAACTCATAACGTTAACTGACAGCGGTATTCTGCAAATGTCAAGTAGCCAGAGTATGCTGTCTTTCGGTTTCTTTTTAAATTTTTACATAAATGTAAAACATGTGTTTTTTAATTTTTTTTTTAGTAAATGTACAGGGTATTAGCATAAAATTAAACATCTCCTTTCAACACATTTTTCGATACCGAACATTAATGTAAATTTATACTACACCTGCTTGGAAAGTACCTTGATACTTTATCAAATTTACGGTAGAAAGTACGTCATTGCATATCGAACAAATATGCGGGGAGAAAACGCATCTGAGCGGGAGAGAAAAGTGTATGAAAATCCATTTCTTACGTGGTTTTTCTTTTTTAATTTTGGGTAAGACTATGCGCCGGTAACCTAAATATCAAAAGCCAAAAAGTTTTTACAGTGAGTTTTTATCTCCAAGTTCGCAAAATGACACTGGCCACTAGCTGTGTGTTGGATGGTGTCGGGCTGGCAGTGCGACCCTGCGGCGGCAGGGATAAACAATTTGAAAAAAGAACATGTGAAAATTGCAGACGCCATTGGCGCCATTTCCAATTTGTGTGTTGTTTGAGGATTCAGTTTTCGTAGAAAGTAAAATAAAACTATCAAAATGATAAGTAGTGATAGTGATGATGAAGATTTTTTGACTCCGCCGCAGTTGAAGGAAACAGCAAAAATAAAAGTGTTACATTAAGCTTCACTAACTGCAACAATTTCAATATAAATTTCAATTAGTAAAGATTTCGTTTTTTATTTTCCTTGTAGGTGTAGTATAAAGCACTATGTATCACTCGAGAGAAACTGCGATTCCCGATCTCAGGTGTTTCAAAGCCAAACGACACCCTCGACGGTAATCGGTCACTTTCTCCTCTCGGTGAACAATGTACTATTTCATTGAAATGTCACGGCATGACAGCTAGGAAGGTGGTCTGTCTCAGGGTAGTTGGCTGGTTAGTCAACATAGAAACTTTTTAACAACTGTCAAAACGATTATTTTTAATAGAAATTTTATGGGATTAACAAACTATGACGTCACCTTTTTTCCGTTATTCGAGTGTTTATTAATAACTTTTTACGTTACATAATATCCAGGACTTAAACTTTAAGTTAAACTGGGAAAAAGAAATGGTATTATTTATTGGCATATGCAGTAACTGCCATTATAATAGATTTTAAGTCATTTACCAAGAAGACTTACTTGAGGCCGTATTTTTAGTCCTAAATTATGTGCTAGTCCCTGCTTTATAGAATGTGGTCATACAACCAATCGTACTTGTGTCGAATATGTGACTAGCTTAGGTAAATAAAATTATTTGAAATATTTTTATAATTTGTGATTTTTTTGTTTGATTAATTGATTGATTTTATTGATTCAAGCGTAATTTGTGACCCCCGACGTAAAACATTCGGTTGGATGGCTGAAACCATCTATTGAATACCTTACATGCCCCCAGATACCCGTCATACTGTAAATTTCCACTATATGTTTATAAATATTTGAAAAAGCTTTTGTGTAGGTGTTTGTGTGTGTATGCTCAATTATTTTTGTACCTAATACATAGACATTTTTTTTTAATTCACACAATCATGAAGTCAGTAATTGCGCTTAGCCACTCGGTCACCGAGGCGTTTAAGTACCTGCATTAAATAATTATAAGAAAAATATTTCGGTCACGCATCCGACTACTGACCTGACATCCTCGGTAGCTTAACATTTACGATCGTTACAAAGAACTATTGGTATACGACCGCGGCGCCAATCTGTGACAATGACACAGTCCATAGATAAGTAAGTAAGTAAGTACCTACTACCTACCTTAATATATTATTTATTTCATCCAAATTTTTATCTTTTTTACGATAACTCGATAAATCATTTGGCAATGAATTCATTGTAAACGGATTGTTGGAATTGGAATTCTCTAGTTATTGCGACCGGCCGACATAATTTCAGATATAAGTATTTTAAAAGTAAGAACTAGGTATATTGAATATCATTACCAGCTCATTTTATGACCCCACTGCTGAGGTACGAGCCTTCCCTATGGATGGAAACACCACAGGGAGAACGGGCCATAAACCACGCGGGCCCAGTGCTGATTGGTGGTTGTTAACGGCTGCAAATGCAACTGGGACCAACCGCTTTACATGCCTTCCGAAGCAAGGAGGAGCTCGAGATTATAAATGTTTGGTCACCCATCCGATGACCGGCATTGTTGCAAAAGTTGCAATCGCAGACCGGGCTCGTTAACCACTGCGCCATCGAGCTCGTCAGTTTATTATACAATGAAAAAATCTGTTTCAATTTGATTTACCGCCTATGGCCTTTACAAAGCGGCGAAAAACTTAAAGGGTTCGACAAGCCATGTGATCGAAAGGGAAGACAAAAAAGAAGACCAATTATCTCAGAACTATTTTAAGTCATAATATTATTTTGCACAAGAGCGCGTGGCATAAACTTCATTTCGCATAAAATCTTTTAGCAATCCCCATTGTCATATCTTTTACATTTAAAACGCATAATTTTACAAGTCCGAATCATCTTTAAGCATAAATTTAATATTCATAATTATTAAAAGGCAGAACTATCATGTCCTTTACATGCTCATTTCTGTAAAGTCCCCAATGGCATCCATTGCATGTGTCCCAGTATTAAAAATACGAATAAAATAAAATATTTGATTATTATTATTATCCTAGAAAGGTTACATTCGGAATCATCTTTTGGCATACATTTCGTATTCATAATAATTGAAAGACTCGTCTATCAAGCATGCTGGATACTTGCTTGCAGGCAGCATGCAAGTGCTGCATGCAAGCAAGCATTCAGCATGCAAGCAAGCATGCAGGCATAGTTAGCCTACATGCATCAGGCATGGTTTGTCACGGTTTCAGCGCTGCGAGGCTTGAATTTCACTCTAAGTGTAGGGCAGACATGACTACGTGGAGTCGGTTTTGCAGTGATTCGTTTCTGTCACTGACTTTTGTAGCACAACATATTATATTGGCTTTCTAAGGCAATATTTTTATTAAATTTAAGGTTAAATTACATTTTATAGGCATAGCAAAATGTCTTATGAACATATTTCAAATAAAATTCTGCCATCTTCATAGTATGCGGTATGCCAAGCGTTATTATACCAAATAATCGTCGCACTAAATAAATATTATGCTAAACGAAATTGAGATGAGTAATAACATTTTTTTTTTTTGAGAGAGTATGCTGATTGCCTCTGCGGCATTTTCAGCTTCACCGGGCTTTTTTGGGGGCGGCGAGGAACGTAAAGGGTCCCTCAAGCCGTGTGAAACGAATCACCTCCGGAGGTTATCTAGCTAGAGGGAACGGCATCGCGCACTAGTGCGCGTCCCCGTGCCCTACTAGATTCTCCGAAGGGTTCGGATCGGATCGGGGAGCGGAGCAACCCGAGGGCGCCTCTAAAGGCACGGACCTCGGCTCGGGTTGACTGGGCCGTGGAGGAGGAGAGAGAGTAATAAGAGCAACCCAAAGGCGCTATTAAAGACTAGGGACTCGGTTTGACCGGGTCGTGGGGGTGGGGGGATAAGCGCCCAAGTATTATTGCAGTTGTGAAAACGAGACGCGTGTAGCGGCGAATATGGTCGCGTCTCTTTTTCACAACTTCAATAATACTGCTATAAGAGCTCGTGGTTACCCCCCAGGTACATAGAGCGCGTGTGAACCGGCTCGTCGTACCCTTGTTCTACGAGTACGGTGTCTTGGGCCTATACTAGTGTGCATGTTTAGTGTATAACGAGAATGTGTAGCGGCATTTTAAGGATCGGGCGGTTACCTAAGCCCGCCCTTGTTGTATTGGACCGACACAGTTAGAGATAAGATAGCAAGTGCCTCAGTAGTAGGGGATTCCAGGTGAAGGGCGCTTCCACCTTCAGTCTTATCATAATTTAACGTCAGGTGAGATAGAAGCCAAGTGCTTACCCGATTAGTAAAAATTACAAAACAAAATAGAACAAAATTACTTTCAATTATTTTGTTGGAAGATTATTTTAAGGCACTGAAACACGCTGAAATGCGTTTCTTTATGCATGTTTTCTATGAAAAGTGTACAACATACAACGCCAAGAAAAATATATGTCAACAGTGTATATCTTTGTCATTTACACAAAATACTGCGATATGTAATACTTATTATAAAACGTTATCGTTTTATTTTTTCAATAACACATCTCGTTTTTAATTTTGCAAGTTTTTTGTCCCTCAATCCAATTTATCACGCAATATTTGCATCTAGGGCATGGAATACCGGAATGATTTTCATAGCCGCATTGATACCGGTATTGAGATTTCAATTACCGGTAAGTATACCGAAATTTCTGTATTTTTTTAAATACTGCTAGTTTGCTAACGATTAGTAAGTCTCGTTTGCGGAGAGTGATTAAAATAGTTTTTTACGCTCTATATGACAGAAACACTAAAACTATTTATCAACTCCCTAGAAACCACAAAATGAGTTATTAAAGTATAGGTAATTAAGAATACTAAAGAAAATACCTACGTTATTTGAACCAATAATTATTTATATTGCTTCATTGGCACAGATATCACAATCCGAAACAAAACGGAGAGGTTCAATACTAATCCAATAAAAAAAAACACAATATTAATGACGGTAGTTGTTGACATTGAATTGGCGCCTTTGGCTTTCAAAGTAAAAAAGGTAAATAGTGTTGAATAATTTCGGCGGGCTGGTTAGAACCACGATAGCTCAATTGGAAGAGCACCTGACCCGGTATGTCAGCAGGGTGCAGGTTCAAATCCTGCTCGTGGAAATTTTTTCAACATTGTGTTTTTTGTAATTTGTATCGCAACAAAATTTGCGTTAAAATTATATAAACAAAACAAAAACATTTTACAATATTTTCGATTAACCCTGACATGTTTTGACTTCTGTTTCGTTTGGACCATAAAGTTGTCGACCAAACACAAGTGTATTAGCTAAACCTCGGGTTGGCACTTTGAAATTTTACTAAGTAACAAACAACCTTAATATCTCTGCCATATGGTGATGTTTTTAGGTATATTTATAATTTTCCGGGGTACTATGCACTGTGCGTCTCGACCCTGTCTACCACATTCGGGATTATACATGTATTATTATTATTATTATACAAGTATTACCAAACATCCTGTATAGTATAAGGATAATGGATCAATAATCTGAAATGGAATTGCCCTGTTTCAAAACTACTTCTATGAAGAGTTTGTTTAGAATAATATGATAACACATGATTTTATCAAAAAATTTGATAAGTACCATAGTCATACAAAATGCACTCACGTAATATATAATTCTGTGAATTCTTGTGCGACACAAAGCGAATTCATTCTTAATTAAAGAATAATATCTATACATATAAAATGGTTTGTCCTGAACGACTGCCTAAACCGCTGATCGTAGAGACCTGAAACTTGGAGGTTGTGTTCTTTGTGTGATGTAGGCATCCGATAAGAAAGGATTTTCCGAAATTCTACCCCTAAGGGGGTGAAAAAGTGGGGCAAAGTCTGAAAGGGACAACGTGATTCCTTGGTGCAATCTACTTCAAATTTAACATAAACCTGTTTTAACAGAATTGATGTAAGACGTGTTTCGTATTTTATTGGAATTTGGATTTTTATTTCTTGAGTTTAGAAAAGCGTTGCAAAAATATTATGTTCGGACATTGATAACGTTGATGACTTTGAATTTGGCTCCTTTGACTAAAGTCAAATTCAAAGTCAAAACAAATGTTTTTCTATTTTATTCTATTCTATTCTTTTTAATCGTTCAATATTCTTTTTACGTACCTTACCCATTCAGGACGTCTATTAACAAAACATAATAAAAAACACCTCAGTGAGTCTTTATAATTTTTTCATGCGATCGGGTTTTTCATATAATATTTTGTTTTTAGCAGATGAGTTGCGTGATCGAATTAACGGGGGAGTGTGGCTCGTCCAGCGAAGAATCCACTTCTTCTTCAATCATAATAGTATTTGCTTTATTTAGCAAATTCCAATAAATATTGGCGCAAATACTTAAAAATAATATAAATAATAATTAGATTTATAGAAATAACAATACTTAGAAATATTAGTATTAATATATATATTACAAAAACACAAATGTTCAAAAAACGCGCCACGTTCCACGCGCAGGATTTGAACCTGCACCCTTCTGCGTTTTGCGTTAAAATTGTATGAAACAAAACAAAAAAACATTTTATTAATATACTAGCGGCCCGTCCCTGCTTCGCACGGGTGGTTTTTTTTTTTGTTTTTCTTTTAATATAGCCTATGTTACTCAGCGCTAATGTAGCATTCTAATGGTGAGATTTTTTTATAAATCGGTCCAGTAGTTTTTGAGTATATTCGTTACAAACTTACATACATACATACATACATACGTACAAAAATACAAAGGTTTCCTCTTTATAATATTAGCATAGATATGTTTCACTACAAAACAAATGCTACAGAGAATGCACCCATCAGCGAACAGCTTGTGCAGGGCATGTGGAGAGGAAACGGAGTCAATGCAGCACCTACTGTGTGACTGCGACTGGAACTCCTGGAATCGGCTTATCCGAAACCGGAGGACTTCAGGCTCTTCGCTCGCAAAGACTTATGGCATCTAACTTTACAGAGGAACAAGAAAGGATGCGATGGCACAAAAGACGCCATTGGGGGAGAAGTGCTGAGAGAGGGGTACCTCAGCACGCCCTACTAAGATTAGATAAGATCCGCCGCGTTTAATCACCTCTGTGGTCAAGTGGTTAAGAGCACCGGTTTAGACCCAGAGGTCCCGGGTTCGACTCCCAACGGAGGGTACATGTTTGTGTACTCGGTTTGGTTGGTGGTAGGGCTTGTTTGCCCGCCTGGTTAGTTACCACCATCTTATCTAAATATGTCGCCACAACATCAATGTTTGTAGCAATGTTGTGTTCCGGCAGCTAGAGATAAGATAGCCAGTGCCTCAGTAGTTGAGGAATCCGGATGAAGTGCGCTTCCACCTTCGACCTTATTATCACTTAACATCAGGTAGGATGAGGGCCAAGTGCTTACCTGTATTTAATATTTAAAAAAAAAGATCTTACCTCATTCTCACTGGTGGGGATGTCAACGGACTCGTTTCTGGCCTTCAGCACGAAGCACTGCCTCCTAAGCAGGTCCAAGTCACCGTTCTTCGAAGCCTCGTGAATTGGTCTGCCAAATAAAACATTCAAAAGTTTTAAATTCTAAATAATGTATTCAGGATAAAATTTTACTAGAAACAATAAACCCAGAGCCCCCGGGGAGCTCGAGTGGCTTGCAGCGTCAATCACAAACTACTAGAAAAATTCGACGAGTCTTCTGGGGCCTCGGTAGCTTAGCGGTCAGAGCATTGGACCGATCATCCAAAGGTTGTGGGTTCGATTCCCACTCTTGAGACTGGTTTATTTTATTTTATTTATTTCTATAGGTACACAAACAGATTACAATCAATGCATGAGTACAGTAACATATTTGGTTAACCTTACTAGCTAGACGGTAACCCAAAAGGAGTGTACACAGCATGACATTTTGGGTATAATTTGAAACGCAACAATGCTGGTCCTAAATGAAGAGTTAAAACAATAATAATAATAATAATAATACAAAAAAGATTAAACAATGTAAGGACATTAACACTTACAATAGTAAACGGAGTAAGGTGGGCGTCTATCTAACTGACTGACTCCGCTCCATTGGACAGACGGAGGAGGAGGTTGATTTTTTCTAGTAAAATGTTATCTTGTAACGATATATTCTAGCATTGTGAATGCAGAATTCAAAATATTAAAAATCATTTGTTCGTTTAGGCTACAAACAGCTCTTATGAATGTCACTACGCCACCGGTTCGTAAGTCAATACAGGACGGGAGACCATTCACGTTAGAATCGCCAGAGATGCTCGATGGCACAGTGGTAAACGCCAGTCATCGGATGGGTGACCAAAAGAAAGGAGACAAGCTCCTCTGTGTTTTGGAAGGTACATAAAGCCGTTCATTCTGGCTGCATAAGAAGTAGATAACAACCACCGCACCGCGCTGGGCCCGCGTGGTGGTTTACGGCCCGTTCTCCTTGTGGTGTCCATTTATAGGGAAGGCTCGTGCCCCAGCGACATAAAATTAGCTAGCGAGAGAGAGAGATTCCAAAGTACCAGGCTTTCATAACCCACAACGAGGTATACCTGGCGTAAGCAACATACTTGTGATGAGGCCGTGAGGTGGTTGAAGTACCAGGCTATCATGAGTTATAAGGAGTTACGCACGCACGGGGCCCGCGTTGTGGTTTACGGCCCGTTCTACCTATGCTGTTTCCATCCATAGGGAAGCCTCCTGCCCCAGCAATGGGGACATAATAATTAGTAGAGTAAAAACAAAAGCCTATGATTGTCCCACAAACAAAGGCTTCATTGAAATCAAGTCATCGCTACTATTATTGGATGGGTATTGGTTTAATCACCACGTTTGCCAAATGCGGGTTGGTGATCACAAACCCGGGTGTATCCAAATCAGAAATACTCTTAGCGCTTACCTAGGTATTGAAAGTGTTGAATCCAGGACTTTCGGATATTGGAATGAGCACTTTAATATAATATACCTTATAAATAATTTAAGGCGACACTTTGAAAAAATACATCAACTATCATCGAAGGTTGTAGGAGTACGACAAGACCAACGAATCTACGACGACGAACGTGTTGGCAAATGATGTTGATTTACTGTTTACGTGTTCATATAAAATGTACATATTATATTATGCACTAAATATCTATGTAAGTATGTAATTGTATTGAATGTATTGTGATTGCATTAGTTTTTTTAAGCCTGTAATGATCTATATATACACACACACACACAGATATATATATATATATATATATATATATATATATAATAAATATCCAATTAATAATATATATTTAAATCCAAAAAATATACTCGACAGTTAGTTAGTTAGATATTTAGATACCGAGCGCTAACGATATGGCTTGTAGTGACAGAACGGAAGATCTTATCTCTTATATCCTGAATGTCAGGTAGGTATGTTATCTCTTATTTATATGTTTGTACACAGTTTATATATTACAAATGCTGTGTTTGCCTGTTATTGTTTTTGCAGTATAGTTAAGGAAAAAATGTATTTTAGAGAATAACTATATTCAATTTACAGAAACAAGCAGTAAGAACAATCTATAGACTAGGTTCACGAACTTCTTTAAGAAATCTTTTTATAGAGATTGGTGTCTTAACAGTGGCTTCTCAATTTATTCATAATTGTATAGTTCTTGTACGTTGCAATATCAACTCATTTACTTACGAAACACGGTGACGTACACAATTCTTTATACTAGAAGTAAGACAAAACTTGTAAAGCCGTTGTTCAGTGTACAGAAGGTTCTTGGTTCTTTCTTGGGGCAAGGTATACACTATTACAATAAAATACCAAGTACTGTACTAGATTTACCTTTAGATAAGTTTAAAAACATGTAGTCTTCTTTACTTAAAAAATTATACAGTCAAAGAATATTTAGATGATAAAACCGCCTGGCTATAATAAAAAACGCATACTTTACTACTTTTTGTAATAAAAAATTATACTGATATAATAGCCTTTACAAACAGTGTCCTACAGATAACAAATAGTGTTACGTTGAATATTTCAATTATTCTTGATTTAGAGTAGCGTTGGTGTGTCATGCTCTTTTTCTTATACAGGTTTTGACTTTTTACTGTATGACATTGTAAAAAATTAAACTAGTAAATGATGTTTTTGCAAACTTAAATTATTAATTTATTTATTTTTTCATGCAATGCTCTACTGGGATCGCTCTATCATTACGGACAGGACTATTGTCGCCAATAAGCTTGATATCGTGGTGGTTGACCGATCCCAGCGCCGGGCAACACTGGTTGATATCACCATACCTCATGATGAGAACCTCGTGAAAGCCGAGAAGGACAAGCTCAGTAAGTACCTTGACTTAGCTCACGAGGTGACCGCCATGTGGGATGTTGATTTAACCATTATTGTCCCGATAGTCGTTACAGCGAACGGTCTGATAGCGAAGAGCCTCAACCAACATCCTAAGAGGCTCTCGCTTGAGGGTTCGATCAAGGGTCAGATTCAGAAAGCAGTACTCCTTGACACGGCACGTATTGTCAGAAGGTTCCTCACTCTGCAGCCCTGACCACCGGTAGCTTGGGCCCTGCCCCGCTGCTGGTGGTACTCTAGAATTTGGTTTTTATAATGTTTTATTGTTTTTATATTAAAATATTGTAAAAATCTAGTTTTAAGAAAGAAAATAAAAAAAGAGTATAATAATGAAGTATGTATCAACTTTCCACTTTTTTTCAAAATACATTGTAAAATTTTTTTTTAAATTACTTTTCCATCCATAAATAAATAAATTAATAAATTTTTATTTTTTTATTTTTTTTTTTACCAGACTGAGAACCTTATAAAGAACATAAAATAAAATGAGTTTAATCTATTCTAGCCTACAAATCACATGGTGTGGGACCCACGAGTTATGCTTCCTGTATTGTTACAATGTCACTACATTAGCTTTTGTTTTGTTGTTTTTAATTTGTTGCACTTAATTTTGGTGCATACTATGTAAAAAATTTTTGAAAAATAAATTATTTGTATTTGTATTTGTATTTTATTAAGTAAGTATGTACATTATTACCAATTTATTAATTAGTTAGTTATAAATATTATTAATATATTTTCTTATTTAAAACCACTACATTGAATAAATATTGTTTGTTTGATTTGCTAAAATAAATAAAAAGATTTTTCTTATAAGGGTGTGGTTTTTCATACTCACATAAGATTGTCTTCATTGCGGCTCAAACAATACGTCCAATCAATGTACGCTTGATAACAAAGCAGCTTTTTACATTCCTCTGGAGCCATGGACTTCATAACGTTTGGTGTAGCTATATGAAAATGGTCTTCCACCTTGAACGGTATACTTATTTGAAAGCCGTTTGGCAACTTAATAGTTGTGTTATTACTCCAGTCAAATGTGGGCTCTCCATCGTTCTTTACCGCAGTAACTTTATCTATATTATCTAACATACTAAACGGATTCGTGTATAACTCTGGCACGCTATTGGCAGTGAACGTTGACAGTTTACCAAGGCTCTCGTTAGAATCCTCATTAAAATGTAACTCTGTTAGCTGGTTATCGGACACAGTCGATACACTACTACTGATATCTGTTTGAACCTGCTGCAGACTTGGTACTCTACAGTTTTTATATTCCTCCGGGTATATGACAACCTTTTTAATGTTGGCTACTTTCTGTTTAGGTGCATCCGTCACCACATACGGTGTGAGCTGTTGCCTCCTCAATCGTTTCCGTGCTTTCTCTTTAACATACATGCCCAGATAAGTTTCATCGGTCTGACACGATTTGTCTTGTAATAATTTTTGTATGTTACTCCTGTCTTCTGTCTGGCTCGAAGTAGTTTCAGTCTTCTTAGGTACCGTCAGCAAGGCCAGGATACCCCGTATTTTTAATTCATAACTTATGACAGAGCAAAGAGCTGAGAACAATGTGTCATAGTTGCTTTGCCCTATTAAGCGAGTAATATTCTCAGACGTTCTATCTAAACTATCTTCCCCTTCGTACCGAGCGACTGTAATACTATTCTTCGTAAGTAAATTCAGTTTGTTTGTGATGATGAGTTTTTTTTCCCCTTTCAAAAAATCCCCGACAGTAGAGCTGTAGAGTACATCCTCCTTGTATAGTTTACGGGCGATAATGTCGCTATTTTTCACAACTTTAATATTCCTTTTGATGAGAAAACGCGGCATTTGGTTGCATTTCAACGAGGGCACACTGTCCTCAGACATTTTTATGGCTATTTCTCAACAACACAATTTAACAAAACTGTTTTATAAAGGTTTCAGAACATATTTTAATTCAGAAAAAAACATGAGTTTTAATAAAGTCTTAAAACACTTCGACACTTTTTGCACGAATTTAGTAGATTGTGGAAGAACTCTCATATCAAAACAGTTAGACACAATTACATACGCGATATAAGATATTATGACTGGGTTGAAAATAACCACACGTCTCGGGGTATCCCCTTATGCATCGTTTGTGGACTTTGTGGTACATTTTGACATCTACTAGTGGGGTGTAGATAGCCATAGATAACTGTCATGCGTTTACACGGCACGTGAACGGTGCGGGATCGTGACTATTTTGTTTTATTTTGTTTTGTTTTATATGTGTTAAGTAAACTTACTGTTCTTCTTCTTCTTCTTCTTCTTCTTCTTCTTCTTCTATTTATGGCATGTTTTCCATGCCTCTGCTGAACATTAAATTATGTTAAACATTTTGTGTAAAATTTACTTTATTTTATTACATGAGCATTGGACATATATTTTTTTCTGAAATTTATATTTTTATTACATCGCCAAAAAATAATACCGAATTTCGTTGAAAAGCAGATGGTCTGTATTCAATTACACTAAAGTCACAAATCAGTTGCTGACCTTTATTTCTAGCAATTAAAAGAAAAAGAGTGTCGATTACTGGTTCCTGTCGAACCGAACACTGGTTATCATTATAATGTAATATTTTTTATGATGCACTTTAAAAAAAATTAAAAACACTGTGGAGTGGATTAAAGTACTGGTAAACTAACCTTAAGGAAGAGATTATTTCCAGTGTAGCAGTTTTTCAAAAAATAAAGTTGGATTCTAAGGTTTTTTGTTTAGATGTAAAAAGCAATACTAAAGGCAATAGGTAAAAAAACATTAGTACTTACATATAAAAGTGTAAAACACGTGACCATCAATATTATATTCCCTATGACATGGAAACATCCAGCATATTTTTGTGAGTGTTTTAGTTTCGTAACATAGCTTGGATTAGTTTGGAAACATGGAATTCAAAATTAAAGCAATAATAAATGACGTGTTATTGCATTCTTAAGTTTATAAAAGAACTACACTAATAAGTAGGGCCTTGTGAAATCGTTGAAACATCAGGCGTAAGTTTGAATACCTATAATTTTAGAACTTAAAGTTTGTTAATGTTATTTCTACGAGTATAAAACCCAGAAACTGACATGGTTGTTATTAAATATTCAAATTGGAAAAACGTTTCGTGTAAATCGCCCTTGATTAAAACGTTCCATTTTACGCAATATGGTCGTGTAGGTTATTAAAAAGTCAATTTAGATGAATTATTATTATTTCTTTGTTTATCCTATATTGTAAACATTATTTACCTATATGTTTACTGTTTGAAAAAATTGTTTGCACCTTGTTTTGTTTGTATCCCATACGCATTTTTCTGAGCAGTATGCGTTATCCTTTCCTAACCGATTCAACCACATACATAATAGAGATGTAGTAGAGATAATTTAATATCATCAACATCATCTCAGGCAAAAGAGGTCCATTGCTAGACAAAGGCCCTAATATCTTCATAATGACCGGCTTTGTGCTGCTCACATCTAGCATCGCAATGTGGGCAGGCCTCCAACAAGATGGACCGACCATCTGGTAAAGGTTGCGGGTAGCCGTTGCATGCGAGCAATATAATATGTATAATAATTACTCATTCAGTCTACAACAAACTTATTATAATTTTGCCTAACTACTATCATCTTCTTACCAAGATTGAACAAACTTACACTAAAACAATTAGCAACAAAACGAGAAAAAAATCGCTTTATAAACGGGGATTAACGCAAACTACCTACTTAGTATAGGCACAAAATTAGAAGACCCAGAAGGCAAGCGTAAATTATATACCAATACTTTTTTTTAAGAGAATTTGCTTATTGTTACATGGCATTTTCAGCTTCACCAGGCTTTTTTGGGTGAAAAGGTTGGCTCAAGCCGTATGAAACGAAGCACCCACCGTCAGATATTTTCTAGAGGGAACGGCAACACGCGCTAGTGCGTGTCCCCGTGCCCTACTAGATTCTCCGAGAGTTCGGATCGGATCGAGTCGGGAACTTATTTATTTCCTTATTTTGTGCTCTCACGGACACAGAATTTTGCAACAGCCGCGCGCTGGTTGTTGCGAGCAAGCGTGGCAAGCGTGCTTTTTAAGCCAGCCATCAATTGTAAGTAGTAATCATATTAATAAAATCGAACAATCTAAATTCAATAAAATAATTAATAAAAAGTCACAGAGATTAAAAATATAAATGTTTAAAATAATCAATCAATTAATATTTATAATAAATTATCAAACAAATAAAAAAAAAACAAGTATGTAGTGATGACTTGATTTCAATGATGGAGGCCTTGCCCAGCATTGGGACAGTTATAGGCTAATTACTTAACTTTACTACCTATATACACTTGCACTCACGAAAGGTATCCCTGCTGGTCCCTGGTTCGAAACGACATTCACAATAAAATCAATTTAGGAATGTGCAATATAAACGCGGGGGGATCCGTAAAAGTTGTTTCGTTTTAATACCGTACAATACATTATTGATCGAAGTCCATAATATGTAAGGTAGGTAGGTAGGTACCCAGATACACTTTCAAACTTTGGCGTTTCAATTTAAACTAAGTCATCTTGTACGGGGATTTACCCCGGAGAGTCTTACAAACAAAAATACTCGTAGAATAAGGTCCGAATAGTTATTCCGTGTTTTGTCTCTTTCACTCTAATTTGAAATGGAGTTTGCGTGACAGGAACTAAAGGTATGCCTATGACACCCTCAGAACAATAACTAAAGCCTTATTTTTCTGAGATGACACCAATACCACAAAATAAGGAGACCACAGAAGACAACAGCCCTGAACAGTCCGATCGCTGCTGTTGCGAGATTCCGTGTCCGTGAGAGGTTGTCTTCCGTCGTTGTCTGTCCGGCGTTGCTCGAGCGCGTCTGTGTGAAGCTTTTTTTTTTTTTTTTTTTTTATATATTTACGGGTAAGCACAGTGCCTTGATCTCACCTGATGTTAAGTGATGATAAGGCCAGTGATGGAAGCGCACTTCACCCGGGATCCTCAACTAGTGAGGTACTGGCTATCTTATCTCTAGCTGCCGGAACACAACAATGCTACAAACATTGATGTTATGGCGACATATTTAGATAAGATGGTGGTAGCTAGCCAGGCGGACAAACAAGCCCTACCACCAACCAAACCGAGTACACAAACATGTACCCCCCGCTGGGAATCGAACCCGGGACCTCTGGGTCTAAACCGGTGGTCTTAGCCACTAGACCACAGAGGCGGTTCGAAGTTCGGCTTGCCTTCTATGGGTCTTCTTTGTGCCCGCCCGATCCTCTAAATGCCACTACGCATTTAAAGAATACACACAAACATGCACACTAGTTTATACCCAAGACACCGTACTCGTAGAACAAGGGTACGACGAACCGGTCTATACCAGGTACAGACATAATGTACCTGTAGGCTTAGCCAAAGTAACATTAAGAAAACGATAGCGAAGTTCAAAAACAATAAAATGTATGGGATTGACATAAGCCGCGCTAAATCACGTGATCAATCTTATGTCAATCCCATACATTTTGTTCTTTTCGAACTTCGCTATCGTTTTCTTAATGTTACTTTGGCTACCGCCACAGGGCGCTTCTCTCTACTACCACGACCCGGTCAACCCGAGCCGAGGTCCGTCGAGCCTTTAGGCGCCCTCGGGTTGTTCCATTCCCCGATACGATCCGAACCCTTCGAAGAATCTAGTAGGGCACGGGGACACCGCGGGACACGCCTTAATGCGTGATGCCGTTGCGTTCCCTCTAGAAAACCTCCGAAGGTGTTCGTTTCACACGGCTTGAGGAACCCTTTAATAGTAATAATAATAAATTTATTTATTTTTCAGGCAACAAAGTTTTACAAACAGGCCCATAGATATATACCTTACAAATTAACATATACTTACTTACCAATATAAACAATTATTGGTTAGAACCACGATAGCTCAATTGGAGGAGCGCCTGACCCGGTATGTCAGAAGGGTGCAGGTTCAAATCGTGCTCGTGGAAATTTGTAATTTGTTTTGCAACAAATTTCCGTTAAAATTATATAAACAAAACAAAAACATTTTATATAAATAGCTTGCCTACTTCTTAACTGATCTTTAGTATTTGTAAAAATATTATGATCGGGTGTTAATGACGGTAGTTGTTGTGTGGTAAAAAGTATTAGTGTTGAATTATTGTTAGTAAATAAAACTTATAGCTATGTTAGTATTTAAGGACATCCTTATGCTGCTCCGGTGGTGTTAGCTGGCAGTCTACCGCGAAAGCGCCGGTACACCACGCCCTTCAGCCAGTAGTCCTCCTTCATGAAGATGTCGTCCAGCTTGGCTGTCGGGGCTCGCACCACAAATGCCTTGAAGCTGACATTGTGCCGCGACTCCAGCGGCTCCACCCTCAGAAGGAAGTTTGTCATTGTTTTGATGTAGTATTCTATCACTTCCTGCACGGTGATGGTGTGGTGTAGGCGAAGGCCTGAGGCCGTGTCAGTGCGGTACCGCAACGGTTCTGGATCGATCGCTGTCGGTGCGCCCTCTTCCTCAATAGACTTTGAACTTCATAAAGTTTTTAATATGACACATGGTTGAACGTTTATTGAAGAAATTTGACAGTTTTGGATAGGTTGGTGTGCAGGTGTACAGACATCTGCACACCAACCTAAACTAAACACGACACAAAAAACTTAAGGTGCGGACAACTATGAAATGCGGTTCACATTTGCATGGTTTATATTAAAAGTAGGTAGTAGTAGTATGTAGTAGTATACAACACACAATTCAACCGCGCCTCCCGACCTTCGGGGGGCGTGCGTTCCGGTAGCCTTCACAGCCCTTATGAAGGCTAAAGGCGAACCCCAGGGGTTTTTAGCGGGTCGGTCTTAATCCTTTTTAGAAAAGGACAAGGCCATCCCCGGGTCCACGGAATCTGCGAGCAGATTTTCCCCTGGGCAAAAAAAATAAAAAAAACAACACTCAACGCTAAGAAAAAATTATGTGACTATATTTGCAACAATATTATTGTAATTCCAAAACGGTGAATTATGAAATTAATTGGATAGAAAAAAAAACCCCTAAACATTATCTGTTTAAATGGTTATCTTTCTCATTTTACGTAAAAGTACGTCGATGAAATTAAGCATATAGGTACTTATTGATACAAAATCACTTTGTCAAATATTTTTTCTACGCTTATTAGCGTGCCAAACTGTGAAGTAGCAACAGCTTGTTGATTTCATTATCAGACTCTGTCTCTGAACTTAATTTGTTCATCAACTCCAAAACGTCTATCCTTTGTACTTGCTAGGACGTGAATGAAATGAAGTGTCTGTGCTGTCACACAACGTCGAAGCTTGAGTTGGCGGATATGTTGCCCCAACTGCTCAGCCCTGCAAAATCTGCACTGTACTACATACGCCTTTTGCTTGTATGCAGTTCGAGAGTGAGCGCTGTTTCATAGTTGAAGCGCGTTAACTTAGAAAAAGAGTTATTATGTATCAAAAAGGTATCCGTTCAGCAATAAGCCGTGATACGATGACACGACACTGGTATTTCGTGGATGCTTATTTTTTATTAGAAATAGATTTCTATTAAATTCGATTCCTAAAAAAACAGTAGTCTGGTACGTACGCAGACCTAAAATAGGTCTGTGGGTACGTATTACAATGTTATTTCTGCACTACCCTAATGGTATAGTACTGGTAGACAATGCCTCAGGTATTAAGTTCGCCATGTAATTTGATATCGCAAAAGTATAAAATAAATAAAATGCCTAAAATTCAATTACCGCCAGCTGTCGGCATACCTAGGTATGCCTACGCTCATAGTCGCTAAAAATGAAAAACCTTATTCTTACAACCTACAACTAGAACATACAAGTTTAAAATACCGAACGGCCGAATTACCTTAAGTATATAAAGGGCGATGTTGTTTAAATAAAAAATAAAATATAATTAATTTATTATATTAATGACACCGTAAATAACTGTATCACCAGTGTTCGACACCGGCTTTCATCGTCGAAAAATAATAAAGAATTCAATTTAGGAGATGTTTAATTTTATGCCAAACAAGACCCTGTCCATTTACTAAAAAAATGAAAAAAAGTTCATGTATTTAGTTAAAGTGAGTAATACTTACTTCAATACGCTATAAAGTTTTTATGTAAAAATGTAAAGAGAACCCGAAAGACAACCACAGTAAGTATATAAATCCTACTAATATTATAAACGCCAAAGTTTGTAAGTATGGATGGATGTTTGTTACTCTTTCACGTAAACACTACTGAATGGATTTTAATGAAACTTTCCTCATATACAGACCATGACCCAGACTAGCATATAGGATACTTTTCTTTTTTTTTTACTGTAGTCTTCGCGAACGAAGTCGCGGGCAACAACTAGTTTCTCCATACAAAACTAAACATCTCCTTTTACGGGATGAAAGCTAGCAAGCAGGTGGTCTTCAATGTTGCCAAAGTCAAAAACTTGTCGCAGACCCCTATTTTTAATTATTAAAAGGAAAAGAATGTCGATCACGGTTACTATCGAGCACAGGATGCCGCTACCCTACCTACTTACCTAATAATAGAAAAATTTGATTATTTAAAATAATTATAGTAGGTACCTATGTAGGTAATTAGCCTATACTGTCCCACTGTTGGGCAAAGGCCTCCATCATTGAAATCAAGTCATCGCTATAATTGATGGGTATTGGCTTAATATTTCGCTTGCATTGCCACTTTGCCTATTTTGTCTTTTCAATTGATTGATTAAAAAATAAATGGAAGAAAACGTTTATTAGCAAACATTGTAAAACATGATAATGATATATATACAAAAGAAATACGGCAGACAGTTTAAAGGACAAAAGAAAAAAAGTAAAAATTTTACAAAGAGAGACATTCTAGTAATTAAAACAAAGCATGTGAGGTTAATGTGTAGAAATAGGAAATAGCTAATGGAAATAGGTAATTTAAAATTGTATTACAATAATATAAAATGTTTTATGGGCTGGCAATCTATGCAGCGGTAATACCCGAGAAATCTGTATGGATTAGACAAGGACAGATGTATAGTAGAAACTGTTTAGCAAAAACGGGACAGACAAATCGATTAGGTATGTAATTTAGAACCTTGCAGGATCTTGATTGATGACGTAAATGGCTTGCACGCTTTCAAAATAGGTATACCGATCTATGGGTGATTATAGTTTAATATTATGTTTTTATAACAATATTGTTATTGTTACATTTACAATATGACATATTCACTAAATCGCACTTTGTAATGCACATCAACCTATCCAAAACTGTCAAATTTCTTCAATACATTTTCAACCATATAGTTAAGTCATAAAGTTGTAAGTCTATTGAGGAAATTTGACAGTTTGTGGTAGGTTGATGTGCAGGCGTGTGTACTTACTATATCTAATGTACGTAGGTACCTACTGTTTTTGCGTGTGGTATCGGACCCAAAGAATAACCTCAACCCATCTTTTCCCGTGGGTGTCGGTTATGGCGACTTACTTAGGGAGTTTAAGACCCCGTGCAGATATTTTGCAAACTTAGTTATTTGTTGTTTTTTTTACATGTTGTGATTGTCCTTTATATTTTGTATTTTTATTTGTGATGAAGTGTCCTTTTATGATATTTAGGGCATTATTCCAATATTTTTGACGCTGTAAGGGAGAAAAGAGCTTGACACTTGCAGAGTTTCTTGCCGGTGCTTCTCAGTACAAGGTCTCCCATCCAGAGTAGACTTTACCTACGAACCGTTGGCACAATGACGTTCATAAGAGCTATTTGTAGCCTAAACTGAATAAATGATTTTGAATTTTGAATTCATATTGAAAGGCACCCTGGGTCACCCGCGCGGTGGCGGGTAGACTAACACTAGGGCTCCCAGGGAGGGTTTGTATCAGGCAGGCGGCCGGCCGTAAATACTTTGCCAAATACATAGCAAAATTGTACGAGGAAGAAACGGACATTTTGCGCGGCAAGAAGAACACTCTGAATTTGTAACATGCGGCAAATTATTTGTTTTGTTTGGTTTTTAATAAGTCTTTTTAAAGCTATGCTAAGTTTAAGCTGAATCAAATATTTATAGTAGCATAATGGTCAGTGCAAACAGCCAGCATTCTTCTTCACAGCTAAAAAAATAGACGTCCTAAATGGGTAGCAAGTAAAAAAATTTTTGGACGATTCAAAAACACTTTTCTAAAGTTTTTTTGAATAAAAAATATTTGACTTTGACTTGGCCGCCCGTATTGCGGAAGACCCAGGTTCGATTCCTGGCTGGGTTGGGTAGGCATTTAATTGTTTCACTATATTTTATAAATATCGAATTGCTTACTTTTTTTCAAAGGCGTTGTGACTAAAAAACAGTTATACTATGATTTTAATGTAGGCTAATGCTAATTGCACTAGTGTTCGGCACTTTAAGGTCAGTTCTCGACAGAATTTTCGAAGCAAAAAAATACCAACATACAATAAAAAAAACCGTTTATTACCAGAACAATACAATCATAACAATTTAAACAATAGCGCCCAAAGTAGGTAATCCTGTCTTATAGATGGGGGCTAAAAGAATATCACCATCAAAAACAAACTTGTAAAAAAAACCAAGTCTCGCAACTCAGTTCTCCTACCGTAAAAAGTTGTGAGATCCATAATAATACCAAGTCGGTTAATTTAATCAGTCCCTACTTATGGGACCTTCTGTCATAAGTTATTACGGTTTAGCTAACCTAACAACATCATATAGTGACAGTTTCGATTTTAAAAATCTTTTATTTTTCAAATAGATTGACTTGGCCATCGCATGAAAACACAATATATCTCACTCTCACATACATATATACATATATTATAATAAATTAGGTTGTTTAGTGCGATTGCCAAGTCAATCTATTATTTAAAACATAAAAGATTTTTAATATTGATATGGTTACTAGGTTAGCTATATAATTACTTAATAACTAGGTCCCATAAGTAGGGACTGAAATTAACCAACTTGGTATTATATGGAGCTCACAACTTTTTACCCGACTGCAAAAGAAGGGTAGGTATTGTTTTTCGCGCGTATCTTGTATGTATGTAATATTGTTTATTACCTCATATCTACAGAACCGCTGAACGGATTTACATAATTGAGGTATCGTTAGATTCGTCTTGGCTGCCCAAGTGTTCTTAGATAGGTGACGTGTTAAAAAAACAAACATGGCGGCTGTGCGACGCCATTGGACTTGGTGAAACACAAATTTATTTTTTCGAATACTACATATAGGTATCATATTAGAGGGATCAACACAAGGATTTCATAAAGGTATATCATGATTATCATTACCGTAATACTAAAAAAATAATACACCATCAGTCTACGATTATAATAATTATGTCAACCACATGATAAATAGGTAATAAGTTTACAGTCATACAGAGTAATAATAGATTATTAACCAAGGGGATAAAGCAGTGTCTTCTGCCGCGGGTGACGATTTAAATCGCGAGCGTAACGAAGGACTCGAGGTTTACTCCTGAGTGTAGCGAGGGATTTAAGTTCACCCAAGACTAAGACACCTTTATCACCGAGGAAAGTGCTCTACTTTTCGTACCATTTGCGAAAAAATTAACACAATAATAATATGAGATAAGCCTTTATTAAATATAATGACAATTAAAAGTAAAAGTTAACATTCGAAACATTGGTCCAATTATTGATAGAGAGAGTTACATTTTTGTTTGGTACATTTATTGTTGATGAGTTGATTTGAGTATTTATACTACACCTGCTTGGAAAGTACCTTGATACTTTATCAAATTTACGGTAGAAAGTACGTCATTGCATATCGAACAAATATGCGGGGAGAAAACGCATCTGAGCGGGAGAGAAAAGTGTATGAAAATCCATTTCTTACGTGGTTTTTCTTTTTTAATTTTGGGTAAGACTATGCGCCGGTAACCTAAATATCAAAAGCCAAAAAGTTTTTACAGTGAGTTTTTATCTCCAAGTTCGCAAAATGACACTGGCCACTAGCTGTGTGTTGGATGGTGTCGGGCAGTGCGACCCTGCGGCGGCAGGATAAACAATTTGAAAAAAGAACATGTGAAAATTGCAGACGCCATTGGCGCCATTTCCAATTTGTGTGTTGTTTGAGGATTCAGTTTTCGTAGAAAGTAAAATAAAACTATCAAAATGATAAGTAGTGATAGTGATGATGAAGATTTTTTAACTCCGCCGCAGTTGAAGGAAACAGCAAAAATACTGATTGATAACCTTTTACCACAGAAATCAATTAAAAAATATAATAAAACTTATGACGATTTTTTGCAATGGAAAAGTGAAAAAAATGCGGCATCGTTTTCTGAAACTGTTTTGCTAGCGTATTTCAGTGAAAAAGCGCAAAAATACAAACCAAGTACGTTATGGTCTATATACTCAATGTTGAAAAGTACTATATTGACAAGAAACGACATAAATATTCAAGAATACAAAAAACTTACAGCATTTCTGAAAAGAAAGTCGGAGGGATTCCGTAGTAAGAAATCAAAAGTGCTTACTACAAAGGATGTTTATTCCTTTTTGCAGAATGCTCCAGATGACAAATATTTGTTGATGAAGGTAAGTTTATGAACAAAATGCACTGGTTTATGATTTATTACGTACCTATTTATGAGTAGATATCTACTAGGTTTTCATGTTTGATATTTTTGTTTACAGGTTATTTTGATTTTAGGAGTAAATGGGGCCTGTCGTTCGCAAGAACTTGTGGATATGACAACAGACGATATCGAAATCCTCGAAAATCGAATAATTGTCAATATTCCTAACACAAAAACCAAAATTCAGCGATCATTTGTTATATCGGGCTTATTTTATGAGATAATAAAGAAATATAACGAAATTCGCCCCAGTGACCCCAAAACCAATCGGTTTTTACTACAATATAAAAACAAAAAATGTACGAAACAAGTAATTGGGAAAAACAAAATAAGTACTGTGCCAAGAGAAATAGCTTCCTACCTTAATTTACTCAATCCACTAGAATACACTGGCCACTGCTTTCGCAGAACTTCAGCGACTGTTCTTGCCGATACTGGTGCTGATTTAACCACAATAAAACGCCACGGTGGTTGGAAATCGTCCGCTGTTGCAGAAGGTTACATAGAGAATTCCGTAGAAAACAAAACACGAATAAATAACCAAATATCGGGATCGATTAATGTGCACCAAGACTCATCTCCTCAACCATCAACGAGCGCGGCGATGCCAAATGCCCCTCAGCAGCCAGTTGCCCCTCTGGCACCACAGCCTTCTACGAGCGCAGTGCCAACAGCACAGCCAGTTATTCCTCCTACATTGTCGCAAACATCTCAAACAAACATTAATGGAAAAAGTGTTACATTAAGCTTCACTAACTGCAACAATTTCAATATAAATTTCAATTAGTAAAGATTTCGTTTTTTATTTTCCTTGTAGGTGTAGTATAAAGCACTATGCATCACTCGAGAGAAACTGCGATTCCCGATCTCAGATGTTTTAAAGCCAAACGACACCCTCGACGGTAATCGGTCACTTTCTCCTCTCGGTGAACAATGTACTATTATATACAAACTCAATGGTGCAAACACAGATGTAGGTCAGTATAAATTTCGGTAAGTATTCCAAATTTAAATCACATTCTCCCCCTAGAGGATGAATGAAATTCAGTACAATTTTCTTTCCCTGTTTTTAACAGATTAAAAATGACTATTGTTATGTTCGCTTTTTGTGCCATAGAAAAACCAGCAGCGCCACCTACCGGGTCCAAGGTTGTGTAAATTGTTTAATGGATGTAGTGATTTGGGTGATCTCCATTTCGGTTCATTTGCCAAACTCAAAACAACCTTAAGCCGATCCTGGCTTGAGGTTGATAATTGAAATATATTGTAAGTTTTAAAATAATTAGTAATTAGTAGTAAGAAATATTTAGTGGTAAGTCTTTTTTTTTTCATATATCTTTGCATGTTGTGTTCGCCTTAAAAGATTGTTACAATTAGTTAAATAATTCTGTATTTTTTTTTTTTTGTATTGTAGAATTATTGTAAACAAACGCTGGTGAACCTTAATAATAAAAAAAAAAAAAAAAAAATAAAGTAAATCTAAACCACTCTCGAATCCACTTGAATACACACTAAAGATTTCATCAAAATCGGTCCAGCCGTTTAGAAGGAGTTCAATTACAAACACACACACACAGAAGATTTATATATATAAAGATTAAAAGATATAATTTTACTAGAAAAAATCGACCAGCCTCAAAGTGTTTATTAGAGAAAATCAGTCCCAACATTTTGTGTGCGAAAAACAAGTGATGCGGTTAAAACCGAATGTTATTAAATCTTTAATCTGACATTTTGTCGAACTTGAATGTAGGTACATTGCCAAGATCAGCCAGCCACCGTTAACCACCGAACACATCTAATAAAAGCAATCATCGATAAATACTGCGATGTCAGGCTCGCATTACATACATAAAACTGATTCAGCTATATCAAGTACAACAAAACGTCAGAAACGCAATAAACTATAATTGTTTGAAGGTATTATATTTAAATTATATCCCTAAAAGGCCCTCAAGGGACTATTAAGAAATGTCACAAGAACACATCTTGTTAGGATGATATTAATAGGTGTCGTGGTGGGGTGGAAAGCATAGATGTTGGAAAGCATTTCAAACACTGTGTGGTGTAGGATAAAGAATTGCACCACCCCATCTCTTCCCGTGGGTGTCGTAGAAGGCGACTATGGGACCATTCCAGAGGATGGGCAGCAGCGTCTCTCTGTGATTATTCTTTCTTATCGCCAACCCGCCTGCCAAGTGAGGCGATTATGACGAATTCCCCTCAAAATGGTTTTATCCTTGAGGTGAGGCCTTTGTCCAGCAGTGGATGTCTTTTTGGCTGATGCGATGATGATATTAAACACCTTCAAATAATGATAATTTGTTTCGTTTCTGTCTTTTTGTCGTTTTAGATATTGCCGGGTCTATTTTATGTAAATAATGAAGTCGGACATACAATACTTACCCATCAATTATTGTCCTTAGGAGATATTGTGTTCTGTGATTGAACGTAACAGGTTGCTCTTTTGAATGAATTTCCAAACTAGATAAAATGGGTAATATGTTTTTTTTAAAACCAAAACGATCACGTTTTCGAGAATACATAGTGGCGAATAAATTGTTGATAACTCTACAGTAGCTTCTGTTTCTGAAAAGTGTCTCGATGACAACATCTCTCCACACAATTTTAATGACGTGGCTACACTTTTACTCACAAGCTGAGTCGCCGGCTTAACTCTCATGATTTGGTTTTGAAAGTCAATATCTAGGTGTCAACTTAGTGACAAATGTTAATGTCTGGTTGTTTAGTTTAGTTTTAATTAATTAATTACATAAAAAAAAAAATATTGACATTTTATTTCACGGCCTTGGTCGCCTAAGATTAATCTGTAGGAAACCAATGGTAGGGAGAATGCCACATTGAGGAAGGCCAAAGGATAGATCTTCCTCCGAGCTGGGTGGTATAGCTCGGGGACCGAGGTCCGGTGGATTTTTTTTTTTTTTTGAGAGAGATTGCTGATTGCCGCTACGGCATTTTCAGCTTCACCGGGCTTTTTGGGGGCGGCGAGGAACGTAAAGGGTCCCTCAAGCCGTGTGAAACGAATCACCTTCAGAGGTTATCTAGAGGGAACGGCATCGCGCACAAGTGCGCGTCCTCGTGCCCTACTAGATTCTCCGAAGGGTTCGGATCGGATCGGGGAGCGGAGCAACCCGAGGGCGCCTCTAAAGGCACGGACCTCGGCTCGGGTTGACCGGGCCGTGGAGGAGGAGAGAACCGACCAGGTACATGTCTGTACCTGGTGTAGAGCGAGTGAACCGGTTCTTCGTACCCTTGTTCTACGAGTACGGTGTCTTGGGCCTAAACTGGTGTGCATGTTTAGTGTATTCTGTAAATGTGTGCTGTCATTTAGAGGATCGGGCGGGGGGGCGTTCGCAACCGTTATGGGATCGTCGGGGTCATCTAGGACGTGCTTAGGACGCCTAGACATGAACCGTTTTGTTGGTGGAAGGCTTCCAACATTATAGTTGGCGGCCGCCACAACAAGCGGGTTAGGGTGGTGGGGGGCGTTATCAAAGTAACGTATGGAAACGTCCTTGATAAAGTCTTTAATAGTGGGAAGATCAAGATCGCGGTGGAGATCTACGTTGCGATAGTACCACGGGCAACCCGTGGCACCACGCATGAAACGGTTCTGGAGGGTTTGTAAGCTATACAAATAGGAGGGCGCAGCGTGCGCGAAAACTACGCTAGCGTAAGTCATGACGGGGCGGATGCAAGCTTTGTAAATTGTCGTCTTATGTCTAAGAGACATTTTACTCCGCCTGCCTATAAGGTGGAATAATCGACCTAATATGAACGCGGCCCTGTTACGGACGATTTTAAGGTGAGGCACAAACGTCATCCTTCTATCGAGGGTGGCACCGAGATATTTCACCTGCTTTACCCAAGGGATAGCACGGTCAAATAAACGTATAGGAGGGCGACGATCGTCGTTACCTCGAGAAAAGAACACTGCGGCACTTTTCTCGGGGTTAACTTCAATCCGCCATTTGCGAAACCAAACGCCGAGGTTGTTGGCGGCCGTTTGGAGTCGGTTGGAAACCGCGACTTTATCTCTACCAGAGAAATATAGCGCGGTGTCATCCGCGAATAGAGCTAGCTCTACGCGTGGGGTCTTCGGAATGTCGTTTGCGTAAAGCGCAAACAGGATTGGGGAGAGCACGGATCCCTGCGGAACACCGGCTCGAATGGGACGAGGGGCGGAGAGCGTTCCCTCGACGCGGAAGCGAAAGGAGCGATCCGACAAATAGTCTCGTAAGATGTGCACGAGTCTGTCTGGCACGCCAAATTGGTAAAGCTTATAAATTAAGCCGTTGTGCCAAACTTTGTCGAACGCTTTCGCAACGTCGAAGAAAAGAGCTCCGGTGCCCTTGGGACGGGCCCTTTTATTGAGGCCGGATAGAATATGCTCCGTGAGGCGGTGCAATTGATGGGTGCACGAGTGTTTGGGGCGAAACCCAAACTGCTCGTCTATGAGGATATTGTTAGAGGACACAAAGTCCCTTAAGCGGGATACTAGAACGCGTTCGTACAGTATTCCCAGCAATTTGAGAAGACTGATGGGGCGATAACTAGAAGGGGCGTTACGCGGTTTACCGGGTTTATGGATACCTATGACAACCGCATCTTTCCACGCAGCGGGAAAGATTGCGTTTGACATGGCGCTATTGAAGATAGCTACTATTAAAAGGATAAGCTGAGCGGGTAAGATCTTAAGGATCTTATTTGAGATGCCGTCTGCCCCGGGGGCACTACGGGGTTTGAGTCGTCTAATGAGCGTTTGCACCTCATCCTCCGTAACAGGCGGGAGGGTTGCGGTTGGGGGGAGGGACGAGAGTCTATCTACTTCCCTATCGACCATGTCTACATGGTCCTGAGGGACTGGGAGAGTGCTAGGCGAGCATTGAGACTCGAGACTGTCGGCGAGGCATTCGGCTTTCTCGTCGTCGTCAAAGGCGATCGAGTTGTCGGGTTTGTTAAGCGGGGGCATAGAAGTGACTGTATCCGACTTAAAGGCTCTCGCCAACTTCCAATAAGCTTGGTGAGAGGGCGAGATCTCTTTAAGCAGGCCATTCCAATTCGTACCGCGGAGCTCTTGAATGCGCTCCTTAGCAGCGCGCTGCAAAGAGCGCATACGAACTCGGTTGTCCGAAGTGGGATAGGAGTCGTAAGCGCGCGTGGCGGCGTTCTTAGCCCTCAACAGTTGCCTCACATCGTCCGGCAGTTTGAAGCGATGGTCACCCGTCGCAACAACCCGCCGGGACGATTCGCTTATAGCGTTAGTGAGATGACTACTGAGGGCGTCGACCGCGGCCACTGTCTCGTGAGGCGAGACAATGCTATCGGGGATTTGGTTTAGTGACCCACTGGCGGTAGGCTCGAGTAATTTCTCAAGCTTATCCCGGTCAGTCACCACCTTAATAACGGGGGTGGGGTCGGTGGGGGGGCCTAACTGTAAAACCACTGGCCTATGGTCGGAGGAGAGCGCGTGGATCGTTTCTATGGAACGCAACCGTAAGGTTACGTTCCTTAGCAACGCCATATCTAACGGGTTAGGGGAGTAGTTGTCCACTAACGGATAGTGAGTGGGCTCCATAGGCACTACGATATCGAAGAGCATCGACTCAGCGAGGTGGCTCATCACCCGACCGTTACGGTTGGTTGAGTTACAACTCCACTGAGCGTGTTTGCTATTGAAATCGCCGGCAATAATGACGGCGTTATCCATAGCAAACAGCGCCTCGAGATCGGGTTGCGTGAGAAGCTTATTAGGGGACAGATACGCGGACGCGATAGTGATAGACGGGTGGCCCGTCATGCCTAGCCGACAGACCGATACCTCCATATCGGATAGCTGCGGGGGATCGAGCGGGACACAATGAAGCGACCGCTTGTAATAGATAAGAGTGCCGCCACCGCGGCCGACTCTATCATTACGGACAAGGTTGTAGTTAGCCATGCGAGGGTCTCGGATGGATGGTTTTAGGAACGTTTCCTGTACTAGAAAAACGTCGACGGCGTGTTCGGTTAGAAAATCGGACACCTCGTCGCGTTGACTACTGAGACCGTTCGCGTTGAAAAACGCAACCGTTAGAGAGCGGGGCTTAATTCTTTGAGGGGGCGTATTATCCATTATGATTCTTTAAGAGAGTCAAGAAGGGACGTGATCTTGTCCAAAAGGGGACCGTGATCGTTAAAGATTGTCGCTATGATCATAGCGGGACAAGCGTCGGGGGAAGAGGCGGCTTCGCGCAACTTTCTTTCTACCTCTGCGATCTCGTCCTTGTAACGATAAATCTTTACAAGTTCGACAACCGTAGACATAGAAGAGAAGGTTACCGGAATGGAACCTACAGTCGCGGCAAACGGATGTTGCGCGCGAGTTTTGGGTGAGGGCTCTGCCTTAGGGGCGGGGGTTTGCCGTTTAGGCTTGCTGGGCTGGGCCTTAGGGGCCTTGGTTTTGGTGGCCTTGGCCTTAGGGGCCTTGGTCTTTGGGGCTACGGCCTGTGGGGCCTCGGGAGGGCTTAGCTCCATTGGATTTTCAGCCGGAGGTGGCGGTGAGACACGAGCCGGGCCAATCGCGGGAAAGTCCACTAGCGAGTCTGACGCGGGGGCCACAGCCGCGGGCTGGGAAGCCCGCGGGGTGGCCCACGGATTGCGGGGCGGTGGTAATGGGGCCGCGGGGCGGAGCGAGACTTTCGCGATCACTGAAGGCGGCGGAGCTCGAGTCGCGGGGTTACGGCGCGGTCCCGACCCGCGGGTTGCGTTACTACGCGGAGCTCTGGGGCAGCCGCGATAATTCGCGGTGTGTCCCAAAGCGCTGCAGTTCACGCAACCGGGCGGGTCGACGGAGACCGGCGCCGGCGCTTTAGGCCTTGAGCACGCTTCCGTGGCGTGGTCGCCCAAGCACTTAACGCACCAGGGGCGGGCAAAGCAGTTACGGGCGGCATGCCCGTAACGTTGGCATTTGTGGCATTGACCAACAATGCCACGCTTGTGGGGGGTCTCAATCGAAAGGCGATCGAAGCCTTCGATCGTCTTAACATTGAATATGGACTTACCCTCGGGGGTATTTTCTAAGTTTGCCTTTAGGAGGCTTAACGGTCTTTTGTCCTTGCCGAGCATACGGGTCACGTCAAGGACGGGGTAGCCTTGCGACTTAAGGTCGTCAAGGACTATTTTTGGGTCCCAATCCGTGGGAAGGCCGCGGATTACGACTGATAGTACTCGCTCCTCGGGGAGCGAGTACGTATGGAACGGCACGTTATTATTGCGTAAAAACGCCGTGCATAAGCGGAAGTCGGCCACGGTAGCGAGCTCTACCTTGACCATCTCTGGGTCACCTTTAGCGCCTTTAATAAGGCGTATCCTGAGGGGGATGACATTGTGGCGCGCCTTCAGTGCACGCGAAATCTCATTAAAATCTTTTGTCGTTTGGACAAAGATTGGAGGGATCTTTTTCTCCTTGCGCGGCTGGCTCGGCTCGGGCCTAGGGGAGCAAGGGCGGGAAGAGGGCGCGCTATTCGCTTTAGCGGCCTTAGGCGGAGGGACGGAGGCAGGGGCGGACTTGCGGGTCCGTTTCCCTTTGCGGGTGACGGTCTCGAATTCCGAGTCCGATGTAACTACATCGGGATCGGAGTCCGAGACGGGAGGGCTATCCTGTCTCGCATTGGAGGTGGAGGGACAGACCTCCATCTCAAACTCGGGACCGGACGGGGACAAAGGTTGACCCAACCTAATGATGGGCCTAAGTTCGGGACACGCGTTGGACGTGGGAGCTACGGAAGCGGCGGGCGCTTGGGCGGGCTTCGCATAAGGCGAGTAACGCGGGGAGGGCGCGGGGGAGGGCTTTTGTAGATTGTGGGCTATCTTAAGGACATTGAAGACCTCGGGGTGATTTTGCCCTATCAAGGACTCAATCACCTCGAGCTCCATCCTAGCGCACGGTCTAAAACCATGCACTAGGATGCGTGTGTAATGTCAGACCCTCCCCGTCACAGACAGGGAGGCGTGAGTAAGAAAAGAGCCTACTGCCTGAATGGCCCTAGGTGTTGTCCTCCGGTGAAAATCAATTCACCGTAGGGTGTGTACCTAAATTGGTTAGTGTTAGAGAATAGTTCGGAGTTGACTAAGAGATCCCCCAAGGCCAACTTTGCCAGAATTCTTCCGGAGTGTTTTCCCCCCAGGAGGGTCAGGAGGGCAGCCGGGTCAGTGCCCCAACTGGCTTCGTTGGCACCGTTAAGTATCCACCAGTTGGCTACTAAGCGTAGTCTTTCAAGACAACTACCGTTGTGAAACAGTGAAGGAGCGCTCCCGCAATGAAAATTGCGTCGAGAGCGCTATACGCGACGTACTATGCACCGGAGCCGTACCGGTACACAGTAAAAGGAACCGAGACAAACAAACGGAACGCGACCGAGCGCGCGACAGAGCACGAGCGAGACGTGCGTCCTGCGCGACGAGCGAAACGAGAATGGTCCGGTGGATGTTAGTTAGAGGTGCTATATATAGCGAAGGAGATGGTGAAACTTCGCTATCGCGATGCAGGCTTCTCATACTATTTATCGTCTTAGTATGGCGACGTCGTTGGTAAGTGTTTTGTGGCGCCATCTGTTGACACGGTTGAGAAGGTGTTTGCTTCGTGTCGATTAATGTGCGGCGTATGCGGTAGGTGACGCCGCCACATCACTCCCCCCCTTTTTTTTAAAGTAGTAGTAAATAAGTAATGTTGCCAATGATATTTATTTTAATTTATGTATGTAGTGTGCAGTAATATTAAATAGGTAATACTAATTGCCCACAAATCTTTTAGACTCGAAGCTGTACGAGTTTCACCGTGTGACACGGATCTAGAAAGACGACTACATCTGTATCACATGACGGATGCTTGAAATTCGTTTTTTTTTAAATCATTAACGTCTTTAAGATTACACACTAAAAAAAAAAATATTGGCGGCATTTATATTTGACACAGGTGACGAGAGTGCAAAGATCAGTAATCAATACAGAATACGCAATGGGCTGCTTCTTTGACGTGGAGGGCGCATTTGATAGAGCGACCCCCGACTCAATAGAAGCCACCCTTAACCGCGAAGGAATAGACAGAGATGTATCAGAGTGGGTGAAAAACATGCTAAGACACCGGCTGATATGAACAAAGATAGCAGAAATAACACGCGGTGGTGGCGAAAAGAGGATTCCCCAGGGGGGATGTCTGTCGCCACTGCTGTGGTGCCTGCTAATAGACGAACTAGTTAGCAAGGTAACCAGGATGCACATATTATACACACAAGTGTATTCCGATGACGGCGTGCTCCTGGTGACAGGCAAAGTTGTGTCATGTGTGAAATCATGAACAGAGGCCTAAAAGAAGCCCCAGGGTGGTGCAGGAGCAAAGGTTTGAACCTAAACCCTGACCAAACCAAACTAGTCCATTTACAAAGAAAAGAAAGATAGGGCGCGCTGAACCCACTTTTATCATACTTCAAAGACACTGTCGCTATCTTATCAGTGCTTTTTTGTATGGAGCTTGCATCACGCGCCGAGTGTTTTTTTTTGGTCCGGCTTACTTTCGCCTTATTTTGACCCCTCGCCACTGATAAAATGTATTGTTCTGAGTGTATGCTGTCTCAATCTATTACTACTACTGAATTTAGTGTTACACACATCACATGAGAACGGCTTCTCACCCGTATGCAGTCTCATATGATCTTTCAAGTTACGGCTGTTAGTTAACTGTTTATTGCATATATTACACATAAAAAAAGGTTTTTCATCGGAGTGAAATATCCTATTATGCTTTTTCAATATACTACTATAAGTGAATTTAGTGTTACAAACATCACATGAGAACGGCTGCTCACCCGTATGCAGTCTCATATGCACAGTCAAGTTACTGCTCCTATTAAACTGTTTATTGCAAATCTTGCAGGTATAAGGTTTGACACCGGTGTGCACTCTCATGGTGTGCCTTTTGAGATTCCCTATCTCTCTGAAGCAACGGTTACAGACCTCACATACATAAGGTTTGACACCGGTATGCACTCTCGTGTGCTTTTTGAGCTGCCCCGTCTCTCTGAAGCAACGGTTACAGACCTCACATACATAAGGTTTGACACCGGTATGCACTCTCGTATGCTTTTTGAGCTGCCCCGTCTCTCTGAAGCAACGGTTACAGACCTCACATACATAAGGTTTGACACCGGTATGCACTCGCATGTGTGTCTTCAAGTTACCTTTGCTAGAAAACGACCTTTCACACACGTCGCATGAAAACGGTCGTTCACCGGTATGCGTTAGCATATGACACTTCAACGCATGATTGCGAGTAAAGGATTTGTTGCAAACTTCACATATGTATTTCTTTCTACCCGTATGCGTTTTGAGATGTTCCTTCAATATGAATTTACACTGAAACACTTTCTCGCAATGACTGCATTTGAACTTTTGCCCTTTCTCGCAATGACTCAGTTTGACGTGGTTATTTAGGAATCCCGCCTTTTTGAACGTTTTTGTGCATATAGTGCATGGGTATCTATCCCCGTCTGAATGGTTGTTTTCGATGTGTTTTGTCAACGCTTTGTCGTGAACGAACTTGTTGTTGCACAACTGGCATTGGTAGGTCTTCTCGCCGGTGTGAATTCGCATGTGGACCTCTAAGGAGCCGTTGTAACTAAACCTCTTTTGGCATACGTCGCATGAAAACTTTTTGGTCTTTGATTTCATCGGTTTTGCGGTTTCATCTGTAATATGCAATGAGGTGTGTAAGTGATAATAAATAAATCCAGAACATTAAATATATTAAATATAGGTAACATAGTATAGTATACTATATTTAATGTTATATATAGTATAACATTAAATATAGGTATAAATAAAATCACGTAACTATTCTTTAAATCATCAACTTATTTTTATTAGACTAAGAAATTACGTCTTTATTGAACTTCTTCTTCTTCTTTCAACTTTGAGGGTAACTTCACATGCAGTGACGTAATACCGCTGGTTTGCAACGTAAATCACAATAAACGTATATAATTCACGTACTTGAAAAATGTAACGAGTCTTCTAAAGTCTCGGTAGCTCAGCGGTCAGAGCATTGGACCGGTAATCCAAGGGTCGTGGGTTCGATTTCCATTTGGACCCGAACTGTTATTTTCAGGTTGCCGTGTATATAATCTAAATAATATCTGCCATGTATACAAAAATGCATATTTATTTGAACAACATTACCATCGCTATGATCGCCGGCCGCCGTCCAATCAGCGCCGTTGTCAGAGACCTCCGTCTCTCTCTGGTTAGGCCGCAGCATAGACAACGGCTGATCCTCAATATCCATCTCGGGCGTTTTCTCATCTAGAATTAAGTTAACAGCTTGTAACGTTAATTTACTAACTTATTTGGGAATAAAAAACAGTGACACTGTCAGGTTTCGTACGCACTGCTGACTTACATCTGCCCCCCGACCGCCTAACCGATTCCTTTGGCCACGTGTAAGTTTATGAAGTCATCTTGCCATTTCGTACCGCCTATGAAAGCATTATCGAAAGGTATAGGCTATAGCTTTCGATATATGCCTATGCCTATTAGCTAGATGACAAGATGACGTCATAAACTATACACGTAGCCAAGGCAATCGTTTAGGCGGTTGGCCCCTGGTTACTAACGATATCGAGGAGCTCGATGGCGCAGTGTTTAACGCGCACGGTGCTAAGGTTAAGCAACTTTAGCAAAGGCCATCATCAGCTAATTACATGTCCCCACTGCTGGGCACGAGCCTTCCCTATGGATGGATAGGGAGAACGGGCCATACACCACCACGCGGGCCCAGTACGGAATGGTGGTTGTTAACCACCAAGTTTTTGGTAAGTTAGTTTGACGCCGGGTAAAGATCCATTACTGTGATTCCGAAGGGCAGATAAGTTTAGTTTTATTTGGCAGAAGATGTGTGTGTGTGTGTGTGAATTACGAAGGCTGCGGCCGTAGGATTTAAAAAAAGACAAAATTTTATTAACACTAATTTAATTTCGATAAAAGAAATTACAATGAATATTTAATTAACTAAAATTAGATGACAATCGTTCGATGTATGAATAGAGAGTGATGTCATTCCGGCCGCGGTTGCGATGCGCCGCACGGGGTCACGTTGTGCGTTGTCAGCACCTCGTGGCTGTAACTAGCCCATGCGATGTTGAAATAGGTGTTTTGGTGTAAACTGCAACATCGGCGGAACGCACGTAGAGTAGGCACGTAACACCTCCCTCCTGAAGATCAGCGATTATTTGACAGATTTTCTTGAGAATAACGCTGATAAATTTGGTTCAGTCGGATGCTGGTTGTTCTTTCTGTCTTCTTTTATTACAGCGTAGATTCCTGTTTCCGGTTCTGTTGCAGGGGTAAGTATGTTTGCAGTCCTTTTCTTTAGGTAGTAGTACAGTGTTAGGCCGATACTAAGTGCAAGTGCACTTAACAAGATAGCGTATACCGGTATAGTGGTGTGGTATATGACGTCATTTTCAGGTTTGTTAATAGATAAGGGCCTTTCGAGTGATAGCTCGGTATTACTCGCGCGAAGATTCTGGAGATCTATCGAGTTCAGCTTGATCGTCCTTGTCTTTGTTTCCTTCATTTCCAGGCTGGCGTAAGGTAGATTCATGATTTTCAGGACTTGTCCTTTGATGCGGTCGTCGATATTGGTAATGGTGAATTTTGTGGTCTGTAGGGTACATCCTTTAGGGATAGTGACCAGGTAGCTTCCTTGCATAACGTCGTACTGATTTTCTGTGCAGGATAGTTGTACTTTGGTTGGAGAAGGTAGGCTGATTATGTAGTTCCTGTCGTCCAGTTGTTCCAGGGCTCCGGTTTCCATTATTACTTTGATAGGCTGGCAGGATTGGCTTAGCTGTTGGGTGACGATTAGGTGGTGTAGGCAGTCAGGTTGATTGATGTATCGATGGTTTAGTTTGTCTTCGCAGAGATACCAGAGGCTGTACTTCGGACATTCAGTCTCTATGTACATAAAATCTTTGTCATGAATTGCCAGGTAGGGATGAAACGGGATGAGTACATTGCCATTTTCATTAGGAACAGGAGATAATTTATAGAATATATATGTTTTAGGGATGACAATCGGGATTTTAAACACTAATACTAGATTTTTGTTACTATAATAATAACCTAATTTAACTACATCTAGATATTCTCTGAAACTAATATCTAATATCTGATCCTTATCGTATACTTCAGACAAACGTTTCTTCATGTCCTTAAATGTATCTAATTTAAGCATGGAATGGTGAGTGCTTTTAGCCCGTATAAAACCTAACAAATTTTCTAAACCTATTAATGTATCTGATATACTTTCTATATTGTCGCCTAAAATTATAAGAAATTGAGCAAGATGTGCATATTTAACTAATTCCATCTCACGCTCAGCATCACTTTGCATTACGTCATTAACCAAAGATTCTATCTTATTCTGATTTTCTACTAGTCTATTTATAATATTAGTATTTTGTGTTGCCCATTGCTTGTTTAAACTGATATGACTATTAATTTCTTTAGCTAATTTATTTTCGTTTTCTTGAAGAGTTCTTATTGCGTTATCGTAATGAATAGCATCGGTATAATCGAGGTTTCCTGAAATACTTTTTACAACTGAACCTAATCCGTTGATGAGACCTCTCTTAACACGACCGGGCTCAAACGTAAGGAGCTGTTCAGTAATTTTATCAATTTTGGACTTTAAGTATTCGATATGTGGCTCATAAAGATATTTTGTTTTATTATTTAATTCAGGGCCGAAAGTAACTAATTGGCTTTTAACAGTATCTATACTAATCTTAATGCCTTCTAAATCTATCATCTGAAGAAATGAGTGATAGTGAGAAGTTATCTTAGCCGACCCTAACTTGAACGGCACGATCCCAGGTCCATCTTGAAGGCTAGTTAACGTTATTTCCTCCGCTCCCGCCAGGTTCAGGGTTAGAAGAAGAGTCCTGTAACAAGCGTGAGCTATTAGGTATTCGCTTTAGACGCGACTTGGCTACAGGACCACGTTTACGTTTGGTATAAATATGTATTGGCAAATCCGCTAGGACCGTATCGCTAGTATACCGGGGAGCTGTTTTCTGTCTATTTGCTAAAGGATTGCGAATAAAGACTTGTTGATTTGGGCAGTATTCCGCTTCCGGTTCGCGGTCTCTATTAGCGTTTTCAATAAGTACTGTACGTTTATGTAGGGACGACTCATTGAGTAAGTCGTAGACTTTGAGCATTCTATTGCGATGGTCCTGAACATATTGTTGTAGAGAATTTTCAGATAAATTTATGTCCAAAGGATCTCTAGGATCTAGATGTCCTGTTATTATGTCTATGGGTCTACATTTCGTAAAGCTATGAATGGAGCTGTTGTAGGCTAAGATTGCGTAAGGCATTATATTTACAGAAGGTTCTCCTTGGCGTTCTAATTTTAAAATTCGTATGTGTTCTAATAAGGTCGAATGCAGCCTTTCCACCATACCGTTTTCATTGGGCGCATATGCTAATGTCTTATGATGTTGAATCTTATGCAGTCTTACAAACTCTAGAAATAGTTGATTGTTGAATTCGGGCCCTCTGTCTGTTACTACAGTCATAGGAACACCATGGTGAGTACTGAACAATAAAAGGGCTTGAACTACACTGATGGCTGTTGCGTCCCGAAGGTAATACGCTTGGGCGTATTTCGAGAAGGCATCTATGATAGTAAGATATTTCTGATTTTCGACACTAAAAAGATCTAAGTGAACTATTTCAAATGGCTTCGCCGGAGGAGGTACTAAATTAAACTTCTGTTTTATGGGGTTTCTATCATATTTCGTTTGACCACATATGGCGCACTCATTGATGTATTTAATAATTGATTCCTTCATACGTGGCCAAAAATATTTATTGGATAAAGACAAGTAGCATTCATTGATACCACGATGGTTTGTTTTACCCTCATGGTAACCGCGAATAACTTCTTGTTGTTTGAAATAGTCTTTGACGTTGGCTAGTTCTATTTTTGTAAGAATAAGGTTCATAGCTGAACTTTTAAAATGGTTTTGAATCACAGGAATGATAGAGTACAATTCCAGATAAGGGTTGATCAGAATGCCTGTTTTAACTTTAGGGTTAACAAATTCCTTTACGGCGTTCACCACGTCCTCTTCCAGATTCGATTTTGATATTTGGATACTGGTACGAGTGTGACTATCAAAAGGTTTAGATACTGTGGGCCGACCTTTAATATCTCCTACAACGGTAAAGACAATTTGCTTGTGAAATTTATTTAGAGGTTCGTCCGAGATGGGCACCTCTAATATAGGATTCTCAGCATCTGTATGGGCTGTAAGGGTGCGAGACTCATCTGCTAACGAAGGTGATATTTCGGACGGGTTTACAGCGACGGAGCTAGTCTCCTCGTTGTTAAGTTCAATGCGAGATAGTGCATCAGCGTTAGTGTTGTACTTTCCTTGCTTGTATGTTACAGTAAAGTCGTACTCGCTCAGTTTGAGACGCCAACGGGTTAAACGTGAGTTAGGTTCCTTGAGCGACATAACCCATTGCAAAGGTCTATGATCTGTTAAGATCTTAAACTTTCGCCCAAAGAGGTAAGGACGAAAATACTTAGTGGCCCAAACTATAGCTAAAAGTTCCTTCTCGATTGTGCTATAGTTGATCTCGCTAGTATTTAACGTTCTCGACGCATATGCAATCGGTTTATCAGCACCTATGGGACCTTGAGAAAGCACAGCACCAATGGCTAAATTACTCGCGTCTGTGGTAAGGATGAAGTCCTTTGTAAAATCGGGGTACTGAAGGATGGGGTCGTTAACGAGAAGGGTCTTACATTTCTCGAAGCATTCTATATAGCTATTATTGTCTAAGTTAATCTTTGATCCCTTTTTAAGGCACTGCGTCATAGGTTTTGTTATACGGGCGAAGTCTGGGATAAACTTTCTATAATAACCTAGAAGTCCCAGAAATCGTTTTATTTCCGTTGAGGTTTTTGGTAACGGGTAACCTTGGATTGCTGATATCTTGTCTGGATTTGGCTTAATACCGTCTTTGCTGATGATGTGCCCAAGATAAGCGGTTTCCAACTTCAAGAACTCAGACTTGTCCATCTGAATTTTGAAGTTGGACTCACGAAGTCTTTGGAAGACTTATTGAAGGTTGACCATATGCTCCTGTAGTGAGGTACTAAATACAATTATGTCATCCAAGTACACGAGACAGATGGTGTTCTGAAGGTCTCTAAGCACATTGTCCATCACTCGTTGGAATGTGGACGGACTGTTCTTTAAGCCCATGGGCATTCTTAGAAATTCAAAATGCCCATGCTCTACGCTGAATGCAGTCTTAAGGACGTCTTCAGGTCTCATTTCCACTTGGTAAAAGCCACTGGCCAGGTCAAGGGTTGTAAAGTAGTGGCAATTACCCAACTTGTCCAAGACATCAGCTATATTTGGTATCGGGTACTTGTCATCCAAGGTTTTCTCGTTAACCTTACGAAAATCTATAACAATGCGCCACTTCACCTTGCCTGAGGCGTCTGCCTTTTTGGGCACAACCCAAATAGGGGAACTCCAGGCTGATGAAGAGGGTTGGATTATCCCTTGTTCCAACATTTTATTAATTTGTTCCTGAACTTCCTGTCTATGTATAAAGGGATAACGGTAACTTTTGGTGTAGACGGGAATCTCATCTGTAGTTTTAATTGAATGTTTTATCCTATTTGTAAAGGTTAGGGGTTCATTATCTAGGTAAAATACGTCGGCGTATTGGGAGCAAAGCGATTCAAGATTACGACGTTCCTCTTCATTAAGATGGTTAGTACGTAATTTAGAGAGAACTTCCTTAACTCGACTGGGTAATTGTTCAGATTGGGCGCTTTCTACATAAGCCTTTGCTTGAACGGGACGGTCCATCGAAAAAATAACATCATTACGAGTATGATTATGAATTTCTATGATACCGCGATTGTTTTTTACGTTTGTTAAACATTCCGCTATAAGACAATTACATATTGATTGCTCAGTAATGACGGCATCTCCGTCGTGGATATTAATTGGCACCTTTACTAACTTAGAAGATCCTGCGGGTATCATATCCTCATACAGGTTCGCGTTGCGGGAATCGTAAACTCTAATATTATTTGTAGCATTTTTGGTCCTAAAAATCTTATTTTTAAAATCGATCGTGGCCTCCCATCTGTCTAACAAATCCGAACCGATCAGACCATCGAAATATTCATGGAACTTATATATAAAGAACGTAACCTTATTATTATCCTTAAACTCTACGAAACATGGTATATTAATAGAATAATCACTACGAGTTACAGCATGCATATTGCAAACTTCAAAAGGGTTAAAATCTAGCGGTATATCTCTAAAATGTCTTTCCACAGCTTCCGGACTAAGGAAAGATTGGTTTGCTCCCGTATCTATAAGTAGTTTGAGTGGCGGATTTTTTATCTCAATATACGGCAGCTGACGTTGCGTTTGTAGATTAACCTCTATTTTGGCTTGTCTGATCTGGAAGCCATCTGAAAATTTTGATTATTATCGCTGGTATGAGCAGTTGGATGCTGGGACTGCTCCTCATCATTACAATTATCTAATGATAACTGAGGATTCTGGTCGTAAAATTGTGGATCATTATCAGCGTAGTAATATTCAGAATAATCATTTGGTTCAGTGGCGACATAGTAATCGGAATAGTAATCATCAAACGGAGCGTCATAAGTAGCACAATCATTAAAATTCATCTCCCTCGTCTTAAAATAATTGCTGGGAGGAGGGTTGCCCGACTTAGCCCAATTGTGAGCGTTATTACCAAAAGGGTTTGGGCGGAACGGTTTAGACACAAAATGGCTAACACCGCTCATAGGCCGAGGCTGTGTCTGTGAAGCGTTATAATGTGGAGCGTTATTGCGTGGTGGAACCCTAAATGCGTTATTTGGATTATAATTAGGCGGCGGAGCACGGAACATCTGTTGCGTACGAGATGGCCCCGCTTGCTGTAGCTGACCGAAATTCTGCCTAAATTGAGGAGGAGCTGGCGGCATATACTGATGGGATGCTGAAGGCATATTATTATATTGATACTTTGATGGGCCCGGCATATTATAGTTAAAAGGCTTCGGTTGCGGCATATTAAAATTGAAATTTGATTGTAATTTAGGATAACTAATGGGTGCCTGAATTTGCCACTTTTTATCTGGCAACTGATCATTTCGTTGCTGTAGGTACATAGTGTTAAGCTCGCCTTGAACAAATTCAAGCGCCTTTTCAATGGTTTCGGGGCGCATGCATCGAATACGACACCCTAATGGGTCTTTTAGACCGCGTAAGTACGCTTGCAAAGTTAATTTCTTATAGAGGTCCCTTTTTGCTTCGACCGTTGAATCTATGGACTCGTGCAACGACACGTATGTCATAATAGTGGAAAAGAGATTTTGGCATTTTTCATAAAATTCCTGTGGTGATCCAGGCCCTTGCGTTAATAGAGCCAAGTCATTGTAAAGAGCAGTCTCATCGCGTTGGTCTGAAAAGTTATTAACTAACGCGGCACGAATGCCACTCCAGTCAGAAGGACTGCCGTTAGTGTTTAAGAGTCTGGCAGCAGGACCCACCACTTTATTGAGGATTCCATTAAGAAGCGCGAGCCTAGCTAGTTGACTACTAGTGGGGTCGTTATCTATAAATTCAGTAACTAATTGGTCACACAATTTAATAAACCGCGTGAGAACATTTGGGTTCCCGTCGAATTCGGGGACTAAACGTAGTGTCTTAAAAATGTGCTCTAAATCAGCCATCTTAGCCTCCTCAAAGCTATCTAAACTATTGCTACTAAAACTTAAATCTCTGTTAGAATCGTGACGAGATAATCTACTACAACTACTTAATCTAGAAATCCCGGATTGCCTAGGATGGGTAATCTTGGATGAATTTAAGGAACTTAACGTGTAGGAAGAGCAAGACACTAAAAGATTTTAACGTACTTACATGAGCAGCATCTTTTGGCCTCTTCTAAGGTATCGATTTTCGGATACTCCTGGCAGCAGCTCGACGTGTAGATTCGGATACTCTGTCGGTGGAGCTGGAAAGCCCCCGGGCTTACGCGAACGCGGATATTGGTTTATTACGAAAACGCGATTCGCGAACCGGCCCGCGAGTATCCTACCGACTGCGCCAATTACGAAGGCTGCGGCCGTAGGATTTAAAAAAAGACAAAATTTTATTAACACTAATTTAATTTCGATAAAAGAAATTACAATGAATATTTAATTAACTAAAATTAGATGACAATCGTTCGATGTATGAATAGAGAGTGATGTCATTCCGGCCGCGGTTGCGATGCGCCGCACGGGGTCACGTTGTGCGTTGTCAGCACCTCGTGGCTGTAACTAGCCCATGCGATGTTGAAATAGGTGTTTTGGTGTAAACTGCAACATCGGCGGAACGCACGTAGAGTAGGCACGTAACATGTGTGTGTGTTATTATATTTATTTATTTATTTATTTATTTATTTATTTAAACGAGCACCAACATAGTGTACACCATTACAATTTTAAATAAAATACACACACAGAACGACACAAACCAAATGCCACTACAATTATAGGTGTGGACAGCATGCAATAAAAAATAAAAATAAAATAGCGAGTAACAGGACAGACCACAATATTATACAAAATTGAGAAAAAACAATAACAATCAAATGTTTTTGTTTTGTTTATATAATTTTAACGCAAATTTTGATGCGATACAAATTACAAAAACACAATGTTGAAAAAATTTCCACGAGCAGGATTTGAACCTGCACCCTTCTGACATACCGGGTCAGGTGCTCTTCCAATTGAACTATCGTGGTTCTAACCAGCCCGCCGAAATTATTCAACACTATTTACTTTTTTTTTTTTACACTTTGAAAGCCAAAGGCGCCAATTCAATGTCAACAACTACCGTCATTAACATCTGATCATAATATTTTTACAAATACTAAATATCAGTTAAGAACCGTTAATGACGGTAGTTGTTGACATTGAATTGGCGCCTTTGACTTACAAAGTAAAAAAAAAAAAAAAGTAAATAGTGTTGAATAACAATAAATCAATTTATGAACAAATTTAAATTTAAATTAAAATCAATTAAAAAATTAAAAATTAAATACAAAACAAAATTTTACATTAAAACCAAAAACGGGAACAAAGTTAAAATAAAAAACATAAAATTAAGATTGAATTAATAGAAACCTAGATCAAGAAGCATTTTAATACAATTTATCATCAATGAAACAGGCTTTGAGCTTCATGACATTGTCTGCAAACACGTCCATCGTTTCCGCTTTAGAGAGAGCATTGTACTGCCTAACGAGTCTAGATATAGGTGCGTGGTGGCCTAGACACGATTTAGACCCCTCTGGTTTAAATAGAATAAACCTAGATGCCCTTGGTAGTCTGGAAGGCGCGCAAATGGATACTAATGCCAAAAGATCGTTATATGCGTTGGGTACTAAAGATTACCGTCAGATAGCAATCGATTTGCCTTTCGAAAGTAATGTTCACTTCGTTCCGCGGTTGTGTTGATATTAGCCAGACATCTCAACAACATTTCCGTAAACATCACTTTTCGAACGTTCAGCCGCTCGCTGCCCGATGCTAATATTTAGTACAAGACGTTGATGTATGTATAGGTAAAAAACTTAACTAAGTCACCTGTTGTATGTGTGAGTAATGTGTGCGAATAGACATTCTATTTTTCAAATTTGAAAAATATGGTATGGTTTGCAAACTCATTATTTGCATAACTTTCAAGTTTGATTATTCCTATCCACTTATGATTACATTGTCACGATAAGATATAAATAGTTGTCAATGTCAAGTAATTGTCTTCGTGTTTTTGCATCGTTCATGAATAAACAATACAGTTTACCACAGGAGCATATTGTAAAACCTCGATTTTGAATTCGGCTTGGCAAATTAATATGGCACCATTTCCTGAAATTGGTAGAGGACAACCACTGTATGTTCAAACGAAAAGAGTTTTGTGTAATATGTACAAACATTTTAAGGAGGTTTGCGATAAAGACTTAAGTTGTTTATCAACACCAAAACAATTGGTCAATAATTAATAATAATTTATTATGCTTATGCGTTTTTTTGCAAACTGTACACAACTACATACAACAGGTGACTTAGTTAAGTTTTTTACCTATAATATTATTGGGATGCCTGGCCTAAATCAACACAACCGCGGAACGAGGTGAAGCAGCAAACGAATTCTTTCACTGGTAGAATGCTACATTGTTACCAACGGGTATATTTTTATTTGATTAAAATAAATTACTTTATTACAAACTTTTTTTTTTTTTGGTTGCCTAGGGAAAAATCTGCACGCAGATTCCGTAGATCCGGGGATTGCCTTGTCCTTTTTCTAAAAAAAGGATTAACAGAGACCCGGTAAAAAACCCTGGGGTTCGCCTTTAGCCTTAAAAAAGGCTGCGAAGGCTGCCGGAACGCAATTACAAACTCCCTTCATATTTAATTTATATGTGTAAGAGTAAATAATTGACCGACATAGTTCATTTATATTTAAATGAATTAATATAGTACATTGTTCACCGAGAGGAGAAAGTGACCGATTACCGTCGAGGGTGTCGTTTGAAACACCTGAGATCGGGAATCGCAGTTTCTCTCGAGTGATACATAGTGCTTTATACTACTCCTACAAGGAAAATAAAAAACGAAATCTTTACTAATTGAAATTTATATTGAAATTGTTGCAGTTAGTGAAGCTTAATGTAACACTTTTTCCATTAATATTATTTTTGCTGTTTCCTTCAACTGCGGCGGAGTTAAAAAATCTTCATCATCACTATCACTACTTATCATTTTGATAGTTTTATTTTACTTTCTACGAAAACTGAATCCTCAAACAACACACAAATTGGAAATGGCGCCAATGGCGTCTGCAATTTTCACATGTTCTTTTTTCAAATTGTTTATCCTGCCGCCGCAGGGTCGCACTGCCAGCCCGACACCATCCAACACACAGCTAGTGGCCAGTGTCATTTTGCGAACTTGGAGATAAAAACTCACTGTAAAAACTTTTTGGCTTTTGATATTTAGGTTACCGGCGCATAGTCTTACCCAAAATTAAAAAAGAAAAACCACGTAAGAAATGGATTTTCATACACTTTTCTCTCCCGCTCAGATGCGTTTTCTCCCCGCATATTTGTTCGATATGCAATGACGTACTTTCTACCGTAAATTTGATAAAGTATCAAGGTACTTTCCAAGCAGGTGTAGTATAAAATAATTGACTTTCTTTACTCACCCTCATACTTAATTTCCTTTTTGGCATACATTGTTTTATTTTCATCGTAAGTCACTTCCTTCGTCACATCTGAGAAATACAAGAACAATTTTATCAACTGTTACAGAATATATTGTAGGCTAATTAATTGGTGTTAGCGGAAAACCACTCTTTTTTATTTAAAAGCACCAAGCAATAAGCATTTGTACATTTATGGATACAAAATCAAATATTTATATACATTACCAACGCTATGATCGCCGGCCGCCGTCCAATCAGCGCCGTTGTCAGAGACCTCCGTCTCTCTCTGGTTAGGCCGCAGCATAGACAACGGCTGATCCTCAATATCCATCTCGGGCGTTTTCTCATCTAGAATTATGTTAACAGCTTGTAACGTTAATTTACTGAATAACAAACAGTGATACTGTCAGGTTTCGTACGCACTGCTGACTTACATCTGGTTACTAACGAGGATATCGAGGAGCTCGATGGCGCAGTGGTTAACGCGCACGGTATTGCTAAGGTTAAACAACTTTAGCAAAGGCCGGTCATTGGATGGGTGGTCAAAAATGTATCATCTTGAGCTCTTCTGTGCTTCGTCGGTGACGTGAAGCCGTTGGTCCCGGCTGCATTAGCAGTCGTTAACAACCGCACCGCACTGGGCGCGCGTGGTGGTTTTCGGCCCGTTCACCCTGTGGTGTTTCCATCCATAGGGAAGGCTCGTGCCCCAGCAGTGGGCATAAAATGAGCTGGTGATGATGATGATTGGATTCATCATCATCATCATCATTATTATCAGCCTATAACGTTAACATTTACACAATTATATTTCAAATGGGTAAACCAACAGAACACTCCTAAATCAAAGTATAGGAAAAGAACATTTATCAAGGTATCCATATCTATATCTATAACATCAAAATTCTGGGATAGAGAGCTCCGGGTCGTCCGCGCCGCAACTGCCCCCCGACCGCCTAACGGATTGCTTTGGCTACGTGTATAGTTTATGAAGTCATCTTGCCATTTCGTACCGCCTATGAAAGCAATATCGAAAGATATAGGCTATAGCTTTCGATATATGCCTATACCTATTAGCTAGATGACAAGATGACGTCATAAGCTATACATGTAGCCAAGGCAATCGGTTAGGCGGTTGGGCCCCTGGCTGGACGACATCAAAAAGTGAACTCGACTTAGTTGTCGCCAGTTAAAACAAGCTATGGGATCGCAGAAAATCTTGTATACTGATCTCCAAACTTCAGTATGAAGATAGCACTAAGTGATGATGACTATACTATTAAATAATTAATGATTTATTAATAAAGAGTTAAAATTAGTAACTTTGTTTGTTTGAGAAGGTCCTCTAGAACTACTGGTCCAATTCCAAAAATTCTTTCACTGATAGAATGCTTTTTTCTTTTTTTTTTTATACTTAGCACGGCAAATGACTCCACACCACCTGATGTTAAGTGGAAATGGAGTCCAGACGCGAAGACAACTGGTGCAGCGTGAAATCAACGCAGCATCAGTCAACTTCACTCTGCCGGCCCACAAGGTGCTTCTTCACGCCTCGTTTGAAGGACCCCATATCATAGGAAAGAGGGAAAACATGTGCTGGTAGACTATTCCATCTTTTGGAGGTGCGACAAAGAAACATTACTAGCGGGTAACATAGGCTATATATTATTTGATTAAAATAAATTACTTTATTACAAACTACCTTCATATTTAATTTATATTTGTATGAATGTATAATTGACCGACATATGACATTTATTTTGAAATTAATAAATGATTGAGTTTCCTTACTCACCGTCGCACTTAATTTCTTTTTCATCATACGTTGTTTCATTTTCATCGTAAATCACTTCCTTCTTCACACCTGAGAAATACAAGAACATTTTATCAACTATCACAGAATATATTGTAAGTTAATTAATTGGTGTTCGCGAAAACCACTGTACTTAATTAAAATTTAAACACTGAAAAAAGACGACAACCTCAGGCGGGAATCGAACCACGCACCTTCCGCATTCCGGGCGGCTGCCTTAACCACTTGGCTACCGAGGTCTGGCTTTCACCCGTCGAAATTTTTCAGTGCTTGATGCTTATGTTTTTTAGTCAACATTGCTTCATCAATCTTAGAAGTTTTCACCTCTGAGATCCGAAAGAAATATTTTTACAAATATTTGAACATTCGGTTAAGATGAAGCTGCGTTATAGATAAGTGTTTTTTATTTTATTGTACTTATTTTTATTTATTTTTACTGTACTTATTTAAAAGCATCAAGCAATACGCATTTGTTCATTTATGTATATTCAATTCATTTTAATTCATTTATTTATTCACCCTTTGTTACATAACGCAACCTAGGTAAGTCAAACATTTACAATAAATTTTCCTTAACATAATATAATTATCTACAATAACATCATTTAACAATAAAAAAACTAAAGAAAAAAAAATTTTAAAACCGAAAGGAGAACGCGTATTCGCGTACAACCCCACAATGTTTATGTTTTGGTACCATATTTGCATAGTTTGTTCCTTAATTTTTTCTCATTATTTTCCAGTAAATGTTATATTTTTAGATGTCCGGGGTAAAGAAAAATCATAAAGCGAAATAATAATACTAAAACTAATAACGAAACGCATTTTAACTAGCAGAAACTATACGCAAAACGCATATCTGCTGTCAGAGTTGCCTCGCTTAAAAATATCGATATATCGATTTTGAAATGAATTCTCAAATAGCTATTAAGTCATAATATCGTTAATCTAGTTTCGATTAAAAGCTTAATTGTGCAACTATTTTAGAGCATTATATACTCGCCATGAAGGCATGACTAGACCTGCTCCATTCTTGGATAATGTCATTTTAAGACTGCCTTAAATTACTTTTTATTTTATTAAATATGTGACCAAACTAAATTATTGTTTTATTTCCACTGAGTAAATACTAGTATGGAAAAACATTATTCGTCTGTTTGTATGTACAACAGGTACTATTTTTTTGGATTATATATTGTTTCCCTTTAATGATGATTCCCAAATAACAGTAATTTATTAGTAGTATCGACCGGGAAGATCCTCGATTGTACTCTAAAAAATAAGTAAGTATGCATTCTGAGCAGTAGTAGGTAGACTAGTATTCCTGTCTCAGATATAATAATTATAACCACTAGCTTCCGCCCGCGGTTACACACGCGTGATTCGCGTTCCCATAGGAATATTGGCATAAAAAGTAGCTTATTATACTCTCCGTTCTTTCAGATATCTCTCTGCCAAAGATCAAGTCAATTGGTTGCTTAGTTAAGGCGTGAAGGAAGGACAAACAACCTAAATTCGCATTTATAATATTATATATAAATATGTAAGATAGGAGATGATTTCAAGCTCAATGTTGGTATAACTTTTTGTGTTTTAAATAACCAAGCAAACAGATCTGAATAATCACAGTCGCAGAAGTTCCTGATAGGTACCTATCAATTTTCTAGAATCTATAACTCGGGCATAACAATACATAATTAATATTAAAATGCACTAGGTACCTACCTATTTTAGTTCGATTGATTTATCAAGACGAACGTACCTACATTTTCAGATTATTTAATTGTCACTGTCATTGTCCGTCCCTGCTGTCACTCAACTGTCAAATACAGGGAAAGCCTAACCTTAAAAAAATATCGAAATACAAGTATAACTTTTAAACCCCAACATTTAGAATTCTGTTAATTTATGTAGTAATTCTCAATAATATAATCTACCAAAAATGTGTAATCTCATTGCCAAACATGAAAATTGTAGGCCTGTACAAAATGTCCATAGTACCCTGCCATTCTCCTTTGAAAAATAAAATTAAAAAACTGATTCTATACATTTTGTAAGTAATACAATAAAAATAATAAAAAATAAAAATTAAATTAATTAAATTAAATTAAAATTACATTTAAAATTTAAAAAAAACATTTTCATATAAAATAAACTCAATTCAATCAAATATTTATGGATTGTAAATTTATCCACCGTATATAATAAAATTGGTTGCCTGTAAAGTCGATATACGGGCGAAAGTTTTACGTGACAACGACTTTGAGTGGTAAAATAATTTTAATGTGAATATTCATTCGTATAGTAGGAAGAAGGATGAAATAATAGTAACAAATTAAAACATTTATTTATACAAAGAATTATATTTAAAACATTAATTTATACAAAGAATCTCGCACTGAATTTCATATTAACAAAATTTTATTTTTACCTTTACACATACATACGTATTTACCTTTCACTTTTTATGTCTGTCTCTCTCGCTCTTAGGCGGGCTAACCATGCCCGAGTGGAAGGGACGCGTGCCTCTCACTCGCTCTCATTGTGAGCGCATAACGTGAGCGGAGCGTAACGCAGTTTCTTGAAGTGTCACCCGGCAAACCAATTTATAAGACGTTGTCACGTCAATAATAAATAAAACCGCATCCTAATCGGTGCATTCGTTTAGGAGTAACAATGCCACAGATATACACACAGACAGATAGACACGTCAAACTTATAACACCCCTCTTTTTGCGTCTGTCTGGGGTTAAAAATCAATAATTTTAAATTAATGTTTTTTTTTTACACCGGAAAGAGCGACGATGGCTTAGTCAGTACACACCTGACCCGGTATATAATTGGGCGTTGGTTCACATTACGGTTGTAGAAATTATTTCAACACTCTTTAAAAATTATAGGTATTACTAGATACTTTGCAACTTTGTAATTATACAACGTGTTACAAAAAGTCTATTGAGGAAATTTGACAGTTTGTGGTAGGTTGATGTGCAGGCGTTTGTACATTTGCCAATGTCAGGTAAAAAATTGGGAATTTTTTTTAAAAGTAATAGGTAATAGAATATAAAGGAAATTTGGAAGGGATCAGAAAGGCTGTTATATATGGAGATTTTATAAATATATAATTATAGGGATAATATTACAGTTTTATATTATTACATAGAATGATGTTGATGATCCATTTCCAAAGGCTCCAAAACCTCAATTATATTGAAACAGAATCAATAATAATAGGAAGTACTTAGGTCAATTATCTTAATTCCTTAAATTTCTAGACGACTTCACTCAACCGGAACACACACGCACACTCACACCCACGCTCTCACACACACACACTCTCTAACACACACGCACACGTTCCGATTTATTTGCTATTACAGAGACTAGCTGCAATGCATCGATTCATAATGCCGAGTTCGTCCTATCTGGCTATCAAATATTACGCTGTGATCGAGTTGATGGGCGTAAGCATGGAGGCGTCTGTTTAGTGGCCACACCGCGATTCGAGCTGCGACAAATACCCACTTCAGACAATGTTAACTTGGACGCTTGTGCATTCGAAATGGTTTGTGCTACCGTACATATTAAAAACAAAATATTATTTGCATGTAGCGTGGTATATATACCGCCAAAAGCTGATACTGATAACTATATTATCATGTTTGTATTATTAAAAAAATATGTATTAAATACAACAATAATGTTATAGTAATAGGAGATTTCAATTTATATTCGGCTAGTATTGATGTGTATAATTATTATGAATATTTAATATCGTTTTGTGAATTCATTCAGAAAAATAGTATACCGAATTGCATTGGTAGGCAGTTAGATTTAGTTTTGAGCGGGGGCGGTGTAAGCGGGGCGGTGTAAGCGGGGCGGTGTCAGTGAGCGCGTCCGAGGGCTTGCAGCCTGTGGATGGTTACCACCCGCCACTTGCCATCTGGCGCACACAGTTCTGGGGATGACCGGTTGAACTATTCGCGCGAGAAACAATGGAATTTTCTGTTATTGTATGATAGTGTATCATGCATAGATTGGAGTGTACTGTACAGTATTAAAGATCCTGAGGAACTGTTTAACTATTTCTATAACACTATTAATAGAATAATTGACGATTGTGTTCCGATAAAAAAGCAAAAGCCTGTAAACTCGAGGTATTGCTACCCTGAGTGGTACACGGCCGAGGTTATTCGTGAGTTGGCATACAGGTGAAATATAGACGGCATAAGCGGTACAAGGCGAGTGGATCGAGTGATGATTATAACGAGTTCTCCCAGTGCAAGGCGCGAGTTAAGAGAGCGGTGGAACTCGTGCATGACCACTATAGGGATCGGGTGCAATATAATCTGGCACAAGATCCTAAGGCGTTTTGGAACTTTGTAAAAAATAAAAGAACAAATTCCCAAAAACAAACACTAACGAAAGATGGACGAGTTTTATCTGCACTCGAAGGGGCGCACGAATTGTCAAAATTTTTCTGCTCCGTTTACAACTCTGAGCCCGCGGTGCTGGACGTAAGTGCGGCCAGCGCGGCGCCGGCGGCGGCGGCGTGAGCTTCAGGTGACCGACGTGCGGCAGGCGCTGGCGAAGCTCAAACCTAAGCATTCCACTGGGTCAGACAGTATACCTCCTTTTATTTTTTAGAGATTGTCGTGAGGTACTCGCTGCTCCGCTGCTGCACATCTATGATGTCTGTCTCGATTGTGCTGTTTTTCCCGATCGATGGAAGCTGACTAGAGTGGTCCCGGTACCTAAGAGTAGGAGTGGTACGGAAACGAGCGACTACAGACCGGTTGCAATCATGTGTACCCCGGCAAAAGTTTTCGAGTCAGCGATACATTCTTCCTTGTACTCGCAGGTGAACGCTCAGTTATCTGACGCGCAGCACTTGTTTCGTCCCGCACGGAGTACTACGGGGAATCTACTCCAGCTGATGACGCAGGTGGCACCAGCGGTGGACAGAGGTAGTCAGGTGGATGTCATTTATTTCGATTATCGAAAAGCGTTCGATACAGTCGACAATGACGTCCTGCTCATGAAACTGGCCAATACGGGCTGCACGCCAAAAACGCTGTCATTTTTTGCCAGTTACATGAAAAACAGACGTCAGTATGTCAACTGGGACGGCCATAACTCGGAACATTACTCACTAGATCAGGAGTCAGACAAAGGAGTAATTTGGGGCCTCTCGAATTTGTTTTAATGGTGAACGACCTACCGGACGTCACGCTGGATTCGACCTGCCTTCTTTTTGCTGTCTTTAGCAGTCTTTAGAGTTTTTAAGATTCCTTTCAGCTCCTTAGTGTTAGAGCATTTTGAAGAAGAGCCAACCACGAGTACGAGACCAGCCGGAGCAAGATTCGGTATGAACCATGTTGCAGTTTGGCGAATTCTTCGTGACGACAACCGTCACCCCTATCACTATCGCCGTACACAGGAGCTGATACCCTCCGATCTTGCACCCAGGAGAAACTTCTGCGAGTGGTACCTCAGGTAGTTAGCGCTAAGTCATACAGTGATAGTACGGTTCTCAAATATTGTAAATGGACTTGTTATAAGGCACCATTTCTTCGGCTTTACGGGTATTTTTGTAACACCCTGTATAAAACCATAATTGAAATATGTAATTTCTTGAGCCAATAAATATTTTCTTAACCTAAATTTACAAATCAATATCATACCTTTCAGTATATTGTCTATGTAAAACTGCTGAAACTTCTGTTCACACTTCAAAACTTGCTGCTTGAACGAGGTTGCATCTCTGAGACGTAGCTGACACACATCACAGATACCATACAATTTCGAATCTACTTCCCTTTCCATGGTAGTTACCTTAAGCACAAAAACATTATATAAAGTAAATACTATCTACTCGTAAGGTAAGCCAAAGGAGCCTAGAATCTAGAGTCGACAATATAACGTCATCAACATCCGATATAATTCTTATTATTATTATTATTCATATTTTTTTTATAATTAAAATCAATTTATAAACTATTCAAATTCAAATATATTTTTAAAGAGATTACAATTGTCTGCCGATGGCCTTTACAGCGTATCCTAATTTTGAAAGTGGCGAAACTAATGGCCTATGCAGACCAGTACGGCATGGCAAAGGATTTAAATTTTTACCAATGAAAGAAAGAAAAGAAAATAAAATTTTATTTGGTTCATAAACTAAATAAAAAAATCACGCATATTACACAAATTTAGAGGTTCCAGGACCAAAAAGGCAACCACTCAGCATGTGTCATCATGACCTAAGGAGATCCCAGGCCGCAACGCTGGTATTCTGCGGAAGCCATAACTAAAATAAAATAAACTAAAAGTAATAAAAAAAAATTTAATTTTAGATAATATGTAGTGTTAGCGGACTGAGTTAGCGGAACTAACACTACACATTATCTAATATTACATTTTTTTTTGTACCATGGATTTCCGCAAAATATCGCCTGATTCCATTAATTAAAACTAATAAGAAAAGAGGTGGCACCAGAGACGCAATGGACATTCAAATATAAATAATATTGAAATATAAATAAGACAAATTCCTATGCTATAAAATGATCCTGTGGCATCATTGCCTGGCATTGAAAGACCGTGCCGTGCCGTGCGCCACGCACTGCGGTAGGAAAAGACGGGACATGCCGTCCCGGTCTGCGTAGGCCTTTATGGTTCTTTAAGCTTAAACATCTCTTGGGGACTCTTGGGGTCGGATATACTAGATATAGAGTGACTTGAAGGATCTGAAGGTGGAGCAGATCACAAGATTCACCAAAGAAACTAAAAGATTCGACGGGGCGCCGTGAAAGCTGGATAAACCCAAGCTCCCCCAAAGGGGAGAACGGAGAAAAGGATGAAGTGGCCCGCAGACAACGCGGGTGGATCGTCCGTTCGGCTGGCGACATCCCCACGAGAAATAGTAATAAATAATAAGCTAAAACATGACAATCTCACATCCTCTAAGGGTTCCCGGAAAGGACCACGGACATCAGGACCACGGCAGGCGTGTCCCCGTCCCCTACTAGATTCTTAAAGGCGATCGGAACCGAGAGCGGAACTACCCGAGGGCGCATCTTTAGAGGGGATTAAAAGATCAAAAGCCATTGTCAAGGTTACAATGATTATTTAAGTTAACCCGGTTTATCATACCTATTTTGCAACACGGCGTAGCAAAGAGTGTGCAAGGTTGTTAAATCAGTTTTTCAAATTGCCTAAATGGGTAGATCCCACTTTATCCATTGCGTATATCCATTGATGGATAATCTGGGATTGTTTGTCCCACTATATCTATTGCGACTTATCTCAATACAAAAACTGTGTACTGGCCATGTTTTTATAATAGACTAGTCACCTGCCCGCTTTGCTGTGTGACAATAATGGATCAATGAATGCTAATTAAAATAATTATTAGGTTTACCAACATCATATATAGCCTATCATTTGCACAATCGCATGTTCTTACTACATACAAATTTTCATCAAGATCAGTCAAGCCGTTCTTGTAATATGAGGACATACAGACAAACAGACCGACAAAAATTTCAAAAATTGTAGAATTGGTGTCAGTGAGTCATAAAACGAATATCCCACGTCTGTATCGCTACAAAAAGTAGCAATGTTTAAGGGCCCTATTAAATACGACCAATTTTGTCGTCAGTGGATAAAAAGGGACATATATGAGAAAAATACTTTGTCCCACTAAATCAATTTTCTGTATCCATGGATAAAGTGGGATCGACCCGCCTAAATAGCCGAAAGTAAGACAATGAACTTACATCTATACAAAAAGTAGCAAGCAGCATGTCAGAAAACACTTCATCAATTCCATTGTTATTATAAGAGATGCCTAAATTCTTGAAGTCGCCTTCGGTGTGGCAACAGCGACACATTATTGTCTTGGAGTAATTGTGTTCTGTGGTTAATGTATTGAACATTTTCAAGTAATATTCATTCATTGTTTAGTGGAAAATCAATCAATCAATTTCTTGTAAAATGGCTCTTGCTACTATTTAGCCAGTGTCTAGTTCTAGGGCAACTTATTAGTGTTTCGATTTTGTCAATAACTTTGCTTAAAACTTCAATAGGCGTTGTGCTTGTACAAGCAAGAAAATTCCAAAAACAGACCCAATTTTGAGAATATTCTGTTGACACCTGAACAAATAACTTTGTTTATTATTATTCAACTTCAACTTTTGTTTATCTTTTAGGTTAGCGACCATTACTGCCAGTGACACTTGAAAACAGCACAGTGTAAGTCGTGGTTGACCGGATTATTATTATTTTCTTGTGAAATGGCTTCTGTGGGGTTTTTCCAACATCAATAATTTCGCCAATGTCGAGTTGTTGAAACTAGCACTCACTCAACTTCAACTTTTGTTTTATCTCTACCTAGTTTGTGTGTTTATATGGCAACCGGATCACTTTTAGATTATTTTTTTTTTTTTTTAAGTTTAGTTTGTTCCTTAAGGAACCGGCTAAGGTCATAGACCATGCTGCCATGTCATTAGTTTCTTAATTTCATTGTAATACATAAATAAACATTATTATATTGATGATGATGAATGATAATAGAAATGGGAAGTGAGAAATGATATTACCCCCCAACCCCTCGAGTATCTCAGTAAAGATGTGGGGCTTTACTAAGTCCTCACGCAGACTTCTTGTGAGAATTTGAAAAGTAACATTGCACTGTTTTGTTTCATTTGCCAACACTCATACACACTCACGAACACTTAACGGTTAATAATCCACCATTATTTCACATTAATATTCGACATAACACAAATTTTAGAAAATAAAACAAAACCGCAGACATGACTCTTCACTTTCCCGCCAAGAAGTCCGGATCACTTTTAGGTTAGCGACCATTCACTTCAATTCTTTTTCTTTCTTGTAGTTGATGGCTTCGTGCGATTAGCACATTTAGCCAGTGACAAAGTAATTTTTCTTACAAGTAATACATAAATATACAATATTTCCTTCCAGTCAGTATGATGATGAATGATGATGAATGATAATAAAAATAAGAAGTGAGAAATGATATACCCCCAACCCCTCGAGTATCTCAGTAAAGATTTTAATAATTCCTCGGCGGACTACTTGAGAGAATATGAAAAATAGTAGTTGCACTGTTTTGTTTCATTTCCTAACACTTAACGGTTAATAATCCACCATTATTTCACATTAATATTCGACAACACAAATTTTAGAAAATAAAACAAAACCGCAGACATGACTCTTCACTTTCCCGCCAAGAAGCCACTCAAGAACAATTTTTATTTTTTTTGTTTATTGTTTTACGGCTCCGGATGAAATCCATCAAGCCTATTCGTTCGTTCTATCTTCTTAGTAATACATAAATTATCAATATTGATGATGATGAATGACTAAATGAGTGATGAATGACTGATGAATGACTGAATGATGAATGAAAACAAATGCTTCACAGAATGCACCTTTCAACAAATAGTTTGTGTAGGGCGTGTAAAGAGGAAACGGAGTCAATACAGCACCTACTGTGTGACTGCGACTCTCTGGCTAGGAAAAGAATGGGACTCCTGGGGTCGGCCTATCCGAAACCGGAGGACTTCAGGCTCTTCGCCCTTAAGGACGTTGCCAAACTTATGGCATCTATCTTTACAGAGGAAGAAGAGTGAAAGGATGGGCACTAAAGATCTAGATGGGTCGAAGTGTTACTGCAAGAGGGAAACCTCTGCAGGCCCCACTAAGATAAGATAAGTTAAGATTGCTTAAGCAAAACTTTGACTTACCTATGTTACTCGTAACAAGTGTTCAAAATGTGCCCCATTACGAGCGATACACAAACCAAAATGGCGCCGCGAATTTTCTTTTAATTGGTTGAGAACGTAAATGTTTTCTTTCACCGTTTCAAAAGCGGACACCACTTGCGTACGCAATTGCACTACACTTGTAACCTCCTCAGAAAACACTAGCCTTTTTACATCACCCTACAAATAAAAATCTAGCGGTGTTAGGTCCGGGGAGCGAGGAGGCCAAGACACTGGACCGCCACGTCCCACCCACTGCGATCCAAATGTATCGTTTAAGTAGCTGCGCACTGCTTGTCCATAATGTGGTGGAGCACCATCCTGCTGGTGGAAGAGGTCTCTGTGGAATGCCAGTGGAATGTCCATCAACAGCTCATCTACAACGTGGTGCAGCAGATGACCTTCAATGAAATAAGGCCCCAGTAAATAAGGGCCAATAATACCAGCCCAAACATTTAGGCTGAAACGTCTTTGGAAGGAGTAATTTTTTGTGACATGAGGGTTCTGTTCTCTGTGTGCCCACCAATGCTCATTATGCACGTTGTAGACGCCGACCCTTGTGAACTGCGCCTCGTCAGTCCACAGAATATTAACGTGCTGATGTTCGAGGAGCCACGTACAAAACTCGACTCGGCTGGACTGGTCAGTGGGAAACAAATTCTGAACTCGTCGAAAATGGAATGGGTGCTGCTGGTTCTTCTTCAACAAGCGCCAAACGATGGTGTGATCAAGGCCAAAGTGCCGCCCAGCATCACGTGTACTGGCGCGTGGCTCGTCGTCGAAGAACTGCAAGATCTGCTCCTGTAAGTCGACGGGCAGGCCCACGTTGCCTCGACCACTGGCGTGCGCTGGGATACTGAACTGCCCGTAATCCAGTAGGCGTTGTGTAGCAGCCAGCATCGTCGTCCGGGACGGCGTTGGTCGGTCTGGACACCTCTCCGCGAACATCTGCACTGCACCCCTCAAGCTATTACTGGCAAGGGCATACATCTGCACTATTTCAACGTAGTCGTGATTAGAATAACGCGACATCGTACCTACGTTTGAAAACGGCCCGGATTTTTTTTGTCAAACGTGTGCGCGCGCTCGCGGTGTCGCGGTTAGAGGGAGACTGAGCGGGCGGCGACCGTCGCATCGTCGTCGGTTCCCGCTTTGAGCGGGTGGCGGCTAGCCGACAAAAGCCGGCGCAAGCGGCGGCATTTGTCGGCATTTGTTTTGCGCACCTAGCGCAGAGCCAAAATACACTTGAGAGCAAAAATATCGCACAGACGTCATTTTTTAACTTTAATCGGAAAAATACGAAAATGATGTCTACAATCATATAATGCATTATAAGATTTTGAAGTACGGTAAGTTCATGTTTGAAACACACATAAAACAAGTGTGTGAAGTCGGTGTATTCCATTATTAAACTCTTTTTTTCCAAACTACCCTCTTAGACTACTCGTTCGCGTTGACAGTAGCTTGTGTTCGGAGAGACATAATTGTGTTGATCGCTGTTGATAGTGCATTATTCTTATTTCAAATTGTTTACAAGTGAAGGTTCGTATCATTATTTATTGAATAATGGATACTACACCTGCGGAGGCTGCTCAAATTGTCGCTCTAATTCAAGCAGGTCATAATCAAAGTAAAGTTGCTCGACAACTCAATTTAAGCAGATATTCGGTGCGGCGCGTATACCCGCTGGTATACGCGCGCTGGTATACACGTACCGCTGTACGTGGAGACTGGGGGCTATGTCAAACGTCGTGGAGGTGGACGCCATCGTGTTACTACTCAGCGGGATGACCATTTTCTTGTATTGACGTCACTGAGAAATCAGCACCTCAATGCAGTTCAATTAGGACAACAGCTCCAACGAGCACGTAATGCGAGTGTAAGCCGCTGGACAGTTCGGAGGAGATTGGCAGCAGGTGGGCTCACTGCAAACAGACCTGCAAATGGTCCAAAACTGACCCCAGCACACCGGCAAGCTCGACTGCGTTTCGCTCGAGAACACTTAAATTGGACAATCGATCAATGGAGGTGCGTTTTTCTTTTCTTTCTTTCTTTTAGTTGATGGCTTCGTGCGATTAGCACATTTAGCCAGTGTCAAAGTAATTTTTCTTACAAGTAATACATAAATATACAATATGATGATGATGAATGAAATGAAGTGAGAAATGATATACCCCTAACCCCTCGAGTATCTCAGTAAAGATGTGGGGCTTTACTAAGTCCTCACGCAGACTTCTTGAGAGAATTTGAAAAGTGACGTTGCACTGTTTTATTTAATTTGCCAACACTCATGCACACTCACGAACAATTAACGGTTAATAATCCACCATTATTTCACATTAATATTCGACATAACACAAATTTTAGAAAATAAAACAAAACCGCAGACATGACTCTTCACTTTCCCGCCAAGAAGTCCCGGAGGTGCGTTTTATTCTCGGACGAATGCAGAATATGTTTCCATGGCAACGATGGTCGTGGAATAGTATACAGATGGCCAGGAGAAAGATTCGCACAGTGCTGTATAAGTGAGCATGTCGCCTACGGCGGTGGATCGTGTATGGTTTGGGGAGGTATTTCCATCAACGGCAAGACGGACCTTCAATTCATCGTAGGGGCAGATCAGAGGCCTGGACATGGTGGATTGACGTTGGGACGTTACATTGAGGATATTCTACAGGAACATGTCCTAGCATATGCAGGATATAGTGAGGAAAATTTCCTCTTAATGCATGACAATGCCAGACCTCATGTTGCTGCGGTTGTGACTCGCTACCTAGAGGAGGTCAATATGGCGGTAATGAACTGGCCTGCAAGAAGCCCGGACTTAAATCCCATAGAACATTTATGGGATGAACTTAAAAGGGAGATTAGGTCCAGATTCATTGCTCCCACTAACCTTCGAGAGCTGCAGCAAGCCATAGAAGAGGAATGGGAAAACATACCCCAACATTTCATTGTGAAATTGATAAGATCAATGAAAAACCGTATGCGTGCTGTAATAAGGGCCAGGGGGATAATACGAGTTACTAAAACAATAAAAAGTTGGTTATTTTCTCTTATTATTTGTTTTTATAACCCAAATTGCATCCTACTCATTATAGAAATTTATGTTTGTTTCAGTTTCAAGGTAAAAATATGCTAAAAACACACATATTTTCCGTATTTTTAGGTATCAATCTGTACGTTATAAAACAAGGTTTTCAGAAACATATAAATGTTATACTTAAATATGACTAGAACTTAGAAAATAAGACTTTACTAAAAAATATCAGGGGTGTGCGATATTTTTGCTCTCAAGTGTAGTAGCACAGCGTAGTATATTCAAAAGAATGACATGCAACAGAAACAAAATCATTTTTATGTCGATCGATAACCACTTAATATGTCGACATTTTTCCCTATCACTGGTTTCAGTCGAACACTACCACTGCCACGTATATTTATATGTTGACTCTGACCTTGTTCCTGCTTATTTACAACATCAGCTTATTATCCATGTCCTGCTGGGACAAGAGCCTCTATGGATGGATAGGGAGAACGGGCTACAAACCACCACGCGGGCCCACTGCGGATTGGTGGTTGTTAACGACTGCTAATGCAGCCGGGACCAACGGATTTACGTGCCTTCCGAATCACGGAGAAGCGAGAGATAATAACTAATGATGTACCTACTAATTCTATTTTATAACTTTTACATCATCGCAAATTGGTTTAAAAGACAGAGATTAAAATAAGTCTCCAGAGTTTCTTGCCAGCTCTTCTCGGTCGAAGGCTCTCCCAAAATCCGAACTGGTGGTAGATTCAGTAAACTAAATTATAGTTAATTCATACTTATTTGTATTTATACTCAGGCCAGCAGTGGACGTGTGTAGGCTGCATGATGACAACGCTTGCGACAACGCGACGCGTGCGTCGCGTTGTCGCAACGTTTCCTCTGCAGTTAATTGAACGCAACAGAAACAACAAAAACGCGAACAGAAAGGATTCTGGCTTTGCTTTTAAAAAGAAAATTAGTGCGAAAACGAGAAAATAAAACGATATGGGAGAATCCATTATGGAGTGTGCGGTCAAGTGAAAGTGCTTTATTCTAAACACTTAAAAAATTATTCAAATTATTTTTATTCTTACTTTCGAATGGCGAGACCCATATTTTTGATGAATTGTTACAAAAAATACAAAGTGATATACAATATCAGGATACACATAAAAAATAAAATAAAATATCGATAATACGTACGGAACAACCCCAGCGCTTAATTGTTTTATTGCACCGTGTGCCAGTTTGTTTGACGTTACCCAAGATTTATACTAACCTTCGAAGTTTTCGTTGTAAAATCATCAATAAATTGATTACAAACTACTTCCCATGCTTTTCTTTTTAAAATGCGGTCGCTGTACACATTCGAGGAAATGTTCCATATCACAGATAAACATTTCGATGTCAAAAGTACTATCTGTTGAACAAATTTTTTACGTCGTATTACTCCGGGCGCTTGTCTAAGAATGAACGAATCAACGCGTGCGAACAGGATTGTACACGATGACACCGCAGTAACGCGGCGCAGCGTTCCATTGACTGCAGAGGAAACGTTGCGACAACGCGACGCACACGTCACGTTGTCGTAGCGTCTGCGCTGCGCACACGTTCATCGAACGCCTACGCTGGACAAACGCTAGTGTGAAGGCAGTCTTAACATAGATTTTCATTTAAATTTAACGAGATGACAGCTGCTAGGCAACAGGTCCCTAGCAAGGCTACAAGCAAGCTTATATTATTTATTTCACAACCATAATTCACAATGTATGTAGGTACTTATAAATAGATCCACAGGATAATTATGGACCCCGCAGGGGCACGAAAATTAGATAGAAGAGAGGAAGCGTTTTTAGTTATTATTTATAGTATTAAATATTTTTATGTTTGTTGTGTATTATTAAATATATAATAATTTACTTTAACTTATCATTAAGACATTCATCTATCTATATCATAATAACTTTTAGAAGTTAATAGTTTCTTTACTTTATTAATAAATATATTGTCGTTTTTTGCTTCTATCCATTCCTTTGGAAGCTTATTATATATTTTTATTGATTGAATAAAGTGGTTGGCAGTATTAATTTATTTTTGTTTCGTAATGAATATTTATTTATATACTGTGCTACATACAAGTACAGCCGCAACGTGATTGGTCGTAGATACGTGGAAAGTTATGTGAAAAAAAATACCTTAGCTCAAAAACCTCTTCATAGGCGTCATTGGTCCACCATAACAGCTCAAGGGTTAGGTTAAAAAAACGCCCAAATTATAGGTAAGTATACAATTTATTTATACTTGTAGGTACTTAGGTTCGCTTTAAATAATATAGGTATAGGAGATCAAAATTCACAGAAGAAAAAAAACAGTCTTTCTTTTTATTATACAAAAAAAATACGCAACGGTATCGATTTTTCACATAATTTTCTTAAGTATTAAAATTACAGTCCAAGTGTGCCCAAAATTTACAGGAAGTTTGGTATAATCACGAAACAGCCATCATGCAATCAAGTGAAAATTGTTAGGTATTGTATTTCATTCTCCAAGGTTTAGTAAGAAAAGTGGAAATGTATAACATACATCTTTCTAGTAACCATACATTTTTCTAGACACAATAAAATAATACTATCTTGGAGTTACACGTTTTGAGTTTTTACGATGACTTTAATAACTTCTAAAACAACATTATTTTTCACATACCGTTATAACGTTATTTGTTAATTTATTTGCGTTAAATACCGTTCTTACATTAATCGGAAGAGCTGCATAAAACTAATAAAGTATTAATGTTATTTTAAGCGCTATTTTTACATACACTTTTTTACAATATTAATACTATAACTACAGTCTAAGGCACTATCCGTTAACTATAAAAATAAACTTACTCACATAATTACAGAACATACTAACTTATATCATAAAAATTCGCGATAATTAACGCACAGACGAGATAAGTTATTTAAGAGATGTATATTCGACCATGAAATTGATTTACCATCTTAAAGAATCGGCAAATATCACGTATAATGTAGTTTCATTGTTATACCAGATGTTAGTAATAAGTTCCCCGACAACAACACAAATTAGTGTTTTAACAAAGAAACTGACTGTAATTGAGATTTTAGTTACATCTAACTGTAATGGAAGTTTTTGTCAAAAATGGTAAAGCAATTTTACGGTCGACTATACGTACAAAATTATAATGTGTTATTTTATAAGAACCCCACAGCTGCACAGCTTTTGATTTCGGTGGAAAAAATATTAAACAAAAACGAGAGGTCAGTGTCATGTCTTCTTAGCAATAATCACAAAGTTAATTTACTTTTAGATTAAAACTTAAAATATTCCGTTTTTATAAATGTATTCAAATCTTTTTGTCAATAACCCTGAGCTCAAAACAACATGAGCTGTATATACATTTACAATACCATACTAGGAATTTAAAGTTCAATCTTTAATAAAATACTAGAAATACTAAATACTAGTCTTTAAATTACACTAAGAAACTTAAATAAAATTTAGAAATCGATAATTTTACAACTCTACTGCCAATCCGATAGAGTGCTTAGTGTTTAAGTAAATGGCGAATGAAACTCGCACTGAGCACCCTGTAGTAAATTAGAAAACTGCCACAAAATTCCTCTTTAAATCACCTCTTTATTTGATTTACAAAATTCTTTCTAATGATGTAAGTATGTCCAGCAGTGGGGCAAATAGCCTGCATGATACAGTCTGTGCTTAAATATACCTTATAAGTAATTTGTGGTTATACAAATAAAGGAAACCCTTATGGCAATATAAGTCGTTTTTAAATATTTGTGTATAAAAACTGAACACTTTTTTTGGGCGTAAGTGTCTAACACCATAAGGGTCCTTTAAATTTGCCACAATTTGATTAAAGTCTAGCGTTCCTGTAACTAGAATTGGAACTACGAATCGGTGGGAACCAGTCTTTTCAAGGAAGAATGCGCAGTCACTATCTGCTTAAATTTTCAGTCAGTCTTATTACTTATAAGATCATTGTTTTAAAAGTACTTCGTGTGTCGATGCCGAAGTTATACAACGACAGTGGCACGGGATTACTTTTGAATCAAGTGTAAAATTGATCACCGCTACAGATTCTTAAAAGCGTTTAAAGAAATAGATATCACGAAGTTATAATTTTATCAAACCAGTTTTTATAAATCTTCTTATGCTTCTATACATACACAACAATAATATATAAATAATAAATAGCTATAAGAAAACATTTAAGCAAATGTATATTATATTAATGAATATTCTGATCTGAGTTTTTCATTTGAATTTAAGCTTTTTCAGTGCCTATGTGATATCATAATGTATTAGCGCTATTGAGTAGCTGCTAAAATCAGGCTTAGTTTCTTGAACCCGAGCAACCCTGTGCGGCTTACAAGGACTCCTCATTCTCCCCCTCCACCAGCGAATCCCGCAGCGTCGGTGAAGAATTGGACTCTAATCTAAATGAGGCAATTCAAGGGCTTGAGATTTAATTCAGAAAAGGATTTCTCATCTCCTCCGAAATAATGCAGGGTGTAATCACTTACTCGAGCCATAGAAAGCAACTCGCCAACCCGACTGCTGCTCATAAAGAGATCGATGCGAGGGCGGGCCCAGCAAAGAAGCAACTAGCGCTCACCTTATCTATGAGTTGCACATGGGCATTAGGTTTAAAGACATTTATTTCCCATAAGAACTTACATACAGTTCACTTAAAATGAGATAACATTATACACTATAAATTTACCTGTGGCCGCAGCGCAGCTAATTTTATTAACAATGATTTTCACTTTAAGTAATTACTCACTTATTTATTACTATTAAGGGATTCAAGTCGATGTTGGGGTATCATATACGTAACCTCATTTCAGTCGAACAACCTGCTAGCGGGGATCTCCAACATCCTTGAGAACATGTCGATCAGAGAGAAGGAAGCGGCACAGAGAGCAACGGCCCATGCTCAAAGTCTCAATAAAACAACAACAGTGTACAACGAGCATATATGTCCACATTCTGCATACCTAACGAACTTTTACGAGGAACAGCTGAAGAAATGAGTCCGATATTACCGAATACGAAAGTGTTCAGTGAAATCCTCGAAACGTGGCATATCCCCATCCAATGGGCAGAATCACACATAATTCTCATACATAAGTAACGAGCAAAGGATGACATAGAAAACTATAGACCTATATCTCTCATTTCAAAAGTCTTCGCAAAAGTTATACTGGAAAGAATATCTGTAAATCTGTTATTTGATTTCACATCCGAAGGGACGTACCAATGGGACAAGACACATTAGATTCTCCAACGAATTCCACCGTAGACTCTCCGATCCATTGAAAAAAAAATTAAATTAAAAAATAGATGTATACACGGCTGCCGCCCGCGACTGACTTTTTGTAGGACGTGTGCGTTGCATCATTCCGTACGTTTCATTTCCACCGACTGAAAAATCGGTCACCGATTAACCGACGTGGGCGAGGGCTCTTGATGTGATTGCTTTACAGAAAATATGCTTTACATAATAATATACGTAACAACATCAAAGTACATAAGCTTAGATCAATATCACACCTGATTTGATAATTACCCCGCACTACAGTATTACCTAACGTTACACTTACGAATAAGATGAATTAATGTTGTTATAACATCGCACTATGCAAACGACGAGAGCGAAATGACGATGAGGAACAATTATAAAAAGCTTGTATGTTAAAATATAACGATACCTATAACGAGTTATAAAATAACGTTACGTTTCAGACATCGTTATAACGTTTGACAAAATAACGGTATACATAACTTGTTACAGTTATAACGACACCTTTACTGAACACATATCGTTACATAACGTTATAACATGTTGTTAAACGCAACAGGGTAAAAATGTAGAAAATGATAAAATATACACATAAAAAATATATTTTATGTAAGTTTACAGTTTTGGTATATTCGCAACAGTACCAGCAAGTAAATGACACAGAAAATAAATATAATTGAAAACTAAAAAAAACTGAATTAATTTATCAAATTGATGCAGTCTATAGAATGTTTCCTTTTTTTTTTTAAAGATTACTTCATTTGCTTTCGATTGGGGTACATTATAGATGTTGTTATGATATGGCTCCTCCCATTCAGCCAACAATGGTGGCGTGCAAATTATCAAACATTTTATTAAAAGTGTCAAAAAGTTTCAAAGTAAGTATAATAAACAACGTATATTATACAGACATAGTTATTGCCAGTTAAAACAAGCTATATGGGATCGCAGAAAATCTTGTATACTGATCTCCAAACTTCATTATTAAGATGGCACTAGGGGATGATAGTGATGATGATAGAGAGTATTTTTAAACAATATTGATTACGAGCAAACCAATAGTTCAAAAAAGAGAATAGTGCAAATAAAAAGAAACGAGCGAGCCTTACGGTAGTCGCATAATTATGTTGTGTAACATTTGACATCTCACCTTAGTAATAAGCAATTTAAAAATATATATATATATATATATGTTCTGAAAAAATGGGCCATTACTATTTATATGAAATGATTTTTCTTAACAAAGAATAATTCTTTTTAATGAAAATTGTATTCTATTTAATTGACACTAAGAGTAATGCAATACCACGCGCTCATTCGTCAAATCAAATGGCGCGCGCTTCCCCGATTGGTTGGTCCCATCCGACGGCCAACTCTACCACCGCGCGCTCATTCGTCAAATCAAATGGCGCGCGCTTCCCTGATTGGTTGGTCCCATCCGACGGCCAACTCTACCACCGCGCGCTCATTCGTCAAATTAAATGGCACGCGCTTGCGCGCTTCGCCGACTTCCTGTTACACACTTCCGTCCCATTTCACGAAATCACTCCCACAAATTGCAAGAAAGCGAGAGGAAAGATGTTACACATCATAAATGAGACATAATCCATTCTTACATGAAGTTACTCAAAACAAACAAGTTACAGGATGCGTGAGAATAATTTAAAATAGATAAGAACAAAAAAATATAATTATCTAAATGTTATTATCATGACTATTTTCAGTTGTAGTAACTTGATAATTACAGTTACAACTAAAAATAGTAATTGTTACAGCTTGTTTTGACAGTTTGTAAATGTTACAATTATAACTAGTAATGTAACCGTAACTAGTTAGACAGTATATACTAGTTGCATTTGTAACTAGTTTATTTTGACAGTTTACAACTAGTTACAATTAAAACTAGTAATTGTTACTGCAACTAGTTTTAGTTGAGTATCGTCGTGTAAGAAGACACTTATCATTACGCGTTCTCATCTACAACTAATTTGCTAGAATCATTGGACTCGTTCAAATCTTTCTCACTATCCGAATCATTCTCTATACTTTTATTAATTATACTCTGCGACAACAGAATATTTCTAATATAATTCTCCATACTGGTTTTCACTGCTGTCATAATTTGGTTTTCTATACTTAACACGTTACTCTGTATATCGGATGCATCGTTACCTTGACACTTCAGTAGATTAGCTAGTATGGGGTTGGATTTCAACGTTTCATCAGCATTGGTGTTCAAATTTTCCTTTTCACTGAGTTTCGTGTGAGTTCTCTGGTGTAAGATGAATACGTCAGGGTCTTTGAAACATCTGGAGCATTCTATACACTTGTATGATGATTTGTGTCCGTCTTCTATTGTTGTTCTACTGTCCTGTTGGGTTTCGTTTGAGGTTTGAGCCTCGTCGACATCTTGTTGTGGTCCTGGAAAGAAAACAGTACACCAATATTTTATTAAAAATAAATGTATGATTATTTACGTATAATTTTACGCAAATATTGTTGCGAACAAATTACAATTTGAAAAAAAGACAAAGTGTTGAACAAATTCCACGAGCGGGATTCGAACCCGCACCCCATGACATGCTGGGTCAGGTGCACAACCAACTATGCTATCGTGACTCAATCCAGGTTGCCGATATTAATCAACACTACCTACTCTAACTCTATAAGCCAAAGCCTATTCAATGTCGACAACCACGTCATCAACATCCGATCTTAATATTTTTACAAATATTATAAAACAGTTAAGAATTAGGCAAGCTATATTTATGATTACTTACATATAATTATACGCAAATATTGTTGCGAACAAATTACAATAGAATAAATTTATATATTTTTTTCAATCAAAAAGTATTTAACAATTTGTGTTGTGTTTAGCTTAGTAGTAGTTCAACCGCCTCTGTGGTTAGACCAGTGGCCTGAGACCCAAATTTAATTTCCAGCAGTGTTTGTTAGATTAATGAAATTAAATATTTATTTGCGATAGAGACCTGGTTTACAATGTTGGTATTGAGAGATTTTTTTATACAGGCGTGCCCTGTCGTTTTCTCAGCATGCAAAAACTTTAAAATTTAATTTATACATGACAAAAATTATAAGACAATAAATACATGTCTAGAATTAAAAATATAATTGGAAAGATTATATTAAAATGCCACATAAATTCAATTACCACATACACAACAAAATAATATAGATTCAATACAGTAACATTATGCTTGCTGCGTGTCAAAAAACTCTTATAAATTATAAAAAAAACTCTATTCAATAAAGTAGAGTAAAGTAAACAGCCTACAACTGTCCCACTGCTGGGCAAAGGCCTCCATCATTGAATTCAAGTCATCACTACAATTTATGGGTAATGGCTTAATCACCACGCTTGCAGGTTGGTGATCTGATCACAAGATCACAATCGAAAAAGCCGAAACACATTTATTCAATAAGCCATTTTTAAATATACTTAGAAATAATGCTGTACGATGCTGCTAGATGGTTTGCGTTAAGTATTTGGGCCTTAATTTAATTTAATTGTAAATATAAAAAATATAAATATATATAGTATATGGTAACGACATACTTTTTTTTTTGTAAATGTCGTTACTTCTATTGAAGCTGTGGAGTTTCTTGCGCCCATTCTTCTCCACAGTTAAAAAATGACGTCCTGAAGGGTAGTAGGTAAAAAATTTATGGACGATACAAAAGCACTTTTCTAAAGTTTATTTGAATAAAAAATTTTGACTTTGCCTTTGGTTAGGTTGGTGGTAAGGCTTGACGTATGTACCCTGGCTAGCTACCAAGATACCAAGCATAACGTTACCTTTGCTATCAAAGTTATTTTCTTCGTAACATTACCCAATTTTTAACGGTATCCAAAGATCTGAACTAAACCGAGTACAATCATGTACCCTCTGCTAAGAACCGAACTGCTGTCCACAGAGGTGATCATTATAAAGTATTTAGTTATTTATAATAAAATCATTTTTTTCAGGCTTTGGGATCCATATTATAATATATTTATTTTAATTTATTAAAATTAAATTTATTATAAATTAAAATAAATATTTAAACTAATTCTAATAACTAATATTTAAAAAATGTGTTTTTATATCGGTTTACATACCAGTGCCTATGGATGGGTTCCCATCTATTCCACCACCAGCCCGCATCGCCAGCATGGTCTGCATATAAATAGCTTGGGCAACGTGTACCTGTCAACAAAATATACCATATTGTTATCTAAAGTTTACGCGAACACTACACATTGAATTCACACGGGCCACATTTTGCCGTCATTATTGATCTTGAATCCTTGCCGTTGCATATAAAATAAACATTTTATTTACAACAGAATGATAAGCTCTCAAATGATAGTGCCACTGCATTAAGTCCATAAACGTCACATTGTGGTAACCGGTGACTTCATTACACAACAACACTTGTTATTGTTATCATAGTGTAAGAATATAAGTTCCTGGTTAAAGATCGCCTCAATGTCAACGTGGCTTTAGCTCCATCTGTGGAATGTCAATAGGCCACTGATGATGAGAGGAGCTTGATGACGCGGTTAACGCGCCCGGTCTGCGATTGCTGTGGTTAAGCAACTTTCGCAAAGGCCGATCATCGGATGAGTGACCAAAACTTTATCAGCTCGAGCTCCTCTGTGCTTCGGAAGGCACGTAAAAGCGTTGGTCCCGGCTTGGCTGCATTAGCAGTCGTTAAAAACCACCAATCTGCACTAGGCTCGTGTGTGTGGTGTTTTACAGCCCGTTCTCTCTATCCATCCAATGGGAAGGCTCGTGCCCCAGCAGTGGGGACATAAAATGAGATGATGATGATGATGTTGTCTTAGTTTCCAACATCAACCAATTTAAAAATAGACTAGATAGATATTTAAAAAACATAATGATACTACTGTTGAACGTCATCTTGAGTCAAGACAGCTAGTCAGTTGACTCCCCCCCCCCCCACCACCACCACCAACCAAAACCACTCCTGATTCCTAAAACTACATATATCACGATGATCAGGATACAAGCACTATCAGTTGTGGACCAAATTGATTACCAAACGTACCTGCGGATCTATTGAGTTCGGTTGTGAACTATTCTCTGACCAAGTTCGCCTCTGGTGAGACATTGGTGGTTCGTTGGGTAGATTCTGTGACGGTATCGCATCCTTACGTAGAGTTCTCCATTGTCCTGGAAAGAAATAGTTTTTCTTGTTTATTTATTTAACATTAGAAACTTTCACTGCACCATCGAGCTCTTAATTTTATATAACATAAGTATTTAATTTAATCTATTTTTAATGGATTGACATTTTGTGTTGATATTAACACTTTTAGGTACCTACTCTATTCTACCCTGTTGCTAAAAAGCGCTTGTGCAGGTTATTGTGACATAGATAGATTAAACTTGGCTCAGCTTAGGAATAGAATACTCTTGCCATCTAATAGCATTGTAACAGAACCCCAAATAACAATTGCAATTCAACAACAACATACCTTTCTAAACTTTTAGTGAAGAAATTTAGAGGGTAATTAATTAATTATCTTAATTAATGGCTTCGCGTTTAGCATTTAGCCAACTTCAAGTATTTTTTTATTATAAGTAGTAAGGGTACAATTGTACGGTACATAGAAAATAAAATGGAGTCTCACAACACATGTTATTACGGGAAGAACTCGGGTGAAACTCAATGGAGTTAAATAAATGTAAATAAAAATGTAGAGGGTATGTAACTATCAGAACACTATACATGTCATAATAATATGTGCCTTGTTATTAACAAGGCACTGTTGTTAAAGTATTATCTAAAAGATAAATTTACACATAACACTTACTATCTATTTACCTAACTAAATCGAGCGATATTTGCGAAATTTAAGTCAAACAAAACACGAATAATTAGCGCACAGAAAACAAAAACTAAATGTGTTAAAAATGTTATTGGACCTTTATTTTTTCCGACACTCGTTATTGTGTAATCTTCTGGTTTGAAATGTAAACTGCACACTTTGGAATATTTCGTGTACGGTTTCCCTCTTTTTAGTATTTTATTCCATAGTTTAGCTAGCTCTTCGTCCCTCGGGAACTGATGAAACGATACATTCTTCACCTTTCCTGCCATAGATGTACAACGCGGTACCGTACAATAGTAAGGCATATTGGCAATTTGGCAGCTTGTTACTCTTCATACGGCCTCAATTAACATAGTTGAGCACATAAGTTGATAATTTAACGGTGACAAACAAGATAAATAAATAAAAATTCGCGCAAATAACACCCGCAGCCAAGCAAGCCGACATATCAAACAAAGAAAAAAAGTCTTGTTGTTTATTGCCAGTTGTAAAAAAAGTAACCATCGATTGTCGATTGATTGATTGAAATTGTTGAATCGATTTTCTATTAAGTAAAGCTTCTATAAATTATGATGATGATGATGATGATGAATGAATGATGATAAAAATTAAAATAAGTAAAATTCAAAATATATAAATGTTACTTTATAGAATGCCATGGTTTTTAAAACTAAGTGTTAAACATACTTATCTTCTATCCTATTATATTCTATCTATATTCTATCTTATTATATTATAAGGTTGACAAATAAATAATATACAAAATTTAAGTTGGATAAGTTGGTTACAACTTAATTTCATGTTGATGTATATGTTTAATTATATTTTATTTATATTATATTTTATTTGTTATATATTTTATTGTTAAAGGTTGTATTATTTGTACTATCGAAGACCATTTTGTTCATGAGTGTGACAAATTTAAAAATATGGATGTGGACACTAAATTGAGTCAAATTGCAAAACATAAACTGTGCTTTTACTGTCTTCGCCCTGGCCATCGTCCCTCTCGTTGTTTTAGAAAGGGCTGCAAGATCTTTAACGCAAAACATAATTCGTTATTACATAAACAATCAACAGACGCTACTACCTTGTATACAAAAAACGACTTACCTTCTGGTTCACTTTCAGCTTCACAGTATGATAGACCTAGTAACCAAGTGTCGCTGTCCGCAGCGATACCTGGCCAAGAACTACTCTGCCCGGGTGGAAATTGTTGACTCTAAAAATAATAAAACTTATCTGGTGAGAGCGCTTCTAGATAGTGGAAGCCAGTCGTCTTTCGTAACAGAAGGCCTGCAACCTGAAACAGACACTTTACGGTTTTTTTTTTAGGATCGGCTTCAAGCGTAGGCTTGAAGCCGATCCTAAAGTAACTAAACGGAATATTCAACTTCAGCGAAATTGTTTGATCCTCTTGGGTTATTGTCACCTATAACAAACATTCCTAAAGGTCTACTTTAAAAATTATGGCTACTTAAAAATGGATGGGATGATCCTATCCCAGATCACATAAAAACTGAGTGGCAGGAGTTTCTCAATAACTTACAACATTTGTCTACTTTAGAAGTTCCAAGGCACAACGTTTATGAATTTCCAACTAACGTAGAATTGCATTCATTTACCGACGCCTCACTAATGGCTTATGGTGCTTGTCTATACCTGAAATCTACTAATTATTTAGGAGAAGTTACCAATCATCTTCTTTGTGCCAAAGCTAAAGTGGCTCCTTTGAAGCCAGAACTGACAATACCTCATTTAGAACTGATAGGTGTTTTGTTGGAGCTCGATTAGGTACTTACAAAGGTGGTTCATTCGTTGCGTTCCAAGTATCTTCAAGTTTCGCGGTGTATTCTATGGACCGATTCAACTATAGTTTTAGGATGGCTTAATTCTGAACCAAAACCATTAAAAGCTTTCGTTAGTAATCGGATAGAAGAGATTCGTGAACTTACCTCCAAGTATCAATGGCGACATGTACCGGCCAATAGTAATCCCGCTGATCTGGCCTCTCGTAGCGTAAAGCCGCAACATCTAAAACATAACAAATTGTGGTGGTAAAAAAAAAAAAAAAAAAAATTGTGGTGGTACGGAGCTCCTTTTCTGACGAAGCCAGAGGACGAATGGCCAACACATAATGCAACGCTGACCACACTACCTGAAACAAAGGTATCGTTGAGTGTACTACAAATCGAACCAGCCTCTAATTTTATTCTATTTCGTATTTGTTCAAAATTATATCGAACGCAAAGAATTATGGCATATATAAAGCGCTTCGTACATAATTCAATTCAATTTCTTGTAAAATGGCTCTCGCTACGATTTAGCCAGTGTCAATTCAATTCAATTTCTTGTAAAATGGCTCTCGCTTCGATTTAGCCAGTGTCTAGTTTTAGGGCAACTTATTAGTGTTTTAACTTATTATTGTAGAACAGAAAATAAAGTGAAGTCTAAGTTGACACTCATAGAGATAATACAATATTTTTTGCTTTAGTTAAGCTTTCTCAGGAAGAATCCTTCAAACAGGAAATTAATTCTTTAAAAACCCTAGGATATCTGAATCGTGAGATGGGGTGGTGCAATTCTTTATCCCCGTGTGGTGCCGGGGATAAAGAGTTGTACCACTCCATCTCTTCCCGTGGGTGTCGTAGAAGGCGACTATGGGACCATTCCAGAGGATGGGCAGCAGCGTCTCTCTATGATTATTCTCACCTTATGCAATCGCCAACCCGCCTGCCAAGCGTGGTGATTATGGCAAATTCAGTCCTTTGTCCAGCAGTGGACGTCTTTTTGGCTGATATGATGATGACGATGATTTGAATCGTAAATCTAGAATCATGTCATTAAATCCTTTCAGTGATGGTGTGTTACGTGTTGGAGGACGTTTGCAAAAGGCATTAGTGCCGTATAATAGAAAACATCCCATCATTATTGATTCCAAATATTATTTTACCAAACTTCTTTTTAACTATGCACACGGTCGTCTTTTACATTGCGGACCTTTACAATTATGATCGTTGATACGTGAAGATTTTTGGCCTATAGGCGACAGAGTTCTAGCTAATCAGGGGCAAACAACGAATTAAAGAGAATGCTTAGGGCCGCCAACGAGTTAGTCACTGAATTCGGTTTGTGTGAAGGCATCAACTTTAAATTCAGTCAGGCATATGCTCCTAACTTTGGCGGGATCAGGGAGGCTGGAGTTAAATCTGCGAAGTTCCATTTAAAGCGTGTAGCAGGTAATACAAATTTAACATTTGAGGAGTTAGCAAATTGCTTTTTATGCAAATTGAGGCAATATTAAATTCCCGTCCATTAACGCCTATGTCATCCGATGCATCTGATCTCACTCCAATAACACCCGGGCACTTCCTTATCGGGCGTCCTTTATAATTGTTACCGTCTCCAACAACAACCAAGATTTCGATCAACCGATACCAGCAGCTGGAGCGCATGAGACAGTACTTCGCGGTGGTCGTGAGAATTCCTGTGTGAACTTCAACAACGCGTGAAATGGCAGAAATATTGTAAGCTAAACATACAGGTTGGAGACATGGTTGTTATTAAAGAGGAGCACCTTCCACCGATGAAATGGATCCTTGGACGCATCAACAAATTATACTATGGAACTGACGGTGTTTGCAGAGTTGTGGACATTACTACGTCCAAGGGCATCTTCAAAAGAGCATTAACTAAAGTTTGCGCTCTGCTCACAGGAGATTCTCATGAGCTCCTTGGAACCTCAGCTTCTCAGTACCTATTAGTACCTATCTCTCTCTCAGTACCTATTCAGAGGATTTAGCTCGTACGCGCGTCCTTATTTTATAAAATTGTATTTTAATCCGAATAAAGGATTTTTTCTGTTTCTGCGGTGTCTTTCTTAACTAGGCATCGTCGTAAACACTAAGTATACCTTAAATATCTAGTAAACATAAATTCTGCCACTTATATCTACAACAACTCAGTCTCTTTTTGACATTTACAAGGTTATTATTATTATTTTCTTGTGAAATGGCTTCTGTAGGGTTTTTTCAATACCAATAATTTCGCCAATGTCGAGTGATTAACGAGACACGTTATAATTTGGAAAATGGCCAGTAGAAGTTACAAATATTGGCCAGTAGAAGATATATCTTTTTAAAAACTTTGTGAATTGAGTATCTATCTACGGAGTTAGCACCACCTAAACAAAACACAACACATATAAAGACGTCACAATGTTAAGAGGGAGATTCTATTCGTTTACAAGGTCATAGTTATATGATAATTTAACAAACATGGAACCGATAGATGACAAGACAAACATAATTATATTAAAGTAATAAATGAATCAATTTACACGACTTTTTGAATTATTTTATGGCTGTAGTAATGAAATGCGGTTGCTTTTGATTACTTAATTATCATTACATTTTGTCTATGGTGCAAGTGGCCATTTTTTCTGAAAAAAATGGGAAGTGAAGTGTGGGGAAGGGAAAAAAGTGATACAATACATGTCAAATTTTTCAAGGCTGTCTGTGCTGTGCTAGGATGATTCCATTTTTTTTAGCAACGTGATAACGATTGCAACAAATAGTGAAGTTTTCGACGCGCACTATACGTAGGATATTGTGTTTTGATGTGAATTATATGTTGTTGCGGTTGTCGGCGGGCCGTTTAACCAAAAGTTAGACAACAAAGAGTTTTTGTACAATTGAGATGGGTTATTATTGCACAGTACCGCAATGCACTTCGCTCGCCGGCAAGACGAAGAACGTGAAATTCCACCGTTTCCCAAGAGATGTGACTATGGCGGACAAATGGAATCAGATATTGAAAAGGGGAAAGCCTTACACGAAATATTCAAAAGTTTGCAGTCTGCATTTCACACAAGCTGACTACAACGTCACAACAATGGGTAAGAATAAAGGTATTCGGGTTTTTCCATCTCTGGTTACAGTACACTAATTTCTGGTCATATCTTCCCCGCGCGTGACTCATGCTTCCGACGAGTTAGATTAACTGTTGTTGCACTATTTTCTCCTTGATATCGCTATAATATAACCAAATCTGCTGTTATCAAAATTACATAGAATCTATATCTACATTTTTTTTATAAGAAATTGCACAGTGGGTTTTCTACTGATGTCATTGATATAATGTTTTCGTAATTATTTGTTCTTATTAGAGTCTTATTAGATTGCTTGGGGTCACTTTGAGGTCCAAAAGTCAACAATTGGGTACCTACATTACATTAAAAGATTGATTGGAAAATTTGTTTGCTATCAAATTGAGCAGTTAGATAATAAATAATGTGAATATTAGGTTTTTTAGTAATGATTTTAGAAAAGTAGGCTAATGCAAGAATATTTAATTTAGATTTCGTACAGCAAGCACTTAAAAAATAAAAAAGTAAAACTTTAATGCGAGAAGTTAAATTGAAGATTGTCTGTGGTCCCCGGCCCTAATATTGTTTTATATACTTTTTAATGATGACTCATATCTGTGGTTTCCGTTTGACATCAGCTGACCATGTGACTGACCTTTTTCAGACAAAAAAAATCAACTGCATACAAACACGTTACACATTATATGTATTCAAGCACTTTTACTATTTATTTATATGCCTAAACCTTGCTCAGCTTGATATCGGAGGTGCTAGGTTAGATTCCAAGATTAGGCAAAGTGTACACAATTTGTGCGAGCATATGTACGGGTCAAATCTTGCAAGGAAGATTTAGATCACTTCCCGAGGACCGATCGAGATGAAACTTGGTATACCTACGTAACTTCTACAGCAATTCAATAATATGACTTCATGGAACTAGTCTGATGATGCAGTCGGAAGGTGGTCATAGGAACTGAGGTTAAAGAATTTTATTTAACTCATAAGAAATTCATATTTCACTTACTTAGCTAACTAGGAACTCTGCAATGAAACAAGAAACTAACCTTGTGTGGGACCCAAGATCTGATGATAAAACTGAAAGGAGGTCAGAGGAACTCCTAGCCTGTAGTAGTAGTGTAAGTTAGGTAGGTACACACAAAATTTACCTACTTACATCAAACTCACATTAGCAATAACATCAAACACTTTTTTTGCAAGAAGTGTTTTCTGCGTTACGTTACATAATTTTGTCTTGTCTTTGCATTGAGCACAAAAAAACAAGTTTATTGTGTATACTAACGGTAGTATTATTGCAGTTTGGCACATTACAACATTTTTGTGATGACAATAAAATGAAAGAAAATAAATACGAATGACAACAAAGCATTCAAAATCAAGTATTATTACGGCAGAATGCGCTGCCGTTCGAACCGCGCGGTGGACATGTACTATGACGTCACAGCGAGTTATTGCGTATCTTCGTCATTTATGGTCTAATTTCAATATATTTTTACAATATACTAAATTTTTTATTACTGTAAGTCTGCATACTTAAAAAAAAACATGACTGATACTCATTGGTAAGCGTGGTGATTAAGCCAATACCTATCAATTTTAGCAATCACTTGATTTCAATGATGGAGTCCTTAGCCCATCAGTAGGACATTAGGCTATACTTTGTCCATTTGCATGGGCAATCAGTCGCAAGGCTATTACATTAGCTAGGACAATTTTTTGTTAATTGTTTATTGTAAATTGGACAATGTTGATAATTTTCAAAATGCTATTATCATGATACATCATTATTTCGAACTCAAGCTTGAACCCAGCAGTTGGATATATACACAAAGACTTGATCTTTGTGATCAGGACCTACTGATTCTGGCTAAGTAAATGATGGCCATTGCAATAATAATAAAACTGTCATGTCAGCATTCCATTTTTATTTAAAGTAAAGTTAATAACTATATGAATATTAAAATCATGGGGATCCTACTTTTCCTTGTTACAAATAAAACCTCTTCATAAGTACAGGTACAACGATGATAACAAACCTCATTGAAGATTTAGTGCCTTACAAATAAACAAAGAATAAAATAGATTTTCCGTATTTTGTTCCTGTCATTTAAACGTCATTTCAAATCATGTTATAAGTTGCCCTAAAACTAGACACTGGCTAAATCGTAGCGAGAGCCATTTTACAAGAAATTGAATTGAGTTAGTAGTAAACTGTGAAATGGCAGACAAATACAATGTAAAAAAAATCACTTTTAATCTTCACTTCATAAAAATGTAGGAAGACCATACATTTTAATTAATTTGGTTACCTAATTAAAAATACAAAATTAAATTTAAAAAAGAAAACATGTAACTACTATTATTATTGCAATGGCCATAATTTGGTTAGTCAGAATCAGTAGGTCCTGATTCTCCTGGTCACCGATAAAAAGTCTTTGTGTATAGATTAAAACTAATTACCAGCTATAAAAAATGCATTATATTGATATTTAACTTAGGTCTGCTTGCTTTATAAAATATATGGATGTGATTGAAATAGATATTATCTTGTTTTTGTTATTATTTATGTGATCTGCTATCAGTCGCCAGACTACAATCAGATTATTTGCAGATTTCTAATACCTATATTATATCTTATTTGAAAGTAAGACCGTTTTCCTTGATTATTTATTTGATCTGCCATTAGTTGCCATGCCAGACTATAATCGCATGTCGTAATAACCTTCTTGGTTGGTGGAGTGTTAAAAAAAATTAACATGTAGGTATTTTAATTGATGAAAAAATTATAATATCGGATTTTTTGCATCAGTTATAGTGTTTTGGAGTCAAGAAACCTTTGATTCAAACATTTAACTGAGTAATATTAAAAGTACTCTTAAATCTGTAGTCTCTTAAATGTTATGAATTCATAACACAGTGAACTTTGCGTTAAAATTATATAAACAAAACAAAAACATTCTATAAATAACTTGCCTACTTCTTAACTGATCTTTAGTATTTGTAAAAATATTATGATCGGGTGCTAATGACTATAGTTGTTGACATTGAATGGGTGCCTTTGGCTTTCAAAGTAAAAAGTAAGTGTTGAATAATTTCGGCGGGCTGGTTAGAACCACGATAGCTCAATTGGAAGAGCACCTGACCCGGTATGTCAGAAGGGTGCAGGTTCAAATCCTGCTTGTGGAAATTTTTTCAACATTTGTGTTTTTGTACTTTGTTTCGCAACAAAATTTGCGTTAAAATTATATAAACAAAACAAAAACATTTTACAGTAAACTATTTAAAAAAATAATACAATAATGTGTGTGTGCCGCAGCATCTCTTCTTCTTTTATTTAAGTCCCATCGCGCACAAAGAAATTTGGTGACTCGTTTCTTTGTCGCACCTCCAAAAGATGGAATAGTCTACCAGCACATGTTTTCCCTCTTTCCTATGATATGGGGTCCTTCAAACGAGGCGTGAAGAAGCACCTTGTGGGCCGGCAGAGTGAGGTTGACTGATGCTGCGTTGTTTTCACGCTGCACCAGTTGTCTTCGCGTCTGGACTCCATTTCCACTTAACATCAGGTGGTGTGGAGTCATTTGCCGAGCTAAGTATAAAAAAAAAAAAAAACTGGCACGTAAAGGGTCTGGCGTGATATTCACTCGCATAGCAAGTTAATCGCTGATCAACAACAACCAGGAGTGACCACGAGGATGGTGCCCATAATAGTTATCAATAAAGTGCCCATGAGCGTAGCCTTGACCGTGTAGTAACAAAATACTTATAGAAAAATAATAAATAAATATTTTTTAATATAAAAACTATGTAATGTATTATAATTGACATTAAATTAGGTAAGGATGTAATAATATATAAGTAAAATGTACTTTGCATTTTACTTATTAAAATAAATTAAAAAAATATAATAAGTGTGCTACCTTAGCTATAAGGTATTGCATTCATGTGTTAAAAATTTGGTGTGCATTACATTAACGAATACCATAACATAAGCCTTGGAGGGGTTCGGATCGGGGGATCCGATCCGAACCTTTCGGAGAATCTAGTAGGGCACGGGGACGCGCACTAGTGCGTGATGCCGATCCCTCTAGAAAACGTTCTAAGGTGATTCGTTTCACACGGCTTGAGGAACCCTTTAAGTTTCTCGCCACCCCAAAAAGGCCCGTTGAAGCTGAAAATGCCGTCTGAGCCAATGAGCAAGCTCTCCTAAAAAAAGCCCTGGATGTGCACTGCAACATAGTTTCTAATAATAATTTTGACGACCCCCGTAGTCGAGTGGCTTACACGCCGGACTTTGGGTGGCGCTAAATCTGAGGTGCCGGGTTCGATTCCCGGTTGGGTCAATGTCGCAAACGAACTTTTCTATATTGTGTCGAGTCTGGGTGGTTGTGGTACCGTCTGTCGTTGTTTCTGATTTCCATAAAACGAGTGCTGTTGCTACTTACCTTGGAATCAGAAGACTAATATTATAAACGCGAAAGTTTGTAAGTATGGATGGATGTTTGTTACTCTTTCACGTAAAAACTACTGAATGGATTTTAATGAAACTTTCCTCATATACAGACCATGACCCAGACCAGCGTATAGGATACTTTTTTTATTACTTTTTTTTTTTACTTTTTTTTTTACTGTAGTCTTCGCGAACGAAGTCGCGGGCAACAACTAGTAAATTATACTTAGACCGAGTGCTTTAGCTACTTTCTCTGTGGATCAGAACAATGTATGTGATGTATCTAATATACATTTATTTGATACTAGCCGTCACCCTCACGCATCGCTGTGCGAAAATTTGTGAATATTTTTTTTTATGCATATCATTCTTACTACATACTAATTTTTATCAAGATCCGTCAAGCCGTTCTGCCGATGTCGGCATTTATTATTTTGATCACAAAAACAATCAAGGAAAAGTTGCCGTGTTGTTCATTCGTCATTCTACGGGTAAAACCCTGCGAACAGTTGTTATTTGCATCCCGTATATGTTGACGTGGGCGCATATAAACAGTTCTGTTATTAATTAATTGTAAGGGAGAAAAGAGCTTGACACTTGCTGAGTTTGTTGCCGGTTCTTATCAGCACAAGGTCTACCGCCCTGTGTTGTGTAGACTTACGAACCGATGGCATAACGACATTCACAAGACCTACTTGTAGTTGTAGCCTAAACTGAACAAATGATTTTAGATTATAATAGCCATCATCGTCATCAGCTATGTCCCCACTGCTGGGGCACGAGCCTTCCCTATGGATGGATAGAACCACCACGCGGGCCCTGTGCAGATTGGTAGATGTTAACGACTGTTAATGTAGCCGGGACCGACGGATTTACGTGCCCTCCGAAGCACGGAGGAGCTCCCTCGCCCGATCCTCTAAATGACAGCACACATTTACAGAATACACTAAACATGCACACCAGTTTAGGCCCAAGACACCGTACTCGTAGAACAAGGGTACAAAGAACCGGTTCACACTCGCTCTACACCAGGTACAGACATGTACCTGGGCGGTTCTCTCCTCCTTTGAGCCGAGGTTCGTGCCTTTAAAGGCGCCCTCGGGTTGCTCCGCTCCCCGATCCGATCCGAACCCTTCGGAGAATCTAGTAGGGCACGGGGACGCGCACTTGTGCGCGATGCCGTTCCCTCTAGATAACCTCTGAAGGTGATTCGTTTCACACGGCTTGAGGGACCCTTTACGTTCCTCGCCGCCCCCAAAAAAGCCCGGTGAAGCTGAAATTGCCGCAGCGGCAATCAGCAATCTCTCTCAAAAAAAAAAAAAAACGGAGGAGCTCGAGATGATACATTTATGGTTATCTGTTTCATAACCGGCCTTTGCGAAAGCTTTAAGCAGCTTTCGCACCTTAAACCGTTATCGCAAGCCATCCAGCTCCTTTAGTATATTTGTGTAAAGGTCCCATTTTTATTTAAAAGCAAAAAGATCCGGCTCGCAGGACCAATAAAATGTATAAGTTTGATTGGTCGTTTGTTGAGTGAGTAGGACTTTTACTTTACAAGTATTTATTGCATACATCCTGTATGTTTGGTAATGTGTATAGTACACATAGCCATTTATAGTAAGTAAGGCTAATGTTTCTGCTCTCCCCGATGTTGAAAAATAATAAAAAAAACATATAAAAGAAAAATGTGCCTCAACCAAATACAATTAGGGGTCAATTTCGATTTTACGTCAATTGATAGCTGATGTCGTATCTCTGTCGCTCGTCGTCTGTCGGGCGCTCGCCTCCGCGGGTCGCTCGGCGCCGCCGTTCGCCGCTCTCGACGTTAATATTTTCAACCATTGCAACTGATATTGTTAATTTCAATTATTGAATGTTAGTGAAAAAACTTGTTTCAGGTCAATGGAAAACGTTAAGCAAGGATGCGGTGCCTTCCCAGAACCTGCCCAAACTGAACGCTGATGGCACCCCCATGGTCATCAGGAAGAGTCGCACCATCAAATACAGGGAATCCAAGAAGGAGGAGATCAGGTGAGTCTTATAGATGAGCCTGCTATGTTTTACCTGTGCTAATTGCTGCACTGAAGCTAAATTAAATATTTGTAGAGTTTATAAAATACAGTGAAAAAAATAAAACGCTTAGCCTTAGCCAGGCTGGCTCGGGTGGGCGTTTAATTTTTTTTTTCACTTTTTTTTATACATTTTATAAATATTTTACCGAGTGTATTGGAAAGAGTTTGGTAGACTGTAGACTGTTGTGTCTCGGCAGCTAGAGATAAGATAGCCAGTGCCTCAGTAGTTGAGAATTTCGGGTGAAGTGCGCTTCCACCTTCGATCAGTGCGTCCTACCGGTCATGACTAGGGTTGCCAACTTTTTTTAGATAATAGAGACTGATTTTAGCGACTTTGCTGATAAAATATAGTAGTTTCGCCTACTATAATATATTTTTAAAATAATAGTAGTTTGACACCTAACACAGTAGGATACTATATCATATAGTGGGGTTGGCAACCCTGGTGATGACATACGGAGCCGAATCGTGGACACTCACGGTAAGCCTGGTTCACAAATTTAAAGTCGCTCAGCGAGCTATGGAAAGGGCTATGCTCGGAGTTTCTCTGAAGGATCGACTTCGGAATGAGGTGATCCGACAGAGAACGAAAGTAATCGACATAGCCCATCGGATCAGCAAGCTGAAGTGGCAGTGGGCCGGTCACATTAGCCGCAGAACCGACAACCGTTGGGGTAAACGAGTTCTCGAGTGGAGACCGCGTATCGGCAAACGTAGCGTAGGGCGCCCTCAGACTAGGTGGAGCGACGATCTCCGCAAGGTGGCTGCCAAGAGCTGGGTGAGGGTAGCCGCGGATCGTGCTCGGTGGCGTGCACAAGGAGAGGCCTATGCCCAGCAGTGGACTAGTATAGGCTGATGATGATGACGATTTACTGTCATTGCCACAAACGTGAAACGGCTCCGTGGCCCAATAGTCGCGTACCGTTTTTCAAACGCTCATCAGGAATCTAGTCCATAATTGATCGAAGGCTTCCACCTTCAGCCTTATCACTTCACATCTGGTTAGAGGTTAAGTTTAAGGTCATTATTTTTATTACCCGTTAGTTAACTATTTAATAAAAAATCTGAATCCTTGTCCTATTCTGTCGAGACTAAAATTAACGACACGGCAATTTATAATTTTCTACTTGTAGAATAATGTGTAGTTATAATGTTTAACATCACTAACATAATTTTTGTAAGTATTATAAATATTTTGAGGAGCTCGATGGCGCAGTGGATAACGCGCCCGGTCTGCGAGTGCTGAGCTTAAGCAACTTTCGCAAAGGCCGGTCATCGGATGAGTGACCAAAAAATTTGTCATCTCGAACTCCTCCGTGCTTCTGAAGGCACGTAAAGCCGTTGGTCCCGGCTGCATTAGCAGTCGTTAACAACCACCAATCCGCGCTGGGCCCGCGCGGTGGTTCATGGCCCGTTCTCCCTATCCATCCATAGGGAAGGCTCGTGCCCCGGCAGTGGGGACATAAAAATGAGCTGATGATGATAAATATTTAAATAAATAGATGTATGTTTTATATTATATCATCTCTGTATGTACACGAACACACACAATACCACAACACTCACCATAGGCCCTGTCTGAATACCAGCGTCGTTGCGGTGGTGTTTGTTTCTCAGCACCGCAACGGCACAAAGCTGGGGCAGGCTCCTAGTTGGCCTTCACACACATTCATCCTTCCTTATTGTTGTATAATTATTATTTTTATTAGTATTATTTGTTTTTTAATGTTTTCATATTCATTGTTTTGTTTCTGTTATGTCTGTGTGATCGTCAATAAATTTTTTTTTCTTATTCTTAAATTCAGGGAGAAAACTGATAAGTGGGTGATGCCAGCCCACCAAGCGCTGCCCCTCACAGTACCCGCCGCCGACACACAGGCCGCAGAACCGCAAGATGTTAATGTGAGTAGCTATATCTATTTATCTTAGACTAGCGGCCCGTCCCGGCTTCGCACGGGTGGGCGTTTCTTTTTTAATATAGCCCATGTTACTCAGCGCTAATGTAGCATTCTAATGGTGAAAGATTTTTTTTTTAAATCGGTCCAGTAGTTTTGAGTTTATTCGTTACAAACAAAAATTCAAAGCTTTCCTCTTTATAATATTTAGTATAGACTAGCACTTTACCTGCGACTTTAAAAAGACTTTAAAAAAAAAATAGCCTATGTTACTTACAAGGTATATATCATTGTATCAGTCCAAAAAATTTTTGGAATCAGACCAGTAGTTCCAGAGATTAGCCCCGCCATACAAACAAACATAGTCTCAAACGTTACCTCTTTAATAATAGTATAGATTGGCTTTATACCAGTTTGATTAAAGTAATATAAAAAAAAACTAGTGGCCCGCTCGCGGCTTCGTCCGCTTGAAAACACCCGTGATGGACGCATATTGCAGCGCCACCTACCGGGTCCAATTGTAAATCTAAACTATTCTCGAATCCACTTGAACACACACAAAAAATTTACCGATCCGATCCGAACCCTTCGGAGAATCTAGTAGGGCACGGGGACGCGCACTAGTGCGCGATGCCGTGCCGAAAACCTCCGAAGGTGATTCGTTTCACACGGCTTGAGGGACCCTTTACGTTCCTCGCCGCCCCCAAACAAGCCCGGTGAAGCTGAAAATGCCGCAGCGGCAATCAGCAATCTCTCTCAAAAAAAAAAAAAAAAAAACAAAATTTCATTCAAATCGGTCCAGCTGTTTAGAAGGAGTTCAAATACATTCACACGCACAGAAGATTAATAAAGACATGGTCACCCGTCCGTTTCGCTGTGCGAATATAATGGATCAATGAATGCTAATCAAAATAATTATTTATTAGGTTTACTAACATCATATACTACTCAAAACAAAATAAGGGCCACGAGGTATTTTTTCATTTTGGTGTAAATTATTAAACATTTACATATTGAAAGTAGTAAAATATTGAGTATACAAACTCTTTGATACCTAAACTTTTTAATATTGTAGTATTCATCTAATGCTGGCAACAATTTTAAATAAAATTTGATTTAAAATTATTTTTGAAAATTTTGATTCCATTTTCATTTGCACAATCTCATGTTCTTACTACATACAGACAAGTTTGTCACCCGCTAAACTTTTGTAAACTTCAATACTTTTTGAAAATGTATTGAATAAATTTGTCAGTTTTGTATAGGTTGATGTGCAGACGTTTGTACCACAAACTGTAAAATTTCCTCAATAGACTTTGAACTGTATGAGCTAGTTACATGGTTGAACATTTGTTGAAAAAGTTTGACAGTTTTGGACAATCTTGGTGCGTTCGTACGCCTTCGGGGTCTAGTGGTTAAGACCACCGGTTTGGACCCAGAGGTCCCGGGTTCGATTCCCAGCGGGGGGTACATGTTTGCGTACTCGGTTTGGTTGGTGGTAGGGCTTGTTTGCCCGCCTGGGTAGCTACCACCACCTTATCAAAATATGTCGCCATAACATCAATGTTTGTAGCATTGTTGTGTTCCGGCAGCTAGAGATAAGATAGCTAGTGCCAGTAGTTAAGGATACCGGGTGAAGTGCGCTTCCACCTTCTTGGTGTTTTCTTGATGGTCTTATCATCACTTAACATCTGGTGAGATGAACGCCAAGTGCTTACCCGTATATATAAATAAATTTAAAAAATCTTTCATGTTATCCATGTGTGCGAATGAAAAAAAAAACCTATTCCATTCCATTGTAGCTCGCGTACCGGCTCCAAGCTTTATCTGCCATCGCTAGCTCGATGTCACCCCAAGCTCAACCTATGCCGGTCGCCCACAAGCCTAAGAAACAGGACGCCATCATGCAGACCGATCCGCAGTCCGAGGAGGACGACGCGGCCGGCTACGAAGCGGACAAACCGTACGACGAGCAATACCAGATGCCGTATAAGGTATGGCCAGTAGGTAGCTAGCTAGTATTCCCCCTTTTCCAGAATGAAATAATAGCTCAGACCCCCATAGCCAAATTACTTTAAAAATTTCTATTCTTAGGGTTTTTTTGGGGGGGGGGGGGGGGGGGGTTTGTTTGTGGGTTAAGTAAACTTATACTTCCTACTAAAATATTAGTCATTCTTATAACAAGTTGGTACACGTACCACAACTTATACAGTATCTTGGACGTTTCAAATAAGAACTTGTTTTAATAATAGGGGTCGATTTTTAGACATCATCGACCCCACCCCCAAAATGTTGATTTCCAACCGAGCCATATCTTTTTTGACTCATTCATTCACTCTTTAACCATTCACTCTTTCCAGGAGGACAACGCGAAAGCGTACGACACCCCCAAAGACTACACAAAATCCGAAGACGTAGACTACATCCCCCAAACCAATGAGGAGTACAACAAAGAAGCGGAAAAGTACGCGCTAGAAAGGAAATCCCTCAACGGATACGAGAAATCCGAATCGTATCCGAAAACTGTGCCAGTGGAGTACCAAAAGATGGATATGTACGCGTTCAACGACAAATATCCGAACCGAACGGACAATTGGTATCACAACGGTTATCAGGACAGCGTTGAGATGTTGAGAAATCAACAGCACAACTTGCAAATGTTGCAAGATCAACATAGAGTCACTGAGAACCAGAATTTCTTTAATGAAAGCCATATTAAACAGGAGGTTGACGTGAATGGTGAAGATGACAAATTTCTGTATGAGAGGCAGAAGGATCAGTTAGGTAAGTTGGTTTTTTATTTATAGGCAGAAAACATGTTTACTGTACAATAAACCAGAAGTCGGAATCTGCCGGTCATTCCAGGTCCGCATTCAAGGGTTGATTGGGGGACCCTCTTTTGTAGATAGTCTTTGTTTATTGTCTCAAAATACTATAAATATTATATTGAAAACTAATTAACTCCTTGCAAAATATAGATATTTTTATTATCCAAATGGAATAGTTCAGCCGACAGACAACTCGAAGGAATGTTGAACATCAAATCATGCATGTCATACATGGTTCTATTTATAAAGCTTTTTTTTCTTAATTATCTATTTACACACAACGCAAACTTATTGCTTTAAAAAGTTCAAGAGCATTTCACTAAAATGTTGTTACCGATTTCAGTGGTCAATTTAAGTTTTGGTACACTAATACCCACTTTTTATTTTGATAGTGTAAGCAAAGTCAGTCAATTTCCTTCATAGCTATAAAAAATATAAAAAGGGTCCCCCAATCAACACTTGAATGCGGACCTGGAATGACCGGCAGATTTCGACTTCTGACTATAACACAGGCACGAGACTAGAATACGAGAAATTAACGGAAAAAGAACACAAAAACTTTTAATTTAAAATGTAATAAAACATTCTAAAGAAGGTTAAACGAAATAAAACTATTACTACTACGGCGATGAGGCCTGCTAAGGTTTTCCTTTCCCAGTAGCACTTTGACTCATCGGGTACCTTTGTCCCGATCCGACCTGAACCGGAGAATCTAGAATATTATTATCAGATTCCACGAATTGACTAGTAAATACATTGCGTTGCGTTGGTTGCAGACGCGACTGCCTTAATGAGGTACGAAGAGGAAAGGCGGCTCCAGCAACAGCGGCTCGACCATCATCTAGTGAAGCAGGAACCCGGCGCCGGGGACAGGCCCGCAGGTAATGTATAGCTAAAGTCATCGTACTCAACCTCGGAGGCCGAGTGACGACCTCCGTAGCCGACTGACGACCTTCGTAGCCGAGTGACGACCTCCGTAGCCGACTGACGACCTTCGTAGCCGAGTGACGACCTCCGTAGCCGAGAGACGACCTCCGTAGCCGAGTGACGACCTCCGTAGCCGAGTGGCTTGCACGCCGGACTTTGAAAACGAACTTTTCGATATTGTGTCGGGTCTGGGTGGTTGTGGTACCGTCGTTGTTTCTGATTGCCATGAAACGAGTGCTTTAGCTACTTACCTTGGGATCAGAACAATGTATGTGATGTTGTCTCATATTTACATACAATATTTACTCAAACGTAGCAATTCAAAATAGTTGCCAAACAAGTTGCCATGAAAATGTAGCCAAACTCAAATGTAGCTAAACATCGAATTAGCCACACTAAAAAATAGCCATACGTAAACGTAGCCAATTTCAAAGGTAGCCATTATAAAATGTGGCCAAATCGAAAATGTACTTAATCTCTAATGTAGCCATTCAAAAATATAGCCATACTAAAAATAGCCGCACCACTTTAATGTAGCCAAACTTCTGCGTTAAAGGTGGGGTTAAATGTTATTTATTATTAATGTGTTAAGCGTTAATGTTGAAAAGAATAACATGTTATTTAAAATGTTAATATTATAACATGCTATTTAAGTGAAAAGGAACATGAGTAAATTTTTATAACTATAAGGTAAATATTGAGATTAGTAAGTAACAGCACTCTTGTAATTATCAACTTTTTTCAAAGTAGTCCCAAATAGAAGCGGTACCTATGTCGTCGGTCAGCCATATTTGTTTATTTTATTTACCCACTATATATTTACAGTATTTCACTAAACAGAATTAGGTATCCTACTTATTTTATATACAACTTTACAACGCTAATATAACTTATAAACAACTATACAGTACCTACCTACTATTTGTAAACGAAATTCAAAACGGAAATTACCGAATACGTATGTACGATAAATTTAACCGCAAAGCGCAATCCTAAATTTCAATCGACGACTCAGAGTTCAATCAACGTATTCAATAACTTAGCAGCTAGTATTAATTTTAAAAATTTAAAATCATTTATTCAGTTTAGACTGCAAGTAGCTCTTGTGAATGTCACTATGCCATCGGTCATGCCCAGTCTACTCTGGGCGGGAGATCTTGTACTGAGAAGAACCGGCAAGAAACTCAGCAAGTGTCCAGCTCTTTTCTCCCTTACAGCGTCAAAATATTGGAAAACGCCCTATCATAGCAGGACACTTTCCATTACAAATAAACACAAAATAGAAGACAACCACAACATGTAAAAAAAAGTTAACAAATTTACCTCAAGTAAAAGTTTCAATTTCCACAATGTCATACAGTACCACTACAGTATTCTAAGAAAGTTGTTTAAGAAAAACAAAGTCAAACGTGCTTCCGTGTGTTTCGTGCTCCCTTTCCAATAATAACAGTACCTAAATGTTATTTTTTTATTCAAATAAAGATAAACCTGACCCGGTAAGACGTAAATGTCAAATAGAATCAACCTCCTCTCGCGTAATATTAAATAAAATTCACGCGTCACTTTCGAATTTCAGAACAAGTTTACAAAAATTGCACAAGATGGCGGTAGTGGTCCGCAGTGGATAGATAAATAACAGAATGTTAATTTTTTCATTTTTTTTTTTTTTTTATTCGTAGCTCGACAAATGACTCCACTCCACGTGATGTTAAGTGGAAATGGAGTCCGGACGCAAGGACAACTGGTGCAGCGTGAAAACCACGCGGCATCAGTCACCCTCACCCTGCCGGCCCACAAGGTGCCTTCACGCCTCGTTTGAAGGACCCCATGTCATAGGAAAAAGGGGAAACGTGTACTGGTAGATTATTCCATCTTTTGGAAGTGCGACAAAGAAACGAGTCACCAAATTTGGTTGTGCGCGATGGAATGTTCGAGACAGTACAGGGGTGACTCCGGAGAGCAGCCCGCGTACTGCTACTCATTTCGTGTTTATTTGCTTTACACTGTTAAAGGTTATTTTAAATTAACTTGCTTAATTCACTGTTATAACTTTTAATGCCCACTACTATTCTGTGTGGAAGGGCTTGGCCCGTCTGGCTAGTGGCTCCCCGCCCGATCCTCTAAATGACAGCACACATTTACAGAATACACTAAACATGCACACCAGGTTAGGCCCAAGACACCGTACTCGTAGAACAAGGGTACGAAGAATCGGTTCACACTCGCTCTACACCAGGTACAGACATGTACCTGGGCGCTTCTCTCCTCCTCCACGGCCCGGTCAACCCGAGCCGAGGTCCGAGCCTTTAGAGGCGCCCTCGGGTTGCTCCGCTCCCCGATCCGATCCGAACCCTTCGGAGAATCTAGTAGGGCACGGGGACGCGCACTGGTGCGCGATGCCGTTCCCTCTAGATAACCTCTGAAGGTGATTCGTTTCACACGGCTTGAGGGGCCCTTTACGTTCCTCGCCACCCCCAAAAAAGCCCGGTGAAGCTGAAAATGCCGCAGCGGCAATCGGCAATCTCTCTCAAAAAAAAAAAAAAAAGGCTAGTGGCCACCGTATGCATGGTGTAAAACTCGTCAACGCGTTTCGGGATCAGCCAGCGTATAACCAGAGCTCGAGCGGATGTTGCTGCGATGCATTTGGTCTGTGGAGGCTTCCGTCGAACCAGTGCGAGAAGGACCTTGTTAAGGCGACACTTTGAAAAAACATATCAACTTTCCCAACAAGACCGACGGATCTGAAATTTTGATATAGATAACTTCATGCATTTGTCTTTAAAAAATCCTGCTCAAAAACACGATTGTGCAATTTTGACTCGATCGTATTTTTTTACGAAAACACCTCTAAATGCTAAAACTACAATGAAATTACTTAATCTATATGTTTTGAAATCACTCAAATATATTGGTTACATCAATATTCGTAATTTTGTTGCTGCATATTTTGATAACTGAAACCAGTAATTTTATAAAAATAGTCCGTTATTTTACTTCTTAGTACTTGAAATGAAACAACTTTTACGGATCTACTCGCGTTTATTTTACACATTACTTTTAATGAATGTTTATCCTGATTAAATTTAAATAAGGATATACAAGCTACTAACTAATTATGAGACAACCAACACCTCAGTCTCCCTGTGACCACGGACCCCGTAAAGGGTTCGAAACGTCAGGATAAACATTGATTAAAACTTATGTGTAAAATAAACGCGAGCAGATCCGTAAAAGTTGTTTCATTTCTTAGTAGTTATTTTATTTAAATGTGCAGTGTTCGCGTAAACTTTAGAAAACAACTATTTTCGAATAATTTTAGTTTAAAATGTATGTTTTTATTTTCGTTTAGGCTGTGATACCGCGATGCAGCCACAAAGCAGTCCGTACTACGCGTCTAATGGCCTCAATGTTTCCAGTAAGTTGTTTACAAATAATACTACAAATAACAAATGCAAAATGCTTTTAAACGTCTGACGGGTAAGCACTTCGCCTTCATCTCACCAGAGAAGTTTCATTCGCAATTCGATCAAGTAATGAAAACGAGAATTTGTATGGCTAATTCTTAACTCTTCTCGTATGTCGCCAGGAGGCGCTGCTTCAATGCCATACTAATTTTCGTTTTCGTAAACGTAATCGAATGAATACGGATAGTAAACAAACTGACACTAGACACTGTGATGTTAAGTGATGGTAAGGCCGAAGGTGGAAGCACACTTCACCCGGAATCCTAATCTACTGAGGCGCTGGCTGTCTTATCTCTAGCTGCCGGAACAAAACAATGCTACAGACATTGATGCTATGACGACATATTAATGACTGCCCCAAGACACCGTACTCGTAGAACAAGGGTACGACGAACCGGTTCACACTCGCTCTACACCAGGTACAGACATGTACCTGGGCGCTTCTCTCCTCCTCCACGGCCCGGTCAACCCGAGCCGAGGTCCGAGCCTTTAGAGGCGCCCTCGGGTTGCTCCGCTCCCCGATCCGATCCGAACCCTTCGGAGAATCGAGTAGAAAAAACTCTAGAAATCCTCCGAAGGTGATTCGTTTCACACGGCTTGAGCACACGTTTCACAAGCTGAAAATGCCGCAGAGGCAATCAGCAATCTCTCCAATAAAAAAAAATATGACTGCCTTTTCCTACACAATTGCGTGTGCTAACGAGAACCTTCCAAAACAATAAACGTCTTACACATAAACAAAGAATTAGGTCCGAATCGTTATTCCGTGTTTTGACTCTTTTACTCTAATTTGTAAGCTGGATGAGAGTAGCCGCAAATCGTGCTCGGTGGCGTGCACAAGGAGAGGCGTATGGCCAGCAGTGGACGTGTGTAGGCTGATGGTGGTGATGATGATGACGATGAGACAAATAAAAATAAAAAACACAATAAGGAAATAAAAATACACTAAAGTACTCCGCACTATTTTGCCCTCCGAATCAGAAGGTCTACCTAGAAAAATGACTTTGTTGGTAAAACGTCGACATTTTAAAACGTCTATATGGTGATAATGTCTTTTACGGCAAAACGACCTACTAGTAAAACGTCCAAATTTTTAAAACGTCATGAATTCAAATAGTCGGGGACAGTTGTGAAAATAAATGAAAAGTAAAAAATTCATTGTCTTATTTTATTATCAGAATTAAAAAAATATCAGAAGAAGAAAAAAAATTATCAGTCTCCAAAGATAATCCGTTTTATATGAGACAGTCTTTGTAGAAATACTAACGGTGTGATCTCTTGATTATTCAGCTTATCAATTTCTTTCATATATTTTTGGTCGAAAATGACATCATTTTTCTTACGTCTTTGGCCATCAAATAAGGCGCGACGAATTTTTAAATCTTGCCATTTCGCCTCTTTTCGTAACGCATGTAAAAATAATGGTAAACCTTTTTTTTTACCTACTCTGGCGTTATACCTCCTGTTCCAACCTTCCAAAGCGTTGTTTGTTCGGTGTCTTTGCTTGAAACAGCATATATCTTCCGGTTTATTCTCAATAATCCATTGTTTGTCAAAGTAATTGATAAATTGCGAAACGTTATTACTCTCCATCAGTTCTGCATCATTATGTATCTGAGCCCAGACTTCTCCAATATGTACTGCTGGGAGCAATGGTAAATTGGCTAACAGCCTTGTTATAGCTCTACCACATTTGGAACTAGACACTTGCAGTTTCTTTGACTTTCGCCACACGGCGTTATTGTAGTGATAATAACAACCTGTCCACTTGCCTTCAGGGAATGTTAAACGAAAAGCGTTTACCTGTGCAGCTTCATAATCACACTTAAAGTTTTTTATGTCTAGTCCAAAATGATATTTAACGAGACCAAACAGTCTCTCATATGTCGATTGCTGTTTATTAGGTAACAACGCATACAAGAAAGGCACTACGTTGGTAAATTCCAAACTACTCTCAATGTCAACGTGTAATGAATACAGCTGATAAAATGGTAAAGGCACTTTAAAAGTTCCATCTCCGAAATAGAATGCAGTATTTTTCGTTAATTTTGAGTTTTTTACACTATTTTGGCAGAGAGTAGTAGAAAATAAAAATATTTTGTCGTTCTTTGTGCCATCAACACAAACCAGAAAATCCTTTGCTAGCAATTCTGGAATCTCAACTTCATCGACACATGAAAACTCCGTCTTTTGCATTTTCAAAAATTTTCTTCGGGTTCTATATAGAGTATCTTTTTTAGACTCAACACTCGGTATGATATCAAGATTAGAATCACGGTAGTTTTTTTCCAGTATTTTTGTAACTGGAGTAAATTTCTCGCATACTTCCTTTTTGCATATATCCATTATACGATCATTTTCGTTTTTGTCAAGGTTCTTTTTACACGAATGTCCATTTCCTCCTCTAATAATTTTCATTTTCTCTGCATTTAAAGTAACCGTAACACTGCATTCATCCCTTTTCGCACATCTCCATAGGCTCGTTCCACTTTTGTTTGTTACATTATGATTATATCTATATCCATCCCGCAAAAGCACCGATTTCCCTTTTTGACTTGTTATGAAAAAAAAAGGAATATCGACCTCTTCCATTCTGAGCGTGAAATAATTTTCAATGCCGTTTTACCTTTGGTTTTACTACGACAATAACATGCAAGAAGAAAATGACATACAATAAATGTTTGTTTCATAATGTGGAATTTAAAGTGGTCAGCCACTTCAGCCAGTATGTTTAAAATTTACAAAGGAGTATTTATCTCAAGTGGTATTATAAACTCGAAGGAGTTTATTGTTATTGAACACAACTGTACTTCGAATTCATGACGTTTTAAAAATTTGGACGTTTTACTAGTAGGTCGTTTTGCCGTAAAAGACATTATCACCATATAGACGTTTTAAAATGTCCACGTTTTACCAACAAAGTCATTTTTCTAGGTAGACCTTCTGATTCGGAGGGCTATTTTGTTTGTATGTTTGTTTGCTTTCCTGTGCTTAAAACAAAAAATAAAAAACAAAATTACTAGTACATACGCGTACACATCAAACTACCACAATCTATCAAATTTCCTCAATAGAATTTAAACACTGAAAAAAAGACGACAACCTCAGGCGGGAATCGAACCACGCACCTTCCGCATTCCGGGCGGCTGCCTTAACCTTAATTAGGATCTCAGAGGTGAAAACTTCTAAGATTGATGAAGCAATGTTGACTAAAAAACATAAGCATCAAGCACTGAAAAATTTCGACGGTTGAAAGCCAGACCTCGGTAGCCAAGTGGTTAAGGCAGCCGCCCGGAATGCGGAAGGTGCGTGGTTCGATTCCCGCCTGAGGTTGTCGTCTTTTTTCAGTGTTTAAATTTTACTTAAGTATATTTAAGCGTTAATAAAACGCTAAAATATATAAAAAACACTTATTCCTCAATAGACTTAAAACTTTATGTATATGGCATAATGTTGTTTTCTAAAGTTTACGCGAACACTACACATTGAAATGAAACAACTTTTACGAAACGTCAGGATAAACATTAATTAAAACTAATGTGTAAAATAAACGCGAGCAGATCCGTAAAAGCTGTTTCATTTCTATATGGCATATGGTTGGACATTTATTGAAGATCTTTGACAATTTTGGTTAGGTTGGATGTGCAGGCGTTTGTTCGTATGTAACATGCCTTATGTCACTGTACGATGGTTGATTGTGTATCTACCCTTTAGGTGGTTACTACGAGCCGTTGTCGCGACCGGGACCCGAGTTACTGATCGCCAAACAGAACGCGCTCGCTGCGCACACGCAACTATGTGAGTATACCTTAACACACGTATTATTATAAATCTAGCAATGGTGGACGCCTGTCAACAACCGACATACGGTGAAAAATTTATGAAACAACAATTGTCCTGACATATTTACATTTGTCATCTTATTTCGACCTGTTTCACGATCTACAATTGTGATGTTTTCTTGACAATTGTCGCACCTGTCAACTTGGTGAAATAGGGGCCAGATGTTAACGACGGTAGTTGTTGACATTGAATGGGCGCCTTTGGCTTTCAAAGTAAAAAAGTAAATAGTGTTGAATAATTTAACCCGGTATGTCAGAAGGGTGCAGGTTCAAATCCTGCTCGTGGATTTTTTTTTCAACATTTGTTTGAGAAATGATATCCCCCAAGCCCTTGGGTATCTCAGTAAAGATGTGGGACTTTACTAAGACCTCACGCGGACTACTTGGGAGAATTTAAAAAGTGACGTTGCACAGTTTTCTTTTATTAGCCAACACTCATGCACGTTCACGAACACTTAACGGATAATACAAATTTTATAAAATAAAACAAAACCGCAGACATTACTCTTCACTTTCCCGCCGAGCAGCCGGTCTTTTAATTATGGCCACACACATCTAATACACGTTGTATTTATATGTTTTTTTTTTAAATAAAATAACAAATAAATATAGAATAACAAACATATTCTTTTGCAGGGCAAAACACTATGAAAAGGCCGTTTTTCTACAGCGAAAACCCTCACTACACCAGCCCACCGTTACTGCACAGATACGAAGTAAGTACTAGTGGGATATAGTCTTTATTGGTATATTGGTGGGATGGTTCCCACTGCTGGGCAAAGGCCTTCATCATTGAAATCAAATCATCGCTACAATTGATGGGTGATGGCTTAATCACCACGCTTGCCAAATGCGGGTTGGTGATCACAAACCCGGTATTCCGAAACACACTTTGCCCGATCTGGGAATGGAACCCAGGACCTCTGGAATATAACTTTTTATTATAAATAAAATAAAAAAAATACATTTATTGTTTTCTAAAGCTTCCGCGAACAACACATTGAAATGAAACTACTTTTCAAATTAATGTGTAAAATAAACTCGAGTAGATCCGTATAGGTTGTTTCATTTTAAAACTAATTTACATTTATCTATGATTTATAAATTTTAATATTAACACCTCCGGTGTAGTGGTTAGATCAACGTTCTCAAACCCACGGGTTTGTCTCGGGTTCGATTCCCAGCGCAGGCTACATATTTTTTACATAGTATTCAGTTTGGTGGAAGGGCTTGTTTTCAGTGGATCTCAGAGGTGAAAACTTCTAAGATTGATGAAGCAATGTTGACTAAAAAACATAAGCATCAAGCACTGAAAAATTTCGACGGGTGAAAGCCAGACCTCGGTAGCCAAGTGGTTAAGGCAGCCGCCCGGAATGCGGAAGGTGCGTGGTTCGATTCCCGCCTGAGGTTGTCGTCTTTTTTTCAGTGTTTAAAATTTTACTTATATTATAATATTTGTAAAAATATTAACATCGGACGTTGATGACGTAGTTGTCGACATTGAATAGGGCTCCTTTGGCTTATAGAGTTAAGAGTGGATAGTGTTGATTAATGTGGGCGAATTGGAGTGAACCACGGTAGCATAGTTGGTAGTGGACCTGACCCGGCATGTCATGGGGTGCGGGTTCGAATCCCACTCGTGGAATTTTTTCAACACTTTGTCTTTTTTTTTAAAACGCATTATAATATTTACATGCGTCTTTAACATTTTGTGTTTTCTACATATAAGCCTAAGCCAGACTATGTTCTGTTCTATCTACAGACATGTCCCGTGGCTAGGAGTGAACCCGAGACTGTAGCGCTCGTTCGTCACTAGTAACCACTGCGCCGTCTGGGTCGTCCAATGAAAAGTACGTGAAATTTTACGAGTGAAATACATACTAATAAAAGGGCCACTTTGGACGATTCATACTATGCTCTTATCATGACTCGTGTCGAGGCGCTATGTTTATGCGAAATTTTAATAATTACCTAAAAATAAATGAAATCGTTATAGTTGTATTTATCTAAGCATTTAAGGGCAACTTTTCATTTTACTTTTTTTTATTTTCAAGTGCTAATTGCTGCACTGAAGCTAAATTAAATATTCATAAAATTTTATAAAATACAGTGAAAAAATTAAACGCCCACCCGACCCAGCCAGGAATCGAACCTGGGTCTTCCGCAATCCGGGCGGCTGCACTGACCGCTATGCTACCGGGAAGGCTGACGTAAGCGCTGAATTTTGTCACTGCTATTTTAATGTTTTTGAGTGCTTTTTAGCGGCACTAGCGCCATCTATCCAAACGGGTCGGGTGGGCGTTTAATTTTTTCACTGTATTTTATAAAATTTTATGCAACATTTCATTTTTATATATTATTTTTTGAAGTTCTAATTTTTACAAAGCATTATTAAGTCAATTTTAATGAAACTATGCGAAATATGTACAGAGATTTAAATTGTCATTAAAAACGTGTTAAAATATCTTTTTTGGGTTGCCAGGGTATAATATATTTCGGCAGAGATAGCTGCCAGCCTACTTTGCCACCAAAAATACAAACTAAATAAATATATTTTTTTATAAAATTGACTATTTTACTAATATTATATTAATTGCCTTAATTAATTTAAACTTACCTTTTCTGACATGTAGTTGGTTACTTTAAAATATAATTATTATCCATATTTTTTGTTCCTAAAAAATATTTTTTTTTAACATGTTTTTTTTTGTTCCCAGGACCTTTCGCGGATACTACAGTGACCAGAGACATTCCAAAGGTGATGATATTATATAGATATATATATAGAAAAGTCCTAAACGACGATAATCTCTCGAGTTACATTTTATTTTTTAAATATCGATAAATATATTTTTATGGGATGAATAGATGTGCGCCACCCCGATAAATTACCAAAAATATAAAATGTTTTTTTTATATATTTTTTTCAAAAATTTTGTTTTTTGAATAGTTTACTGTTGTCTCATGAATATTATAATTTAGCACAACTTAGGTTGTGGGCTTATGTGAAATAAAAATATAATATATATTAATAATATTATATAAATGTGCAGGGGATCAATTCTATGGAATTGAAGTCAGCGTTAAAGTAATCTAAACTCTGTGGGCTAGTGCTTAAGACCTCTGGTCTTAGACCCAGAAGTCCCGCCTTCGATTCCCAGCGGGTGGTACATATTTGTACCTGGTTTGATTGGTGATAAAGTGCCTCAGTAGTTGAGGATTCCTGGGTGAAGTGCGCTTCAGCCTTCGGCCTTATCGTCACTTAACATCAGGTGAGATCAAGTGCTTGCCCGAACATTTGACAAATGTCAACTTTATAACGAGATATTGAGGTCCATTTGTTGATGCCGTTTTAATGGTTTCTTAAAACACATTTCCTCATATTTTATTGTTTCGGAATATCCTGATATGCTGACTTAGAATTGGTCACCCTGTTTATAATACTGATGCCTTATTTTTCGATCCTTCAAAGGTTGTCAGACAAATATAATATTTTATAGAGATTTTGTAATATTAATTGCGATATTTTATGTACAAGACATATTGTGGATAAATTGATTGAAAAATAAGCATTTCTATTAAGTTAAGCAAGGAGTGTATGGCGAAATCACCACGTTTATAACCAAAATTTGTTCCTGGCATATTACTATATTATTTTGTGAAGTTGTTTAAGTCTTTAATCGCCGTGGTGGTCACCGGTGACCGACAAACAATAAATTTTCTATTGTGTCTGGTTTTTCGGCAGTCAACGTGTTAATTTGTGAGAGTGTTGTTTTATAAGAAAAACAATTTTGTTATTAATTTTTGTTAATATTTTTTTATTAAAAAAATATTTTTGTTAAAAATTTTTGGGTGGTGCACAGACAAGTGTATTGTCTCCTTGAGACGCAGGGACAATGCAATACAATTGTAATGTACAAACTAAATTGTATGAATATATTTCTTTTTTTGTTTTTAATATATAATGTGTTTTTGCACGCGCTATACAAATTTTGATTTGATTGGCCTACAACACTTAATTTTATTAACAAAAGTAATCACATAGCCTATAACTGCCACTGCTGGGCATAGGCCCCCATCATTGAAACCATGTCATCGCTACAATTGATGGGTGATGGCTTCATCACCACGCTTGCCAAATGCGGGTTGGTGACCACAAACCCATACATCGAAAAATCTGCAACAAAAAATCGGGTTCTTTATTCGTGTTGACAAATATAGTATAAAGAAAGTAATAGTTTGTCATTTAATATGCAAGTTTTTTGATAAAAGCTTCAGACCCGACATTAAAGTTTGTATGGCAAGTGACTAAACATATTGTGTATACATACATTTTTATATATTATGTAACATATATTTATATTGTTTTTGTGCACAGTTTCGAGTGAGCGATTTTTTATACGTATTTTGTGGTAACTAATAGGTCTGCCTTTTTTCAGAAACTCGATTTTTTTCTATTTGTTTATCTCTGATATTTTTGTTTTAAATCATGGTTACCGTCTTGTTTTTTCATACATAAGTTTTTCTATATATCAGTAAAAAATGTTTTATTAAATCAACAGCTTACGTTCGTGAATTAAGGTTTATAACCTCAATTCAGGTCAATTTAGATTGACAAATATTTGTACATAACACTGGAATCTGGAACCTTCCTTATTTGAAGTAAGACCGCAAAAGATTATATGTGGTTTAATTTCTCGAGACTGTTTTTAAAGCGCTCATCGGGAATATAGTATGCTATTATTAATCGAAATTGTGTTGCAACAATGGATATTGTATACTTACTTTTTTGTCCAAGAATATGACTGAAATACAACGTGTAACAGAAAGATGTGGTCAAAGTAAATAGACCCAAGTGTGTCCGATGTAGATCTTGCATGCAGAGTTACTAAAACATAATCATTAACTTTGATTGTGGCGCGCATAAGCTAGCAGCAGTGATCATAAATGTTAGTGCACAGAGGTTACTAAACCACTAGGGGTGTGGCTTGTTTATTTTAATGCGACGTCCTAGTAGAAATATTTAATTAAAAATTGCATAACAATTTTAAGTTATTAATTTTGTCTTAGTAAGTCTGTATACAACATCTAGTTCGGATACACTTTGGATATTTAAATTTTTACAACACCTTTCTGTTATATGTTGCATAACCATCTTTATGTACACCAAGCTATCCGTAACTGTCAAATTTCTTCAATACAATGTCAACCATATGCCTAAGGCATAAAGTTCAAAGTCTATTGAGGAAATTTGACAGTTTGTGGTAGGTTGATGTGCAGGCGTGTGTACAGAGCCATCGTTCTATTTGACATACTTTAGTCAGTATGCGAGTGTCATATTTGTTTGTCTGCAACCGCATCTATGGTCTAGTCTAGTAGATAGGTTTTATATTATATATCGTTCATATGTCATACCTTTCGAGTTTTTTTTAAAAGGGCAGATCTAATAGATTCTACAATTTTTATATAAACAGTACAAAATCTAGTCTATCCCTTGTTTTGTGTGTTTAAAGAAATTAATAAAAAAAATATCGATCTGTGTTAAAATCGCGTATATATTAGATTTGACAAAAACAATTTTATTGCAAATAGTAATATTTGGGACAATAAAAAACTTATTTTTTTTGTTTGGTTTCAAATGTTATAATTTTTTAACTTACACAATTTAGTTTTTTTTACACACATTATATTTATCAAAAATATATTGTTTAAATCGTGTTTCTATAATTTTTGTTTATGCATATTATATATTTTTAAAAGGATTTATATTTTTGTTACAGCTGTTTAAAAGCCTTTTACCTTTGGGTATCCCGTACAAAATTAGTTTTTTCTAAAATTTTCAAAGCAATACTTTTGAAAAATAGTACATTGCAGAAAATATTTTATTTAAATTAATTTATACAATTTTGTCGCAATTCGTTGCGATGCGTTCACTATAGACATTTTTGATTCGTATAAATTGATTTATTTATGCATTATTGATCTCTGTATTTACTTCAAGCATAGATAACATTTCCAATTTAAGAATACAATATCAATTTAAAATAAATTTGATTTCAATAACTTCCTTTTAATAATTAATTATCAATTTTCGTGCATCCATTATTTGAAATAGTTTGATTTTGTAGTTTAATTTGTTTAATTAATTTTGTACTTTCAACTTTGTATTGGATACCTTAATGTATAAAAGCTGATCGGAAAATATTTTGTCTGTTTTTTTTTATTATATTTTTTTAAAATATATATTATTGTGTTAATTGCGTCGAAGTAAACTAAGAGTTACCATTATATAAATTGCCATTACTAGACCGTGTTTTGCCAAAGCTGAGTTTGAGTGCATTCCATCTTCAAAGAGCAGTTATAATTTTTAATAATGGCCTACAAAAAAAAGGGAAAATATAATTTTATTATACAAGATAACCATCCAACGGTATAATTCACATTACATATTATACACCTATTACCGAACCTCATGTATACTTCAAGTTTAAACATTGTTGTTCCTAGTTAGAGATAAGATAGCCAGTGCCTCAGTAATTGAGGATTCCGGGTGAAGTGTGCTTCTAACTTCGACCTTATCATCATTTTCTTTTAAGCGAGATTAACGCCAAGAGATTTTTCGTAAAAAAGTTTTGAGATTAAAGAAAAAAAAACTTATAAAATGATTTCTTTTTGCTTAGTAATAGTTTTATTTTAATTATTGTTCAAAATAAAGCTTTTCATTGGTTTTCTACCTTAAATACAAGGAATAAAGTTTATAATTATTTGTCCAATATATTGAAAGCGCCTTTTAAAGTTTTAGCTAGACTTTTAATAAATTTCTTTCTCTGGGACCAAATAGTTTTGTGTGAACGCTTTTGAGTATGGAATGCTCTTGGGAGACGAATGCACGGATTTGAAGTAGCATTCGAGAGAAATGTTAGTAAATGTGTGCGTTACTCTAGCAATATCATACGATTTAAACTCTACGCATGATTATCAGTAAATCTTAACTGCAAACCAATACTACATTCAATTATTAAACCTATTTTAGCTTTAATTCAGGTCGATTCCCGGGTAATGCATTTTTTAAATGATACATTAATTTAAAATTGTAAAAAAACCTTTTGCCCAAATATCCTTATCTTGTTGTTTCGGATTTTTATAATTTATGACACAAATAATAATAATTTTGTTACAATATTTTCTTATCGTAATTTTTAAGTAAAAAAAAGCACTAAATCTACTGTAATTTTAGCTAAAATAGGTTTGTTTGCGGATTAATATATTCATAAATTGTACGGATACAACTATAATTAGTACGATTGATTTAAGATAAGTTTATTTCAGATGATGTTGCTAGAATGACGCGCACAAACGCCGAATGCTTGTAAAAGTGATATTCTATCGAATTTACGTGGCAATTTGAAGTCTATGCATTAGTGATTAAGACTCATTTTCCTTTACACGAGACGGTGTCACAACGTTCGATGAAAAGTCTTGCCAAAGTTGTTTTTTTTTGTTTGACAAAAAAGTTTCAGTCATTTTAGGTTTAAAGAGTATTCTCTTTTTGATGTCCAAAGTAACGTTATTATTTTCCATAAATATATATAAATGGTTTTAAAATACGTATTAAAGTTTTAAAATATGATGAGGGTAGAACCATTTTTGTAGTTAACTTGGATTTAAATAAATTAGTTGGCTCTTCTAGTCATTTATGACCAGGTGATATGAATACTGAGAGTCTTTTTGGAGAATTAAAAAAAGAATCGTTTTTACAAATAACTGAATTCCGACAAGATTTAATAAAACATTATTCGTTTTCAAAAAATGCACAAATTGACCATAATTCCGGATGACATCAGAAAGAGAAGTCTCGAGTAAAATATATAAATAATATAAGAGATAAAAAAGTAAAAATAAAATATAGTTATATATTATAATAACGCATGACTTTTTGAGTCGGACATAAAATTCGTTTTTTTTTTGGAATATATTTTCGGTGCTCATTATTATTACTTAATAATATAATAGTGTACGGTTTGATTTCCAATAGTTCAAAGCAAATTATCTTAGTGGCACCAATGTTCAACACAGTTACCCAATGGTCAACATCGGTTTTCGTCGCCAAAACAAAACATTTATTGACCACACACACTAATATACAAAGAATAAAAATAAAAAACAAACAATAGGTCAATGAGGACCCCATAAATTTTACTAGATGACAACTAGAAAGCAGGTAGTCTGTCTGTTGCTGAAGTCAAAAATCAGTTGACCCCTATTTTTAAAGATAAAAGGAATTACGATATCTGGTTCTTGTCGGATACTGGTGCCCTATGTAAGGTTGCTTGAACTAAATATCCATAGTTAACCATTATTGTTGTACTGCAAATCGAGATAGGAGATTGTGATGTGTTTTTCCGTATATTCAACATGAGTACATAGTTTTCTTACGCACATTCGTAGAGCGAGCGCTAGATGTTTGTCCTGAAAGTTGTTTCATTTTTCAGTTTCTTTATTTTGTTTTTAATTGTAATATTTAGATTAAGGAATTGAAGGGGGTACGTGAATAAGAGTGCATTAAATACATTAGTTTTCGATTTGAGGAGTCTCTTATTATCATTATTTTTTAAGGAGGAAAAAAGTTTTTTTTTATTGTGAAATTATTTGGAGGTATATTTATGAGGAATAGCTAGAAAATATAGATTTCAATGTATGTTTTTTTATTTCTGATAAACTGCGCTCTTTTTAGACCAAAGCTGTGAATTACTCGATGTAAAGATGGTTAAGATTAAAAATATGCTTTTACACATTACTGAGTTTTATTTTTATGTCTGATGAAGTAGCATGCGTTTATTTCCAGATGGATGACCTTTATTTTATTTATTTATTTATTTGAATTAGGTACACAGACAGTCAATTAATTACACATCCATGAAAATTTAACAATATAGCAAAAACTAGACTGTAATCCATAAATTGCATATACAGCATGATTCGAGTACTACCTTAAGCTACGTTAAAATAAAACAATTATAAAAAGCAATTACAAAAAATATAATAGCGATTTATACCGGGTGTTCAAGTTGAGCGAAGCGAACATATCCGGTGAACTATTTTGTGGAGACATAACAAATCATATCTTATGCGACGAGAATTCAAAGAGATCAGACCAAATCTTAAAGAGTCTGTCATTTTAGTCCTCAAGTGAACGACCAGAATAATACCTTCGTGCCTCAAACATCTCCTCTGCAATATCTCTATGTTATCGACATGTACACTATAATATGGGGACCAAACAGGGCAGCAGTACTCCAGGACGCTTGTTACTAAACTGAAAAATAGGCATAGAACACTGCGAGGCTGCTTAAAATCTTTGGTTGTCCTCATTATGAATACTAAAAGTTCACGACTTCTCTTCAGGATATGATCATAATGAGGACGAAAGGTTAACATAAGATGGTCATCGAAAAATACACCCCAAGTCCTTAACGATCTCTTTTCTGGTCAATATCTCGCCCCGGATGTAATACTGGTGTCTCTCGGTTATTCTTTCTCGTGAAAGAAATATCGCAGCTCTTAAGTAACGTTGATATTCATTTTGTTAAAAGAACACCAGTCTGACACATTTTGAAGCGCTATACACTGTGTTATGTCACTGCCATTAGTGTAGATCTTTAGATCGTCGGCATATAAGAGAGAAGGACATGACAGACGGTCGACTAAGTCGTTGATAAAGATCACAAATAGGAGTGGCCCCAAGTGACACTGCGGAACACCAGAAGATGCAGGCATGGGCACCTTCACCCGAGACAAGCTGAGTTCGATTATTCAAGTAAGGTATCCATCTCAACAGACAATTGTCTGTAGCACAGTGCCTTGATCTCACCTGATGTTAAGTGATGATAAGGTTAATGATGGAAGCGCACTTCACCCGGGATCCTCAACTAGTGAGGTACTGGCTATCTTATCTCTAGCTGCCGGAACAACAATGCTACAAACATTTATGTCATGGCGACATATTTAGATAAGATGGTGGTAGCTAGCCAAGCGGACAAACAAGCCCTACCACCAACCAAACCGAGTACACAAACATGTAACCCCCGCTGGGAATCGAACCCGGGACCTCTGGGTCTAAACCGGTGGTCTTAGCCACTAGACCACAGAGGCGATTAAATTCCATAGTAAGAAAGCTTATGACAGAATGGAGTAGTCAACTTTGACCTCTCCTAATCGTATTTGAATTCTCATTTAGGTACTTAAAATTCTCAAACGATATGTACTTACATAAACAACTATTTTTTAAAAATTGTAGTGTGTATTGGTGATTTTTTATTTTAATTATTTACTGCCGTCTCCCAGAGAGTCAGGCCACTGGCTCCAGGCATTACCATTTGCCAATGTCGGTACCTTGTTGGACGGGCCGTCTCTCACTCAAGCGGTCTGTCTTCGTCTAGGCGCCAGGGTAGTCCACCCTCACCGCTGCGTGTGTGGAGAAGCTGTTGAAGAGCTTGGCCACCACGGCCTATCATGCGCTCGCAGTGCTGGGCGTATGCTGCGTCATTCCACTATAAACAGCATCATTCACAGTGCTTTTGCCACCGTTGGTATACCGGCTGTCTTAGAGCCAGCTGGTATGTCTCGCAGCGATGGCAAGAGACCTGTGCTGACACCGTGGCTCCCTCACATGTACGCGCCACCTCTCTTCATGCGGGGGCTGCTGCGGTAAGTGACGAAAATAGCAAACGGCACAAATACGCAAACCTGGGTCCAAATTATTTGTTTGTTCCGTTTGCGGTGGAGACATTGGGTCCATGGCGGCCGGAGGCCAAGCAGCTTGTTAAAGAGTTGAGTGCTCGCCTTGTTGAAGCCTCCGGTGACAAGAAGGCTGGCAGCTACCTCTGCCGGCGTATTAGCTTGGCAATCCAAAGAGGTAATGTTGCCAGCATTCTTGGGACCTTTCCCATGAGCCCACAGCTGGAGGACATTTTTTATTTTGTCTTTAGTTAACTTAATTTTTTTTTCTTTAATGTAGTTAGTTATGTCATGTGTCTTGTAAGTTAACTCAAAATAATATAAGAACTCCGTCTAGTATAACGGATAATTCAAGTTTCCGACCAATATCTGTGATATTCGAAATAAAACACCATAGTTAAAAACAAATCATAAACTTTATTTGTACAAAATTTACTTTCAACATCGCATCGGTAAGATCATAATAACTATTTACAATAATCACTTAAAATCTAGTTTTTACTATACCATGTCTGTGTAGAATATACAAAAGAATTACATATCTATAACGCAGCTACATCTTAACCGAATGTTCAAATATTTGTAAAAATATTTCTTGCGGATCTCAGAGGTGAAAACTTCTAAGATTGATGAAGCAATGTTGACTAAAAAACATAAGCATCAAGCACTGAAAAATTTCGACGGGTGAAAGCCAGACCTCGGTAGCCAAGTGGTTAAGGCAGCCGCCCGGAATGCGGAAGGTGCGTGGTTCGATTCCCGCCTGAGGTTGTCGTCTTTTTTCAGTGTTTAAATTTTACTGAAATACATATTGATAACTGGTAGTGGCGCCAGTTCGGCATGTGCTTTTCACCAAAAAATAATTTAGAATTTAATTGAAATTTTAAAGGAAACTAGGAAGGTGGTCTATATTTAAATGTAGCCTAAGTAAAAAATCAGCTTCTGTCTATCTATTTTTAAGTGTCGAAGACTGATGCCATTTCCTGACCAAATAGGTCTGTGAGTGTAGACATATTATGAACAAAACAAAATTAAAATCATATATTTTAAAAGATTTTATATTTTTCGGTATTACATTCAAACTTCATAGTTTTATATTTTTCATTTTTTTTGCATTTTTAAAAGCCTATTCTAATGAAACTTTCTATGCTTCAGTTACATACTGACATCTAGAGAGTTAATAGAAAATATTTTAATTGAAATACTTAAAAAATTATTTAATGAACTTATAAAAAATTATATTGCCTTCTATAAATTGAACGGGATAGCGAAATATATAAAGCCTTTTAAATATGTATTTACTTTGCATTCATAATAGCTATACCTACTTTATAAAAATTTGAAAAAATAATTAATTTTATCTTTTCTTTTTAATGTCTGCTAATCGGGGCTGTTAATTATGTTACAAATTAGATAACGTCATACTAAGATACTAAGGTCATACTAAGATCATACTAAGATTACATTGTGTTTGTAACGTTACCTGAGTGGCTGTTACAGATTTACTGTTACCAATAGAAAATAATGTTACAAGATAAAATTTTACTAAAAAAGATCAACCAGGTCTCAGGATGTTCAAGTGGGAATCAAACCCACGACCCTTGGATTACCGGTGCAATGCGCTGACCGCTGAGCTGCCGAGATCAGATATAGCATTGTGAATGCAAAAATCACAATAATAAAAATATTAAAATAACGGTACTTATCGTGTGAACTTAACGTTATCAATCAGTTATGCTTCAAACATGGTTTTTTTTTTAAGTTTATGGAAAATGAATAGGAAACCTCCTAAAACAAGCGAAATCTTTACTTAAATGGAGATTTCAACCTAAATGCTTTAGTGCAGTTGTTTTATAAAACCGATTTTGTTTTTGTAAATTATAAAAATAGTACCGCTGCTGACCTGGCGGCGTGTATAGAAATGCTACTTCAATACGTCCCCGCCGGCTGAGACGACCTTAGTTAGTCTATGTTAATACGCGTTTAGATGTACTGGGAACATAATATTCACGTTTGGCCATATCATTAATGTAGGAAATCCTTACTGTTGGTTAGGTTAAGTTAGGTAAATCGATCGCGGCGGCTACATGGGCTGTTGCACCCATCGTAGCCCAGCGCGGGGGTGGGGGCCACCATCTTCCCCACACACCCCGCGCCATAGCCTCAAGGTGGAAAGTGCCCCTCTCACATCCGGGAGGTATGGCGCTTTCAGGGGCCGAAAGGCCTAGTTGGAGGGCCCCAGCGGGCCGCCGCGCCGCGCGGACCGCGAATGGCTTCCAAGTTCTCGTGGTTTCGCTAATGCGGTTGACGGATGTCCCTGGGTTTTAGTGGGTCGGGCAGACCATCGCCCATCCCCACACACCTCCCGGCGCTTGCAACAGCCCGGTCGAGACGGTCTGAGAGCAGATTTCCCAGGGTAAAAAGGTAAATCGATCGCCAACCCGCCTGCCAAGCGCGGCGATTACGGCAAATCCCCTCACATACCCTTGGGGGAGGCCTTTGTCCAGCAGTGGACGTCTTTTGGCTGAGATGATTTGATGCGGGAAACGGGAGTGTTTACTCCAGCTACCCGAGGCCGAGGGGCCTGCTCTAGAACATGCCGACATAAGAAAAAGAAAACGCGCGTATTGAACTGCCTCCGCGAGAAGGCCACGGCGCGACGGGCATTGGCCCAACCGGGGCGACAAACGGCAGAGCTGCAAAAATTGCTCACGCCTATCTTACATTTACTTAGACATTGTTTTAAGGATTTTCATCTGGTTTTAGAATTAAATGTTCCTATAAAATATAAATATTCTTCATTTAAAAATATAAATATTTTTATATCTTTAATATATAAAATTGTCGTGTCACGGTGTACGTTATTGAACTCCTCTGAAACGGCTCGACCGATTTTCGTGAATCTTAGCGTGCATACCGGCTAGGGTGGAGAATCGGACAACATCTATTTTTCATCCCCCTAAATGTTAAGGGTGGGTCCACACCTAAATTTTTTTTAGATTTTTGAAATTTTTCCAATACAAAATGATTTGTTTGTAGTGTTGTCATGGAAACTATCAAAGCGGTACGAAGTCCGCCGGGTCAGCTAGTATGACTATAAAACACTTACCTTAACCGCATGTTGCACCGTGTAAGAAGTTGCCTTGACCGCATGTTGTATCAAATGTGAGATTTGAACGATTTTGATTTGATTGTGAAACCCAAATAGGAGTAGAAATAGAAAAACCAAAATAATAGACCTAGAAACAAAAAAAAAATACATTTTTTTCTAGTGTACCTATTAGGCCGTAGAATCAAATTAATTTGAGCCAAATCGAAAAATCTACGCGGCGAAGGGTTAACTTCAGTATCAAGTCGGTTGTTATGACAAATCACTACCGCATTATCCCCTGTAGGTAGCCCACCGCTGGGCTAAACTTGGCTAGTCGATGCTGTTTATTGACTAGTCGTGAACTAGTCGCTGGCTGGGCGTGGGCTAGTCAATGCCAGAATTAACTGGTATTGACTAGCTACGACGTGTAGCTACGTGTCTAGCTGCCTAATCGTTATCATCATATCATATAGTCATTAGACTAGTCGTGTACTAGTCCAAGACTAGTCTTATGCTAGTCGTGGGTTACTCGATGCTACTTATTGACTAGTCGAAGGCTGGTCATATTCTAGCCTTAATATTAATAATGTCCCAAATATTAATAATGTCCAAATTGGGATCCTGAACTGGTCTTGAGCTGAGTTGAGTGAGTTGTATTTTGCACTAGTCATATTCTAATAGTAAACTAGTCTTGGGCTAGCAGTGAGCTAGTCGTGGGCTTCTCGTGCCCAGCGCTGGGTCATTCGTGATACGGCAGTGATTCGTGCATTTCCCGCACGAGGTCGGCGAGCTCGGCCGCACTGTAGCCAATCAGCTGCTGTAGATCGCATACGAACTTGTATACGAACCTGGGAGAGATAAGATAAAGAATTGAAATGAAAATCTTTTATTCAATTTAGGCATATAAATTGCGTTTATGAACGTTATCAAGTAGCTACATAAAAAAAATATGCATAAAATATAATATTACTACACAATAATACTTAAGATATATAATTTAATAAACAATACATATATTTAATGCGATTCTACTGCCGGATAAGATACATTAAATATCCCATAGGGCAAAGATCTCCATCTTTGGAATCAAGTCATCGCTAAAATTAATGGGTATGGCCTAAAGACCACGCTTGCCAAATGCGGGTTGGTGTCAAATCACAATCTTGGGGGCTTGTTGTCTAATTTCAACCTCAATCACAATACCTTTCAAAATTATTTAAGCAAGTGATAAATCTCTCCGGCTGTGAGACTACTCAATCCGGCTGGTTGGCTAGTTGATCCGGCTGCGTGCCGAGTCAACCCGGTTGTGTGCCGAGTCAACTCGGTTGTGTGCCGAGTCAACCCGGTTGTGTGCCGAGTCAACCCGGTTGTGTGCCGAGTCAACCCGGTTGTGTGCCGAGTCAACCTGGTTGTGTGACTACTCAATCCGGCTGTGTGACTATTCAATCCGGCTGTGTACCGAGTCAACCGGCTGTGTGACTACTCAATCCGTCTGTGTGCATAGTCAATCCGGCTATGTGACTAGTTTATCCGGCTGTGTGCCGAGTCGATCCAGTTGTGTGACTACTCAATCCGGCTGTGTGACTATTCAATCCGGCTGTGTACCGAGTCAACCGGCTGTGTGACTACTCAATCCGGCTGTGTGCATAGTCAATCCGGCTATGTGACTAGTTTATCCGGCTGTGTGCCGAGTCGATCCGGTTGTGTGACTACTCAATCCGGCTGTGTGACTATTCAATCCGGCTGTGTACCGAGTCAACCGGCTGTGTGACTACTCAATCCGGCTGTGTGCATAGTCAATCCGGCTATGTGACTAGTTTATCCGGCTGTGTGCCGAGTCGATCCGGTTGTGTGACTAGTCTGTGTAACTACTCAACCCAGTTGTGTGCCGAGTCAACCGGCTGCGTGACTACTCAACCGGCTGTGTGACTACTCAATCCGCCTGTGTGACTAGTCTACCTGGCTAATTATGTGTGTAATAGATCTAGCTTGTTTCTAGTCTCCCTGACTATAAGTACGTAGAATGTCTATTGTGTGGTCTGCCTGGCTATAAGTCACCTAGGTCTATTTGGCTGTAAGTCTGGTATATTTATAATCTTACCTCTTTGCCGGTATTTTCGCGATCATGTCTCCGTCGTAGTAGTACCGCAGTGCGCGTGACAGTTTCTCATAGTTCATAGCGGGCTTGTGTTTGTAATCTGTCTGTGTGACTATAGTCTACCTGGCCAAGTGTGATATATATGGCGGAGTGACTAGTCTATCCGACTGTGTGACTAGTCTATCCGACTGTGTGACTAGCCTATCTGGCTGCAAGTGTGTAAACTGTTTTGTGTTGTCTACCTGTCCGTGACCTGGCTACCTGGCTGTGTGTAGTGTATTTAGCTTTGTTACTTACCTATCTGGCTCAATTCCGTCCTTGTAACTTGGCGCTTTGGCTTGTCGTCTTTATGGCTGTTCGTCTGGGACTGTAAGTCTGGTATATCTATGTTCTCACCTCCGTCCCGGCACTTTCGCGATCATGTCTCCGTCGTAGTAGTACCGCAGCGCGCGTGACAGTTTCTCATAGTTCATGGCGGGCTTGTGTTTGCGCGCGCCCCATAGTCGGGCGACGCGTTCCGGAGATAGGAGTTTGAATTCGCCGTTCGTGCCTGAGATACGAAATATTTATTTTATTCAGTTATTAGGATAACCGACAAGATAAACACTGGTACAAGTAAAAATTATAGAAACAAACGTTTAACTTTAGAAATCGTTATTTTAAAAACACAAACCTCCTTCTGACGCAGTCGGGTAAAAATAAAAAAAAAAAACAAATTTGTGACATACTCAGCGCTGGTTAACAGCTTTAATAGAAACTGCCACAGCTACACCTGGCTGTTGTTTTTTCCTTTAGTTGATGGCTTCGTGCGATTAGCACATTTAGCCAGTGTCAAAGTAATTTTTCTTACAAGTAGGTAATACATATAAATAAACAATATTTTCTTCCTGAATGATGATGATGAATGATAATAGAAATGAGAAGTGAGAAATGATATACCCCCGAACCCCTCGAGTATCTCAGTAAAGATGTGGGGCTTTACTAAGTCCTCACGCGGACTTCTTGAGAGAATTTGTAAAGTGACGTTGCACTGTTTGGTTTCATTTGCCCACACTCATGCACACTCACGAACACTTCACGGTTAATAATCCACCATTATTTCACATTAATATTCGACATAACACACATTTTAGAAATTAAAACAAAACCGCAGACGTGGCTCTTCACTTTCGCGCCAAGAAGTCAACGGGTGTTCTTAAGCGGACGATTATTTGTTTGTTTTGTTGTCATGGAAACTGTCAACGTGAAACTGTCAAAGCGGTACGAAGTCCGCCGGTCAGCTAGTACAGTATAAAATTTTATAAACAACATACCTACATAAACGCAAATTTTATAAAATATAACAAAACCGCAGACATGACTCTTCACTTTCTCGCCAAAAAGTCCCACGCAACTCCTGGCCGTTCTTACTCTTGCGGGTAACCAAATTTTTTATAATTTTTTAAAAGTATTTTTTTTATTTTCCAATTCTTTTTTCAAAAAATATAAACACGCAACTCACCGTGCCACCGTATAACGTCATAGTGCTCCGCGCTGGTCAGTAGCTCCAGCAAAAACTGCCACAGCTGCACCTGACCGTTGTTGCCCGCGCGAACCGCGTGAGGCAAGTACGGAATTTCCGCTTCATGCGGACGGATGATCAGCTGTTACGGACAAAGGTGTTCAAAATTATCAAGATAATTATCATATAGTTACCTCAAAATTATCAAGATAACTATCAGATAGGTATCTCAAAACTATCAAGATAATTATCGGATAGTCAATACAAAATTATCAAGATAATTATAGAATAGGTACTTTAAAATTATGAAGATAATTATCAGATAGGTACACACGGCGGCAGACACCTACTCAAACCTGTCAAATTTGAAATTTGAAAGTTTTAGGTAGGTTGAATAGCCGTCGTGTGTACCTCAAAATTATCGGAAACTAACAACATCTCTCTCTAAATTATCAGAAAACACTCTGATTAGAATCACCAGTGCAGTGTGTGTAACTATGGCAAGTTTTGTTGCAAACAAATTACTTTTTACTCTTATTTGAAATGACGTTTACATGACGGGAACAAAACACGAAATAACTATTCGGAGTTTATTCTTTGTTTATTCGTAAGGCGCATAGGGTAATAGCACCGGAACACTGGTGAACAACTGGGTTAAAGTGTCGAACGACACTTTAAGTCAATGATCGACACAGTTTCCGTCGCCGTTTGTGGACTCCTATTTTAGTGCATAAAGGAAAAAAAATCGATCATTGGTCCGTGTCGAACAGTTGCGCCACTACCGAGGTCATCGTCAGCTCAATTTCATGTGCTGGGGCACGAGCCTTCCCTATGGATGGAAACACCTCAGGGAGAACAGGCCGTAAACCACCACGCGGGCCCAGTGCGGATTGGTGGTTGTTAACGACTGCTAATGCAGCCGGGACCAACTTTTTACTTGCCGCTGGGCAACTTACTGGGCTTTACGTGCCGACGAAGCGCGGAGGGGCGAGAGATGATTAATTTTTGGTCACCCATCCGATCCGATGACCGGCCTTTGCGAAAGTTGCTCAACGTCAGCACTCGCGCGTTAACCACTGCGCCATCGAGCTCCTCATGTGCCGTAGATAGAAAAAACACATAAAAACACTCCTTACCTGCTTCGGTTTCTTCTTGATAGCGGACTGCGTCGTCTCTAACGGATCTTTAACTGGTGATTGATCATTCCCTTGTACCACAGCTAAAAGAAAATAACTCATTTTGAGAGGCAATTAACGAATTATATACAATAAATGTAACAAGTACATATTAAAATAATTTCATCATCGAGCGCACCAACGATGACCTGAATCAACACGCCGACACAGCAGCAGCGTCAGCGCAACGTGCTCCACGTGCTCCACGTGCCGCCGTGCCAGCGATGCCGTTTCCCCGAGCATACAGTTTTTTCGGCCACTTCGTTCCCACTTCGAACTTAGGCAACACCTTAGGCTTAGGCTATTTTAAATTGTAATTTTTATTTTATAATTAAATAAGTTTGAATTAAATTTAGTTTTTTTTAGATCCTCCGGCTACAGCCTACGTAATTGGCGCAGTCGGTAGGATACTCGCGGTCGGTTCGCGGGGAGGTTTCTAATATCGAAATTCGGAATCGCGGGTCGAACGGGCGGCTATCAAGCCCCGGTACGAGTATCCAGAATCTACGAGCGCTGCAGCCACGCGGAGGAGAGTATCTGAAAATCGATACGACCATCGGAGACATGAATTGGTGAGTTGCACAGAATCTTTCTTGTGTTGCTATCCTTGTGTCCTTATTAGACTAGTTTCCTTTTATCCTTAAACATTTTCCGTCCTAGTTCTACGGGACCCAGCGAGTCTGCGCTATTGCAGTCTCGCCGGCAAAGACAAATAGATCATAGTAGACATTTTAGAGATTTAGATTTAAATAGTTTATTTGATAGTGATAGTATAATGTCGCACGAGCCAGACACTATTTTTAAGGCCTTGCGCCCGGTGCCAGACTTTGATGGCAACCCGAACGTGCTTACCAGATTTATTAATATATGTGATCAAATTGTTTCTACGTATCTTAGTACTCAGCCTGGCAGTGAATTATCCAACTTGTGCTTATTAAATGGTATTCTAAATAAAATTACTGGACCTGCCGCCAGTATTATAAACTCAAACGGCATTCCTGATAATTGGTTAGCTATAAGAAATACTTTAATTAATAACTTTGCCGATCAGAGAGACGAAACTGCTCTCTATAACGACCTCTCTTTGGCCACTCAAGGGGGAAGGTCCCCACAGGAATTCTACGATCACTGTCAAACACTATTTAGCACTATCATGACATACATCAGCCTTCATGAGTCTTTAGCGACCACGATAGAAGCCAAACGTGTATTATACCGCAAACTTACTAAGCAGGCATTTGTCAGAGGGCTGCAAGAGCCACTTGGCTCCCGCATACGATGCATGCGACCCGACACATTAGAGAAGGCTTTAGAATTTGTACAAGAGGAGCTAAATATAATGTACTTGCAACAGCGTAATGACTCAGTAGCTAGGCCCCAGTCGGTCCCTAAGATTCAACCAGCACCTGTACACATCCTAAAACCTCCACAAGCACCATTCTGGCCTGCACCAGCTATGCAGAGGCCACTACCACCAGCTCCTCAGCCATTTAGGTTCGCGCCGCAACCTCACCAAGGCTTTAAAGCCCCTATGCAGAGCTACCATCAGCAACAGGTACGTGCCGGTCCATCACGAACTCAGCAGATGCTAGGCGCTAGGCCGCCTAACTATAATCCGCAAAGTAACGTGTTCCGCCTTCCGCCTAGGAACCAGCCCGGTCAATATTTTACGCCAAAACCGATGAGTGGTATCCAGCACTTCACGCCCAAACCTTTGCCTCCATCGGGTGGAGGAATTCGAGGTCATGATTGGCGCGTACACGGTAATCCGCCGCCAAATAACTATTTTAAAACGCGCGAAATGAATATGAATGAATGTTACGACGCGAGCTCTCATTACAACGATAACTACTACTATAATGACTCCGATTACACTTTGCCACAGTATAGCGATAATTCAGAAGGTTATGACTATACTGACCAGCCGTACTATGATAATCAAATTGATCCGGCGTTTCACTATGACAACTCTCAGGGTTGTATGGCCGCTATTGATGCTGAGGACTACCAAGTCACAGACGATAGCCAAAATTTTCGGAAAGATCAAATATTAAAAAAGCCAAAATAGAGATAAACTTACAGAGTCAGAGGCAATTACCATATATTCAAATCAGTAATCCGCCTCTCAAACTATTGATAGATACTGGTGCTAACCAGTCCTTTATAGACCCTCAGGCAGTTCAAAAATATTTTTCAGATGTACCATTAAATTACGATCCTTTCGAGGTCACAAATGTTCACGCTACTAGCAGAAATAATTACTCCATAACCTTGCCTTGTTTCTCTGAGTTCAACGATACAGAGGATTTACGGTTCTTTGTCTACAAATTCCATGACTATTTTGACGGACTGATTGGATTAGACTTACTTACTAAGTGGGAAGCTAAAATCGACTTGAAAGATAGGACATTGACTACTCGTTCTATGGTTAATGAAATAAAAATGTTTAACTCTCGAAATATCAATCTTTACGAAGATATTATCCCGGCACAGAGCTCTAAGCTAGTTAGACTTCCTATTAATGCCCCGGATGGCGACGTATTCATTCCAGAGCAAATAACATGTAACTGTATAATCTCGGAATGCGTAACGACTGTTATCAATAACCGCGCTATTTTAGAGGTTCAGAACTTAACAGATAATGACGCAATACTATCCTTAGACTATTTTGTTGAAGCAGAAATCTTTAACATTGAGTGCACGCGTACTGAACAACAGTCGCGCGCGCATGACGTAGTATCACGTTTGCGTACCGACCACCTAAACGAGGAGGAAAAAATTAATTTAAAATCACTTTGCTCGCGATACGCAGATGTTTTTTATATTGACAATGAAACCTTGACATTTACTAACAAGGTCAACAAGGTCAAACATCGAATCAACACCTCCGATGAAATCCCGGTTTACACAAAGAGCTATAGATACCCTTTTGTTCATCGACAAGAGGTTAAAGATCAGATTGAGAAGATGCTTTCTCAAGGTATTATACGACCTTCGGAGTCTGCATGGAGTTCGCCAATTTGGGTCGTACCTAAAAAGGCAGACGCCTCAGGCAAACAGAAGTGGCGTATTGTAATTGATTTTCGGAAGTTAAACGAAAAAACCATAGATGACAAATACCCAATTCCCAACATTACTGACGTATTGGACAAGTTAGGCAAGTGTCAATACTTTACGACCTTGGACCTTGCTAGTGGATTCCATCAGGTTGAAATGGACCCTAGAGATATTCAGAAGACTGCCTTCAGTGTCGAACACGGGCACTTCGAATTTCTTCGAATGCCCATGGGCTTGAAGAATTCTCCATCCACTTTCCAACGTGTGATGGATAACGTCCTCAGAGGCTTGCAAAACGAGATATGTCTAGTTTATTTAGATGATATTATAGTATACAGTACCAGCCTCCAGGAGCACATGATTAACCTGGAAAAGGTCTTCCTACGACTTCGCGAGTCCAACTTTAAGATCCAGATGGATAAATCGGAGTTCCTCAAGCTTGAAACGGCTTATCTCGGTCATGTAATAAGTGGTGAAGGTGTAAAACCTAATCCAGACAAGATTTCCTCTATTGAGAAGTATCCGTTACCAAAAACTCCAAAAGAAATAAAACAGTTCCTTGGTCTATTAGGTTACTATAGGAAGTTTATTCCAGACTTCGCAAGAATTACTAAACCCATGACAACTTGTTTGAAAAAGAATAGGAAAATTGCGTTAGACGACACGTACATAGACTGTTTCGAAAAGTGCAAAAAACTTTTGACTAATGACCCAATATTACAGTACCCCGACTTTACTAAGGAATTCATACTAACGACAGACGCGTCCAACTTTGCAATAGGAGCCATTCTTTCCCAGGGATCTGTAGGATCGGATAAACCGATTTCGTATGCCTCTCGCACTCTCAACGAGAGCGAGATAAACTATAGTACTATTGAGAAGGAACTGCTCGCAATAGTGTGGGCAACGAAATATTTTAGGCCATATCTATTTGGTAGAAAATTTAAAATTTTAACCGATCATAAACCACTTCAGTGGATTATGAGCCTTAAGGAGCCTAACTCCAGACTTACCAGGTGGAGACTAAAACTCAGTGAATATGACTTTACAGTCATATACAAAAAAGGCAAAAGCAACACCAATGCTGATGCCCTTTCCAGAATAGAAATTCATAACGAAGAAATTAGCTCCATAGTTGCCAAACCTTCTGAAAGGCAATTCACTATAGACAACTCGGATACTAGTACAGCACACACAAGCAAAGAAAATCCTATCTTAGAGGTTCCTATTACAGACGAGCCCATTCACAAATTTCATCGACAACTATTTATGACACTTGTAGACGACATCAAACGAAAACCTGTTGTGACTAAACCTTTCGATACTCATACGCGAGTGACAGTACAAATAACTGTTTACAAATAACCGCACTTTTAATAAATCCACCTTTAGCCATGTTTCGTATAATCCCTATAATCCAGCAAAAATTTAGAAGTTCATCAATGAACCTTGTTTTATGTAAGGTAGAGCTGGAAAACGTAAAACAGTACCTGAAACAACAAGATATTATTAGAAATTACCATGATGGCAAAACGAACCACAGGGGAATAAATGAGTGTTACCTCGCCCTATCTCGTAGATACTATTGGCCAAGAATGAAAGACCATATAACTAAGTACATAAATGAGTGTAGTATATGCGGCCAAAGTAAGTACGATAGGAATCCAATAAAACAACAATTCAATATCGTACCACCAGCTACCAAACCATTAGAAATAGTGCACGCTGACTTATTTACTGTACAGAGTGAGAAATATATAACATTCATAGACGTTTTTACAAAATACGGGCAGGCTTATTACCTTCAAGACGGTACTGCAATAAGTATACTCAGAGCCCTTCTTACCTTCTGTACTCACCATGGCCTTCCGCTGACTTTAGTGACAGACAATGGAACTGAATTTACTAACCAACTCTTTGCAGAGTTCCTCAAACTCCATAAAGTACTTCATCATAGGACACTGCCTAATTCCCCAAATGATAATGGCAATATAGAACGGTTCCACTCTACGCTGTTAGAGCATCTTCGCCTTTTAAAATTAAAACAAAAGGACGAACCAATAGTAAACCTTATGCCATATGCTATTATAGCATACAATAGCTCGATCCACAGCTTCACACGTTGTAGACCGTACGATATTTTAAAGGGACATTTTGACCCTCGTGACCCTATTGACATTGACTTAACCGAACGTTTATTACAACAATACATACAGACTCACCGCGAACAGATGAAAGTAGTCTATGATATTATAAATGAGACTTCATTAGCCAACCGAACCCACCTTATTGAGAACCGTAATAAGTCTAGAGAACCTGAGGCAGAATATGAGCCCCAGCAACAGGTATTCATAAAGAATCCGTTTGCCAGTCGACAAAAATTAGCTCCAAGGTATACGCAAGATAAAGTTCTAGCCGACCTCCCGATTCATATTTACACCTCCAAAAAACGAGGTCCAGTAGCGAAATCACGTCTTAAACGAGCCCCTAAGAAAATAAAATTGTTACAGGATACTTCTGTTGCTGACTGTCCACCTAACTCGAGCCCAGGAGATAAAACTTGACAACTTGGATGATGGACCTGGACTTTTACCATTCAAGCTTGGACCAACCCGACTAACCACTCACTATCATACATTTATACAATACATAGAACTTGATAAAATAGAACACGATATTTATACACTAAAACAAGAATTACGAGATTACAAAGACAAACTGCCTAACGACACGTTTATTTTATACGAACTCCAGATAAATTATCTAGAGAACAAAACAGATAAGATTTTAGATCATTTAAAAGGTCTTGAACCTAGTAGGACAAAAAGAGGTCTACTAGATGGATTAGGTTCGATAGTAAAAAGCATTACGGGAAATTTAGATTATCAGGATGCCTTGAGATATAATGATGCGTTAAAGATATTACAAGTTAATCAGAACAAAATTGCTGCAGAATATAGTAATCGTGTAAGCTTAAATAACGAATGGATGCTGGAACATAATAAAGTAGTAAACCAGCTTTTGGATAATCAAAGAAAAATCGACTCTACCTTACAGTTATTGCTAGACAATAACGCGTATCGTGAAAGTAGTCTTATTAAATACGGTAAATTTGCACAGTTACTAGCAATCATCTCAGAAAACACAGATGATTTACTAGATGAGCTGATTAGAATAGAGAACATTTTAGCTTTTGCTCGTACTACGACTACCCATCATTCAATGTTAAGCTTGGGTGTACTTAGGAAAATGTTAGAACGGTTAAGATTAATCTATGGGAAAGATCAGGTTATAGACTTGGAATTAAGAGACTATTATAATATTATAAAATCCGGTTCATATTTTGTTAGGAAACAGATTATTATAGTTTTTAGATTTCCTATAGTTTTAGCTAGTACTTATGATCTATATAGGTTGTCTATAGCCCCAAACAAATTCCACCAAGTCCTCATACCTCCCTTTCCTCTTATAGCAACTGATAGAAAAGAATTTGTGTACATAGAGGCTGAATGCCCGAAGTTTGAAGGTCAATATCTCTGCAAAGGGAGCCCACACCAAAAGCTCCGCACCCAGCCAGACTGCGTACAAGAAGTTATCTTACATCAGACCATCGACTCAACGTGTAACTTATCAACGGTACACCTGTCAAGAGAAGCAATGGAGCAGCTTGATGACCGAAGCTACGTCATTACATTCCCACGACCTACCAAAGTTCAACTGCACTGTGGCACTGAAGACTACAATTTACTAAATGGCAGTTTTCTTGCGACACTACCTATACACTGTTCTCTACGCACTACGGAATTCACCATAGTGAACATTGAAGATATAGTACAAGGTCAACCTATTAAAATCATGAAGATCACATTTCCAAATGATACCAAGATTGCAGCATCACCGCAGATTAACCTGAACACCATAGATCTGAAACAACTACATAATATCCAAGATAAAATGATGGTTCAGTCTCAGCTACAACTTACGCCTATCTCTGAAACACTTTATCACACGACGATACCATTCTACATAGTACTATTCAGTGCAGCCGCACTCGTAGCGCTAATACTTACTCGCCGATATGGACTCTGCAAATGCAACCACAAGAAACAAGAAACATCTGAAGTTGAATCATGCAACCAGCGAGATGAAGACGTCGAAGATCCTGCGAATCATATCTACGCGAAACCATCTCAACCAGCAATTTTTTCACTCAAGATTGGAAAATAATTGCTGTTCTGAGGGAGGAGGAATTATATACAATAAATGTAACAAGTACATATTAAAATAATTTCATCATCGAGCGCACCAACGATGACCTGAATCAACACGCCGACACAGCAGCAGCGTCAGCGCAACGTGCTCCACGTGCTCCACGTGCCGCCGTGCCAGCGATGCCGTTTCCCCGAGCATACAGTTTTTTCGGCCACTTCGTTCCCACTTCGAACTTAGGCAACACCTTAGGCTTAGGCTATTTTAAATTGTAATTTTTATTTTATAATTAAATAAGTTTGAATTAAATTTAGTTTTTTTTAGATCCTCCGGCTACAGCCTACGTAATTAACGTTTCTGTCACATACTGAGTTTTAAGCTAACCCTATACTTGGCAGTTTTTTTGTGGAATTATATAACATTTTTATGTATAAAATGTGGTCTTTTTTTCACGGTAGTTGTTGATATTGAATGGGCGCCTTTAGCTTTCAAAGTAAAAAGGTAAATAGTGTTGAATAATTTCGGCGGGCTGGTTAGAACCACGATAGCTCAATTGGGAGAGCACCTGACCCGGTATGTCAGAAGGGTGCAGGTTCAAATCCTGCTTGTGGAGTTTTTTGTTTTTGTGTTTTTGTAGTTTTTTATATTTTTTTTATTGAAATTTTGACAGACTTGTTCTTTGTGACATTTTTTTCCAATACAAAATGATTTGTTTGTTTTGTTGTCATGGAAAAAATTAAAGCGGTACGAAGTCCACCGGGTTAGTAATTTTAATAAATATTTGTAATTAAATAAAAAAAAAATCAGTTGTAAAAGAAAACATTTCTTACCGATAAATTTACATTTCCTCAAGAGCTCGAAGTGTGTCCAGAATATGTCCCCAGGGTCTGAAGGTACTTTCTCTCTGAAATATTTATTTTTAGTTAAAAATTCTTAGGGTAAGTTTTGGTAAAAGTCTGTATGTAAATAATAATAATAATAATAAGGCAAAAGGCAGTACTCCTTGACACGGCACGTATTGTCAAGAGGTTCCTTACTCTGCAGCCCTGAACACCGATAGCTTGGGTCTATCCCCGCTGCCGGTGGCAACCTAGGTTAAGTTTTTTATAATATTTGATATTGTAAATATGTTTTTATATAAATATTGTAAAAAAAAATCTTAAGATACATATTTAATAAAGAGAATAATAATAAATAATAATAAAGAAACTATTTGTCTCAAAACATATCTGATTACAAAAAACAAAATACAAAATACGTTTTATAAGACAAAGCGGTCTAACTCAGGGACTGCAGATTTGTATGTCTGCAGAACCTGCTATTCTGTCACACCCTATACTAAATACAAATTACATTAGTAATTTAACAAAAAAACGACTCGAGTTGTTACACACTGTATAAACTAAGTTAATAATGTCTTAAAATAATGCGAAAAATAAAATTAAAATGTAACTTTTGTTGATGTCATACATAAGTACTAAAATAATCTAAAAAGTCTTTAAGCCTTTAAGTCTAAAGCCTTTAAGTCTAAACTGCACAGTCATCTATTGCATCAGTCACGTGCTAGTAACGTGTTTTAGGTTTTTATTGTTGGTGTTATATGTATGTATGTGTGTGTATTTATTATTTATATATTATATTTATATATTATTATTATTATGTATGTCTTTTTATGTACTGGTATACGAGTATGTTTCTATTGTATTCTAGTGTATTTGCGCACTTCCTCTATCTCCCTCTTGGGTTCCTAAACCAAAGGTTGTCTGGAAGAGATCGCTTAAAGCGATAAGACCGCCTTTGCCCATGCTAGCTTTAAGATTTTTTGTATGTACCTGTTTTTGGTTTTAATTTGTGTGAGCAATAAAGTATTTATCTATCTATCTATCTATCTATCTATCTAAACTTCTCTTACAAAGTAATTACAAAATCAAGATATAAAATAAAAAATACACACACACACACACGCCTGCACATCAGCTACGACAATCTGTAAAATTTCCTCAATAGACTTTGAACTTTATGCCCTAGGAAACTTATTTTGGTTGAACATTTTTTGAAGAAATTTGTCAGCTCTGGATTGATTGATGTACAGGCGTGCACGTGTGAGCAGCAGGCCACTGACTTGAACTCCACGTTGGTGAGGGCGCACAGCTCGGCGCCGCTGTGCGCCCAGTCCGCCAGCCGCACGCCCGCCAGGTTGAACTGGCGCACCGCCCACACGATCCACAGCTTCACGTGCTGCACCGACCTGCCACACCAGCGGTTCTCACACGTCTACATACCTACTCTCATGTCCTTATTCCAAAAACTGATAGACAAAGCACCGAAATCAACAATATTGAGTAGGTACACTCGCCGGTGGTGACCCGACGCCACATTTAGCATACGTAAAGTAAGGCTCCGAGATGGGATAGATAACATCGCCTGATCCATTGAAAATTATGCAGCTGACTACATTATTTTCAGATTCCTGACCAGCATGGGACCAACAGAACCCTGTGTGGTGCCGGGGATGATTGCACCACCCCATCTCTTCCCGTGGGTGTCGTAAAAGCCGACTAAGGGACCGTTCCAGAGGATGGGCAGCAGCGTCTCCCTGAGGTTACCCTCAACCTACTGCGATCGCCAACCCGCCTGCCAAGCTTGGCGATTACGGCAAACACCCCCCATGATGATTTGGGGGAGGCCTTCGTCCGGCAGTGGACGTCTTTTGGCTGAGATGATGATGACCATGGGACAAAACTTATACAGGAAAATAGGCAGAGGAACAAACAGGTAGGAAGATAGACAGGCAGGCCAAGACACAGACAGATACACAATCAATTGAACTGGCGCACCGCCCGCTCTCACGATCCACAACTTCACGTGCTGGACCGACCTGAGCTAGCAATGATTCATAAACAGGGGCCCAACCGCCTAACCGATTGCCTTGACTACGTGTATAGTTTATGACGTCATCTTGTCATCTAGCTAATAGGTATAGGCATATATCGAAAGCTATAGCCTATACCTTTCGATATTGCTTTCATAGGCGGTACGAAATGGCAAGATGACTTCATAAACTATAAACGTAGCCAAAGGAATCGGTTAGGCGGTCGGGGGTCAGGGAGGCGTAGACGGTCAGTGTGTAGGCAGATGATGAGGAAGGTAGGTAAATAAACAGACAGCAGGCAAATGAGACAGAAAGAAAGACAGACAGATATGCACACAATCAGACAACTAAACATACAGACAAAGACCGCAGCTTTAGGCCGATAAGGAAACAGGAGCAGTGATAGAATAGTAAAAACGACAAACGGAGGAGAAAGAGATAGGCAGGCTGATCGAAAGACAGACAAACGGATAAGCATAAATACGGGCAAGAATGGAGACAGACAGATATACAGAAAAACCCACAGACACGCACATATACAGATTGACGGGCACACAATCAAAAATAAAAAAAAAAAAAAACAAAAAAATCAACACTAATTATAGCAACAATCTCTAACTTATCTAAACTCACCATTGATACGGGTCGTCGGGTATCTTGACGCGGTGGTCGGCCTTAAACTGGGGGTCTACCACCCACTTCACGGCAGCCGCGTGAGTAGGCTCCTCCTCTAACTCTTTGCACTCTTCAACCTCTTCTGTGGTGGGAACTGTCTCTTCGACTTCCAGGTCTGAGGAAGAGAGCAAGCATGGATGTTGATAACGACAATAATTAATCCAGAACGTTAAACATACAGGATGTTTGGTAATACGTGTATAATCCCGAAATGTAACGAAGTATAAAGGACACTGTCATAACATGCAAAATCATATCATATCATATATGTAGATAGTGTTGATTAATTTCGGCGAGCTGGATTGAGCCACGATAGCATAGTTGGTAGCGCACCTGCCCCGGCATGCAAAGGGGTGCGGGTTCGAATCCCGCTCGTGAAATTTTTTGCCTATTTTCAAATTGTAATTTGTATATTACTACTTATTTTTTTGTTAATTCCTGCAATGTTTCGACTCCTATTTATGATTGACCATGAGGTTGACGACCGAGAACAACGTATCAGCTTGACCTAGGGTTGTCACTTTACAGCTTTACTTAGTAACAAAAAACTTCAATATCTCGGCCATCTGGTGCTTTTCAGTTATGTTCATAATTTTCAACACTAACCTATTTTTCATTTGACCTAAGCATGAAATTGTGTAACCTAAAAAGTTATTAATAAACACTCAATTGACGGAACAAAACAGTGACGCCACAGTTTGTCATTACGAGTTAGTGAGTTAGTAATTAAGTGAGTTGGTGAGTAACTGCAAAGAAAGTTGTTGAGCCAGTGAGAAGTGATTAAGCGAGTAAGTGAGAAGTGATTGAGAGAGTTGGTGAGTAACTTTGAAACGATCAAGTGAGTTGGTAGTTAATTGAGCTGGTCCTACTCACACTGCTCCTCACCCTTCTGCGGCAGCTGCAGCAACTCTTCATCTGGCTTGAGCACGTCCAAAATGTTGATCTTTCTTTCGGCCGAGCGGATCTGGACGTTCACTTGTACCACACCTTCGCCGCGTATACATTGCTCCACTAATGTCTTGTGGTTCTCTAGCTAATAAATAATCATTAGACAACATTGACATACATTGTTCTGATCCCAAGGTAAGTAGCTCAAGCACTTGTGTTATGCAGGTTAAAAGCAACCACCCGGAACCTGTACAATATTGAAAAGTTCGTTTTGTCGACATAGACCCGACCGGGAATCAAAGCCGGGACCTCAGAGTTAGCGCCGCACAGTCCGGCGTGCAAGTTATACATTCATGCTCTCTTTCAAAGTTCTTTTATTATAGTCATACTAGCTGACCCGGCGGACTTCGTACCGCTTTGACAGTTTCCATGACAACACTACAAACAAATAATTTTGTATTGGAAAAATTTCAAAAATCTAAAAAAATTTAGGGGTGGACCCTTAACATTTAGGCGGATGAAAAATAGATGTTGTCCGATTCTCCACCCTAGCCGATATGCACGCTAAGATTCACGAAAATAGGTCGAGCCGTTTCAGAGGAGTTCAATAACGTACACCGTGACACGACAATTTTATATATTAGATAGATGTTGTTTCTCGATGGCAGAGTGGTCAAGGGGCCTTTCTAGATAAGGTTATGCAAACTTTCGCAAATGCCGGTCATCGGATGGTTGAGCAAAATGTATTATCATGAGTTCCTCAATGCTTCAGAGGGCATGTAAAGTCGTTGCTCCCGGCTGCATTAGCAGTCGTTAACAACCATCAATCCGCACTGGGCCCGCGTGGTGGTATATGGCCCGTTCTCCATCCATCCATAGGGAAGACTCGTGCCCCAGTTTATATAATTTTACGCAAGTTACAAAATTTGCGTAAAATGATATATATATATATATATATAAATTAATAATTCTTAACTATTTTTAGATATTTGTAAAAATAATAACATCAGATGTTGATGACGTTTTAACCGCCTCTGTAGTCTAGTGGCTAAGACCACCGGTTTAGACCCAGAGGTCCCGGGTTCGATTCCCAGCGGGGTCCATGGGGGTACATGTTTCTGTACTCGGTTTGGTTGGTGGTAGGGCTTGTTTGTCCGCCTGGCTAGCTACCACCATCTTATCTAAATATGTCGCCATGACATCAATGTTTGTAGCATTGTTGTGTTTCGGCAGCTAGAGATAAGATAGCCAGTACCTCGCTAGTTGAGGATCCCGGGTGAAGTTCGCTTCCATCATTGGCCTTATCATCACTTAACATCAGGTGTGATCAAGGCACTGTGCTTACCCGTTAATATAAAAAAAAAACGTAGTTGTTAGCATTGAACAAGGGTCCTTTATATACTGGACCAACTCAAAATCAGCTGTTGCATAATTTTAAGAATTGTGTTCCGAAATAATGTTTTATAATGTATGTAATGTAATGTATCTATCTTAAAATTTACAGTGTATAATAAAACAAAATGGCTTACCATTTTGGCGTCTTGCAGCCAGAAGGTATAGTCTGTGAGGTCAGCCCCTATCCTCTGTTCCAGCATCGCTTTTAACTTCGACAAACGAGTTCGTATATCCATCAATTGGACTATAACCTCTTCTGTAATAAAAATAATGAATGAATTATAGTATTAGGACAACCCTGCTATACACGACATGAAGGTTTTATACCTACTGACACCCTCTACCAACCGTTAGGTTATACGAAAGGTGCCAGACGACCTTGCGCAAGTTAACCAACTCACACAAGGGACCATCTGCGTCCCGACCCGATCCGAACCCTTCGGAGAATCTAGTAGGGCACGGGGGCGCGCACTAGTGCGCGATGCCGTTCCCTCTAGAAAACCTCCGAAGGGGATTCGTTTCACACGGCTTGAGGGGGGACCCTATACGTCCTCGCCGCCCCCAAACAAGCCCGGTGAAGCTGAAAATGTGGTCTGAGGCAATCAGCAATCTCTCTCCAAAAAAAGAGCTTTTACGAGATATCGTGGCCGCGAGAGGTTGTCTATGTGTGCGTTGCTCGAGCGTTTGTATGAAGTTTACCTTTCACTTTACTTATTTTGTGCCTAGGGCCGGCGCTGATAAATAAGATAAAACACTGACTTACCACTAGAATCGTTACTCTGCATAGTATCGTCATCGTCTGCTGTGTCAAAAACAGCCAAAGGGGTTTGAAGGATCTCCGTACCGGTCTGCATAAGTCCTGATAACAAAACAAAAGTATTTATGCAAATTGTGAGGAGCTCGATGGCGCCGTGGTTAACGTGCTGAGATTAAGTAACTTTCGTAAAGGCTGGTTATCAGATGGGTGACCAAATATTTATCAGCCGAGCTCAGCTGCTTCGTAAGGCACGTAAAGCCGTTGGCCCCGGCTGCATTAGCAGTCGTTAACAACCTCGCTACAAGCTCGCGTGGTAGTTTAAGGTCACTTCTCCCTATCCATCCAGGGTAAGCTCGTGCCCCAGCAGTGGGAAAAAAAAAGGAGCTGTTGTAGGTGAAGATGCAAATGATAAGTCGCTTGTGGTTTAAATTACTATCCAGAAAACCGGGGTGCGATTGCCAGTGGCGGTATATTTATTGTGGTGCGATTTTTGAACCGGTGATCAATTTACGCTGTGATATCAAAATGAGTACCCTTCTCACTCATGAATACATCCCTGGCGATCATTTTAAACTCACTCATTAACTAACTAACTAATTTAGCTGTGAGGTTTTGATATGTATGTTTATTTGTATAATTTATAAAACATAAATTAACTACACAATTATGAAAACAAAAAATGAATGAACTATAATTATTACTTAGGTAGTGTGAGTTTCAGTTTTATTTTTATTTCCATTCTTAGTTTTAGCCTGAGCATCTTCGGTAGACCAGCGTCGTAGCATTATTAAAGTGCTATAACATATGTTGAGAAGATGCCTTTTCAGTATGATATACCTACCATGTATAAGTTATGAATAATAAATAAATAAATAAACTTTTCAACACTCACACCAATTATCTAGCCCAAGAGAAGCTTCGTTATGAAACTCGTTAAATGGTTACTAGACAACGGAGAAACATACTTAAAATACTTAAATACATACTTATTATACATAGAAAACACCCAGACCCGAGACAATTTAGAAAAACAATAATTTCTAAATTGACCCGAGCGGGGATCGAACCCGGGACCTCCGAGATGGCGACACCGTGAAAACCGGTGTACAAACCACTCGACCAAGGAGGTCGTCATGAATGTTTTACTTGTATGAATACCGTCTCACTCGGGGGGCTGACTGCGCCGAGGGCTGCAGCAGGGGGAGGGAAAGGCGGACAGCATAGCCATTGAGCTTCGGCTCGAGGCACGACAGCGTGGGTTTAAAAAAAAACAAAAAAGAATTAAAAAAGGAAAGGAACATAAAAATAACCCCTGAAGCCCTGGCAATGAGGCCTAGCCCTCGCAGCCCGAACCGGTCCCAAAGAAGGGGCCGATGACATCCCTACCTACTTGTATGAATGTTATTTTGTGATACTGAATAAATATTTTTCTATTCTATTCTAAATATTACATTTCATGTTGTGTAGTTCATCATTGCAATGTTGAAGTTTTTGTATTAGATACCTACTTATTTTAGATTTTATTGTTAAAATAAGTGCCTAAATTGTTGTGGTTTGATATGCAGCCGATTTATTGATGTTTGTGCATAACCGGACACCATCTACTAAGTTTATTCATAAAAAAACAATAAAAAATATAAATAACAATAATTATAACTAAGTTATCTACAGGATAGCAGCGTATCTGTGGCATTCTGTGCGTTGCTTAAGCTGAACAAACCCATTTGGCTTTGTTTTTATTATTATTATCAACATCAGTCACCGTGGCCAAGTGGCAAAGTGCTCAGTCCAATACCCAAAGGTCCCAGGTTAAATTCCCATATTGGGCAGTGTGTTTCGTATTTTTCGATGCATTGTCAGAAATTAAGTAGATAGAACTTACATAGTAACAAACAAGTAAAACAAAATGAAAAGATTGAAAAAGAAAATAAAGAGTTTGAAGCTACCATTAGCTTAGACAGGGCCCATACCCTGTCTCATCAAAAGCTTGTAGATAATCAGAATTATGCAGAAACACTAATATTTTTAATAATTTAAAACAGTTAAAATTCCTTAGTGTTAGAACTATTTGTCTGATTGCGTCAATCTCCTGTCATTATTACACAATATGTTGTAAACTCTTCTCTTCTCTTCTGTAAAATTATTTGGGAAACAGGGTCTCTTGTGGCACTACTACGATAATTTGTGTTTGCCTAATGTCCAATGATACAGAAATTTAAATCATTATTGCAGTGATCGTGTGTACTCTTAATAATGGTTGAAAAAGGTGACACATTACTTACTTACTTGGAGAGTTCAAGCCCTAGTTGAAAGGCTTTACACAAAATCAAGAACTTAAAACAATTTAAAACAAGTGTTATGGAAAGGAAACTAAAGGCCTTAAAATGTTGTGATTACTCAAATTCAGTTGTCTGTTATGTTTGATAGAGAATAAATTTTGATCAGAATTTTGCTAGTGATTTTTAAAAGTTTTAAGTAGGTACCAACAAATCAAAATAATAATATATGTGCTAACTTTTACTTTATAACAAAGTTAGAAGTCAACCATTGTTTTGTTTTTCCCGCCAATTACAGAAAACATTTTTAATTACGTTTTGACATGTTATTTATGATCAAAAGGTTACACTTTCATGCTTTCTTGATAAACGAATGAACATAGATCATCGACGATATTAAGCTTATCTCTTTTTTAAAAGAGGCAAGTACTGCTAACAAGTTAATGTTGAGTCAAGGAAAACGAACAATGAAATGCATAGGTATTAATGTAGTACTAATTAATCGTATAAAGGTTGGGTATTGTTGGTTGGTTAGTAACAACGAACTATCTATAACGCTTACCACTTATGTCAGTCTCTGTGACGTATTGAGGAATTATTGGATCAGAACATTCTTCTACAGTAGCCACTTCGAAACCGTGATCGCTACTCTCCATTTTAATTGTGCGAACGTTCAATATATCACCAAAATCGGTAACTTCCATTATCAACACAACTTTGTCATGAAGTATTGTAAACAATACCACCAATTTTCACTTCGCCAACATGAAATCAACATCTATTTAATCGCCAAAAAACTTTTCTTGAGATTATTTGAATAATATAGGAAAAGGAAATCACTATTGTCCACTTCCGCGTGCGTTAAAACGGAAGCCATAGGTGAAACTTTGACAGATCGTCTAGCTTGTTTATGTAGCACTGCTTACCGTTGCTTAGGATACAAAAACACTGTTACTTAATACTTCAAGTGACTTTAGGACCATTGATATGAACGAACATAATATAACGATTTCTGCAATGATCAAATACTCGTTATCAATGATCGATAAATAACTTTGTGCTTTTGCTTAGAGGTACGTATAAAGATGTGAAGCTGGTTACTAACATTTCTAGCGGCTAGAAACTTGGCTTATTTGGCTTATTATCATTTCTAGCGATAGCTAGCGGCTGGAAACGGCTGCTTACATGTCATTGATATATTCACATGATTAGTTTTTGAGTTTGTTGTTTTTCTTCATATTTATTTACTATAGGATACATTTAACATAAATAGACATAAACAATGACATTTGCATCTGTATTACCTAAGTGTTAAAACTCAAAATTCTCATACAAAATGTGACACAGCAGTGGAACAGGACTATTTTAATAATTTATTTGTCAGAGATGTTTAGGAAATAAGTATTTATCCATAAAATAAGTGTGGACAGATACCTAGTTTGTAAGCATTTAGTTGTATTTCTTTGTTTGGTTTATAATGATGATTAAATCCAAAGTAAAGTAATTTAGAGCTACCTTTATTCTTATAATTTTCATATACCACCACCTAAACACAAACGTTGTTTCATAGTTTCTTGTTCGTCTCTGAATTAAGTAAATTAGTAGGTATTAACAGTGTCTTCGGTGTTTATTTTAAAAAAACAAAAATAGCAGTACGGGTGTCGACAGACGGTGGGGCTGTATGAACCATAGACTATGGCAAAGTCATGGGTACAGTCATAATGATACTAAAGAGTATGTCGCACCTTCGGTGGAACAAGGGCAGAAATTACCTAAAGTTTTCAAAAATGACTTAAGTATGCCAAACTGCTTTAAAAATAGCCTTTCTTCCGTCGTAACAAAGACTCCCGTTAAGTTCCTTCAAAAACCGCCAGGGGGAAATAGTGCCTATGTCGTTTTGCCGCCATTTTATTAGTGTTTTGGCGCGACAAAAGCACATTGGTCAATTGCGTTGTCCGCGGTGAGTGAAGCAGACGTAAACTGGAGCGCTTAGGTCATTAAGGTAAATATGCCCTTTGATTTATTTATTTTATTTCTGGACCGACAAAGACACATTAAGTACACTTGTGCCTAATTCATGATTACATATTTGGCCCGACAAAGGCGTTCAAGCAAGTTGTGACCTTTTCAGTACAAAACTTTTATAATTTCGCAGTCCTTAAAACAAAATGTGACTTTGTCAGTCGAATATGTTTATAAATTCGTAGTCTTTAAAACGATTGCGACTTTGTCATTCCAATTTAAATTTTATTTGGGTAGACTTAATTTAAATTATGTTTTGTCATCTACTATATAAAAATAAGTCGGGTTTTCCTTCCTGACGCTATAACTCCAGAACGCACGAACCGATTTCCATGGTTTTGCATTCGTTGGAAAGGTCTCGGGCTCCGTGAGGTTTATAGCAAAGAAAATTCAGGAAAAATTTCAACAGAAAAGCGGGAAAATCTTTTTTCACATACAGAATCTTTTTTTACATACAGCGCCATCTCTGATACATATCATATTTGCAAACAATATCTACAAACCAATATTTGTCATTTCAAATTCATGAAAGATATCCCACAGTTGTACATTTAGCTGTGCATTTGGAAAATGGCCAAAGAGTGTATACTTCACTGAGGTTAATGCGGCACAACGAGCTGAGAGACCACCATCGACAACATTGACTAGCTTCTTTGCAATGTGTGAAGCAGATCCATTCGCAGCGACGCTGATGTACGTTGAAATGCCCAAGTATTACACTTGGAATCAATCAACAAAGAAATACCATCGTCGCAAACAAGGAACCCCAGTTCCAGATTGGCCACAGGTGTTTTCCACTGATGCACTAGGTCGCATGTATACTGTTCATCCTAGAAATGATGAATGTTTTTATTTGCGACTGCTGTTGGTAAATGTACGTGGACCAAAATCATTTGCGCATTTGAAAACTGTGAATGGCCACCAATGCCAAACATATCGAGAAGCATGTCAACTATTGGTTTTGCTGGAGAACGATTCTCATTGGGATTTAACACTTGCGGATTCAGTTGTTTCATCAAATGCGTACCAAATACGAACGCTGTTCGCAATTATCATCACCACATGTTTTCCTTCACAACCAATTCAGTTATGGAACAAATACAAAGACGACATATGTGAAGATATCTTGCATCGCTTGCGCATTCAAACGAATAATCCTGACATCCAAATAACCGATAAAATCTACAATGAAGGATTGATTCTGATTGAGGATCAATGCTTGACTATTGCAAACAAGCTACTGATTGAAGTAGGAATGATTGCGCCAAATCGATCGATGCACGATGCATTCAACCAAGAATTAAATCGAGAGCTGCAATACAATGTTGATACATTGCAGGAATTCGTTCGAAATAATGTGCCGTTGCTGAATGAACAGCAAAAACAAGTATACGAAACATTAATGCAAGCGGTGGACAATAATACTGGTGGTCTATTCTTCCTGGACGCACCTGGAGGAACAGGGAAAACATTTGTCATTTCATTGATTTTGGCCACTATTCGATCAAGATGTGACATAGCTTTGGCGTTAGCATCATCTGGAATTGCGGCGACTCTTCTAGATGGCGGTCGTACTGCACATTCTGCGCTTAAGTTGCCACTCAATTTAAACACAATTGATACTCCAACATGCAATATTTCCCGATCAAGTGCAATGGGAAAATTGTTGATGCAATGCAAGCTCATTGTTTGGGATGAGTGCACAATGGCACATAAGAAATCACTTCAAGCACTTAACTTCACACTGAAGGATCTTCGGCGAAATAACAACATCTTTGGCGGCTTGATGATATTGTTGGCAGGTGTGGAAAATTCCCTAGAAATAATATATATGGCAAAACAACGTTTGCCGGGTCAGCTAGTTCCAAATAATTGTTGGTTGATAATTTTGTAAGCCGTAATATTGTTATTTTTTAGTGTATTGTTCATAACTTGGATAATTTAAAAGCTACTTCAAAAATAAAGGAGGTTATCAATTCAACACGTGTTTATAATATAATATTATTGGGATTGCGAAATATTCACGTATGAAACTCTATTTGGGCGTCTGAACAAAATAAATAATACAAAAATTATCAGGCATCGCGAAGTAAAAACAAATTTAATGATAGTAAGTGGCGATAAAAACAATAAGCAGAACAGTGTGATAGATGAGCATCAAATAAATGATGACTCAAAAAGTACTTTTGTTGAAGAAAACGAGTGCCAAAAAGCAATAACTACTTTTAACAAAAACTCACCAATGGGTATGAATATATTCTTAACTTGTCAAAGTAACTTAAAGTGTATCTATGGCTGTTTATACAATACAGTCCCAAAGTTCTATGAACAATTTTATAACAGCCTTTTCTAAATTTAAGTTTATTTTTTTAATATAAGTGATCCAGACAATATTTTGTTGATTACTTCGATATTTTAACTGTTATCAATGACTTTAAGTTGTATTAGTCAAACGACTATAACTATTAGGATTATTATTTCATTTATTTTACAAATTGTTATAATGTTGCTTATAATTTAGTCTTTCGAGTAAGTATCAATGTTGTCGAACAATTAAGACTGATTCAGAGACTATTATACTTCGGCCGTCCAGAGAATGATGATTTGATGTTATCAATTTTCAGTTCCATAACTAATAACCAGCGAGGCGATAAGAACATAATAAGTGCTACTGTATGACAAAAATACTCTTATTTAACAATAAAAAATGTAATAAAAATAGTTTTTTTTTACGATGCTCAAGTCGGATATTTACCCGGTATCAAGCTGGTTGGTTATTCGTTTCTAGCCGCTGGTTTCGGTAACTACCGGCTTACAAGCCGCTGGTCTATAACTATAGGTACGTTACGTAGTACATAATATGGACATATGTAAATATGTTATATTTAATTCCATGAACAAAGAGAAATTGGTGAGAAATCCAAAATTAAACAAAATGTTGTTTAACTCTTATTTATTGTTTGGTTCAAGAAAACCTATAATTTGTGCGTAAGGTGTCTCATTGTGATGAACTTGCCGCCCGCAGGTAGGATTCGAGATCTGCAGATCGATGTACTGGACTCGAGGGGATGACTGTAACAATAAAAATAATAATACAGAACTATTCAATATTTGTTTTTAGGTATCTAGTCTAACTAACCGTGTGACATTTTTCAAAGACAATAGGTATACAGGGTGTAATCGTTAAGTGTGACCAGCCCCCCGACCGCCTAAATCTATCGCCATCACTCTCGCTATCGCACTCTATAGTTTATGGCGTAATTTTGTCATTTCGAAAGCGATATGAAAGCAAAGCAAAGCATATCGCTTTCGAAATGACAAGATGACGCCATAAACTATAGAGCGCGAAAGCGAGATCGATAGCGATAGAGTTAGGCGGTAGGCCCCCAGGTGATTATTACGTAACTATTACAGATATCAAAAACTTTAAACTGATATCGAAAGTACGTTATCTAATGAGTAAAATGACATCAATAACTTTTTTAAATCAAACTAGAAGTATTCAAAATTTTGACATTAAACACTCCCATACATTTAGTATGAGATTAGTAGAAAGGTTTTAGTTTCCTTATTTTAAGTGGTCTAGTACTCATTTTACCTTAATCATATTTTATGATTACGTATGTTATGATAAATCCGCAAATGTTAAGAAGATAGAACGGAGGAATAGGCTCGATGGATTTCATCCGGAGCCGTAAAACAATACACAAAAAAATACCATTAAGCTGTAGGAAATTGTGTTCTGTGAGCTTAGTTATAAGAATTCAACAGTGAGAGATGTGAAAGCCACAAATAAAAAAAAAACAATGAGCAGGTACTTAATGCGAGTTTTATTCACCAATCAATTACATTCACGAAAACGAGAATTTGTAAAGTATCTAGGCAGTACCTCTTGGTGATAAACGAGGTGGGTTGTAATTTTGCCATTCACAAAGACGCGTTTTGTTAACATGATCGAAGCTGCCAATGGTGATGCTATTGAATGTATATATGAATGAAAAGAAAAAGAAAAAGAACACGTGAATGAAGGAATAAATAAATTAAATATGTCACAAAAGGGACTGTACTCAGCGTTGCAGTGAGCCCCGCCCGATTCTCTAAATGCCACTACACATTTACAGAATACACTAAACATGCACACTAGTTTAGGCCCAAGACACCGTACTCGTAGAACAAGGGTACGAAGAACCTGTTCACACGCGCTCTACACCAGGTACAGACATGCACCTGGGCGCTTCTCTCCTACACCACGGCCCGGTCAACCCGAGCCGAGATCCGAGCCTTTAGAGGCGCCCTCGGGTTGCTCCGCTCCCCGATCCGATCCGAACCCTTCGGAGAATCTAGTAGGGCACGGGGACGCGCACTAGTGCGCGATGCCGTTCCCTCTAGAAAACCTCCGAAGGTGATTCGTTTCACACGGCTTGACCCTTTACGTTCCTCACCGCCCCCAAAAAAAGCCCGGTGAAGCTGAAAATGCCGTCTGAGGCAATCAGCAATCTCTCTCAAAAAATAAAAAAAATATGTGAAAATACGATAGTCGCACCAGTGATCGAATTTCTTTTTGAAAAGAAAAGAATGACGTGTGTCCCAGGAATTTTGTTTATTTTCCTATAAAGGAGTAAAAAAGGGATAAAGGTTTTTTGGAGAAATCGTTATTTTTAAAGTAAGAACTATCTAAGTGTAGGTATTATTTAAATCGATATTTAGATTATTTAATGAAAATAAAGAGTGACGTGTTTTAGCATTTTTCGAAAAACATCCCCTAAAAAGGTGAAATAAGAGGAATGTTTGAACGGAAATCTGTCAACTTTAAAGTTGAATCTATGAGTTTCGGTATTTGTTCCAACCGTTACTTTACCTTTATTGTCTAACTTTGGCTGTCATCAAAAACAACCATAGTCGTGTAGCCAACGTGAGCAAAGCCGCGAGCAGAAGCTAGTCGTTTCATATAAATAAGATGTTGAAATCTCATCAGTTTCTTCACACAGAAGAAAGAAGTCTAACAATATTAGAAAAAAAGCCAGTGACGATCGCTGGTGTTAGTTACTTACGTAAGTCTCGACTTCGTGTGAAGATGCGCGCGCGCCCCTCCGCGAACGGTAACAAACGAAGGTTGTTAACGTTATCACGAGCAAAGCGCCGCCGCATGCGAGCCCGCCCGCCAATAGCGGCATCTGCGAACCTGCCAATAATAATTATAAAGAAAAGTAGGTAAATAGCCTATGACAATCCCAATGTTGGACAAAGGTCTATCATACACCTCTGTGGTCTAGTGGTTAAGACCATCGGTGTAGACCTAGAGGCCCCAGGTTTGATTCCCAGGTGGTAGGGCTTGTTGGTCCGCCTAGCTAGTCCGACCGGCTAGCTACCATCTTATCTAAATAATGTCGCCATAACATCAATGTTTGTAGCATTGCTGTGTTCCGGCAGCTAGAGATAAGATAGCCAGTGTAAGATACCTAGTGTGTGATGCAGTTCCTTCTAGAAAACCTCCGAAGGTGATTCGTTTCACACGGCTTATAAGGAACCCTTTAAGTTTCTCGCCGCCCCCAAACAAGCCCGGTGAGGCTGAAAATGCCGTCTGAGGCAATCAGCAAAATCTCAAAAAAAAAAACTATTTATGATTAAAGAAAAAAATGTCGATCATTGGTTCCTGTCGAACACTGGTTCTATTATCTTAAATATAGTTTGCCTAATACTTAACTGATCTTAAATATCTGTAAAAATATTAAGATCGGATGTTGATGACGTAGTTGTAGACATTGAAATAGGCTCCCTTGGCTTACAAAGTAAGAGTAGATAGTGTTGATTAATTTTGGCGAGTTGGACAGAGCCACGATAGCATAGTTGGTAGTGCACCTGACCCGGCATGTCATAAAACTCTGAATCCCACACGAAAAAAAAAATTTCAACACATTTTTCAATGTGTAATTTTTTTTACTTGCATGGATGTTTCTGAGCAAGTTTTATTACCAATCATCTTGTATACAAGTGGGTGCTCATGCGCTGAAATAATGATGACGATGATGAAATAATAAATGGTATCTTACCGTTACTACTGTCTTCTTCAACCGCTTCGTCACTTACCCCGACTGCATCTGAATAATAATAATAATAGTTAAAAAATATACTGTTGACTATGCCAGGCGAGGTTATTGTTTTAAAAAAGAAAAGTGTAACACACAATAGAGAGCTCCGTTCACGACGACGTTCGGCGAAGAAATATGCCCGTCCCCTTTTTTTTTTGAGAGAGATTTCTGATTGCCTCTGACGGCATTTTCAGCTTCACCGGGCTTGTTTGGGGGGCGGCGAGGAACGTAAAGGGAAACCGTGTGAAACGAGGTTTTCTAGAGGGAACGGTATCGCGCACTAGTGCGCGTCCCCGTGCCCTACTAGATTCTCCGAAGGGTTCGGATCGGATCGGGAAGCGGAGCAACCCGAGGGCGCCTCTAAAGATCTCTAAAGATCTCCCGCCCAGAGTAGACTTACGAACCGATGGCATAGTGACATTCACAAGAGCTACTTGTAGCCTAAACTGAATAAATGATTTTGAATTTTGAATTTTGAATTTTTGAAAGGCTAGCACCTCGGCTCGGGTTGACCGGGCCGTGGAGGAGGAGAGAAGCGCCCAGGTACATGTCTGTACCTGGTGTAGACTCCCTGTGGAATTTCCATCCATAGGGGAGGCTCATGCTCCAGCAGTGGGGACATACAATTAGCTAGCGAGAGAGAAAAAGAGAGTCCATAGTACCAGGCTATCATAACCCACAAGGAGAAAAGAAAAAACATGACACAAGGAGAAATGAATATCTGGGGTGAGGCCGTGAGGTAGTACCAGGCTAACATGAGTTATAGGGAGTTACGCACTGTGCCTGCGTGGTGGTTTATGGCCCGTTCTCCCAGTGGCGTTTCCTTCCATCCATATGGGAGGCTTACCCCAGCAGTGAAGGCATAAAAATGAGCTGACGACGATGATGGTGATATGATGAGTAACTACAACTACTTACCCAATGCTTTTGTTTCTTTCTCCATAACAAAATGAATGATACTTGAAATCTTCCGTTCTATAATCTGGAGTTTAGTGTTAAGTGACACGTTTTGGTATGCCATACAAAACCGTTTTGTGTCATTATGTTGGTCAGTCATTTGTATTGTCATTGTGCTTTCGTTCAGTTCATTTTGATAAACAACCAGTTTTACATCGTTGTCTCCTGAAAACAATTATAACAATATAAAATATTGTTTTACAGAAAACGTATACGTTCCATGTAAAACGACAATTTGTATGGTATTGGAGCAGCGCCCTCAGGGTGCCATGTCAGGGTTCAATGACATCATAATTTTCGTTTTCCTCCTTTTTTTTTGAGAGAGATTGCTGATTGCCTCTACGGCATTTTCAGCTTCACCGGGCTTATTTTTCTCCTCTTAATGTAAGCTGCATACAAACGCGCTCAACCAACGCACTTATAGAGAAACAACCTCGCACGGACACGGAATCTCGCAACATTAAACGAGCAATTCTTGTATATATATATTTGTATATATATGCAAACTAAAATATTTAATTTTTTTTTTTTTTAATTCTTTGTTTTTGTTTACATGTTGTGATTGTCCTTTATTTTTTGTGTTTTATTTGTGATGGAATGTCCTTTTATGACAGGACATTTTCCAATATTTTTGACGCTGTAAGGGAGAAAAGAGCTGGACACTTGCTGAGTTTCTTGCCGGTTCTTCTCAGTACAAGATCTCCCGCCTAGAGTAGACTTACGAACCGATGGCATAATGACATTCATAAGAGCTATTTGTAGCCTAAACTGAATAAATGATTTTGAATTTTGAATTGAATTTTGAATATATATATCTGAATCTCAAAAAAACTTCTCCAAAAATTTTCATTTTTATTTTTTACTTTCATTTTCATTTTCACAGTATCCATACTAATATGTTGTGTTTTTATTATGAAGAAACATCCAATTGGACCAATCGCGAATTGGACCAATCGCGAATTGGACCAATCGGGAATTGGACCAATCGGGAATTGGACCAAACGCGCCTAAAGGCAGCTGCGCTCCTGTTCCCAAATCTTTCCGGGGTCGTGCAATGTATGAGTTGCTCGAGCGCGGTATGGATTAAGCGTACCTTCTGTGGGTTTCCTTATAAGTGCGAGTACCATTCGTAATTCGATCACGTTAACGAAAACGAGAATTTGTATGGCAAAATTGTAACTCTTCTCGTATGTCGCCAGGAGGCGCTGCTTCAATGCCATACTAATTTTCGTTTACGTAATCGAATGAATACGGATAGTGACAAAGATCACACTAGGCACCATGAGCGCAGCTGTTGTCCCCCCCTTCGGAGAATGTAGTAGGGCACGGGGACGCGCACAAGTGCGTGATGCCGTTCCCTCTAGAAAACCTCCGAAGGTGATTAGTTTCACACGGCTTGAGGGACCCTTTAAGTTTCTCGCCGCCCCCAAACAAGCCCGGTGAAGCTGAAAATGCCGTTTGAGGCTATCAGCGAACTCTCCAAAAAAAAAGATAGCTGCTGCTGCGAGATTCCGCGTCTGTGAAAGGCTGTCTATATGTGCGTTACTCGAGCGCGTTTGTATGAAGCTGGCCTTCTGCAGTTTCTTTAATTCGTGACACTACTTACCTCTCAACTCCAGCCACCTGTGTTGAATGTACTGTCCACCATTACAATTATACTTTAATATCTGGTTGTTTTGATAGTACGTTATATTGGGTACATCAGGTTGTATCATCGTATGGTCATCTAAAATAAGAATACAATTTATACGATTTAGACCGATACCTGAAGGTACTGGGTAATTGGGACGACCTCCGTAGCCGAGTGGCTTGCACGCCGGACTTTGGGCGGCGCCAACTCTAAGGTCCCGGGTCAATGTCGAAAACGAACTTTTCGATATTGCGTCGGGTCTGGATGGTTGTGGTACCGTCGTTGTTTCTGATTTCCAGGAAACGTGTGCTTTAGCTACCTACCTTGGGACCAGAACAATGTATGTGATGTTGTCACACTTTTTTTTTTTAATTTCCAGGTCAGGCAAAGTGTGCTTCGGATTTCATATTGTTTTCTCAAGATTACGCGAACACTATACATTGAAATGAAACTACTTATACGGATCTACTTATTACCGTTAGTTTTACACATTACTTTGATTAAATGTTTGTCCTGAGACGTTACGAACCTTCTGCAGGGTCCGTGGTCACAGGGAGACTGAGGTGGTTTAGTTGGTAGCTTGTATACCCTCATTTTATTGAATCACGTGCGCTCCGTTTCACGCAGGTTCGAAACGTCAGTATAAACATTAAATCCAAGTAATCTGTCAAATGAACGCAAGTAAATCCATTAAAGTAGTTTCATTTCAATGTGTTTCATTCAGATTTTTCGGGTTTGTGATCACCAACCATTACCTATCAATTGTAATGATGACTTGATTTCAATGATGGAGGCCTTGCCCAGTAGTGGGACAGTTATAGGCTGTTTACTTTACGTTGCGTCCGTATCTGGGTAGCGATTTTTAAATTGTCTCGAAATTAAAAGTGACATGAAATACACTATTATATAAAATAAAATATTATGGCCACTTCTTTACAATTTGATTGTTATTTATGATTTAACATTGTTCTAGAATTTTTGGTTGCTAAAATTTAAATTACTTACCAGAAGGAGCACTTGTAATTGATATCATAGCGTGAGAATTAGTCACCGGTTCAAAATAGCAACAACGCGACATTCATCATCTTCATCATTATCAGCTCATTTTATGTCCCCACTGGTGGGGCACGAGCCTTCCCTATGGATGGATAGGGAGAACGGGCTATAACCACCACGCGGGCCCAGTGCGGTGCGGTGGTTGTTAACGACTGCTAATGCAGCCGGGACCAACGGCTTTACGTGCCTTCCGAAGCACGGAGGAATAAAATTCATTCATTCATTTATTTCAGGCAACAACCAATTACAGGTGTTACATTACATAGTAGGCCCATATAATTATTTACTAGTGAATTTATTTACACTCAAATTTACACCCAAATACATCATAAAAATAAAATGATAAAATATTTTTTTTATTTTTAAGTGCTAATTGCTGCACTATAGCTGAATTAAATAATTATAAAATATTATGAAAAAAATTAAATGCCCACCCGACCCAGCCAGGTCAGACAATCGAATTCAAAAAAATTCAGAGCTTACGTCAACCTTCGGTAGAATAATGGTCAGTGCAGGCGGCCGGATTGCGGAAGACACAGATTAGATTCCTGGCTGGGTCGGGTACCCATAATAATAATAATAAGTACCTAGGTATTTTATAAATATAAAATATAATTTTGTACACAATGTACACAATTTGAATACAAACGACAAAATACGGAATAAAAAAAAAGACGAAAAGAAAAAAAAAGTGTGCTGAATAAAATTAAGTTGTTATTACTTTAAAAATAATATATACATACACACTTGCATCGTATTAGTAGGTTTCACAAGAATCTTAATTCTATATACTTACACACTTGCATCCCATTAGTAGGTTTCACAAGAATCTTAATTCTATATACATACACACTTGCATCGTATTAATAGGTTTCACAAGAATCTTAATTCTATATACTTACACACTTGCATCGTATTAGTAGGTTTCACAAGAATCTTAATTATATATACTTACACACTTACATTACATCCCATTAGTAGGTTTCACAACAATCTTAATTCTTTATACTTACACACTTGCATCGCATTAGTAGGTTTCACAAGAATCTTAATTCTGGCCTGTCCTAATGTTATTCTATTCCGTGCTTGACTGTGACTGTATGCAATGCAGGCCAATTGGGTGTTATTGTCAAATTTGTTTACTATGAATCTGAAGGCTAGTGAAACCCCATAATATCCGTTGACGAAAGCAATCTGGTCATTGTTCTCTAAAACAAAAAAAAATACACGGATTTGTTGATTAACTGTCAGCGGGTCAGCTGACCGGCACAGACGTCCATCGTCATCATCATCATCAGCCTACACACGTCCACTGCTGGACATGGCTTCTCCTTGTGCACGCCACTGAGCACGATCCGCGGCTACTCACACCCAGCTCTAAGAAAAAGTTAGCAAGATGTAAGGTAAAGAATGTTAGCTGATTCTAAGATATAGTTGCTTATTAATTTAAAATGCTATTTTCTACCGCCATCTAGTGACGTCAAGTGGATATTCACTTGCTAAGTTGATGTTCAATCGATCGGAGATGGCGCTGTCATACATTATATTTTTGTAATTCAATGTATGGAAGATGCTCCCCCTACTTGGACTTTGACAGCAACGCGTGGCTGTGGCTGTCATGAAGGTAGGTAACTCAGCAAAATTCCTTGCGTCTCAACTCAATAACTCAGGCGCAGCTTACTGCACCGGCTCATTGAGTTAACTCAAAATTGCGCCATTCACGCCGCGCTCACAGTCTCTTTGATTTTCAAATGAAAACGTATTGTCTTATATTTTTTTCAATAATATTTTAACCGCCTCTGTGCTCTAGTGGCTAAGACCACCGGTTTAGACCTAGAGGTCCCGGGTTCGATTCCCAGCGGGGAGTGCATGTTTGTGTACTCGGTTTGGTTGGTGGTAGGGCTTGTTTGTCCACCTGGCTAGCTACCACCATCTTATATAAATATGTCGCCATAACATCAATGTTTGTAGCATTGTTGTGTTCCGACAGCTAGAGATAAGATAGCCAGTACCTCACTAGTTGAGGATCCCGGGTGAAGTGCGCTTCCATCATTGGCCTTATCATCACTTAACATCAGGTGAGATCAAGGCACTGTGCTTACCCGTTAAAATAAAAAAAATAAAAAAAAATCTAAAATATGTAGGTATTGTATTGTATTGTGTATGTAACGTTAATAAATATATTCTCTTTATTCACATTTTGAAGGAGTGAGTCAACACATCCGTTGGCGCAATTGAGCGTCGCAGCGCAGTGTTCTGATGTCTAGCTGTGTAAGCGAGTATACAGGGTGTTTGGTAATACCTGTATAATCCCTAATATGGCAGATAAGGCACCGTGCATAGAACTCTGAAAAATTACGAACATGCCTGAAAAGCACCTTATGGCAGAGATATCGAGGTGGTTTGTTACTAAGTAACATTGCTAAGTGGCAACCCTAGGTCCAGCTGATACTTTGTTCTTGGTCGTAAACCTCATGGTCAAAACGAAACAGAACATAAAACATGTCAGGGTTAATAAAATGTTTCAAAATAAATTTTAGTTTTTGTATGGAAAAGTAAATCTTCGTATATATGATTTTGCATGTTGTCACAGTGTTCTTTATAATTGGTTGCATGGCTGTGTTTCGGGATTATACACATATTACCAAACACCCTGTAGTAATAAAAATGTAACTCACCATTCATGTGGTACCATCTTAAGTAATAATACTCAGATGTTCTTATTTGGCATGTGAAGTTGGTGCTTGTGCCCTCTTCCAGCGTCGAGACGCGTTCTGACATGAGCTTGTCCTCTAAGATGTACACCTCTGTAATTAAATATGATATGAATGATTCACTAACTGGTACAGACACCTGCACATCGACCTATCCAAAACTGTCAATTTTCTTCAATAAATATTCAACCATATGCCATATATGTAGGTAGGCTACATAAAGTTTCAAAGTCTATTGAGGAAATTACAAAAACACAAATGTTGAAAAAATTTCCACGAACAGGATTTGAACCTGCACCCTTCTGACATACCGGTTCAGGTGCTCTTCCAATTGAGCTATCGTGGTTCTAACCAGCCCGCCGAAATTATTCAACACTATTTAGTTTTTTACTTTGAAAGCCAAAGGCGCCAATTCAATGTCAACAACTACCGTCATTAACATCTGATCTTAATATTTTTACAAATACTAAAGATCAATTATGAAGTAGGCAAGCCATTTATAAAATGTTTTTGTTGCTTAATTTTTTCAACATTTGTGTTTTTGTAATTTGTTTCGCAACATAATTTGCGTTAAAATTATATAAACAAAACAAAAACATTCTATTGAGGAAATTCGATAGTTTGTGGTAGTCTGATCTGCAGGCGTGTATACTTATGTACACATATATTGGTACGTCAAGTCGCTAAATGATACATATTTATCCTTTTGGCGAATAAGGACCATAAGGAAAAATTACTAGGTATCAAAATAACAGTACCGCGATATTGTCAAGTTAGAAAACTGGAGAGATACAAGTGTTTGTGCTCCCCGCTGCATGTAAAAATTTAAATAGTGGTTAACGCGCCCGGTCTGCGAGTGCTAACCTCAGCACTCGCAACTTTCGCAAAGGCCAGTCACCGGATGGTTGACCAAAAGTTTATAATCTCGAGCTCTTTCGTGCTTCGGAAGGCACGTAAAGCCGTTGGTTCCGGCTGCATTAGCAGTCGTTAACAACCAGCGCACCGCACTGGGCCCGCGTGGTGATTATAGCCCGTTCTCCCTGTCAGACAGTAAATGAGCTGGTGATGAATCGTTTTTTGATTAGAACTTTAAATGTGTATAATAACGACTATTGTAAACTAGATAAGGTTAATTCAACCGTAGACATTATCAGTAACTCCTTTACTATATTTAGGCCCGATTTTTCAATCTTTAGATAAGTTATCCAACGTTTAACATTGTCATTGTGACATATTTTCTAAAGAGAATCTGTCAATATGTCAAAATTATTTAATGAATAAACTTTAACTTACGATTGAAAAGTCAGCCCTTAAACGCTTTACTTAAGGGCAATGCTAAAAACTTTGTGAACTTTATTTTTTTATTTCGTATTAGTGATTTTTTTAATACTGTTAATTTGTGAGTACGATATAAGTTTGCGTCGTCGTTTTCACTTAATACTGCTTTAGATCTTTATCATAGGTATTATAGTTATGAGCAATGCATTATATTATTATCTATTCGGATTTACGCTTTGACAGTTTCTATAAGTCAAAGACAAAGTCAAATTTTTTTATTCAAATAAACTTACGCAAAGTGCTTTGAATCGTCCAAACATTTTTACCTACTCAGGACCCTCTAATAATAATTTCGGCGGGCTGGTTAGAACCACGATAGCTCAATTGGAAGAGCACCTGACCCGGTATGTCAGAAGGGTGCAGGTTCAAATCCTGCTCGTGGATTTTTTTTCAACATTTGTGGTTTATAATTGGTAATGCTATGAGGTAAGCATTATTTGTTTAAGCGGGCTCTTCAAAGTTTTTAATTGTAAATATTGTATCATACTTTTTTTTTGTAAATGTCGTTGCTTCTATTAAAGCTGTGGAGTTTCTTGCGCCCATTCATGACCCGGTATGTCAGAAGGGTGCAGGTTCAAATCCTGCTCGTGGAAATTTTTTCAACATTTGTGTTTTTGTAATTTGTTTCGCAACATAATTTGCGTTAAAATTATATAAACGAAACAAAAACCTTTTTGTTACCAATTATAGCAACAAAACAAACAAATCGTTAAATAATAAATATATAAATAATAAACTTTCCTACACTCACACCGATTATCTAGCCCAAGAGATGCTTCGTTATGAAACTCGTTAAATGGTTACTAGACAACGGATAAACATACTTAAAATATACTTAAATACATACTTATTATACATAGAAAACACCCAGACCCGAGACAATTTAGAAAAACAATAATTTCTAAATTGACCCGACCGGGGATCGAACCCGGGGCCTCAGAGATGGCGACACCATGAAAACCGGTGTACAAACTACTCGACCAAGGAGGTCGTCAAATAGTTTACGCGTGACAGCTCGTTCGCTTAGTGAAATTGCGATTAATTTTTTTTTTTTGAGAGAGATTGCTGATTGCCGCTACGGCAATTTCACCTTCACCGGGCTTTTTTGGGGGCGGCGAGGAACGTAAAGGGTCCCTCAAGCCGTGTGAAACGAATCACCTTCAGAGGTTATCTAGAGGGAACGGCATCGCGCACTAGTGCTCGTCCCCGTGCCCTACTAGATTCTCCAAAGGGTTCGGATCGGATCGGGGAGCGGAGCAACCCGAGGGCGCCTCTAAAGGCACGGACCTCGGCTCGGGTTGACCGGGCCGTGGAGGAGGAGAGAAGCGCCCAGGTACATGTCTGTACCTGGTGTAGAGCGAGTGTGAACCGGTTCTTCGTACCCTTGTTCTACGAGTACGGTGTCTTGGGCCTAAACTGGTGTGCATGTTTAGTGTATTCTGTAAATGTGTGCTGTCATTTAGAGGATCGGGCGGGGTTGCGATTAAAATGTATGTAGTAGTTTATATACATTGAGCGATTTGTGTCCGTAATACCAATTTAGCAACCGCAATAGTAGCAGTCGCGTTGCAATTGAACAATTTGCAACTGATTGCTTTTTTCGGTAATGCCTGCCTGACAAGCCTGCCGTTTCACACACACGTATGCACAGTCTCTGTTGCGCGCGTTACATTGCGAGCTACAGATAAAAGCTGATCTTTTTTTAACACTAAAATTGAAGTGGCTTCTGTACGATGTAGATAATGCATACATTTCGGCTTCGCTAAGGGTCTTTTACACCCTGTATTCATCATTGCTTCGTGTTCTTACCTTCGTTATTGTGACCCATAGGCGCTTGCATCGTAGTCGTCTGAACAGTTGGACCCAATTGATTTCTATCTGTTAAACAGAAAGCTTATTAAAAATATGAGCGTCAATACATTACGGTAAAAAGTAAAGTAAATAGCCTCTAACTGTCCCACTGTTGGGCAAAGGCCTCCATCGTTGAAATCAAGTCATCACTACAATTGATGGGTTATGGCCAAATGCGAACCCGCACCTCATAACATACCGGGTCAGGTGCACTGCCAACTATGCTATCGTGGTTCTACCCGTCGAAATTTATTAACATTATCTACTCTTACTTTGTAAGCCAAAGGAGCCTTCCAAAGGAGGAATATCCAATCCTAATACCTATTTCTACAAATAATTAAGATCATTAAAAAATTAGCAAGGTGCGAGTATATGTATTTATGAAGTATAATTTTATGCAAATTTTGAAAAAAATTTTGAAAATTTTTTAAAAATTTTTAAAATACAGTTTGAAAAGTGTTCATAAAAATTCCACTCGGGTTTCAACCCATGACATACAGCAGACTAATTACCGAAAAAAGCAACTAGTTGTGAATTGCACAATTACAACGCGCAAGTTGCGGTTGACAAATTGGTATTACAAACACAAATCGCTCAATGTATGTAAACTATTACATACATTTTAATCGCAAATGCACTTTGTATGATTTGGTAACGCCATACTTTTTTTTGTAATTGTCGTTACTTCTATTAAAGCTGTGGAGTTTCTTGCGCCCATTCTTCTCCGCAGCTAAAAAATAGACGTCCCGAATGGGTAGTAGGCAAACAATTTACGGACGTTCCAAAATCACTTTTCGTAAGTTTATTTGAATAAAAAATGTTGTCTTTGACTTTGAATTTGACTAAGTTAGCGATCATTGAGTGATTTGTGTCCGTAATACCAATTTATCTACCGCATCTAAAGCAGTCGCGTTTCAATTGTGCAATTAGAACTGGTTCCTTTTTTGGTAGTAAGCCTGCCCGGGCAGGTGCACTACCTTAATACCGTGGTTCTGTGCAACCCGCCCGCCGCGCCGCGCCGCCGGCCGTGTAAATTCTATCAACACTTGTTTCAAATTGTGATTTGTTCGCAACAAAAAAGACATCACTTTCAAGAACATGACATTAATTTTTGACATGCTGCATAACAACAGCATTCATTGCTATGCTGACGACAGTACTGGGGATACGCTTTACACCGGACGTGCTAATATTTCTCTGGAAAGCGTCATCGAGAACCGGAATGAACTTGTGACTGACACTGAGAACATGTTAAGACATGTCTCGAATTGGGGAAGACTTAACCTAGTCCATTTTAACCCTTCCAATACACAAGTTTGCGTGTTTGCCGCTAACAACATCCCTTTGTCGTATCTCTAAACTTGGAAGGAGCTCCCCTTGATACCAAACCGACCATTGTAATCCTTGGCGTCGATGTTTCGAGTGACGTTCAGTTTCGCGGTCATTTGGAAGGTAAGGCTAAATTAGCTTCGCAAAAGCTGGGTGTGCTCAATAGAGCGGGACGGTATTTCACGCCGACCCATCGCTTACAACTTTACAAAGCACAGGTCAGGCCTCATATGGAATACTGTTCCCATCTTTGGGCTGGAGCGCCCAGTACCAACTCCTCCCATTTGACCCCATTCAAAGCAGAGCTGTTCGAGTTATCGACGACGACGTGGTAACCTCTGGTCGGCTCGATCCACTGGCCCTTCGGAGAGACGTGGCGTCTCTCTGTATATTTTATCGCCTTTATCTTGGGGCGTGCTCTGAGGAATTGTTCGGTTTGATCCCTGCCGCTGATTTCCTGCACCGCATTACACGCAATCGACTGTCTTTCCATCCTCACCATCTTGATAGATCGGTCTACTAGTGTGCGCTTCTCACAAATTACGTATATTAACTATGTTAAAATTGCTTATTATTACTAAGGTGAGATGTCAAATGTTACACGTCAAATGCGACTACTGTAAGGCTCGCTCGTCTTTTTTTAAATAATTTTTATTTATTATTCAATTTAAAATTATTGCGCAACTAATAAAATCTTACGAGCAATGGCCACATGAAAAAACTTTTCCCTTCCTTGCTTTGGGGACAAACGTATCTCATTTGACTAGCAACCCTATTAACTTTAACGTTAGCAAAGTATTGTATGGTGTAACGCATTGTACTAGATGCCTCTGTAAGTGAAGATCGACACTGTTAAAGTTATCTTTAACAGTTAAACTAGTAACCGACATGCTTATTACCGAAAAAAAAGCAACCAGTTGCTAATTGCACAATGACAACGCGACTGCTACTCTGACTGTTTATTCTATAGCGCCGCCTTTTAGTTCGTTAATCGCTCGCTCGTGGCGCTATTTCAGCTTTTTTTTGGAAAGAGTTGCGAATTGCCTTAGATGGCATATTCGGCTTCACCGGGCTTTTTGGGGGCGGCGAGAAACTTAATGGGTTCCTCGAGCCGTGTGAAACGAATCACCTTCGGAGGTTTTCTAGAGGGAACGGCATCACGCACTAGCACGTGTCTCCGTGCCGTACTAGATTCTCCGAGGAGTTCGGATCGGATCGGGGCTATCTCAGCGTTCTACGCTCCGTAATACGGATATGTGTTTTGTTAGCGATTAATTGAAAATTGTCGCGATTGCGACTGTCACTTGAGAGTGAGTGGGCTTACAACTCCGCCACCAAAGAGGACATTTGGTAGTCGGCTTTAGAGTTGACGACCCGAGCAGTGGAACTGCAAGTTGTGCTTTTGGTGCAACGAGAAGTGAGCGAGCTTACAGCTCCGGTAACCTATACGTGTCCACGGGGCAACTCGCTCGAGACACTAGTCTTAAAAGTACCGGATGAAGAATGCGCTTCGGCGCGTCCTGATCCGGCGTTATGACCTGACGTAGATAGTCCCATGTGCTTGCGTATGGATATCTGACACCTACTTTGTAACCGCAAGGTTGGTAGGGGGTGTCAGTATAAACTTTAAAGTAACGGGGTGTGTGTGTCACTTGAAGACCGGTAATAAGCCAGCCGAGTTTTGGTTCAAACCACTTTCGGGACTTCTATCACACAGTGATAATGCGTGTCCCATCTTCATCCATGAGAGTCATATCTTATTTCTATACTTAACGTCTGACCGTCTTACAAATAAATAAAGAGTAAGCTTCGAATAGATGTTCCGTGTTTGTCTCTTTTACTCTAACTTGAAATGACGTTTACATGACAGGGACAAAACACGGAATAACTATTCGGACCTTATTCGGTGTTTATTTGTAAGGCACTAAAGGTATAACCATAAAAATCAATTTTGCGCTGGCGCTGACATTGGATCGGCTAGTAAAGACGCCTGCACATCAACCTATCCAAAACTGTCAAATTTCTTCAATACATTTTAAACCATATATTTAGGGCATCAAAGTCTATTGAAGAAATTTGACAGTTTGTGGTAGGTTGATGTGCAGGCGTGTGTACCTAGTCCGAACTTGGCCTTAATTTAAAAAATGTTTATGTATCTCCATAAACGGCCAAATTCGGTACAAAAGAATCCCTGTCACATGCGTCCAGCACACACTCCATCAAAATGTGATACAGTAGATCTATTATTGTTATCATACCTACTCATGAGTTATTATTTAATTCATTTATTTATTAATTTTTATCTTCTAATTTACCACATAATTACGTTACAATTAATGGAACCGGTCCTACTTATCATAAAAGAAAGAAAAAAGATTTTGTTGAAATATGTCCGGAACATGAGGAGGCTATTGAAAGGGGTAACATTGAATCATAATATCGACATTATTATAAACATACCATCACATTTCAGTTCCATATAATAGGGACACCCCTCTTTTCTGACACATTGATGTTTAACTTCTGAAAATTAACATAACCAGTCGTAATTAAATAGGTAATATATTTAATAAACAAATTTAAAAGAAAACAAACACGTTTTAATATCAATAGAGAACATGGTTAGAATTTACCACCGGGCTGGGTTCCCATCATATAGTATACTAGCTGACCCGGCGGACTTCGTACCCCTTTGACAGTTTCCATGACAACACTACAAACAAATCATTTTGTATTGGAAAAATTTCAAAAATCTAAAAAAAATTTAGGGGGGACCTTTGAAATTTAGGGGGATGAAAAATAGATGTTGTCCGATTCTCCACCCTAGCCGATATGCACGCTAAGATTCACGAAAATCGGTCGAGCCGTTTCAGAGGAGTTCAATAACGTACACCGTGACACGAGAATTTTATATATTAGAAGATAGATAATATGCCAGCCATTACTCCACACTGCAAGACCAAAATACTGTCAAGCTCATTTTACGTAAAACAGAACGCATTCGGCTGAGTAAACGAGTGAACTGAGCTCCAATTTTTCAATCCTCATATAAGTTTTATCAGCGAGTTACTAATCTGAGGTTTTATCCAACGAATAACATTGTCATTGTGACATATTTTCTTAAGGAAATCTGTCATTATGTTAAAGTTATTCAATGAATAAACTTTGACTGCCTCCTTTTTCCGTGCATACCTCGTCCTACTTATTTTGAAATCCATATTATCGTATACATTCTGAAATGTTTTTGTTTTGTTTATATAATTTTAACGCAAATTTTGTTGCGAAACAAATTACAAAACACAAATGTTGAAAAAATTTCCACGAGCAGGATTTGAACCTGCACCCTTCTGACATACCGGGTCAGGTGCTCTTCCAATTGAGCTATCGTGGTTCTAACCAGCCCGCCGAAATTATTCAACACTATTTACTTTTTTACTTTGAAAGCCAAAGGTATACATTCTGATTTTGTGTTGTGTTTGTACATATTATGTGTAGTAATATTAAATTATAAATATCTGCGTCTCTAACTCGCTCACCTAGTTAATGTATTTAACAGAATCAATCAGTAGCTAGTTGTATCCTCAAATTGGGTTTCAAGTAGGTCATCGGAACCGGTTTTACCCGGAACTGAAAGAACCGGGTAAAACCGGTTTTGAGAGTCAGGCTCGGACTACATGCATCCGGAATCACACGGACCCGAAAAAACACGGCCCCGGATTCAATCCGTAGCTAAAACAAATATATGAATTTTTACAGCATCGACTACATGTGATCAGGGGCCTTCCGATCCCGATTTTCACCCGGAAGTAGCCGGAACATGCTCCGGACGTCTCCGAGTACCCGGTCCGTTATTTTTCGGCACGGGGGGCGGAGCTTATCAATATCGTATGAAGTTGTATGGAGCTGACCACACGAGAACGCGAGAAACGTCCGTTCCGGTCCGGTCCGGAGGAATCACGCGCCAGTCGATCAAGCGGTTGATCGCGTCGCGTGCGCAAGCAAAACTGCAAAATGGTTGATTCCGAGCGCCTCATTGTGGTGATTCAGAATTATCAATGTATCTGGAATACTTCAATACAAGACTACCAATTTTTATGTCCCCGACAATCTTTCCCTGGTTCCTGGGTGCCCAGGACTAAAACAACTCACTAAAAACTTCATAAATTTATTAAAAATACACCAACTACCAACTCGTTACTACATCGTCTTTTATCGTCTTATAACTTTCTTTTAATCATAGACAGTAATAACAAAAAGGTTCGAACATATTGTTTTACTTTACATTGAATCACGTTTATGCTGTTCAGCAGTACTAGGCTTTTACTTACCACTTAAATTAGTTAAGAATGCCATTGTATATTCAAATGCACTAAAAACAGCTAAAAGCTGTATAGCTACGTTTAGATAAACTGCACTACAACTAACGGCTTTACAAAAGCGTTTTGATATGCTATTATCCAACCGTTATACAGTGTAAAGCATCACAATGGTTTAGAGATGCCAATATGAGGCGTCAAGATGCTCGGTGAACTTATATAAGAGTTTATACGAACCGTAAGTTCTACATATGTTTACTATTCGATTCTTATAATGCTTCCTGTGTTACTTGGGAAGGTACCGGTTATTGAAAATACCGGTATTCCAAGCCCTGCTCGTGACCGATCGGACGTTGCTAACTCGCTACCAATTTATTGCTTAGACTTCGTTATAATTATTTCATTTTTTAGTTATATCTTATAAAAAAAAAAATATTGTTCTCTTTGTTATATTTTTTTAAATCAATCTCATCATATCGTTAAAACTATATTATTTTTCGGTGAAAAAGTTGTGTGAATTCTAGGCTTAGTGTAGAACACAGGAACACATTGCCTAACCCCGTTAATAATTATTCTAATTGTATTTTGGTAAATACCTTCTCGTGGGTACCGATCGTTGTATTTCAGCCGGATGGGTAACTCAACCTCGCATACTTTCTCATGTTCATACACACTGTATAGTTCGATGTATATGTTAGCGTTATCATGGTATAAAGTAAGAAATTTTTCAACTTTTACACCTACTGTATCGTGTCTTCTATCAATTTGCTGATATTTCATTGAATCATCTGAAAAATAAAGAAATCTTATTTCTTTATGATCTTGCTGGGGAGCTGACATTTTACTTTTCTTATTAAATAAAGTCTTATTTGGGTCTGTACATTTAACCAGTGTCATGTAGGGAGATATTTTAGTACATTTTAGTACATCGTCATCATCATCATCAGATACTAGTCCACTGCCCAGCTCTTGCCAGCCACCTTGTGGAGATCGTCGCTCCACCTAGTCTGAGGGCGTCCTACACTAAATTATAATTATAATTTACACTATATTTCCTTCGTTATACAATAGTCTTATCTTATCTGCCTGGGGCCTGCTGAGGTTTCCCTCTCGCAGTACCACTTCGACCCATCATCGTCGGGATCTTTTACGCAAATATAATAATAATATGATAATGCGTAATAGATAATATAGAATAGTCAAATAATATTTTAAATAATTAATTTAATAATTAATTTTTAATTTATTACCTTTTTTTTAATATTTTTATATATCTTACGGGTAAGCACTTGGCCTTCATCTTACCTGATGTTAAGTGATGATAAGGCCGAAGGTGGAAGCGCACTTCACCCGGGATCCTCAACTAGTGAGGCACTGGTTCTATATCTTATCTCTAGCTGCCGGAACACAACAATGCTACAAACATTGATTTTAGGCGGTATATTTAGATAAGATGGTGGTAGCTAGCCAGGCGGCCATACAAGGCCTACCAACCAACCAAACCGTAACCCTCGCTGGGAATTGAACCTGGGACCTCTGAGTCTAAACCACTAGACCACAGAGGCGATAAAGCTACCATTCAAACCAGACAATTAAGACAATTTAAAAAGTGACGCTGCATTGTTTTGTTTCATTTGCCAACACTCATGCACGATCACCAACGCTTAACGGTTCATAATCCATAATTATTCATAAAACACTAAAATACAATAAAACACTGCTCTTCACTTTTCCGCCAAGATGCACACAATAAAAAGCAAATAAGGGTGCGCCGACCAAAAAAAGCCAAAAATGCAGTCACGGTTAAGTTGATATACCTAATTGAAAATACTATCGTATTAAATAAACAAAATATATATTTATTATCAAAGTGAACGTGTTTACAATTAGTCCGATCCATAAATTCATAACACTATAGTTTTTTCTACAATATCATTTAAAGTTGGGCAAAAATCAAAACGAGTGGCGACGTTTAGTTGATATTTTATAGCTTATCTAAATTATTGTACCTCTGATTTTGTCTAAACAATCACCAATGGTCTGAACTACAAATCGTCTGTCTCATATTTTCGATTTATCGAGCGGTTTTTTAAATTATTACTTTTCAAATTACCTAACACGTAAATTCCCCATACAAAATTAGTATGGCCGCGCGGAATCAAATAAATACGGACGAAGACATTTCAAATAAAATATATGACACTTGTCACTTACGGATGGCGCGGCGCACCCTTATAACATCAGGTAGGTACAGGGTTGCCAGGTCTTTTTCAAACAAATACCGAACGGCTAGCAAAATAAAAAAAAAGAGGTCGCACTAAATCAAATTAATAATGTTTTTTTCACCTTATATTAACGTATAGTAATTTCGATAATAGATTCTAATAAAAAAAATATTTTTACACAGTCGCGCAGCGCGCGTAAGAAAGAGATGGAAAACGTCATGCATGATCCGCAATCCGCAAAAAATACCGAACCGCCCATACTTCGGTATTTTTGTCATACCGAAGACCGAACACAGTGCTAAAATAGGCCCAATGTTTGACACAGTTTTGGTCTATTTACTACGGGATTACCGGTATGATTATTGGGATGATCGGTATTCAATAGATAGGGTATTTGACAGGTTTTAGATAAATATGTCTAATGGTTCATTATAGCTTTGATTAATTCGTTGGGAATTTCTTTATTTTTTTATGTAAATCGCCATTAAAATTCAAATGAATAAAATAGCCGCCAAAATGCTGAAGACGCCATAAGATAAGATACATTTTTATTTTTATTGCCATACATGCAGGACAAGTGATGTCGTGACGTCACCTGCTTGTAAACAAACTTTTAGCTGTCAAATCACACCGTACAAAACTTCGAGTGACATTTACTGTAAACAAGCAGGTGACGTCACATCAGATTTAGCCAAATCCCGGGCGTTTTCGATCACGTGGATAATCGTAAAAATGTCATTATTTTATTAATGATTCTTTATAAAAATCATACTTATTTTTAAATTATGTGCTGGCTAAATTGGTTTAAAAAAATGTTTATAATAGAAATAGAAATAGAAAACATGTATTAGTGACACAACACACACCATTATTACAGATTCAAAAATATAAGTGGCACTAACAGGTGCCCGCTCATAACGGGCCATAAACCACCACGCAGGCCCAGTTCGGGCGGTGGTTGTTAACGACTGCTAATGCAGCCGGGACCAACGGCTTTACGTTACGTGCCTTCTGAAGCACGGAGGAGCTGGAGATGATACATTTTTGGTCACCCATCCGATGACCGGCTTTTGCGGCACTCGCAGACCGGGCGCGTTAACCGCTGCTCCATCGAGCTCCACAAAACTATGGTATTGTGGCCCTTTAATATTTTCAACACCTTAAACAAATTGTAATTTGTTTGCAACAAAATTTGCGTAAAATTATATGGACACAACCTTATTCATCATACTTACTTTTTAATTTTATTATAATATGGTTTACAATGCTCGGTAGTTTGTTTAAAGACAGTGTGAATTGAATTTTTAACTCGTCATTATGAATATAATTTATAATACCAGTATTATCAGCATAGGCATCTGTGAATGGGAAAGCATAACATTATTTTGAGTGAGAGTTTCATTCGGCATTCGGTCAAGTTAACGAAAACGAAAATTGGTATGGCACTGAAGCAGCGCTGCCTAGCGACATACGAGGAGAGTTAACATTTCGCCATAAAAATTCTCGTTTTAGTTAACGTTAACGGTTGGCGAATGAAACTCACTCTTCTCATATGTCGCTAGGAGGCGCTGGCGCTGCCATCTAATGAGCTTGGGAACTATGACAAAAAACTTAATTTGGTGATTGTTTTTGTTTTGTTGATATAATTTTAACGCAAATTTTGTTGCGAAACAAATTACAAAAAACACAAATGTTGAAAAAAATTCCACGAGCAGGATTTGAACCTGCACCCTTCTGACATACCGGGTCAGGTGTTCTTCCAATTGAGCTACCGTGGTTCTAACCGGGCCTGTTAATGACGGTGAGAACCCTGGTATGTCAGAAGGGTGCAGGTTCAAATCCTGCTCGTCAATTTTTTTTCAACATTTGTGTTTTTTGCAATTTGTTTCGCAGCAAAATTTGCGTTAAAATTATATAAAACAAAACAAAAACATTTTGTATAACCATTTGCCAAACTGCATCAAAGACCTCCAAAGGTAGTAAAATTTGAAAGGGTGCTCAAAAATATTCTTATGTCACATTCTTTTTACAACATGGAAGACTTTACCCTAATAAAAATAATCATATTTTTTTGATGCGTAGATCGGGTTCATATTCACCAACCTGTAAGCATGGATGATGATGAAGCCAACACCCATCATGAAATTACGCGATGACTTGATTTCAATGATGTAAGCTTTTGCCCAGCAGTGGGTCAGTATATGGGCTATTACTTATCTTATCGTAAGTATGACACAATGTTTAAAAAAAATAACATTTTCGTACCACTTGCTCAAAAAAGTGACATTCTATGCCACAAAAAGCGAACATAACAATAGTCATTTTTAATCTGTTAAAAACAGGGAAATAAAATTGTACTGAATTTCATTCATGCTCTAGGGGGAGAATGTGATTTAAATTTGGAATACTTACCGAAATTTATACTGAACTACATCTGTGTTTACACCATTGAGTTTGTATATAAATACTAAAATCAACTCATCAACAATAAATGTACCAAACAAAAATGTAACTCTCTCTATCAATAATTGGACCAATGTTTCGAATGTTAACTTTTACTTTTAATTGTCATTATATTTAATAAAGGCTTATCTCATATTATTATTGTGTTAATTTTTTCGTAAATGGTACGAAAAGTAGAGTATTTTCCTCAGTGATAAAGGTGTCTTAGTCTTGGGTGAACTTAAATCCCTCGCTACACTCAGGACTCGTCTTAAATCCCTCGCTTCGCTCGTGATTTAAGTTTTTAACACCCTCGCTACGCTCGGGAGTAAACCTCGAGTCCTTCGTTACGCTCGCGATTTAAATCGTCACCCGCGGCAGAAGACACTGCTTTATCCCCTTGGTTAATAATCTACTAATGTGTCTGCCAACTAAAAAAAAACATATTTAATATTCCGCTATTCCAGTCAACGACTATTCATCTTTGGATCAAGCGCAGACCGGGCGCGTTAACCAGTGCGCCATCGAGCTCCTCAACAAGAGTAAAGTTGCTCTTTTTTTAACTTTTTTATATGCATAATTATGGTTACAGGTTGTTTGGTAATACCTATATAATCCCGGATATGGCAGATAGGGTACCGTTCATAGAACCCTGGAAAATTATGAACATAACTGAAAAGCACCATATGGCCGAAATATTGGGGTTCTTTGTTGCTAAGTAAAACTGTAAAGTGACAACCCTAGGTCAAGCTCAAGCTGATACTACGTTGTTGTTGGTCATGAACCTCATCATGGTGAAACATAAACAGAAGTCGTAACTTAGCAGGAATGACCAAAAAAGTTGTATTATAGTAAATTTAGATTTTTTTTTATGGAAAAGTCTACGTAATTATATGATATGGCATGTTATCACAATATTCATGGCTATGTTTCGGTAATATACAACTATTACCAAACATCCTGTATATAATGTTTTCGACCAAGTGTTTATATGTTTAATTTTAAGTAAGTAATTTAATTTACTTGTGATTTTCTTTGTTTGTATGTACTTATTCCTACATAGCCTTCCCGGTAGCATAGCGGTCAGTGCAGCCGCCCGGATTGCGGAAGACCCAGGTTCGATTCCTGGCTGGGTCGGGTGGGCGTTTAATTTTTGTCACTGTATTTTATAAAATTTTATAAAATACATGTACTTATGTAATTCTTTAAAAAGTATTTGAAAGGCTGAAAACAATACAAAACAATAATAGCCGATTTCTCTCCCTCGTGCCCTGACGCCGGTCGTCTGTGCTATTGCCGGACTTAACCGCCATAGGCGAGAGGTATTTTGCAAAAGCTATAATAATAATAATGCATCGTGATGTTGTAGCAGTTGACAGAAGCCTCACGCCACTCTCCATGGCCAATGAGAACTGGTGCAAGCCAACGGTGCTAAGCACTGAGGACCGCAGGGAAGTATGGAAAAGCAAAGAGTTGCATGGGCGGTACTATCGGACCTTATCAGGAACTGATGTAGACCTGCCCGCGTCGGTGAACTGGCTACGATTTGGTGACCTCTTTGGTGAAACCGAAGGTTTTGTCTGTGCAATTGCTGATGAAGTTATCAAGATAAACAACTACCGGAAGTATACCCTGAAGGACGGTACGGTTGACATCTGTCGGGCATGCCGCCGTCCCGGAGAATCTCTCAGTTATATTATTTCCGGTTGTTCTCATCTTGCTAATGGCGAGTATTTACACAGACACAACCTAGTAGCCAGGATCATTCGCTAGCAACTTGCTCTTCAATACGGCCTTGTTGAGTCTGAAGTGCCGTATTACAAGTACGCACCGGGGCGCCCGTTCTTGAAAATGGTCGTGCATTGCTCTATTGGGACCGGTCAATCATCACGGACAGGACTGTTGTTGCCAATAAGCCTGATATTGTGGTGTTAGACCGTTCTCAACGTCGGGCGGTGCTCGTTGACATCACCATCCCGCATGACGAGCACCTCGTGAAAGCTGAGAAGGACAAACTCAGCAAGTACCTTGACTTAGCTCACGAGGTGACCGCCATGTGGAATGTTCCTTCGACGATTATTGTCCCGATAGTCGTTTCAGCGAACGGTCTCAACGGTCGGATCAAGGGTCAGATTCAGAAAGCAGTACTCCTTGACACGGCACGTATTGTCAGGAGGTTCCTCACTCTGCAGCCCTGACCACCGGTAGCTTGGGCCTTGCCCCGCTGCTGGCGGTACTCTAGAATTAGGTTTTTATATTGTTTTTAAAAATATTGTAAGAATCTAGTTTTAAGAAAGAAAATAAATAAAGGGTATAATAATATAGGTACTCACTTCCCGTTGATAAACACATAGACGCTAACACGAAAACATTGCACCACACACACGATGATAGAACACTGTTGCGAAACATGACTTCATACTTGTCCACTTTCTGTCTTCAGTTGTGATTATTCCTCATCGATATCAGGATTATTGTATCTGCGATATAATAATAATTCAAAATTAATATGCTCAACCTTTTAATCGCCACAGTCGGATATAGTCGACAAGTGATAACGTGCCCTGTACGCCAACGACGGCAATAACCGACAATACTAGTCACCTATAAGCGACAAGATATAAAGCGCCCTGTACGCCAACGACGGCAATAACCGACAATACCTAAAGTTTACAAAAACACAAAATAAAGATACTTGGAAAATTTGGAATTAGTTGCAAGTTTTTACTCTGAATTGATGCTTCATGAAACCACAAATTAAGTAGACTGCAGAAAGTAAGCTTCAAACAACCGCGCTTGAGTAACGCACATATAGACAACCTCTCACGGACACAGAAATCTCGCAACAGCTGCTCGCTCGGACTGTTTCGAGCTGTTCCGTGATTCCGTGACCCTCTCACGAATGTCTCACGTATGTCGGGCGTGGTATGTACCTATTAAGCTTACCTTCTGGGATCAACTTATTTTGTGACAGGACTGTGACTGTACAGGAAAGATTAAAAATAACAAAATAGTTACTTTGTTTGTTTATCTACTATTGTTTATTATTAATTGACTAGATCATTTTACTCGCGACTTCGACCGCACGGATTTCAGATATAAAATATACCGTGAACTCGCAAGGAATGTAGCTTTCTATCAGTGAAAGACTTTCTGGAATTGCACCTGCAGTTCCAGAGATTAGCCCCGACATACGAACAAACAAAGAAAGTCACATACGTTACCTCTTTATTACACAACAGGCAATTGTTTATCATATCTATAACTTCCCTCAAGCTTGAGTTTGTATGACACACCATCGCATTTTTATCAGTTACCATTACACACACGCCTGCATAACAGCCTACCACAAACTGTCAAATTTCCTCAATAGACTTTGAAATTTAGTAGACGTCATATGGTTGATTATTTATTGAGGAAATTCGACAGTTTTGAATATGTTGATGTGCAGGCGTTTAAACCTAAACACAGTTTATTTCGTCTAATTAATTTAAAATCACAGACAGAAGTATTAAAAAAAAAGGTAAGCTAATAAAGTAATACTAGTTATACAGGGTGTTTAGTAATACCTGTGTAATCTCGAATATGGCAGAGAGGTAGAGGTGAGAGAGAGAGAGAGAGAGAGAGAGGAGAGGTGGAGGTCTCGAATATGGAGACAGTGTATAGAACCCCGGATAATTATAAAAATGGCTGAAAACCACCATATGGCCGAGATATTGAGGTTTTTTGCTACTAAGTAAAATTGGAAAGTGGCAACCCTAGGTCTAAGCGAAACAGAAATTAAAACATGCTGACATGTTTTGATTTAAACAAAAATCATGTAACAAAATTAATTTGAGTATTTGTATGGAAAAATAAATCTTCGTAAATATGATTTTGTACATTATTACGGTGTTGCATGGCTATGTTTCGGTATTATACACCTTTTACCACACACCCTGTATACAATGAAATTTGGTAACTGGTTTATTTGTCGCACACGTTTTCCCTCTTCCTATGACATGGGGTCCTTCAAACGAGGCGTGGGTGAGGGTGAGGGTGACTGATGCTGCGTGCGTTGTTTGCACGCTGCACCAGTTGCCTTCGCGTCTGGACTCAATTTCCACTTAACATCAGGTGGAGTGGAGTAATTTGCCTAGCTAAATATAAAAAAAATACAAGTAAATAATAGTGGAACACTTACCAAAAGAAATGTATCGTCTTAAAATTTATATTCAATGGCGGAACTGAATTTTATGCAAAAACATAGTCACACACAAAATACGTCCGTAATTTCAAGAGACTTCAAGGATGTGTTGTGTTTATGGATGTTAGGGATATACTATTGCAATTTCCTCATTGGGCATGATACATATTATTGTGTTGCAGAATTCCGCGTATTAAAACGAAAACAAAAGGTCAATTCCGCTAACAAAAAAAGAATTTAATTAAAAAAAATACACAATATCATTGTTAAAATGCTTTTGTTTTATTTAAATAATTTTAACGCAAATTTTGTTGCGAAACAAATTACAAAAACACAAGTGTTGAAAAAATTTCCACGAGCAGGATTTGAACCTGCACCCTTCTGACATTCTTCCAATTGAGCTATCGTGGTTCTAACCAGCCTGCCGAAATTATTCAACACTATTTACTTTTTTACTTTGAAAACCAAATACCAATTCTATGTCAACAACTACCGTCATTAACATCTGGTCATAATATTTTTACAAATACTAAAGATCAGTTAAGAAGTAGGCAAGCTATTTATAAAATGCTTTTGTTTTGTTTATATACTACTCAAAACAAAATAAGGGCCACGAGGTATTTTGTCTGTACCATGAAAATAATAAAACCAATATTAATTTTTTTGTCTCCATAACGAAAACTAATGTTGTTTTTACCGTGTAGACCAATAAATTTATTCCAATAATAATGATTAAAAAGTTTATTTGCTTTTGAAAGAAAAAAAGTCGATATACGGGCGAAAGTTTTACGTGACAACGACTTTGAGTGGTAAAATAATTTTAATGTGAATATTCATTCGTATAGTAGGAAGAAGGATGAAATAATAGTAACAAATTAAAACATTTATTTATACAAAGAATTATATTTAAAACATTAATTTATACAAAGAATCTCGCACTGAATTTCATATTAACAAAATTTTATTTTTACCTTTACACATACATACGTATTTACCTTTCACTTTTTATGTCTGTCTCTCTCGCTCTTAGGCGGGCTAACCATGCCCGAGTGGAAGGGACGCGTGCCTCTCACTCGCTCTCATTGTGAGCGCATAACGTGAGCGGAGCGTAACGCAGTTTCTTGAAGTGTCACCCGGCAAACCAATTTATAAGACGTTGTCACGTCAAAACACATTTAAGGTTAAAAATAAAAACAATGTAAAGTTACTGAAAACAAAAGAAAATACTCCATGCTCATCTTTTAGTAACGGGTATGCCCCCCTCGTTTCGTTACGCACTCCTGAAGCCTGGAGTGCATGCTCTCAATCAAATGCCTGACATTTTCCATTGGAATCTCTTCCCAGGCCCTTTTAACAGCGTTGATGAGTTGCTGTTGGTTGTGGATTTCCTGATCACCGTCTCTAACTCTTCGTTTCAACTGATCCCACATGTGCTCTATTGGATTTAAGTCCGGACTGTTCGCCGGCCACGGCAAGACTTGAATTTGAGACGCTTCCAGTACAAACCGAGTCGCTTGAGCCGTGTGTGCACGAGCATTGTCTTGCATCAAGATGAATCCTGGACCCGCTCGCTGGGCAAATGGGATCACATGTGGTCTGACGACTTCCTCAATATACCGCTGAGCAGTAACAGTACCCTCATTTAAAATAGCGAGCTCAGTTTTGCCGTGTAAGCTTATCCCGCCCCAAATCATTACATTTGGACCACCAAAACGATCGACTTCATGGATGCAGGCTTCTGAAAATCTCTCGCCGCGTCTTCTCCATACTCTAATACGCCGATCGTCGTTAAAAAATTTAACTTTGCATTCGTCTGTGAAGAGCACCATGCCCCATTGGTTTATGTCCCAGTCCAAATGTTGACGGGAAAATCTTAAACGATTTGCACGATGATTTCTGGTTAATGGAATACGGACAACTCGCCTTCTTGATGCCTGCTGGTCTTCATGCAATCGATTACGAATAGTTTGGTCACTGACACGAGTACCCGTTGTGAGCCGTAAACGATTTTGCAGCTTGCGGGCCGTCGTTGTGCGATCTCGGCGCGCACTTAATCGAATGTAACGATCCTCTTGAGCTGTTGTAATGCGAACTCTGCCCGAGTCCATATGACGCCTGCGTGCTTGTGGCATATTGCAAAAGATGTTTCTGACTCGAGATATCAATGAACTCTGATAATTTCTAATAAACCAAGAAGCTAAGGAAAGCAAAACGTCAAAGATAATGGAATCAAAATTTTCAAAAGTAATTTTGAATCTAATTTTATTTAAAATTGTTGCCAGCATTAGATGAATACTACAATATTAAAAAGTTTAGGTATCAAAGAGTTTGTATACTCAATATTTTACTACTTTCAATATGTAAATGTTTAATAATTTACACCAAAATGAAAAAATACCTCGTGGCCCTTATTTTGTTTTGAGTAGTATATAATTTTAACGCAAATTTTGTTGCGAAACAAATTACAAAAACACAAATGCCATAATTATAAGGTCAGTCTGTTGTGGAAATTTACAGTTTGTGCTAGTCTGATGCGCTGTCGTGTGTACATGGTACACACTACACGCCTCCACATCATCCTACCTATTGAGAAAAAAACGACAATTTCATAGGTAAGGACCCAATACTTATTATAAAGATTATTTGGAAATGTGTGTCTGCAATGAGTACATACTCCTCTTATACATCAACGAACTGTCAAATTTCCTCAATAGACTTCTTAGGCATATGGTTGAAAATGTGTTGAAGAAATTTGACAGTTTTGGACAGGTTAATGTGCGGGCGTCTAAACCATGTAACCTATAACGGCGATAGAATGATTAATTGATCGGGTACTTCCCAAAGTCGAAGTCAAAGTCAAATCTAAGTCAAAGCAAGGCTTTCTGAGGAATAAATCAAAGATATCAAATTAGTTGGAATATAAAAATTTTCTTTGCAATGCATTTGCTCAGTGTGGTCAAGTGGACTCATTTTACACTGACTTCCGTAAAGCATTTGACACAGTCAATCACAAAATTCTATTGCAAAAAGTTATGACGCACGGTATCCGGGGTAACCTGTTGAGATGGGTTGAATCTTACTTATCAAACAGGAGTCAGCTTGTCGTGGTGAAGGGATATCTGTCTCTTCTCATTTTTGTAACCTCTGGGGTTCCACAGGGTTCACATCTGATTCATAAATTTTCACAAATGATCTGGTTAACTCACTTTCTAACAACTGTTTATTGTATGCTGATGATTTGAAAGTATTCTCTTCTGTGACGTCTCTTGGGGACTGTTTTTCGCTCCAGAATGACATTGACAAAATTATCCAGTGGTGCACCTTTAATAAAATGTCTATCAACGTTAGTAAATGCTGCGTGATCTCATTAACTCGCAAATTTACTTCTCCGCACTTTGATTATCGTGTCCAATCACAGGTTCTTGAACGACGTAGTGTTGTGAAAGACCTCGGCATATTGAACTGACATTCAGAGCACAATTGACTCCATTATGGAGAGGTGCAATCAACTTTTGGGCTTCATCTTTAGATCAACAAAGTCTTTCAAGAATCAGACCTGTTAGTTGTTGTTGCGTGCGATGTGTGATGGAGTATGGATCCGTTATAATGGTCTCCTTTTTATCTCACTCATATTGAGAGACTCGAGACCATCCAGAAATGGTGCCTCAAGTGTGGCTGGTGCTGTTATCGTTCTGGAATTTGTGTCCGCCAGTTGACATAAAGTGATCTACTACAGAAATTCAAATTATCTAGTCTTCCTCTGCGACGTATGCATTTCGACCTTCGATCTTTATAAAATTATAAATTCTCAGATTAACTCTCCCAATTTACTGTCAGCCATTAGCATAAACACAATATATAAGCCGTCATCCTAAGGTTTTTGCACTCAATGTGTACAAAAACAACACCTCATACTACAGCCCCATCGTGCGTATGTACAGAGTCAACAATGAGACGGTTGCTAAATACCCGGAGATTGTTATTTTTGGGCAACAATAGCTATCATTTAAAAGATTTATCAGATTTAATATTTTGAGCTGTGAGTTACCTACTACTCGCTCATAGTATTAAATTTGATAAATCAAGTAAAATTAATTATGATAAAATAAAATATTGAATTTTCAATTTAATTTCCATGTATTGTCTCCTTTTTAGTCGTGTGATGTAATGTAAGTAATGTATATATTTTAAATTTAATTAATGTAATTTTTTTTTCTTTATTTAATTGTCATATTTGGACAAATTGTGTACATTATTTGGAGTTGCAGCCCAGCTCAATATTTTCGATATTATTTGTTGTTATGTCATTTTGGATGTGACCTGTTAATTTACCTAAGTAAATAAATAAATAAAAATCATTTTATTACGTCAAAATTATAAATCATAGAACTAAAAAAAATTGCTTAGACTAAACTACTGAATCTACTACCGGACATATTTATAATAGTGAATCCCATGTGGACAACAGCATCTCTTTTAAGCATTGCTTAACTTTGATATTTACGTTATCCCGTTACGTAACCTTCGGCTTCTTCTCATTACAAGGTCTCCACCGTTGGGTTTACGAAGTCATGGCTTTGAATTGACGTTTAAAAAACTGTTAAAGTTCATTTTTAATTTATTAATTTTTAATTTTTCTTATACAATTTTTCAACAAACATTTTATATTAAAAAAAACAAGATTTATTTTCGATTAGTAAAGGTGAACGGTGGTCTCACACACCCACCCGCGCCACAGTTGCACACTTGCACAGAACTTCATATATAAGAATTCGAATGCGGCGACTGCGGTGCGTGCGGTGCGGCTAGATGGGGTGTATCCCACTATTTCCATGGAAATACAAAATAGAAAAAGTGGGACTAACGTTTTTTCCAAATCATATCATTATTTCTATTGCGGCAAAAAAACGCTAGTTGTGTTATTTGAGAATTTGTTTCCAGTTTAATATTTATGACGGCCTGATAAATTACTGATAAATAAAATTCTAAAGAGATATTGAGAATTTAATCAATGGAATGAAATAAAAACACGACTTCTCGTTAAACAAAAAAAATAAATGAAGAAGAAATTAATCATCTTCCATTTTGGTCAATTACTACTTCAAGAGGTTTTATCTAAAGAGGAAATAAATAAATAGTTTCTATGTGCACGCCGTCATAGAGGTGATGCAGTGTTTTTTGCCGCCGCCGAGCAATGGAAATAGTGGGAGAATCAGTCGCAGTATTTCTATCATTAGAAATTCCTAATGGAAATAGTGGGATACACCCGCTAGATGTGCGTTCACCTTTAGACCTTAGAAAGCTGTTGCTGAGACTTTGTGTAAGTCGTACGCCGAGTCACACTCACACAGTCTCAGGGGGCCTAGAGTGAGTTTTGATTGGGTAGTACATATCCGTATTCATCAATTCTATCGATTCTATCCAAAATAAACAATAATCATGCCTAGTGTGGCAGTATTTTGAATAGGTATTTAGATTTAATAAACTATATTGATTTTAATTGTATGCATTTTTATACAGAATATTATAAAATTATTTTAAATCAGCTTCATTAATTTGTACCATGGACTAATAATATTATTAGTTCATGATGTATAATCATTTACATCACGTCACTTGATACAGAATATCAAATGATTACCACCACGTACACCAACTAACTGAACTGCACCTACACTAATGTCGAGTTGTCAAAATTGCAAAATAGACGATTTGGGTTTACGAACGCGATCTATTTTCATTAAAATTACTAGTTAAAAACTTTATTATTATATTGAAACATGAAAGAGGAACGTTTCAAAACAGTTTAATTTCACTTTTGTTTACAATTAAATAAGAAATTTAAGTAAATTTGTGTGTGAAATCAGTAAAACAATCTGTCTCTAAAATGGATGGAACATGGGTTCTCGTCTTGCTAGCTCTGGTCATGTTAGTTGGCTCCTATGTGGCTGGAAGTATACCCTTGAACGTCAACATGTCTGAGGTAATCTAAACTGTAACATATTTCCACTCATCAAGTAACTATCTCAATTTATTAACTACACCATCTCTTTAAACATGCAAAATATGTTTACTTAATGAATATTCCGTGGGTTTTAGCAACTTATTTACATTTGACATAGTTAAAAACAAGACAAGTTTAAAATAGTAAGTAATTCTAGCTACTCCAAAGTCAACACAAAACCAAAGTAATTATCAAATCAAATACAAAATATAAATTAAAAGAGACCTAAACAAATGTAAACTTGAACTCTCAAAGCTAATAAATTAACAACATTTATATTTATTTGCACTAAAACTTACATTATAAATAAATCTTCTTGTTTATATTTTTATATAAAAAATATTTAAAAAAAAATTTATTATGTTGCCAGGACAAATTGCAAAAAGTCACAGTCTTCGGAGCTGGTCTACTAGTTGGCACAGCACTAGCTGTAATCATTCCTGAAGGTGTCCGTGCGTTGTTCAGTGAGAGATCGTTGCCGACTATCGTTACTAAAGACTACACGGCAGAGCCTCCAGGCCATGATGACGATCTACATTCTGTTATAGGCATATCACTTGTGTTAGGTAAGATGTTTTTTATATTTACTATAAAAGAAACCTATCTATCAATAAAAAAAAATATTATGGATGGATAGGATAGGATAAGGATACTTTGGCTTTGTTGATAATCTGAGATTATGCTAAAAATCTTGACTACACTTGTGACTTTAATTACTCGACACCCGATGGTGTTGGGTTCATTTTATTCTTATTTTTATTTGCTAGGTCGGGCAAAGTGTATTAAAAATTTTCCAATATAATAGTAATAACAATGTAAGTAGTATAAATTTTACTTTTTTTTTATTGCGGATGATCCTGGTTCGATTCCTGGCTGGGTCGGGTGGGCGTTTAATTTTTTCACTGTATTTTATAAATTTTATAAATATTTAATGTAGTATAACTCGGGTTTGTGATCGATCACCAACCAATACCAATAGAGGTGATTAAGCCAATACCCAATACACCAGTGATGACTTGATTACAATGATGGAGGACTTTACCCAGCAATGTGCAAGTATACATGGTTATTTGAAATACATCAACAACCGCCTATGACTAGATAGCTAACATCATAGACAACAACATTTGTTCTTCGAGTTTTATCATAACTCAATACATTAATTAAAAATGATTTTCCAAGCTTTTATTGTACTGTCGTGACATTTATAAGTCTATGTTCCATTCACATACGAAAAAGCGACGCGCGCGACGCTCGCGATGCGATGCGATATTTATTTTTTCATGAAAGTAAAATGTGTCAAATTATCAAAAGTCGTAGAACAAATGTTGTTGTCTATGATGTTAGCTACCTAGTCTTGCGAGGTTGTTGATGTTTTACAAATAACCCTGTATACGCTAATTACTTTACTTATCTATCTATTTGTCTATCTTTCAGGATTTGTGTTCATGTTATTGATTGATCAGCTGTCATCAAGATTTAATGACTCAAGCAATCCAGTTGAGAAAAATGTCACAGCTACTGTGGGATTGGTGGTGCATGCAGCCGGTGAGATTTCATAATTACAAGCTAGATTTTATTTTTATATCCTACAGGTAATCACTTGGCTTTCACCTGCCCCCCGACCGCCTAACTCTATCGCCATCGCTCCCACCATCGCTCTCGCTATCGCGCTCTATAGTTTATGGCGTCATCTTGTCATTTCAAAAGCGATATGAAAGCAATATCGAGAGCTATAGGCTACAGCTTTCGATATTGCTTTCATATTGCTTTCAAACGATAGAGTTAGGCGGTAGGCCCCCTGATGTTAAGTGATGATGATAAGGCCGAAGGTGGAAGCGCACTTCACCCGGAATCCTCAACTAGTGAGGCACTGGCTGTCTTATCTCTAGCTGCCGGAACAATAAAGCTACGAACATTGAGGCGACTTATTTAGATAAGATGGTGGTAGCTAGCCAGCCCCCCGACCGCCTAACTGATTGCTTTGGATACGCGTATAGTTAATGACGTCATCTTGTCATTTCGTACCGCCTATGAAAGCGATATCTATAGCTATAGGCTATAGCTTTTGACATTGCTTTCATTGGCGGTATGAAATGACAAGATGACGTCATAAACTATACACGTATCCTTAGCGATCGAGTTAGGCGGTCGGGCCCCAGGTGGGCAAACAGGCCCTACCTGTCTTTATTGGACTGCCTCTGTGGCGTGGTGCAGTGATTCCTAAAGTGGGTTCTGGGTTTTGTGGCACCCAAGGCATAAAATAAGGAGGCTGCAGAAAGTTTCATACAAACGTGCTCGAGCAACACACGCATAGACAATCTTTCGCGATTCAAAGTAGGGCTCCGAGGTGGGATAGATAACATCAGTGATGGGTTGCAGCCGATCGCTTGATGTGCGAGCATCTTGGAGCCCTTGTCCCTTAGTCGGTTACGACATGCACGGGAAGTTAGGCAGCTGATACATTCCTTTCACATTCCAGCATACCAAAGCATAATTTGTTTGAAATAGAAAGAATCTGACCATTTAAAAAAAATAACTCTTTTCATAATATTAAAGTTTAAAGTTATAGCAAATTCTAATCTTATCTCTATTGCTCAAAATGTAATAATAATTTACATTACAATTGTCAAATACATAACCCATAATTAGGTAAGCTGATAAGGTACATATGACGACACAGCAAACATGACACCGGCAGCGCTAATTGTTAATGTGAGAAGGTTGAATATCGTATATTTGTTTTAAGGAAACGTTTGTAGAAACAATTATATGAAAGCCTATCAACACAATGTAGTCGATGTAATTTTCCATTCGACATGGATTTTTGTAGGACTTTATACAGTTGATTATTTTTTTGCTAAGGCGATACGAAATGACAAGATGACGTCATAAACTATACACGTAGCCAAAGCAATCGGTTAGGCGGTCGGGGGGCAGGTACAGACATGTACCGGGGCGCTTCTCATCACCACCACGACCCGGTCAACCCGAGCCGAGCTAGTAACATGTTTAAAGTATATTTCTGTCTCTTTCAACTTCCAACAAATGACTAATGGAATGACATTTTAAACGTGTTTAGCGCTAAATGCATTTAGTGAGTTTTTGTGCAAGCCAGCTTAAGTAAGACTTTTAAACGACATCAAGATCGGATACACTTTGGTCTTTCATTATCACACCTTTCTGATATACGTAGTATAGAAGATGCTGATTGAAATTAACAGGACATTTCGTCCCACAGCCGATGGCATAGCCCTAGGCGCTGCCGCCACCACCTCGCACGCCGACGTGGAGCTGATAGTGTTCCTGGCCATCATGCTGCACAAAGCCCCGGCCGCTTTTGGACTGGTCACCTTCCTTCTTCACGCTGGGCTGGACAGGTCAGTTGGAAAACTAGCAATAAGTCTTTTATTCCCCCCTACCTAGAACTTTCTAGACTCAGACTTAGAAAGAAATAAAAACTAGTGCTGCCGAACAATCGATAATTTTACTATCGATAGATTTCATCTACAAAAGCTACACTATCGATAGGCATATCGATGTTATCGATACTATCGGTCCTTGACATGCAGCAATAGTATTGATTAAACCTAATACTATTGATAGTATCGATAGTTTCTGCAATATTGAAAATCAATACTATTGATAGTGTACTATTGAGTGGCAACACTAAAAAAATCATTTATTTAAACTCAAACACATGCCATGATTTCTTAACGGAAAAGTTAAGAGTCATGTCTGCGGTTTTGTTTTATTTTCTAAAATTTGTGTTATGTCGAATATTATTGTGAAATAATGGTGGATTATTTACCGTAGTGTTCGTGAGTGTGCATGAGTGTTGGCAAATGAAACAAAACAGTACAACGTCACTTTTCAAATTCTCTCAGAGTGGCAAAGCGGGCTTTGCCACTTAGCCACCGAGGCGCTATATTAATATAGATTTAATCAATTTAATGTGTAAATGCGAGTGAACCGGTAAAAAAGTTTTTATTAAAACTTACTTATTTTCACCCCCCTTTCCCCCACAGGAACAGGATACGCAAGCACCTGCTGATCTTCTCTTGTTCGGCGCCGTTGCTGGCGCTGCTCACTTATTTCGGTATTGGCAACGAGAGCAAGCAGACGCTGAGCGATTTTAACGCCACGGGTGAGTACAAGGGGACCCGTGGGTATTTATTTTTGTATATACGATAGTAGAACATAAACAAAAGAAACCAAAAAAGTATTCTGGCAACACTTTTACGAAATAAATAACACGCCTATAGATATATATTATACTTGCACCTTATAAATTTACATATATGCCAATATAATCAATTTTGTTAGTAAATAAAACTTATATGTAAGTTAGTGTAAGTGGTATAAAGTCTGGTACAAATCGTGCACGCACAAAAGCACAACATAATAGTATAGTATAATAATGTAGTGTTGACTTCACTCACGAAACTATCGATAATTTAGTTAATTTGTATTCTGGGGATTGCCAAACTATGGTTATATTTTACTTGTGTTCAGGGGTAGTCTTACGAAAATATGGACGTTAGATTGTAGCATCGGCAACGTGAGCAAGCAAGCGAATTTAATAAATAAATAAATAAATAATATTTCCTACACTCACACCAATTGTCTAGTCCAAGAGTAGACAACGGATAATGCCATGAGACAATGTATAAGGGCAACTATAGTATACTAGATTCTGGCGTATTTGTGCGGAACTATGGATAGTGTAAATGACATGTATTGTAGGGTAGCAATGTCTAATATGTATAATAAGGTAGCAACGCATAGTATAATTTAGTAAACTTGTATTCTGGGTTAGTGTGTCGTAAAACTGTTGGTTCGATACTTTCAATGGTTATAGTTGACTTGTATTCTGGGCTAGTGTTTCGATATATATCTATATCGATAGTTTTTACAAACGGATAGTTTTTAGTCAACTTGTCTTCTAGGATAGAAAAGAACAAATTCAAAACTCTCGATATAGTTGACTTTTATCGTTATGCCAGACGTTTATCAATCAATGGGTTCCTGGATGGTTTAAAAACACAATTGGATCGCGTAGGTGGCGCTGCAATAGGGGTCCAACATTAGATAAGGGTGTTGCGGACGAAGTCGCGAGCGGGCCACTGGTTTTTTTAGGGAACACCTTTGCCCTGCAGTGGTACAGTATCAAAAAATGTCTGAAATCTACTATCTACTACACAAACTTACTATAAGGATGTGCGTTCTTTATGCAACATGTTGTATATTATATATATCTTTATATTCATTCCAGGTATAGCTATGCTGTTCTCGGCAGGTACGTTTCTATATGTTGCCACAGTCCACGTACTGCCCGAACTCACACACACACACTCACACACGCACGCATTGCTGCCCACACAAGATGGCGTCTCCCCTAAGAAGGGATTTGGCGGTCTACAGTTCTGCGAAATGATAATTTTAACTGTTGGAGCATTATTACCTTTACTACTGACTATGGGTCATAAACATTAATTATTATTATCACTTATATAAAAATAATAATGGGTCGATACTTATGAAATTGACGTTTTATTACGTCTAAAACTCAATACCGGTTGTTAATATTATTATACATATTAAATTAAGACTACGTTACTAAGGCTTCAGTAATAACAATGGACACAAAATTAAATTAAGTCAATTTAAAAAAAAATGGGATAATAAGTATATCCTAATTTTTTTTTAAATTGACTTCTTTTTTGATAGCGGAATTGAGTTTTTGTTTCATTGTAGCTTTAAAGGGACTTGTTTTTTTTTTACTTTTTAATGGCTGCTATATTTAGCTAGTGAAACAAACACACTGCCCTACAATTTTTATAGTGTTAACATATAAATAGATGCTAAGAAAATTGAAAAAATTTAGTATGAAAATTTTTATGTTTTAACAAATCTTCATACAAATCGTCAATTTTATAGGTAAAGACCTTATATTAACGGGATTATTACCATGTTTTTTGTTTGTTTGTAAGTATCTGATATGTTGACAATTCGAGTGAATTGTGACTTAGGAGACAGTGGTACTAGTATCGAGTGCAAAAAACGACTAAGGAAGAGGTACTAGATATTATCGTTTTATCTGCCCATAAATGCAGGATGTTTCGTAATAGGTGTATATTCCCAAAACACAGCCATGCAACCAAGTATAAAGAACACTGTGATAACATGCAAAATATTATATTAGTATAATTTACTTTTCAAATTTATTTTGTTATTTTTTTTTTGTTTATTCTTGCAATGTTTCGACTTCTGTTTATGTTTGACCATGAGGTTGACGACCGAGAACAACGTATCAGCTTGACCTAGGGTTGTCACTTTACAGTTTTACTTGGTAATAAAGAACCTCAATATCTTGGCCATGTGGTGCTTTTCAGTTATGTTCATAATTTTTCAGGGTTCAATTAACGGTACCCTATCTGCCATATTTGGGATTATACAGGTATTACTAAACACCCTGTATACAGGTTGACTTTTTTATCACCGTCCAAACCTTCTGAGATGACTCCCGTGATACAAACGAACAACTCTCACTATTGGACCAACTCTCTAACTCGAAAATAAAATTCAGCTGTTCCATACATTTTGGTCGAATGAATATTGATGTTTGTAGTGTAAATCGGTCTTTAGTCGGTTATGACATGCACGGGAAGTTAGACCCCGCCCGATCCTCTAAATGCCACAACACATTTACAGAATACACTAAACATGCACACTAGTTTAGGCCCAAGACACCGTACTCGTAGAACAAGGGTACGAAGAACCGGTTCACACGCGCTCTACACCAGGTACAGACATGCACCTGGGCGCTTCTCTCCTCCTCCACGGCCCGGTCAACCCGAGCCGAGGTCCGAGCCTTTAGAGGCGCCCTCGGGTTGTTCCGCTCCCCGATTCGATCCGAACCCTTCGGAGAATCTAGTAGGGCACGGGGACGCGCACTTGTGCGCGATGCCGTTCCCTCTAGAAAACCTCCGAAGATGATTCGTTTCACACGGCTTGAGGGACTCTTTACGTTCCTCCAAACAAGCCCGGTGAAGCTGAAAATGCCGTCTGAGGCAATCAGCAATCTTCAAAAAAAAAAAGATCGGGAAGTTACGCAGCTGATACAATCTTTTGACGTCCCAAACCAGCGATGCATACTCACACAACAAAAAACATAGTAATAGTCTCGTTAATAATGATTATTCTAATATAAGATGATTTAAATACAAGTTATGAGCAATAATAATTAAAATAATTTGTTGAGATCGTTTCTCCAATTCGGAAAATTGAATTATAGAAATCTTTGTGTTGAAATGAAAGCGTGCGGGTACAAATCCTGCTAGTGGAATTATCTCTCAACGTATACCTATCTTAAATTTGTAATTTGTAAATTACATTTTATAAATATATGGTGTAGAGGCACCGGTGTTCGACAGGACCCACTGATCGACATTTCTTTTATCTTTAATCATTAAAAATTACTGTCGGCTTGCTGATCCCTGTCAGCTACCACTTTATTTCGACTCCGGTTTCCAGTAAAGTTTGAATGAAATTCTATGTTAATTTTAGGAGACGAAAACGAGTTACCATGTCGAACACGGGTGCCACAACGATACCCATATTAATAAATATTTCCCATGTTTTATGTTGTTTTCAAGTATCCGATCTTTTTGCAGTGGACACTCATAGACAATATACATTGCAAATAGTCCCCTGAGGAGAATGTTATACATCTCTGTGTTTCATACAAACTTTAAAGTTCCTACTTTTCAAACCGCTAAGCCAATTTTTTATCAATCTTTTTAAGCTTAAGGAAAATACAGAAAGCTAGAAAGTCAGTACACAATATGTTAAATAAACGTTTATACAACTTGGAATTTATGCAATTTGAAACTTTCCGTAGTCTTAAGTCGTTTATTTCATTAATTATTCGTATTAGAAATTTCAATTACATAAACTAGAAAAAAAAACAATAATAAATAAAAAAAAAAATAATATAAGATAAATGTCGAGAGCTAATTATGTTAACATTATTTTTGTAAATGTAGTCTAAAGTTATATCTCTGTATATTCCTTATGCATAGAAAGTTTCGTTTTCTAAAGTTTACGCGAACACTACACATTGAAATGAAACAACTTTTACGGATCCGCTCGCGGTTATTTTACACATTAGTTTTAATTAATGTTTATCCTGACGTTTCGAACCCTTTGCAGGGTCCGTGGTCACAGGGAGACTAGAGACACAGACTAGAGACTAGAGACTTAATTAAACGTAATGTGTAAAATAAACACGAGTGGATCCGTAAAAGTTGTATCATTTCAATGGAAAGTTACATTAGAAAAATCTTGTTGGTTTAAAAAGTATTTAACAAGTTGGAATGGAGTACTGAAATGTATAAAAACGTTAACAAAAGAGAAACAAATAATATTTTATGTCAAAAAAAACCTAATAAAAATTTGTATGAAAATATCTGTATATTTTGTTTAGTGAATATTGTTTTGGATCACTTATAATGTATCCGAGTATACAGACGTTTTTTTGTATAATTCCTAATTTATGGCAAAATGTAGACAAAGAACTATGTATTTTTTGTGTAAAAAAATGTAATAATAGACATTTCACGTGTATGAAAGTCATCCAATGTGTATGACTTGAAGTTTTGGGCCTAGTAATTATATATTATTATCAGAGTTGGTAATAAAATATATGAATAATGATATATGACGAAAATCGTGTCAGAAATGTAGCTACTGGAGCAAACTAAAAAAAGTAAAAAAAAACACGTCTATATTTTTAAATACTTATTTTATTATTACGTTATTGTGCTAGTGACGCCCCTAGTGTTGAAACTTTGCAACAATATCTGCTATTACACGCTTTGAAGGCTATGAAATGATATACCCCAAATAACTTGGTGCCAATTTACAAAAATAAAACAAACTTAAAAAGGAATTCTGTTTCATCTTACCCGATCTTCAAATATATATGAAAATGTTCGGTGAGCATCTAAATTATCAAAACAAATCGTGGTCGAAAAAATCTAAGCGTTTTGGTAAAACGTGTCTTTTAAAGATTGTTATTATTCTCTTTATTAAATGTATATGTTAGGAACTTTTTTTTACAATATTTTATATAAAAACATATTTACAATATAAAATATTATAAAAAACTTGCCACCGGCAGCGGGGATAGACCCAAGCTATCGGTGGTTAGGGCTGCAGAGGGAGGAACCTCCTGACATTACGTTCCGTGTCAAGAAGTACTGCCTTTTGCATCTGACCCTTGGCCCAACCTTTTAGCGAGAGCCTCTCTAGGTGTTGATCGAGTCTCTTGGCTAAAAGACCGTTTGCCGAATCGACTATCGGTACAATAATGGTTGTTATTATTATTATTAATTTATTTATTTCAACAAAAGTTTGTTTTTAGTGTAGTACTAATTACATTACTGACTTAAAACCTAGCAACTTATCATCTTATTATCGTTTTATTTTTATTTTTATTAGTCCAGAACATGGCCTGAAAGGGCTTTGCAAAAAATATTAATCTAAGAAATAAAAATAAAAATAATTAAACTAAAACTTTCTTAGCTGTAAATACTATTATTAATTAGAGATCCGAATTATTATTATTTTTTTTAAATATGGACATTTTTCCAAATGGCTAAGATATTTTCAACCACTCTTGTTGCTTTGATAATTTTTTCGTTGACTGTACACTGGTTATATGGTAAGAACAAGCAGTAGCTTCATTCAAGTGTTCATTTTCGACATAAATAATTATACTTAACTTAGATTTTTGTAAAATGTATTTTTGTTACAAGCATATGGACTTTTATTTTTATTTAGAACAATTATGAAAAAAATAAATTAAATAACGGACAAAATTGAGTGTGATTAGATAATTTATTGTAGCGTGGAATAAATCATTTATTTTGTAGGGTTCCTAAAAAAAAAAACTACAATTATCAATCAATCAAATCAATCGATTTCTTAAGATCGTGTGTTACTTTCCACGTTATTTTTAATTAATTAATTAATTATTTATCATGCATTATTCTCTTTAAGAGATTTTATAACATTAATATAGGTATACCTACTTATTTATCATTAAAATACAGGATATTGTACAAATTATTTAACTTTTAATTAAGTTTAGCAAATTTCGCTCTTACCAGATTTTTGTATTTATCGAAACTTTAATTTATGCAAATTTTCACTGTGAAATAAAAAAAGTTAGTTATTTTTATTAGGTTTTGTATTGTTATTTATACATGTTTTATTGCTCAATTCCAAAATTTATTACTTTTAAGTCGTTTTAATTACGCTATAACTTTTACATCATTTGACTATAAATTGAAATAAATATTAGGATAGTGGCATTAGGGTTCGACAGGAACCCGTAATCGACATTTCTCTAATCGAGCGCTCTACCACTCGGCCACCGAGGCGTCGAAAGATATTGAATTTTTGAATTGAATTGAATTGAACAATTGAATACAGACCACAGGTAATGGCGTGATTAAAATCGATAAGTACTAAAAAGACAGCTAGCGTTTGTTTGTGTTTTGGCATTTTTCTAACGAAAATTAAATCTAAAAATGTGATTTTGTAACCGGCACTGACTCAGGTCTTCTTGAGAGAGCGACTGAGGCCAAAAAGGTATATGATGCCTGGTGTGAGTCTTGTTTCCTAATTATCCGTATTAATTCGATTTTGTTGACGAAAACGAAAAAAAAAAACAAGCTATATGAATCGCAGAAAATTTTGTATACTGATCTCCAAACTTCAGTAAAAAAAAAAACTAAATGATGATAGGGCTATATGGGCTGTGTTTGTGATTGACGCTGCAAGCCAGCGGTATAACGACAATGAGAAGTTATTACCCTCACTGACGTAAGGCCTCCTTTACGGCGTTTTCACGGCTAGGTGAGTACCCTCCTTAATACCGCTGGCTTGCAGCTTAAATCACAAACTACTAGAATAATCCAACGAGTCTTCTGGGGTCTCGGTAGCTCAGCGGTCAGAACATTGGGCCGGTTATATAATGTTACATGTATAAAATGTTACGTGATGTGGACTTACCTTTACATCAGCATTTTGGCGCGAGTATTATTATGAACTCTATGGTCTTATACATAAGAGCGATTTTAGTTGCAGCTGGCAGATAAAGAAACGTGACTTATAGTGAGAATATCTACCTTTTCGTGTGTAACTTGTACATAATGGTACATATTTGTATATTTGTGTCAATGTTTATTGTAAATAAATAAAAAAATAATCGCTTCTGTAGATATTGACTTTTATTTGTCTGGTTTTAGCTTAAAATCTAGGATTCCATAAATAATATTTAAATTAAGTACATAATTGAGCAATTATTTATACAAATTCAAAATAAAATAATTAGTATACAATTTTATTACTATTATTAATAAATTTGCAAGTGGACGGATGTTTTTTTTCTTTATTAACTAATTACGTTGTATAAAACACATTTAAATAATTGTCGTTGACTAATAAATTATTTAAAATACATGAATCAATTTTGAATAATACTCAATTTTTTTTTTTGTGGTAAATAAATAATTATACAATTTATTTCTAATTTCCTTTCCGTTAATAATATCAATAGTCGTTTTATTTTAATTCTTAAATATTAATTTATATAAGTAAAGGGATGTTATTTCTGAATCTCACCGGCTATCTTGAAATTTAAAGTGTCGAACTAAAATATTTAATTAATATTACATAATTTACAATTAGATTATTAAGTATTTGAAAATTTTCTGGGACAAATTAGTCACCAGTGACTTGATATCATAGCGTGAGAATTAGTCACCGATTCGAAAATCACACCCCCAGAATATTTAAATCTTGATTTAACCATCTGCACTATAAACTCAGTTTAAAACAAGTCTCTGCCCATTAGACTATCATACAATGACCGTGCTAGGAACGTATCAGGCACGGAAAGTAACACGACACGTACCTACTACTATGCCCACTACAACGTTTCAACAGCGTCTCATACCCTTGCATAATGGGTTTGTGCCGATTCGTCACATACCCACGTAATCGCACGTAGTTAATAAATCAAGATAAATTAAGTAAAATGTAAGTGTATTAACATCATTTCTACGGTTCAATTACACTCCCTGTTCCCCCGGTATATTTGGTGACCTCGACAGAGAGCAGTGACCTTCTGCACAGCACATAGAAAAAGTCATCATGTCACATCCATCTCCCTGCAAAACGAGCAACGCTGGATCACAACAAGGAGCCAAGAGTACAAACATCGTATCACGTATACCAGAGTTTTGGAGAGACCAGCCCCGATTCTGGTTCGCGCAACTGGAGGCAGTTGTCGCGTCTCAAAAACAAGGTGATGAATTCAAATACAACACGGTCGTCGCTAAGCTAACCAAAGGAGAAATCATCCTAGTTAGCGACATAATAACGGCCCCACTGGCGACAAGATTCCGGTTTCCGTTACATCTTTGTTAGCCGCCTCGGGAACGTCGCTCCTAGATGAAATGGGCCAAGTTGCAGACAGGATAATGGAAAATATTAAAATAAACGAAGTATCCTCGGTCGACACAAACAAAGTACAGGCCAGCGCAATGGAAAACATACTAGAGCAGTTAAAAGAAATGCAACTAGAAATGTGCGCTATGAAGCATGTGGCGGCCTGCGGTCTAAATAGTCTTGTAAGGTTTAGATAATAAGTTAGTCTTGAGACTAACTCAAAAGAGATACATTACATCTACTATATATATGCTTTATGTGATATTGTATATTTACAGTGCCTACATTGTGTAGGCACTGTAAATATACAATATCACATAAAGAGACGCAGTCGTTGTTTAACATCGCCATGGAATCCTCCATCATCACAACTTCACAAACGTTTCTACCGGAACAAAGCACGTACGCGAAAACGCCCGACGCAGCACTCATTTCCAGCCAAGGCAGAGGTCAGGGTCGCGTAACCGAGACAGACTTTGTTTTTATCATCGGAGATTCCGAAGATATGCGCGAAGATGCATCAAGCCATGTAACTGGAAGGAGAACAGTTATCACTCAGGAGCAGGGAAACTAATATACGCACAGACTTCGGCGGGCCTCTGTGCTATTCACCCGTCTAACCGCCTCATTGTTGCCTTATTGTATGAGGTTTTTGATCGATACGGGAGCAAATATTTCAGTAATGTGTAAGCCCATGAGAACAATATCACCAAATGATCAATATAAACTTTACGCCGCCATCAGCTCAAAAATAAACATGTATGGGGAGAAAACGCTCACTCTCAACCTGGGATTGCGTCGTAATACCTTCGTAGTGGCCGACGTGACCCAGCCGATAATTGGAGCAGATTTTCTAGAGCACTACAAATTATTAGTGGACATTGCAGGAAAGAGACTTATCGACAAAGTGACGGAACTATCAGCCCCTGCATTGTTAAACCGAGCCAAACATCAAAGTATTCGCTCGATCGATGTGAAGATAAAGCCACGGGTTAAGCAAATTTTAGAAAAATACGAGGATATTACTCGTCTTTCGTCCTAATCAAAGATCCCAAAACATAAAGTCAAACACCATATCATCGCAAGAGGACCACCGGTGTCCGCACGAGCAAGGCCACTGCCGCCCGATAAGTATCATATTGCCAAAAAGGTGTTTCAAACATGCTGGAGCTTGGATTTTGTCGCCCTTCTGACAGTCCGTGGGCAAGTCCCCTGCACATGGTTAGAAAGAAAAACGGAGAATGGAAGCCGTGTGGAGATTACAGGATGTTAAATAATGCCACTCTTCCCGATAAGTACCCACTTCCACGGTTGGCCGACTTTACATACATTTTGGAAAATGGAAGAATTTTTAGCAAAATTGATATTCGAAAGGCCTATTTTTGCATGCCGGTCGAAGAAGTGGCGAAAACAGCAATTATTACACCCTTCGGACTGTTCGAATTTCCGAGAATGCCCTTTGGCCTTCGTAATGCCGGTCAAACATTTCAACGATTTATGGACTCCATATTTAGAGACCTAGATTTCGCCTTTATTTTTTGCGATGATATATTATTAAGCGCTCCAGATGAAGCCTCCGCACTCCAGCAACTGGAAACGGTGTTTCAAAGATTGTACGAAAATGGGATTACAATAAACTTAGAGAAATGCAAGTTGCTCCAGAGCGAATTAGATGTCTTAGGTTATCATATAACGAGCCAAGGAATACTCCCGACTGAGGAAAAGTATAAAGCAATCGATGAGTTTCCCAAACCAAGGACAGTAAAAGAATTAAGAAGAATTTTAGCTATGGTAAATTTCTATAGAAACAATACACCGCGTGTCGCTGAATACCAAAGCGTTCTAAACGCATACCTAAAGGAATCTAAAAAGAACGATAATTCGCTTATTCCTTGAACGACTGAAGCCGAAGAGGCTTTCGGAAAATGTAGGAAGAGTGTTAAGAACGCTGTACTAACTGCTCATCCGTCTCGTAACGCCGAGTTAGCCCTTATGACTGACGCCAGCGCATCCTGTGTCAGCGCGGTTTTGCAACAGAGAGTAGGACATACGTGGGAGCCGCTAGGTTTTTACTCGCAAAAGTTAAGCGACGCTCAAAGAAAATACACAACATATGATAGAGAGCTACTAAGCATCTTTAAGGCAGTTAAACACTTTCAAAGATTGATTGAAGGGAGAGAGTTCACTATCTTCACAGATCATCGCCCGCTAACCTATGCCTTCTCCAAGAAACCGTCAGTTAACGACACTCCGCGTAGAGTACGCCAGCTAGATCACATATCACAATATTGCACTAATATTAATCATATAAGTGGACATGACAATATCGTGGCCGATGCATTGTCACGCACTATAGAACAAATTGACATTCCGTCACCAATCAGTTATGAAGAGATAGCGAAATACCAACACAATAACGCGGAACTATCACAGCTGAAAAGAGATGTTAGATTGCAGTTTGACAAGGTCAGATTACCAGGGTCAAAAGTCACGATTGTATGCGATACGTCTACGGGGAAAAAGTTTCGGAAACAAATTTTTGACTATACACACGGCCTTAGTCACCCTGGTACGCGTACAACACGGAAACTAATAACACAAAAATATATATGGTCTTGTATGAATAAAGATATCAACAGCTGGTGTAAAACCTGCCTAGCGTGTCAAAGATCTAAAGTGCATAGGCATACAGTTTCACCGCTGGGAAGTTTTATGCCCGCACCGAGGTTTGAACATATCCATATCGACCTCGTGGGCCCTTTACCTCCATCGCAAGGAAAGCGGTATCTAGTTACAATAATAGATCGCTGTACATCATGGCCCAAAGCCTTTCCGGTAGAAGATATTACAGCAGAAACGGTCGCTCGAACCGTTTACGAAGGGTGGATTACGAGATTTGGGCGCCCGTTACGTATCACAACTGATCAAGGCCGCCAATTTGAATCATCGACCTTTGGAGCACTTTCAAAGTTCTTAGGAGTACACAAAATTCGAACCACTCCTTATCGTCCTTAAGCAAATGGAATGGTAGAAAGATTTCACAGGACGCTAAAAGCAAGCTCTTATGGCAAGAAACGCTAACGTTAACTGGGCAAAGGAGATTCCCTCAGTCCTCTTCGGATTAAGGAGTTGTTTTCGCGATGACACTGGATATAGCGCGGTCGAGATGGTATATGACACTTCGATAAGGCTTCCTGGCGATTTTTTTGAGCATACCAGCAAATATACATACGAAGAGTTTATGAGAAGTATTCAAGAAAGTCTCGCAAAAATGACATCAGTACCAAAACGACAAAAACACAGCCAGTCAATATTCGTACATCCGGAACTTAATGAATGTTCTCATGTATTTGTTCGCTGCGATAGACTACAGAAAAGTTTATGCCCACCTTATGAAGGGCCTTTCCCAGTTATCAATCGAATGGAAAAAGCATTTTTAATTAGAATAAACGGCAAAGAGTCAACAATATCAATTGATAGATTAAAACCTGCATTTATTATGAATAACGGTTGCGAAAACGTGCCTATAAAAACTGAAGGGAGCACGTTTGTAACAAGATCTGGAAGATCGGTTAAACCAGTAGTTCGATTCAATTTTGCTGACTAAAACACTTCTTTTCATATAAATACTGTGTTTTTCAAATAATTGTCAATCAAGTAACATCGCCCAAGGTATCAACACCATATAACGTCGAGAACCACTAAAAATTAGCAACCAGAGCTCGAAAGATCAGATAATCTACAACGCCGACAGCTGCCTTAACCAAGATGAGGCAGACAAGCTGAGGCAAGAGATCTTAGAGGAACTACGATGGACACGTGTGCCGTCAGCACAATATCTATCGCACGTAACATTCGTGGTAAATAGTTAATAACGTGATGTAATAGGAAAACATGTTATGTAAATTAAGCAAACACATCAGTTCCTATTTCGTCACTTTCTTCAGTCAACATATCTCCCCCACCAATTTCTTTGTTTATAGATTATTATATATACGTGTATTTTTAGTTGTTAAAACTAGTCAGAAAATATACTTCAATATATTAACCAGTTGTGTTATTATTTAACTACAGAGCCCGAAACAGCACTCCTATTCTCACATACGGCGAGAAAACTATCTCACTCAACATCGGATTACGTCGTTCCTACCAGTGGACCTTCATCATTGCAGACGTCAATATGTCAATTTTAGGAGCAAATTTTTTGGAGCTTTTAGTCGATATGCACGGTAAAAAATTAATCGATAAACATACAAACCTTTCAACCCCTGTCAATTTCGTCCAGGCAATGGAGCAGGACAGTGTAAGGACTATTAGCTGTCGCTTTCCGGACAACATCAGGCGTATATTAGAGAAATATGAGGAAGTACACGTCCTACATCCTTTAAAAAAGAGCTGAAACACGACGTCAAGCATCATCATAACGGAGGGACCTCCCGTTTATGCTCGCGCCAGACCACTTCAACCAGACAAGTATAAGATTGCCAAGAAAGAGGGCGGTACATTTAAGGTTTTCATTTCACACGGCTGCCCATCAGACTACCACAAGCTGTCAAATTTCCTCAATAGACTTTGAACTTCTATGTAACTACTAGCCGTCACCCGCCCGCTTCGCTGTGCGAAAATAATGGATCAATGAATGCTAATTAAAATTATTATTAGGTTTACCAACGCCATTTATAGGTAGCCTATCATTTGCACAATCTCAAGATCAATAAATTTTCATCAAGAACGGTCAAGCCGTTCTTGAGTTATAAGAGGCCATACAGACAGACAGACGAAAATTTCAAAAATCGTAGATTTGGTGTCAAGTGACAGTGAGTCATAAAACGAATATTATTTTATCCCAAAATTTGTCACAAAAATTGCATGTACAGAGCCTACACATTTATATAGTACTATAGTTATGGCCCCCGCCCGATCCTCTAAATGCCACTACACATTTTCAGAATACACTAAACATGCACGCTAGTTTAGGCCCAAGACACCGTACTCGTAGAACAAGGGTACGAAGAACCGGTTCAAACGCGCTCTACACCAGGTACAGACATATACCTGGGCGCTTCTCTCCTCCACCACGGCCCGGTCAACCCGAGCCGAGGTCCGAGCCTTTAGAGGCGCCCTCGGGTTGTTTCGCTCCCCAATCCGATCCGAACCCTTCGGAGAATCTAGTAGGGCACGGGGACGTGCACTAGTGCGCGATGCCGTTCCCTCTAGAAAACCTGCGAAGGTGATTCGTTTCACACCGCTTGAGGAACCCTTTACGTTCCTCGCCGCCCTCAAACAAGCCCGGTGAAGCTGAAAATGCCGTCTGAGGCAATCAGCAATCTCTCTCCAAAAAAAAAAGTATAGTTATGGCTTATAGTTGAACATTTATTAAAGAAAATTGATAGTTTTGTATAGAATGTATATTGATGTGTAGGATTCTGTACAAGAGGTTTAGTCTAAGTTTTGTTGTCAACCGAATATAAGAGATATGATTGGCCTCAATATAAGGTATGCTAAGTTTAAGATAATCGCAATAATTACTGTCTTCAACACTTGGTGCATGTAGAATAGCCTGAAACGAGATAGAAATATAACATTAAAACAATATAATATTGGTCCGATTAATTTGCCCGGAAGTGACCATGATTTGTAAGTTTATGGAAAATAACATCTTTGTATTACCTACATATAATTTTACGCAAATATTGTTGCGAACATATTACAATGTCAAAAAAGATAAAGTATTGACAAAATATCCACGAGCGGGATTCGGACCCGCACCCCATGACATGCCGGGTCAGGTGCACTACCAACTATGCTATCGTGGCGTGGTGGTGTATGATAAATATTTTCAACACTTTGTCTTTGTAGGGTTCCGTACTCAGGGTAAAACGGGAACTCTATTACTAAGACTCCGCTGTCCGTCTGTCCGTATGTCTGTCCGTCTGTCACCATGCTGTATCTCATGAACCGTGACAGTGGAAATTTTCACAGATGATGTAGGTAGGTGGGGACTGTCCACTAATTAGCCAATTAGAATTAAGTCTCTTTTTAATATTATTTACTAACATTGCATATCTTCCTAGGGTGATTTACGTACCTACACAAAACAACACGGCTTGCTTATTATCGAAAAAAGCAACCAGTTGCTAATTGTACAATTGAAGCGCTACTGCTACTATTGCGGTTCATCATCATCATCATCATCAGCTCATTTTATGTCCCCACTGCTGGGGCACGAGCCTTCCCTATGGATGGAAAGGGAGAATGGGCTGTAAACCACCACGCGGGCCCAGTGCGGGCGGTGGTTGTTAACGACTGCTAATGCAGCCGGGACCAACGGCTTAACGTGCCTTCCGAAGCACGGAGGAGCTCGAGATGATAAAAATTTTTGGTCACCCATCAGATGACCGGCCTTTGCGAAACTTGCTTAACCTTGCAATCGTAGACCGGGCGCGATAACCACTGCGCCATCGAGCTCCTCGAAAAACGTGTGCTGGGAGGGAATTCCATTTTTTGGTTGCTATTGCTAAACTGGTGTTACGGACACAAATCGCTCAATGATCGCTCGCTTAGTGCATGTGCGATTAAAATGTATGTATGTAATAGCTTACTTCACATTAAGCTCCGTTATACCAATTAAGTAACTGTAGCAATCGCGTTGCAATTGTACAATTAGCAACCGGTTGCTTTTGTCGGTAATAAAATAAGCCTGCGGGTGAAGTCGGTTCTGGTCGCTAGGAAATAATAAAAAACAACGATGGGCATGAGAGAATATACCTGTTCCACTTTTTCCTAGCTTCTGGCATCGTAGAGAGGTCGTCTTTAATCAGATATACTCTTAATCCTGTGGAGAAAATAAGTAGGTTCAAAATCAATAATAATTCAATCAATAAATTAATAGCCTATAACTGTCCCACTGCTGGGCAACGGCCTCCATCATTGAAATCAAGCCATCACTACAATAGATGGGTATTGGTTTAATCACCACGCTTGTCAAATGCGAGTTGGCGATCATAAACCCGGGCTATGCTTCGAAAAAATCGGAATCACACTGCCCGACCTGGGAGTTGAACCCAGGACCTCTGGAACAGAGACCGGTGGTCTTAACCACTGGGCCACAAATGTTAATGTCAATAAACTTTACTTACCAAGCAAAAAGGTTTCGCACAACTTGTCCCATGACATTTCCCCTAAACTGAAGGGGAACAGTGCCTTGTCACCCTCAGACAGTGAAGACCACATTCTCCTAACGCCGTGGTCCGAGAACTTCCAGTCCTGGGTGGAGAAGTAGAAAAGGATGTGCGCTAGCTTCATCACCTTGTCGTACAGTTTCAGCATGCTGCAGCAAAAACATTAGCTTTTACAAATAAACAAATGTCATAAGCTTCGAATAGTTATTCCGTGTTTTGTCTCTTTTACTCGTAATTTGAAATGACGTTCACATGACAGGAACAAAACACGGAATAAAAATTCCGAGGGAGTTCACTTCACCCGAGTTCTTCCCGTAATAACACGTGTTGTGAGACTATTTTAATTTCTATCTACCGTACAATTATTTGTACCCTTACTTACCACTTATAATAAAAATACTTGAAATTGGCTAAATGCTAAACGCGAAGCCATTAATTAAGGTCATCGTCAGCTCATTTATGTCCCCACTGCTGGGGCACGAGCCTTCCTTATGGATGGATACGGAGAACGGTCCATAAACCACCACACGGGCCCAGTGCGGATTGGTGGTTGTTAACGACTGCTAAAGCAGCTGGGACCAACGGCTTAACGTGCCTTCCGAAGCACGGAGGAGCTCGAGATGATACATTTTTGGTCACCCACCCGATAACCGGCCTTTGCGAAAGTTGCTTAACCTCAGCACTCGCAGACCGGGCGCGTTAACCACTGCGCCATCGAGCTCCTCACATTTCACAACTCATTAAGTATTCGGAGCTTATTCTTTGCTCATTTGTAAGGCAGGTTTGCACCAGGGCTCGACACTCTAAACCCAATGTTCAACATGGATTTTCATTGAAATTTTACGGGAAGACAGCTAGGAACCAGGCGATCTGTGTTCTATTGCCGTTAAAGTCACAAAGCAGTTGCTAACCTCCATTTCTAATGATTAAAGGAAAAAAGAGTCGACCATTTAATATTTATAAAATACAGTGAAAAAATTAAATGCCTACCCGACCCAGCCAGGAATCGAGCCTGGGTCTTCCGCAATTCGGGCGGCTGCACTAACCATTATGCTACCAGGAAAGGCTGACGTAAGCACTGATTTTTTTATAGGTACTGCTTTTTAATTTTTGAGTGTTTTTAGCGGCACAATGCCATCTATCCAACGGTTATTGCAACAGATGGCTATGCAGATTCATCTTTACAGATGAAATACCTACCACTAATGGGCATTTAATTTTTTCACTGTATTTTATAAATATTTAAATCAGCTTCAGTGCAGCAATTAGCAATTAAAAATAAAAAGTAAAAATCGACCATTAGTTCCTTTCGAACATTATACTACCTTATGTATTTATCTAATATTACGCAAAGGACATGGCTAAATACAGAATGGACAACTGCCCTGAAATGTATAAACATGCTGGATAGCTAAATATTGTTATTTCATATGTAAAACGAATCAGGAACTTTTAAAATCTTTGCACTTCTGAAAATAAAGTCGCAGAAACTCCCACTTCGTAAATAGGGTAACAAGCTTCAATTAGACATTTTGCTATAAACTTTAGCTAGGCGTTTGTTTACAGACTTTAAAAACTAGGTACTAAAATATATTTTGCTTGGAAAAACTAAATCAACAATGATAAAAATATATTTTCCATAATTTTTGTAAAACGGAACGTCTTAATCATATTTATGGTTTCCTTGTCAAACAAAACCATAAAAACAAGTTAAGATCTTTTAAATTATTGATAATGTTCACGAAAGTTCTAGGAAAATAATAAAAACGATGTTATTATGATTATTATTTAATAAATATTTGAATAATTCAAGCTAGTGAAGTTCATATACATTTTGAAGGCAGTTGCTTAGTCATGCCCTTTGTTGCCAAGAATTTCACTAATACCTCTTAGTCTAATCGTACGAAATTTAAATAAAAATATATAATAAAGTAACTTACAATATTACTGAAAAGCTTTATATATATATATATATATATATATGTGTGTGTGTGAGGGGGGTGTGTGTGCATGTGTGTGTGTAAATAAAGAATTTACATATCTATCTATGTATAATATACTGTTCTACTGTTGATCAAAGGCCTCCAGGCTCCATGATTGAATTTATGACATCGCTACAATTTAAAGGTTCATTGAAAACAAGTTGTTGTTACATAATTACGATAAAAGATTATTGTATAGGCACAGTATAATAATGAGTACTACCCCCGATCCGATCCGAACCCTTCGGAGAATCTAGTAGGGCACGGGGACGCGCACTAGTGCGCGATGCCGTTCCCTCTAGACAACCTCCGAAGGTGATTCGCCGCCCACAAGCCCGGTGAAGCTGAAAATGCCGTCTGAGGCAATCAGCAATCTCTCTCAAAAAAAAAAGAGTACTACGTAGTCTATTTAAGTAAGATCGACTTCTTGGCGGGAAAGTGAAGAGTTAAGTCTGCGGTTTTGTTTTATTTTCTAAAATTTGTGTTATGTCGAATATTAATGTGTAATAATGGTGGATTATTAACCGGCATGAGTGTTGGCAAATGAAACAAAACAGTGCAACGTCGCTTTTCAAATTCTCTCAAGAAGTCTGCGTGAGGAATTAGTAAAGCCCCACATCTTTACTGAGATACTCGAGGGGTTGGGGGTATATCATTTCTCACTTCATTTCTATTATCATTCATCATCATCATATTGTATATTTAAGTATTACTTGTAAGAAAAATTACTTTGACACTGGCTAAATGTGCTAATCGTACGAAGCCAACAACTAAAAGAAAGAAGTAAGATCAGATAGATGGTACTCACGCTCTCCGTCTGCCCGTGAGTGCGCAGTAGCAGTCTACGCAGAGCGCAGGCAGGTAATGCAGGAAGAAGTTGTAAAATAGAAACATGTAGTAGTTGTTGGTGGGGTTGAGACCGTAGTACCTGGGGACAGTTCGCATCATCATCATCATCATCAGCTCATTTTATGTCCCCACTGCTGGGGCACGAGCCCTCCCTATGTATGGAACACTAACGGGCCATAAACAACCTTATAACTCATGATAGCCTGGTACTTCAACCACCTTACGGCCTCACCCCAAGTATGTAGCTCACGCCAGGTATACCTCCTTGTGGGTTATGAAAGCCTGGTAGTTTGGACTCTCTCTTTTTCTCGCTAGCTAATTTTATGTCCCCACTGCTGGGGTACGAGCCTTCCCTATGGATGGAACACTAACGGGCCATAAACAACCTTATAACTCATGATAGCCTGGTACTTCAACCACCTTACGGCCTCACCCCAAGTATGTAGCTCACGCCAGGTATACCTCCTTGTGGGTTATGAGAGCCTGGTAGTTTGGACTCTCTTTTTCTCGCTAGCAAATTTTATGTCCCCACTGCTGGGGCACGAGTATTTCTTATGGATGGAAACACCAACGGGGCGTAAACCACCACGCGGGGCGGTGCTTGTTAACCACTGCGACATGCAGCCTTCCAAAGCACGGAGGAGCTCGTGGTATTCGAACCCGGCACCTCAGGGGCTGAAACGTGATCTTAACCACTGAACCTTCTATGTGTTGATGATCGCTACTGTTATAGTTGAGTCTATTGATAATAGTTAACAATTTTGGTTTTGCTTTCTCTTTAGTTTTAGTTTGGATTTCTATAAAAACCAGCGTCGGCGTATGGCATTACTAAAATGATAGGTACGATACATGCTCTTCAGCATATGCTTTTAAAGTGTCAATAAAAATGTTATGACTGGTTTTTTTTTAATTTTTATTAGACAACATTAAATTACATATTTGCTCTGATCCCAAGTAAGTAGCTACAGCACTCGTTTTATGGAAATCAGAATCGACGACAATACAAAAAAGTTCGTTTTAAATCCGGCGAGCAAGCCAGGTCGTCTGATTTTTTGTTGTTTTTGCGATACTAAACAATTGAAATGAAACAACTTTTAGGGATCTGCTCGCGGTTATTTTACACATTAGTTTTAATTAATGTTTATCCTGACGTTTCGAACCCTTTGCAGGGTCCGTGGTCACAGGGAGGGCCCTCCCTGTCCCCGAAACGTCAGGATAAACATTAATTAAAACTAATGTGTAAAATAACCGCGAGCAGATCCGTAAAAGTTGTTTCATTTCAATGTGTAGTGTTCGCGTAAACTTTAGAAAACAATATGATACTAAACAAGTCAATTTTAACTCGTTTCTTTTTCGCACCTACAAAAGATGCTATAGTCTACCAGCATGTGTTCCCTCCTCCCTCCGGACACAAATGAGGCGTGCAGGCACCTGTTGGGCCGGCAGGGTGAGGGTCACTGATGCTGCGTTGTTTTCACGCTGCACAAGTTGTCTTCGCGTCTGGACTCCATTTTCACTTAACATTAGTACCATCATGGAGTGGAGTCGTTTACCGCGCTAACTTTCAAAGTTATTATGTTATATTGTTTTCTGAACTTTACGCGAACACTACACATTGAAATGAAACAACTTTTACGGATCTACTCGCGTTTATTTTACACATTATATGACGTTTCGTTTCGTGGTCACAGGGAGACTGAGGTAATAATTAGTTAGCAGCTTAAATTGTATACCCACATTTAAATTATTCAGGTGCGTTCCGTTTTACGCGGAAAGAGCTTACAGTATCTTTTGGTCTGGCAGTATGGTGTTGGGGCTGGGATTTAATATTTCGAAACGTCAGGATAAACATTAAGTAAGTAATGTGTAAAATAAATGCGAGTAGATCCGTAAAAGTTGTTTTATTTTGTTAGGTATGTGTAATAGATTATATTTACCAGACCGCCTTGATGGTCGGCTTGTCGATGCCATACTGCCTGTTGAGCTCGATAAAGCGCCCCCATGTCATCGGGTTTTGTGCACCCGACACGAAATTGTAGATAGGTATGTCTGACGTTTGACTGGAGAAATAACATAACAAAATCAGAACTAAACAAAAACACACACTTACATAAAAAGTAAATGCCTACAAACAAAAAATAAGTATACACAAGACAAGTGTAACAAAAAAAAACCGGCCAAGTGCGTGGTTCCGTAGCCCATCTCAACAATGCGGACTCTGAGAAGAGGGCTTTTATGAACGTTTATTTAACGATTCACACACCTGACAACGTTATTTAAGTAGTTCCCAATGAAAAATTTTTACTGCGCCAAGTACATTTTATAAGTTGGTCGACTGTTACTCGTAAACTTGTAAAGCCTACTTAGCTGTGATAGTTTTCCTTTTAACTTCGTCATATATACAACTACCGTGAGTTTTTTCACGTGTCCAAAAACAACCATTTGACTGGCAAAGGGACACTTGACTCTAATAAAATTTTTCACTTTAATGCTTAATAGCTCACAAACGGATGCCTCAATCAAAAAACTGTTTTTAAAAACCCGCTATATTTTTGAAATTCCAACGACACCACACATTAAGGGGTACACAAGAAAAAAAAATTACTACCCCACTTCATGTGTAGGGGAGCAACGTAAAAAAAAATATTTTTCAAAATTTTACTTCACCACTTTGTCGGCGTGATTAATATGTATGTATATCCATGCCAAATTACAGCTTTCTAGTACTAAGAGTCTATGAGCTAGACTGGGGTCAGACAGACAGACAGACGGACATGGCGAAACTATAAGGGTTCCTCGTTGACTACGGAACCCTAAAAAGAATACGAAAAATGTGAATAAATGAAATCGCCTCAGCTAGTTAAATTGAACGCTTTTTATTCTACTCGCGGTTATGGAACGTGTCTAATGCTGGTTAAAGGCCTCCATCATTGAAATCAAGCCATCGCTCCAACTGATGGGTGATGGCTTAATCACCACCCTTGCCAAATGCGGGTTGGTGATCACAAACCCGGGCTATCGAAAGAACGTAACACTTTTCTTAGCAATTCCCAAGTTCACAGACTATGTAACCGAGACTGTCAAAAAATAAAATATAACAAAAAAATATAAAAAATCCTTACTTCTCTTTGTAGTTCTTGGCGGTGTGCCACGCAGACGCCAAGATGGCGTTGACCACGAAGTCGACAGGCACCATATCAGCCACGGAATTTACATTCATGTACATAGTTCGCAGGACCTGAAATGTGAAAAAATAGCGCCATCTAGCGGTGAGTTAGTTCATGTACACAGGCCTGCACACTGTCAAATTTCCTTAATAGATTTTGAACTTTATTTAAATAGAATAACAGTTGAAAATTATTGACGACATTTGTCAGTTTTAAATAGGTTGATGTGCTGGCGTCTGTACAAAGTTCTTGGAACCAGCTGGAATATGAGGAAATTATTGATTTGTTGTCACCTAGCGCCATCTAGCGATAAGTAGATGTTGTAAATAATTCTTAGAGTCAGCGCGATTATGAGGAAATTGTTTTATTGCAATATAGCGCCATCTAGCGGTGAGTACCTCTATATACTTACATTTATATACTGTTTGCTTACGCGCGCATGACGCGCATGACGTCGGTAATATAAGTATTTAATTTACAATTGTATAACAAATTAAAGTTAAAAATTATGTCTTAGTAACAACACGTACAACATCTAGATCGGATTCACTTTGGATCTTTTCATTTTACCACACCTTTCTGTTTGTTACACGTAGTATAAAATTATTGTGACAATGGTACTGACCCCAGTCCCGATGCCAACGACAAGGCCCGTAGGTCCGTACGCGCTGTCCGTCCATCCACGCACCGGCTCCTCATACGTCGACACCACTACACAAATACATAACGAGCAGTCACAAATCAATTAATAAAAAATCGATGGCACAATTGCAACGCGACAGAATTTTAGAGCAAACTTTTAGTTCGTCAATCGCTTACTCGTTCGGGGCGCTATCGCAGTGAACGTTTCCCTAATATGTGTTTTAGTAGCGATAAACTGCCGGTCTGCGATTGTTAAGGTTAAGCAACTTTCGCAAAGGCCGGTCATCAGATGAGTCACCAAAAATTTACTATCTCAAGCTCCTCCATGCTTCGGCAGGCGCGTAAAGCTCTTGCCCCAGCGGGGACATAAAATGAGCTGATGATGATGAAGATGCGGAATTAGGATCAGGTGCACCAAACTTCAGTGTGAGACATACATCATCAGCTCACTTTTATGTCCCCACTGTTGGGGCACGAGCCTTCACTATGGATGGATAGGGAGAACGGGGCATAAACCACCACGCGGGCCCAGTGCGGATTGGTGGTTGTTAACGACTGCTGATGCGGCCGGGACCAACGGCTTTACGTGCCTTCCGAAGCACGGAGCAGCTCGAGATGAAACATTTTTGGTCAGCCACCTGATGACCGGCCTTTGCGAAAGTTGCTTATGATATAATAGCTGATGATGATATAATATAACAAGCACGCTCACTAAAAGTGTATGTACGTGGCTCTTAAGTTGAATCATACGATGAACCTACTCACCAACGGAAGGTCTCACGATGCAGATGGGAAGACCCTCTCCGTTCTTTCGCACAGCTTCCTCGGCGACAGCTTTCGTCAGACAATACGTGTTCGGGCGTTTACCCAGCAGTCTGGAAGTCAATAAGACAATTGGTTTTGAGATAAGTAAGTTCTAGTATAACACTGAGTGACTATACACCGTGCTTTTTTAACCGTCTAAGACCCGCGAAGAGGTTTAACAGACTATGAAACTGAACAACTATCCCTAAGAAACATAGGTCAAAAGACGAGATTTTCATGGTCTGATCAACACACTAGCTCAGAGACGTCAATTAAGTTTTAATGACAATTAAGTCTCTTGCTGTCACTTTCTTATGTATAGTGCTAAATAGAGAAGGAAAGACATTTAATTGTCATTAAAACTTAGTAAACGTCTCTGAGTACCTACGGCAGTAAGACGGTTAAAAAAACGAGCGAGCCTTACAGTAGTCGCATATGATGTGTGACATTTGACATCTCACCTTAGTAATAAGCAATTTTAACATTATATTCGGAAAAAATGGGTCAGGTATTACATCATTTTATAACTACAAAATAAATGCAGTGAATACTCATTAGAAGACAATTTGATATATCAAAATGACCTTTGATAGTCAAATGACACAATATGTCATGTTCATAATATCAACTGAAAATTTACAAAATGGCGCGCGCTTGCGCGCTTTCTCGACTTCCTGTCACACTGTTACACCTACTTCCGTCACATGTCACGAAATCACTCCCACAAATTGTATTATATAGAAAGCGAGCGGAAAGATGTTACACATCAAAAAGAACGGTGTACGTGAGTTTCATAATGGAGAACTATTGTTCGACCGTAACCCATCTTTTTATATATGTGTATAAATCTTCTATGCGTGTGTATGTTATTGAACTCATTCTAAACGGCTGGACCGATTTCGATGATTTTTTTGTGTGTGTTCAAGTTCGTTCGAGAATGGTTTAGATTTACAATTGGACCTGGTAGGTGGCGCTGCTATAGGGGTCCATCATGGGATGGGGTAATCTTAAGCGGACGAATGATTTGTTTGTTTTGTTGTCACGCAAACTGTCAAAGCGTTAGGTAGTCCGCCGGTCAGCTAGTTTTGTTATAAAATATAATAAAGATACAGCACGATATAACCAAATGAGAAGAGGGTAAGTTTAATTGTACCGCCCTCGAGCAACTCACCTACAGACCCTTTGACGGACACGAATTTCCGCTCGTAACAGTTCAGGCGCAGAGCCATTTTTATTCTTTTTTTAAATTACTTTACGGGTAAGCACTTCGGCTTCATCTCATCTGATGTTAAGTGATGATAAGGCCTAATGTAATGATATTTTTTTATATTTACGAGTAAGCACATTGTTTTCATCTCATCTGATGTTAAGTAGAAGACCAACGACGGAAACGCACTTCACCCGGGATCCTCAACTACTGAGGCACTTGCTATCTTATCCCTAGCTGCCGGAACACAACAATGCTACAAACATTGATGTTATGGCGACATATTTAGATAAGATGGTGGTAGCTAGCCAGGCGGACAAACAAGCCCCACCATCAACCAAGCCGAGTACACAAACATGTACCCCCCGCTGGGAATCGAACCTCGACCTCGAATCGAAAATGGACCTCTTGGTTTAAACAGGTGGTCTTAACCACTAGACCACAGAGGCGGTAAAACCTTCTGCAGTCTCCATAATTTGTGACAAAGGGTCTTACAAAATTGTATTGTCTATTTTCACCGCTAGATGGCGGTGTAACTCGAACATCTGTCTGAAGTCATGATTTTAGCGGCCGTTAAATTTACTTACGTCGGTAAGATGGCTTCCACCAGATCCTCATTCAGGTCTGAGACAGCTTCCAGGGCCTCCACCGACATGGGGGGCTCGTAAAATCTGGAAAAGGCATGCACTTTGTAGTGGATTCATCTTTGCTACAATTTTAAAGTGTTTTGAGTTGATTGCATACATGTGTCAAAAATATTTGTTGGTTTCATAGCAAATCACAATTTCTCCTATAGTAGGGTAATAGCACAAGTGTTCGACAGTTTAGATTAGTTTTCGACACACATTTTTCGTAGCAAAAAAACAACATTGGTTGATATTTAAGTTTTTTTTTGTTTCAAATGCCTGTGGAGTTATTTATTGCGCCCATTCTCCTCCACAGCTAAAAAATAGACGCCCTGAATGGGTAGTAGGTAAAAAATGTATGGACGATTCAAAAACACTGATCGTAAGTTTATTTGAATAAAAAAAATTGACTTTTACTTTGACTTTGACTTTGACTTTACGAGATGAGCTAGAAAGCAGGTAGTCGGTACCTATTCAATTGTTACGAAAGACTAAAATCAGTTGCTGACAGTTCCTATTGTTAATGATTAGAGAGAAAACAACGATCACAGGGTCCTGTCGAACCCTGGGTGCCACTACCTGCCTGAAGCGTTTCCACCTATATAAAAAAGCAAAAGAGTTCAAAAGTGTATACAACTTACTTCTCCTCAACATATTTGACGTGCGTGTTAGCGAAGGCCGTTGACACGTGGGTAATGGCCTTCAAGTTGCGGCACTCCTTGGCCAGCTTTAGCACCTCCCTTGTGCCCCTGACGTTGATTGCGGTCGACACTGACAGTTTCTCGTCGAACTTCACAGTGGCAGCCGCATTGATTATGACCGTTGTCTGAAATTGAAACAGCGCCATCTATTGTCGGGTAGCAAAACTGATTACGAATACCTAACTTTTGAATTTTCTATCTACCTATCTTCAACCAAGTTGATGAATTAAACTGGAGTAATTAATATGTTTATGTAAACTAATAGTATTCTTAAACTCTGTGAAGCTTAAATTTATTTTTTTCACTTAAGTAAATAAAAAAAATAACACAAAAATTGCACTTACTTTCCCCTGATAACTTATACTACATTTTATAACTTAGACATCTAACAATAGGAAATAAAATAAAAATAAATTATGGTTATTATGATTGATTATGAAATCCGCAGCTATTTTGTATAGGGCCATAGGATTGAGTTTATACAGCAAGATTTTAAGCCCATTCTGAACATATATTGCGGTTATGACAAAACATTTCATTTAATCAAAAAAATTGGCGCAGCAGAAGTTAGTCTTTAAAAATATACAGAGCAGGGGCCCGACTGCCTAACGGATCGCTTTGGCTACGTGTATTGTTTATGACGTCATCTCGTAATTTCGTACCCCCTATGAAATCAATATCGAAAGCTATAGGGTATAGCGTTCGATATATGCCTATACGTATTAGCTAGATGACAAGATGACGTCATAAACTATACACGTAGCCAAAGCGATCGGTTAGGCGGTCGGGGGGCGGGTCCGCATTAAAAACGATCAGACATCATACAGACGTCCTCACATCAACCTATCCGAAACTGACAAATTTCTTTAACAAGTGTTCAACCACATGCCATTTGCATAAAGTTCAAAGTCTGTTAAGGAAATTTGTCAATTTGTGGTAATCTGACGTGCAGACATGTGTACAACTCGCAAGCAAACAAAAATGTTGGTATGCCAAAATTGTTTACACAAAAAAAGATTTGAAGATTCCTAAAACAGTTTGTATGTTCCTCTGTACATTATGAGGTATTTCAGACTTCTTCATTCTGTCCCAGTTAAAAAAAAAACACTCTAAGTATAGTTCGTTATTATACTGTCCTACTCACTTTGCTACTGACGGTTCTCCTGTCCTCGTCGCTCATGCCAAGTCCCGGAAGCTCCATATCCCCGAGGATAGGAACAACCTTGTGTATGCCTTTAGGGTTCTCTTCGTGAGCCTTTTGGAACAGCTGAAATACAAATGAACAGTCAGAGAGAATACAGTCTTGTTCTTGAAAACTACAGGTCCCATTTTTAAACAGGGTATAAAAATTGGATCGATAACAACCAGCTCTTTTTATGTCCTAACTGCTGGAGCACGAGCCCTCCTTATGGATGGATAGGGAGAATGGGCCATAAACCACCACGCGGGCCCAGGGCGGATTGGTGGTTGTTAACGACTGCTAATGCAGTCGGGACCAACGACTTTACATGCCTTCAGAAGCATGGGGGAGCTCGCGATGATTAATTTTAGTTTACCCATCCGATGATTGACCTTTGCGAAAGTTTATTTAACCTTTGCACCGAGCGATAGCGCCATTGAGCTCGAAAATAAAGTAGGCTGTCGAGAGCGAATTTTCTTTGCCATATCATCACAAAATATGATTTGATTGCCAAAACTTTTATCTCGGAACCATCAGATTATCGGGTATAGGGCCGAGCGTTTTGCCAGTCCGCTATTATGAGACGTTAATAAGTATTCTTATTTAAATTTGTGTTGATTAAAATGCCTCGTAAAAGAGTTACTTGATAGTTCTGGCCATTGCGCTTCAATGGGACAGCAAAGATTCTCGACCAGGGCCCCGACCGCCTAGCCGATTGCTTTGGCTACGTGTATAGTTTATGACGTCATTTTGTCATCTAGCTAATAGGTGTAGGAATATATCGATAGCTATAGCCTATAGCTTTCGATATTGCTTTCATAGGCGGTATGAAATGACAAGATGAAGTCATAAACTAAACACGTAGCCAAAGCAATCGGTTAGGCGGTCGGGGGGCGGGTCCAAACGCCTTAGAAAATCTAGTAGGTAGCCGTCACGTTAGCGTGATGGCATCCCCTTTAGAAACCCTCTGAGGACGTTTCGGTCACATATGGGTTGAAGAACCCTTTAAGTTTCTTACCTGCAACTAAAAGTTCAGTAACGCAGTAGAGGCCATAAAAGTCGTACATTTTTTACAAAGCGACAGCAGAGGCTTAGATGAAACTAATTGTTTTTATATACGCCTCGGTGGCCGAGTTGCTAAGCGCTCGGCCCGACACTTCAAGGTCCCGGGTTCAATTCCCAGGTCGGGCAAAGTGTGTTTCGGATTTTTCGTCGCATAGCCCGGGTATACCTGCATTTGGCAAGCATGGTGATTAAGCGTTAACCATCAATTGTAGTGATGACTTGATAGACAGCTATAAGCTTATTATACTCACAAATTCGTCCAGCATTTCGTGGAGTCTGGCCCTGGCGTCTTTCCCCTTCTTATTTCTTATCAGTACGTATATTGTGTCAATGTCGCCGCACGACCTTAAAAGCTTCTCGATCAAAACTGAAACAAGTACTGCCACTTGACAACAGATGGCGTTGGTAGTACACGCGCCAGCCATCAGACTATCACAAACTGTCAAATTAGTCAATAGACTTTGAACTTCATGTAAATGGGATATAATTGAATATTGATTGAAGAAATTTTACATGAAATGGTTCAACGCCAAGCCTGATAATATCGGACAACTCATTGTCGTTCCCAATCTATCTGAATCTATCCGAGAGACTATCTATCTATTGATCTGATCAGACTATCTATCTGAATATATCGGAATCTATCTGGCAGATGATATTTGTTATTTGCGATTTATGATTTATCGTGGATTGGGCACGAAAATGAGTTATCCGATTTTCAAACTTTGGTGTTTGTTGAAAGGGATTAAACTCTTCTATGCAAAAATTTTAATGTGTATTCTTTGTAATTCATTTGTGAAACGTCGGGTATAAGAAGACATGCCTAATCTAAGATACTGAGATAGTTAAGCGTTGCTTACATCCCGGTTAAAACATTTAAAATGAAACGCGACATATTTTTTTTCCATTCAGATGAAGTGTTGAAGAAAACAAATTGAACTTTAAAGTACTTATTTTAAAATGAACTGATTTGTGAAACGTCATGGAATGAAATAAACAGGCTTTGATTAAATACGTACATACCTAGGGTAGGTAGGTACTTACATTTAAAAGTGACTGGAATTGTATCCGATTAACAAATTGTTTTCAGTGTGCGTATTTTACATTGTAGGTACAAGTAATATAGGTAAATTACTTACAAAATGTAAGCTACAGTAGTCATATAATAAAGTCATCAGTGTCACTGACCTCTTGTTACAAGTCCCGCTTCCTGTCCCTCGCTAGTAATCCTTAAGTTAATAATTGATTAGATCATTGCTGATTAATATCTTAATTTTAATTGATTATTGTTATTTGATCAGTAAGTAAATGAAATATGTTGCTAATTATCGATACTTAAAATGTTTGTTAATCTTATTCTAATTTTCACTTCCGTTCCGTACAATATATTATGTTTTATTAAGACCCTAAAATCCTTTTCACTACTTTTAATACTCTAGTAATTGAAGCAATCATTTAGAAAACCTATTTGTATTAAATTTGTACAGTATTATTAATTTGATTGAATTACGTTGGAATGTATAAAAGACGGCGTCGTCCATTTTGAACTTTGATTATTATAACGGCCTTCGAGCTGACAACAACACTTACGTCGTATTATTTTTCCACTTTGAGCTGCCCCCTTTTACACTCTACACTTTTCTCCCCCGTCATGACTTACGCTAGCGTAGTTTTCGCGCACTCCGCGCCCTCCTATTTGTATCGATTACAAACCCTCCAAAACCGCTTCATGCGTGGTGCCACGGGTTGCCCGTGGTACTATCGCAATGTAGATCTCCACCGCGATCTTGATCTTCCCACTATCAAAGGTTTTATCAAGGACGTTTCCATACGTTACTTTGATAACGCCCCCCACCACCCTAACCCGCTTGTTGTGACAAATCAGCTTAATGACCTACTACTGGGCTCAGACTTAGGACAAAAAAAATATTGGAAGACGAGTGTGACTTAAGTCGCATGCGACAACACAATGCCATACGTGCGATTCAAAAATAGATTCCCTGGGCCTGGGTGCCTAGTGCTGGTTTCATTCGCCGTTCGATCACTATAGCGAAAACGACAATTTGTATAGCCTTTTAACTCCTTTCGTATGTCGCCAGGAGGCGCTGCTTCAATGCCATACTAATTTTCGTTTTCGTAAACGTAATCGAATGAATACGGATTAAATTTTAAAATTTAACAAAACTCACGCTAGGCACTCAGCTGTCTTTGTGTTTTTGTGTTTTTTTTCTTACGATAGGTACAAAATTAAATGATTATTACATGAAACAGAGTTGGTCCACATTAAAAAAGATTTTGATAAATTTTACTAATTTTTATATACAACTCACACTTGACCAAAAGATTTGGTATGCCAAAATTACTCAGAAACTTTAAAAAAAATACCATAAACCCTTGTTTTTACTAAATTCAATGATTAGAACCAACAACCCTTTAAAGTTTATCGACAATGTAATAGGTATTTAACCATGTACTAATACTTGTATACTTATTCTCTTCTCTACCAATAAAGGGAAAACGTTTGTGACTTTCTTTGTTTGTTTGTTTGTATGTCGGGGCTTATCTCTGGAACTACCGGTCAAATTCTAAAAATACTTTCATTGATATAAATGCTACATTTGTTGCGGGTAACTTAAGCTATATTTTTATATTAAAAAGAGTTCTTTTACGTCTAAAAACCACGCGGACGAAGTCCGAAGTTGCAAGCAAAGTGCTATAATTTTAGATACGAATCTACTGTAACAAAAGAGGTCGAATATCTCAACATAGAGTCTCTTTAGAAGGTGTATAGTAATTTCGCCTAAACGTGCACCGGGTTCCGTGGTGTAGTGGTTATCACATCTGCTTTACACGCAGAAGGCCGCCAGTTCAATCCTGGCCGGAATCATAGTTTTTGAATAAACAAGTTGTAATATTTTATTTTACTTTATTTTTGTTTATTTGGAATAACAAACAATTACAAAATGTGTCTTCTACCACAGCTTAAAATATAGATTGTCACTCATTTTGTAACCAACGACTTTAATCACAGAAACTTATGTAGTTTTAAAAATATTTTATTAAACACTTTATATATTTTATTTCTTTTTTTTATTTTATAATACTACTAGTTCGTCCGCTTGAGAAAACCCATACCTATGATGGACCCTATGGCACCGCCACCAACCGGGTCCAATTGTGTTTTCAGGAACCAATTGAAATATACAAGCAACATTGAATTTTGAATTTTTTATAATGTGTACATTATAAAAATATTTTTAGGGCTCTGTAGTGGCTACCGAAGTATTGCAGCGCATCAGGGCATGTTTGCAGACGCCAAAGTAGATGACTTCGCCTTCGCTACAATTATGCGAAAAAAGGCTGCCTCGATGTTGCTACGAGCTCAGGGGAGCGCAAAGATGATAAAGATGATTGGTGACCGGATAGACTCGTCATATTTTGGGCGGTTCACTGAACAACATGTTTTCGAACGTGTATATCAGTAAACCGACCAATTAATTATTTTAATTTTAATTTAATATTGTATTGTTGTTATTAATTAGCATAGTTTTAAGTTTCAATTGTTACTAAGGATCCAATGCATTGATTGCATTGGATTGCAAACGCAATAAATGATTTTATTATTATTATTCTCTATATTAAATATTTCAAGAATTTTTTTTACAATATTTTATATAAAAACATATTTACAATATAAAATATTATAAAAAACTTAACCTAGGTTGCCACCGGCAGCGGGGATAGACCCAAGCTATCGTTGTTTAGGACTGCAGAGTGAGGAACCTCCTGACAATACGTACCGTGTCAAGGAGTACTGCCTTTTGCATCTGACCCTTGACCCAACCTTTCAGCGAGAGCCTCTCTAGGTGTTGATCGAGGCTCTTGGCTAAAGGGCCGTTTGCCGAAACGACTATTGATACAATAATGGTTGAATCCACATCCCACATGGCGGTAACCTCGTGAGCCGAGTCAAGGTCAAATTCGCAAACCACGTCGGTTTCTATACGCATGTTCCGGTAGCGGTTACGGCTAGCCGCCACCCGGTCAGCCGCAACTGCAACCGCATCTTGCTGCCAGCCGGACGAGCAGCCGCAGTGCGGCTAACCGGACAGTGAGCGCGAGCCCTAAGATTTGCCATTTTGTCTAAACAATATAATAACAATATAATAACAACAAGTGTACAAATATATTTGTACACTTCATCTAAGGTGGAAATAAAAAAATGTAGTGGAATAAACAATTTTTATCATTGTAATACATACATCTCACAAACAAATAAATCTGTTCCGATTCTGAAAATAAAAAAAACAGCTCCTGGTAATTCCCATCAGGACCAAAAGCTAAATTTAACAAACCTATTATTATCTCTAATCGTATTAAAATGTTTTTGTTTTGTTTAACGCAAATTTTGTTGCGATACAAATTACAAAAACACAATGTTCTCTCAATTGGAAGAGCACCTGACCCGGTATGTCAGAAGGGTGCAGGTTCAAATCCTGCTCGTGGAATTTTTTTCAACATTGTGTTTTTGTAATTAAAGTACTTATTTAAGGTAAACTAGTATTGGTATGTTCATACTCGTACAAGTAACTACCTATCACTTTGATTGTATTTGTTCACGGCTGCACATTAGACTTCCACAAACTGATAAATTTCGTCAATAGACTTTGAACTTTATGTAGGATGGCATATGGTTAAACATGGCATATGATAGATCGATGTGCTGTCTTAGGCAGGCATCTATCTTTACCTCAGTTGGCATATACGAGTATAAAACTGTGAAATCAAATAAACTTTACTATGAAAGTAAACGGTTTGAATACAAACCGCGTTGGCACGGGCATGGAATATAAATCGTTTTTAATAAGCGGTCCGTGCTGGGTTGTCAACTTCTTTTACAAGATATAAAGTAAGTGTTTTTTATATATTTTAGCGTTTTTATTAACGCTTAAATATACTTAAGTAAAATTTAAACACTGAAAAAAGACGACAACCTCAGGCGGGAATCGAACCACGCACCTTCCGCATTCCGGGCGGCTGCAATGTTGACTAAAAAACATAAGCATCAAGCACTGAAAAATTTCGACGGGTGAAAGCCAGACCTCGGTAGCCAAGTGGTTAAGGCAGCCGCCCGGAATGCGGAAGGTGCGTGGTTCGATTCCCGCCTGAGGTTGTCGTCTTTTTTTCAGTGTTTAAATTTTACTTAAGATATAAAGTAATATTATGGTCGCAGAAGGAACATAAACCGTCTTCATCAGCTCATTTTATGTCCCCACTGCTAGGGACAGCTGCTGCAGCCTTCCCTATGAATGGATAGGGAGAACGGGCCGTAAACTACCACGCGGGCCCCGTGCCGTTTGGTGGTTGTTAACGACTGCTAATGCAGCCGGAACCGACGGCTTTACGCGCCTTCCGAAGCACGGAGGAGCTCGAGATGATAAATGTTTGGTCACCCATCCTATGACCGGCCTTTGCGATAGTTGCTTAGCTTTTGCTACGCAGACCGGGCGCGTTAACTAAAATTGTTTTTATTCAAAAATAGTTTTTTTATAAAAATCTGTTATTTTCTTGTTCATTTTGTTTTTTAAGCCATTTCACATTTCTGTACAAACAAACTTCAAAGCTATTATATCTTTTGAAACCAATAAGTCGAACGAAAAAATAACAATAATAATCCGTTAAATTCAGTTAACCAATGATCAATAAAATAAAGTAAGAATAAAATGTTTTTGTTTTGTTTATATAATTTTAACGCAATAAGTAAGAATAAGTTTACTCAAAATAAAATAAAATTTTATTTAAATAATACTACAAAAAAAATAAAATTAAATAGGAAAACAAATTAAAATTGCACCTAATGAAACTTTCTATGCTGTAAAGAAATACAGCGATATAACAGACATTAATCAAATGATCTTCATAAATTGGACTATCGCATTAATTCAGTAATGCCAACTTTTCTAAAGATATGAAAAAAAGACAGAATATATTTTTTTTCAAATTGTATTTTGTTTGCAACAAAAGCGTATTATTACATATAATATTTTTTAAAGATTTAATTTTATTGGCATGATTTCTGTGTTAACCCTAACATTGAGATTGTCATTAGTATCGAGTTATAGCTTAGAAAGAATTAAGAGGTAACGAGCTTTTCACGCAAAATAAAAGAGACGCATAACAAAAACAGTGCTTTATTAAATAAATAAACTTAGTGCATAGAGCACCACCATATTTAAAATGAAAATAAATAAGAAAAAAATAACCCAATAAAATGATTATGGAAAAACAATAATAAAAATAAAAATTAATTTTAAAGAATTACTTTTTCTACGACGCGACTGGCCTTTAAACTTATTCGTCCATCTGAAAGAGAAATAATAATCATTTAAAATTTAAAAAAAATATAACGTAAGTTAACAAATAACTTTGATAGGATAATTAAATTTTTAAAATTTTAACACTGTTGTAAGAATTCTAAATTGAATACTTTTTCCGTAATGCGAGATAAAAATTAATGGACAAGAATGTGATTAGCCTATATACTGTCCCACTGCTGGGCAAGGGACTCCGTCATTGAGATCAAGCCATCGCTACAATAGAATCACCGCGCCTCGGAAAAAATTGCTTAAAAGAATATAGTTATTTTGTAGAAAAGATGGCGGAAAAGAAAGAATGAAGCCTACGAGTTTCTTGCCAGCTGTTCTCGGTCGAAGGCTCTCCCAAAATCCGAACTGGTAGTGGATTCAATTCCTAGTTGATACAACATTTTTGTTTTGTTTAGTTTACTATTATTTGGAACTAAAAGAATAAAAAAAAATAGAAAGATAAATAGCACCAATACATCAGCTGCGCGTAAATATCAACAAATACTCGTGTGATACATACCTGCTTTCCAGTATGTCTTCCATCCACCATTATCAGTTCCACAGAAAGCCGACCACAAAAAAAATGGTTTTTCACACACAACACACACACAAACGGTAAACTAAAAACAAAAACCCACAACAACACACAACCTCGAACACCATCAAACCATGCAAATGTTGAAATAGAACACATTTATACGGATATACTCGCGTTTACAGAATGTTGAGTGCGAATACAAAATATGGTGACCGCAGAAAGTAATCTTCATACAGGCGCGCTCGGGCAACGCACGCATAGACAACCTCTCACGGACAAGGAATCTCGCAACAGCTGCGGCGAGAAACTATAAGTGTTCCTCACTCAAGCTGTGTGAAACGAAGCACCGTCAGAGGTTTCTAGAGGGAACGGCGTCACGCACTAGTGCGTGTCCCCGTGCCCTACTAGATTCTCCGAGGGGTTCGGATCGGATCGGACGCAACAGCTGCTCTTGGACTGTTCCGAGATTCTGTGTCTGTGAGAAGTTGTACATGTGTGCGTTGCTCGAGCGCGTTTGTATGAAGCTTACCTTCGTCTCCTTATTTTATGGTGCGAGTTTCATTCATAACTCGATCACGTTAACGAAAACGAGTATTGTATGACAAAACTGTCATGTCGCAGCTTCGTTGCCAGCGAATTCTCGATATTAATAACTAATGTGAAATTTCAGCAGAGTTCTTCTAGTAACAACAGTGTTGTGAGACTCCATTTTAAACTCAATCTGCCGTACAATTGTACCTTTACTAACTACTTATAATAAAATAAATATTACTTGAGAATGACTTAATGCTAAACGCGAACCCATTAGTTAACATATAATAATAATAATAACTAGTGGTCGCCCAGTGGTCGAAATTCAACCGTAATTTTATTTAGGCTGCACGGATTGTATCCTAAGCTATGAAATATTAAAAAAGATAGAATGTGAGTTTGGATATTGGCATTGACATATTTCGGCCGCTCCTCTTCCATTTTTGAAATTTTTGAAAAATGTATATTATGCATGTGTGTCAAATACATGGTAGCGTGTGTAATGTTTGTTTTATTGATTTAATGTATTTTTTATGCATAACTTTAAAAAAATATTATAATCCTTATATATATATAAACTATAAGTGTGCGAAATTTAATACTCCTCCGTCCGCGCAATTTTCGTAAAAAGGGGTACAAAGTTTTTGCTTCTCGTATTAATATATAGATTAATGTTTAGATAATAACGAGTAATGTCTTCTACCGATCCCACACAAATCGTAGTCGACTTAAACTCTATTGTATATAAAAAAAGTCGTTGCGCAAATACGCAAAGTTTATCATTATAAATATTTAATGAAGAGTGTGTAGATACCTCATTCGTTTACTACTTTTTTTAAACAGCCTTTAATTCAATAACGTATATTTTCGCCTCCGATCCGATCAGAAATCAGCGAATCTAGCAGGGGACAAGAAAACGCAAGTAAGCGTGATGCCATCTCCTCTAGATACCCTCTGAGAATGTTCCACACGACTCGAGGAACCCTTTAACCTTCACCGATTTAGGCCCCTCCAGAATACCAGGGTTGCAGCGGCTCCAGGTCGCTGTAGCACGCGCTGAGGCTCTCCCCGCCCGATCCTCTAAATGACAGCACACATTTACAGAATACACTAAACATGCACACCAGTTTAGGCCCAAGACACCGTACTCGTAGAACAAGGGTACGAAGAACCGGTTCACACTCGCTCTACACCAGGTACAGACATGTACCTGGTCGGTTCTCTCCTCCTCCACGGCCCGGTCAACCCGAGCCGAGGTCCGTGCCTTTAGAGGCGCCCTCGGGTTGCTCCGCTCCCCGATCCGATCCGAACCCTTCGGAGAATCTAGTAGGGCACGGGGACGCGCACTTGTGCGCGATGCCGTTCCCTCTAGATAACCTCTGAAGGTGATTCGTTTCACACGGCTTGAGGGACCCTTTACGTTCCTCGCCGCCCCCAAAAAGCCCGGTGAAGCTGAAAATGCCGCAGCGGCAATCAGCAATCTCTCTCCAAAAAAAAAACGCGCTGAGGCTGGGGCCTAGTTGGTCACACTTTATCTTTTGTTTTTGCTTTGTATTGTTACTGTGAATATCGTGATATTTTGTAGTGTGTGCCAATAAATGTATTTCATTTCATTTTTCATTTTCATTTCTTTAAGTTTCTTGCCACTCCCACAACACCGTTCGGTAAAGCCTACAGCAATTCTCTCCAAAAAAACTGGTTGCTATGTACCATTTTTTCTGCCTATTTCTAATAACGATTATTAGCCAGCGTTACTTCATCAATCAACTATTATCAATACACTTTGGACATCCTAAAGAAATATCTACAAAAACATTTCATACGATGTCCATTTTAATTAATTTAAATGGTTATTTTGTATAAAAAAGGTGTTAAGTCAAACATTCCTAATAGTAAAGTTTGGCATAATAGTTTTTTTATGTCCGTTTTTTAATGTCATTATTAGGGATTTTACCAGTAATTGACTATGTTATCAAGTTCATAACAATGTGTGCGCTTTATTGACTTTAAATAGGACATCTTTTATTCATAGGTAATTTAATGAACATAAGTTTTTTTTTTCTTGTTTTAATTTTAAGTTATATCTATGTTTCTTTGTGTACCTTTTAAAAATTGTGAATATAACTGTCCCTTTAGTTTTAAAAAAACTTTGTGTTGTTCTTTTTTAAATACTTACGTATATAGTACTAAAATTAACAATAAAATATAGGTTTTATGGTGTTGTTCTTTCTATGACAAATTCACTGTTATAATTGTTTTAATTGTATACAATCTTCTAATTCATGTACAGTGTATTTTAATTTTAATTTCCCTATATTATTTTTAATTCATCATCTTTGTATTATAATTTTATATATAAAATTCAATTTAATGATAATTTGTATTGATTGATTGATGCTACACTAACTAAAACATTACTTTCGCTTTGATAAAATTATAATTTAAGGTAATGAAAATAAATAAAAATAAAATTTATCTTTCAAAAGACAACCAAATGACACCAGTGTTCGATAAGAACCAGTTATCGACACCTTTTCCTTTAATAATTAAAAATAGGAGTCATCAACAGATTTTTCACTTTATCGACAATTAGATGCAGACCACCTGCTTTCTACATTCAGTAAAATTTCGAAGAAAACAAAACTGATGTCGATAACTGGGTTATGATGTCGAAAACGGGTGTCACTAAGTTATATACCCAAAAAACAAGCGAAGCGAACTCACCTTTCCCCAGAAAACCCGTTCCCCCTGTCAAAAACACAGTTTGCTCCTTATAAAACCGCTGGATCTCCGAACTTCCACATTTACCCTTTGTCAATCTCTTCCTTTCCTCCTCCTTCGCGTCTATCTTATCTTCCTCTGCATAGTAATTGTCCAGATGGTTGGCCGACACGAACTCGTGGTCTTCGGAGAAGTCAAGGATGGTAGCTGTCGGGTTCATCGCTTGATTCTCCACGTCTGCTATGCGGACTGAGTTCTCGAGCTCCTGAAATAGGGCATTCGTCATCATCATCAGTCCTATGTCCCCATTGCTGGGGCACGAGCCTTCCCTATGGATGGAAACACCACAGGGAGAACAGGCTACAAACCACTACGCGGGCCCAGTGCGTTAAATCCTTATAACTTAAGTTAGATATTACAAAAACACAATGTTGAAAAAATTTCCACGAGCAGGATTTGAACCTGCACCCTTCTGACATACCGGGTCAGGTGCTCTTCCAATTGAGCTGGTTGATTAATTGAGGTGCAGGTTCAAATCCTGCTCGTGGAAATTTTTTCAACATTGTGTTTTTGTAGTTTGTTTCGCAACAAAATTTGCGTTAAAATTATAAAAACAAAACAAAAACATTTCAAGTTAGATAGATAGATAGATAGATAGATAGATAGATAGATAAATACTTTATTGCTCACACAGCTTAGCTTAGTACTTCAACCATCTTATGGTCCCCAGCAGTGGGGGACATAAAACGATCTGGTGATAATGAACCAAGGTGACATACGATTTAATTTTTTTTTGCCGAGCGGAGTCCTAGTATTTTAGTTTTAAGTAGATCAGTTTTACTGTTGGAACCTACGCCCAACTGTGCTACTTCGAATAAACGTATTGATTTTTTTTATGTACTTATTGCTGCACTAAAGCTGAATTAAATAGTTATAAAATATAGTGAAATAATTAAATGCCCACCCTACCCAACCAGGAAGCGAACCTGGTCTTCCGCAATGCGGGCGGCTGCACTGACCATTATGCTACCGGGAAGGTTAGGAGGTTAGAAAGTTAGGTTAGGACCCTAACACTGACGTAAGCACTGAATTTTTTTACTACTTTAATTTTGAATGATTTTTAGACCCAATTTCAATTCCTGGCTAGGTCGAGTGGGCATATATTTTTTTCACTATCTAGATATATAAAAATCAATTGCTGTTTGTTTGTCTCGCTAAACTCGAGAATGGCTGGATCGATTTGGCTAATTTGGATTTTGAAATATTTGTGGATGATCAGAGAAGGTTTAAGCGGTGGGAAACATAAATAATAAGTAACGGAAAATAATAAAAACGACAATTTAATTTTCCAATACAAAATGATTTTATTATTTTGTTGTCATGGAAACTGTCAAAGCGGTATCAAGTCCGCTGGGTCCACTAGTCTTTATATATATTAAATCTTCTGTGCGTGTGTATGTTATTGAAGTTCTTCTAAACGGCTGGACCGATTGGACTCGAGAATGGTTTAGATTTACAGTTGGACCCGGTAGGAGGCGCTGCTGTAGAGTCCATCATGGGATACGGGTGTTCATAAGCGGACACATTATTTGTTTGTTTTGTTGTCACGGAAACAGTCATCGTTTTGTTTATTTTGTTGTCAAGAAAACTGTCAAAGCGGTACGAACCCGCCGGTCAGCAGGTATTTTATAATTAATTATTTACATAACGTATTGAATTTGAATTTGACCTGAGTACAAGAGGTAGGTACTGTACGAGCAAGCGCGTACAATATCTCATCAGCATTTATTAAATTGACCTAGTTTAATTCAAAATTCAAAATCATTTATTCAGTTTAGGCTACAAGTATGCCATGCCATGTCACTATGCCATCGGTTCGTAAGTCTACTCTGGGCGGGAGATCTTGTACTGAGAAGAACCGGCAAGAAACTCAGCAAGAGTCCAGCTCTTTTCACCCTTACAGCGTCGAAAATATTGGAAAATGCCCTATCATAGCAGGACACTTTCCTTTAAAAATAAACACAAAATTATAGAAGACAACCACAACATGTAAATAAAAAACAAAAATATCACAAAATAAAAAAAAAAATTCAAAGCATAATCAAAAAATAAAGCAAATTCATTAGCTATTTTCCATATAATTTCAGTTCGCAACCAGTAAGCAATCAAGTCACGCGTACTCGTAGCATTTTCATCCATTCATAGTTATTTCATAGTTTTATTCAAATATACATCTGTTTCACATTCTTTATCAGCTTATCATTTCTATCAGTGTCTCAGTTCTTAGTTCGACCCCGAACAGGTACCCTTTAAATCGGGGCAAAGTAAATTAAAAGAACAAAGAATTTAAACGGGGATTAACGCAATCTATAGTTCATTTCAACTAGGATGATCCCGGTGACAGTTCGATTTCGACAATTGTAGAGATGTCCTACAATGAAATAATTTCGATTGTTTCTGGTAATCGATAATACTATATATGGAAATGAAATCGATTTTACTATACTAACAATACTTTAAATATGATTTGTGTTTATGTATTATATTGAAAGTTTATTGTTCATAAATGCATTAAATGTATGTTTTACACAGTGTTATTCGGTAAAATGAAACAGAATTTGAAAATAGTAAATTTTTTATTCAGTAAGTATCTGAATAATCACTGTCAGAATCGCTTGAAGAGTCGCTATCGCCGACATTTATTATAAGTTGGTCTTTCCACCGATCTATTCTGACGTACCTCTCCCAGTCCTCTAATATAATATTTTTTGTCTTTTCGACTACTTTCGCCCAATTTTCACCAGTGACGTGTTGGCAGGCAGTTTCAAGTAACGTCAACATTTTGTTCGCTGTAAATGGAGGAGAGGTGTTGTTTTTTGCAGCAAATCCTGAAATAAAAATAATGCTGATTAATAAAAAAGTCCTTAGGAAGTGACAAATATGTAGCTTTCAAGTCCAAAACTGAAATAAAAATAATCCATTTTCTGGTTCCTGAAAATCTCACATTTTCCTGAATTATGTTTCCCTAGAAAGCTGAGAACTAAGATTATTGAAACTGAAACTGAAAACTCCTTTATTTATATAGGCTGCAAAGCCGCACTTACAAATAGTCAAGTAGAAAATACAATTAAATTAATAATTTTTAATTGTTATTAATAAATTAATTGTTAAACTTACCCTTAACTTGTGCCCAAATTAGTTCAATTGCATTGTACTGACAGTGGTACGGAGGCAATCTTAATACCCAGTGTCCATGCGCCTTGGCCATCTCGTCCAAATAATATGTGGGTGTCGGTGGTTTATGTTTTTTAAGTAATATTAAGAGTTTTTCTTTGATCATTGTCATGTCGGCGACCACGTTATTATTATTTAACCATTCCACTATAGTCGCTTTGTTGTTTTGTGACGTTGGTGGTTTATTCACTTGTCGAGAATGGTACTTCGCGTTGTCCAGTATTATAATACTAGGTTCTTTAAGATTTTCTAGTAGAGTCAAAAACCATCCTTCGAATTTTTCTGAGTTCATCTCTTCGTGATATTCGTTAGTCTTTTTAGATTTAAAAGCTAGAAGACAATTCGGTTTAAACCCATTTGAAGTTCCCGCGTGGCAAATTATTAATCTCTCACCTTTCCCCTCTGGTACCTTTGTGGAGGCGTGAGCAGTGTCATCTGTCCACATTTTACTGACGGTGTGATTGGCGTTCAGCCATGTCTCATCTAGAAAGACGACGTTGTCCCAATTTTTTATTTCTTTCGCGGATTCCAGAAATGTATATCTGGCGAGGGCAATATCTCCTCTCTCCATTATTATTTTCCTCTTGTTCACTTTTTTCCATTTGAAGCCAATTGTACTCATCACCCGCCATAAAGATGTCACACTGCCAGTGAATAACTCAGCCTCTTTTAATGATTTTGTCAATTTCGACAAACTGGGTAACTCACGCCTTTCATAATACCTATATATATGGTTTCTGATAGCTTCGACGTCAAAACTGTCCACATTTGTAGTTAGCTTATTCCGCCATCGCTTCTTCGGTGTTGATAAAGTATTTTCAGCCAGCCAGCCGGTGCCAGCTGCACCAAATTTTTCTTTTGTTATTCGTTTAACCGTGGCCGTCCCGATATCCAATGCTTCTGCGACTCGGGCGATAACATTTTCGATCGGCACCAGTGGGCCGCCATTTTGTCGCTCGCGCTCAAAGTAATCCCTCAAGCGAACGACCAATTCCCGAGATTGCGAGTTCAAAACAGTTTTTTTTGGCATTTTTCCGCTCGCATACAAGGCTGACGCACTGAAAAAATGTAGACTAATCTACATGTTCACATAAAAAAAGACTAACAAATTAATTAATACAGCTAGAATGAAAAATATAATGTTAAATTTAATTGATTAGTTATTGAATGTCAATTGAACTTCACTTGGTTTACTATCCCAACACTAGTATTTCTTTGTAATGAAATGACCTTGTGAAGGGGTACGTTTTTTTATTATATTGTTTTAAAGTTGTGATAAATGTGTGTTATGCGAGAGTTTATTGAGACAAACCTAATCTAAAGTAAAAATAGAATTATAAAAAGTAATTGTAGTATATTTAGTGATGGATTATATAAAAATATGTTATTTTGATGTAGTCAAATAAATTTATACGCTTTTACAAAGTCACGTCTTCGTTATTGATGACATCTGTCACAGGGATCATCCTAGTTGAAATGGACTATAATTAGTAATTTTGTCTCATTGGAATTTATTAAATTATTATTATATTGATACAATTTTGAATGTTATTAAATTAAATTAATCATACAAATTTATTTAAATTCAATTTACTGCAAATTGGAGTTATATTTAATTTTAAATTTCTTTTATGTATTATTTCCATTGTTTTCGTATCTGCTTGATTAGCTGTGTGTACACGTTTTCTGGATGTCGGTCTTGCTCTGTTCTATTGTAAATTGCTATTTTAAGCGAATGTTGACTATCATCTGTTGTGTACTCCATAAATAAATAAATAAATAAATAAATAAAATAAATAAAAACGGTACCATACCGGTGACCACGGCCGTTGGACATCGGTCGCAACGTCCGGGTATAAAGAAGGTATGATTCCTTTTTACTAATATACCCGTTTAAATTTTTTGTTTAATTAAAAAAATTTCTTACGTGCAAGTTATCTTGCAGCTCTCTGCTCAGACTCCTGATGTTTTCCAGCTCTCTGATCTGCTTATCTGTTGGCTTGCCATACAGGTCTATGTCCACCTGTAAAAAAAAAATTAATTAATAAATTAATCTATAAGAGAAAGTACTACCCGGGTAACCTTGGGGTCATAAAGCGGTTCTTTTTATATCTTACGGGTAAGCAGATGGCCTTAATTTCACCTGATGTTAAGTGATGATAAGGCCGAAGGTGGGAGCGCACTTCACCCAGAACCCTCAACTAGTGAGGCACTAAGGCACTATGGCTATCTTATCTCTAGCTGACAGAACACAACAAAATGCTGCAAACATTGATGTTATGACGACATATTTAGATAAGATGGTGGTAGTTAGCCAGGCGGGCAAACGAGCCGTACCACCCCGCTGGGAACCGAACCGAAGCGGTTATGAACGGGTATTTTATTAAATAATTAAAAAAAGTTCATCAATTCACTTGTAATGTTGAAATGACAACTGTATAGCGGAATTTTCCGCCACATTGTTGTGTCTCTACACCGGGTACAGACATGTACCTGGGCGTTTCTCCCCACCACCACGGCCTGGTCAACCTGAACCGAGACCCGAGCCTTTAGAGGCGCCCTCGAGTTGTTCCGCTCCCCAAACCGATCCGAACCCCTCGGAGAATCTAGTAGGGCACGGGGTGCCCACTAGTGCGTGACGCCGTTCCCTCTAGAAAACCTCCGAAGGTGATTCATTTCACACGGCTTGGGGAACCATTTCAATTTCTCGCCGCCCCCAAAAAAAGAAGTGCTTCGGTGCAACTTGCGAGTAGGTAAGGTGAGGACTGAGGACCGCTAGTGAGGTAGAATCTTGCTCCGCTAACTGTCCTCGCATCTGGGCTCTGCCCCTGCTTATGATCAGACATAACAGCCATTTGTCTTCATCATCATCGGCCTATCTTAGTCCACTGCTGGACATAGGCCTCCCCTAATGAGCGCCATAGCGCCCTGTCCTCAGCTTGACGCATCCAGCATCTGCCTGCAGTCTTTCGCAGGTCATCACCCCACCTGGCCGGAGGGCGTCCTACGCTACGTTTACCGAGTCGTGGTCTCCACTCAAGAACACGTTTACCCCAGCGGTTGTCGGTTCTTCGCCAGATATGGCCGGCCCACTGCCACTTGCAACTTGCTAATTCTTAGAGCTATGTCGATGACTTTGGTTCTCTGTCGGATGTATTCGTTACGAATCCTATATTTGTCTTGCAATCTATATAAAAAACCCAGCCCTGCGCCTGCGCCTCTGCGTCATATACACGCGTCTCGGTTTCACCGTCTGTATCTTTTGTTTAACTTCATTAATAAGTCCAATCTTAAAACACTGTAAGCTGGACATAATAATACTGTAGTAAGTAACATACCTCTTACGACCAATTTACCATTAGCTATACTATTGTTAGACTTAATTATAAGTGTTAATAAAATATTAACATAATATAAATATAAAAGAAAAATAGTAAATGTTACAAAAAGATAATATTCATATAAATAAATAAAATTAATGTTAAGTTTAGGATCTATAGATCAATGTCAAATTAGTTCCGTAGATCATCAACAGATGGCACTGTACCGAAGCTGAATCGCGCTATTAACATTTTTCACGGAATGTATAAGGCGAGAATTTGTATTTGATAATTTAGCTATCCAATAAACCTGTCGTGTACTAGTATTTGGTTTTTTATTCTATTTGCTAATACACTCGTTGCGACCTTGACCAGGGTTTAACACTATAGTTAAGTCTAGGTATGTACAATATAGAATATTAGATTTAGTTCTTTAAAAGTAGGAGGAATCGCTGCCGACTAAAGTACAGGTCTAACCTGGTTTAGAAAGCAGAAGCTCTCAATACTGTTTATGATTGTTCCTTTTTTCTTTTCTTTTATATACCTAATTAACATAATATGACTACTAAACTGTAACTGACTGGCTAACAGTAAACAGTAACCGACACCATGTTTTTTATGCAAATATAGTTGATTATTAACCAAGGGGATAAAGCAGTGTCTTCTGCCGCGGGTGACGATTTAAATCGCGAGCGTAACGAAGGACTCGAGGTTTACTCCCGAGCGCAGCGAGGGTGTTAAAAACTTAAATCACGAGCGAAGCGAGCGATTTAAGACGACTCCTGAGTGTAGCGAGGGATTTAAGTTCACCCAAGACTAAGACACCTTTATCACCGAGGAAAATACTCTACTTTTCGTACCATTTGCGAAAAAATTAACACAATAATAATATGAGATAAGCCTTTATTAAATATAATGACAATTAAAAGTAAAAGTTAACATTCGAAACATTGGTCCAATTATTGATAGAGAGAGTTACATTTTTGTTTGGTACATTTATTGTTGATGAGTTGATTTGAGTATTTATATACAAACTCAATGGTGTAAACACAGATGTAGGTCAGTATAAATTTCGGTAAGTATTCCAAATTTAAATCACATTCTCCCCCTAGAGGATGAATGAAATTCAGTACAATTTTCTTTCCCTGTTTTTAACAGATTAAAAATGACTATTGTTATGTTCGCTTTTTGTGGCATAGAATGTCACTTTTTTGAGCAAGTGGTACGAAAAAGATTATTACTATTATACTCTTTAATATAAAAACAATAAAACATTATAAAAACCTAATTCTAGAGTACCGCCAGCAGCGGGGCAGGGCCCAAGCTACCGGTGGTCAGGGCTGCAGAGTGAGGAACCTCCTGACAATACGTGCCGTGTCAAGGAGTACTGCTTTCTGAATCTGACCCTTGATCCAACCATCAAGCGAGAGCCTCTTAAGGTGTTGGTCGAGACTCTTCGCTACCAGACCGTTCGCAGACACAACTATCGGCACAATGATTGTCGAGTCAACATCCCAAATTATTATTATTATAACGACTGCATGATTATTGCAGTAATACTGATGCAAGAGCTCAAGGCAAGGCCTCTGAACTAGGTACCACCACACAATTACGAGACTTCAGAAGGTAAGCTTCATACAAACGCGCTCGAGCAACCCGCGCATAGACAACTTCTCGGACGCTCGGACTGTCCCAAGCTGTTCAGTCAGAGACCCATGTCCGTGAGAGGGTGCGTTTGTATGAAGCTTACATACATTTTGTGCCGGAAGATTAACCTGTCGTCTGCTGTGAATACAGACACAATACAATTATATGTTGTCTTGTTATATTTTTTTATTCATTAATATCTTTCCGCTCGCTTTCTATATATATAATTTGTGGGAGTGATTTCGTGAAATGTGACGGAAGTATGTGTAACAGTGCGACAGGAAGTCGAGGAAGCGCGCAAGCGCGCGCAATTTTGTAAATTTAAAATCCATACTATGAACATGACATATTATTATTATATGTGACATATTGTGGACTATCAAAGGTCATATTATGTTAAAATTGCTTATTACTAAGGTGAGATGTCAAATAGTACTCATCATATGCGACTGCTGCAAGGCTCGCTCGTTATTTTTTTATTCTATTCTAATTGTTTAGAGCATATCGAGGTGGTTCTTAAACTCTATCGTTATCTAAGACTTTCTACCTTTTCGCCCTTCCCCTGCGCCTCGACCCACTTCTCCATCTTCTCCCTCGTCATGTCCGTCGGGATCAGAGGCGACGTTTCCAACGAGTGGTTCATTGTTCTGCGAAAGAAGAGAAAAGTCTGTCATTATAATCGTTTTATCATAGTTAATGCTACTATAAATACACGAATTAACTTATATTTAAACATAATTTTAAATAATAAAAATAAAAAAAAGATCACGTTAAAAATATGAATATTTGTATGGCATTGCCTCCTTGTGACAAATGAGGAGAGTTATAATTTTTCCATAGATGAAAACAAGCATGCATGCGTATTCGAAGTTGAGTAAACAATGAATGAATCCTAATCAGAAATAATACGCAATAATTATAGTTATCACGCAATTTGCTTTGTCATACTTAGACGTCATGGGTTTTGCGTTTTTTTTGCAACGGTTCGGCGTAAGATAGGTACTTCCGATAGGTACTTAGGCATATTATAATCGATTACTGTAATAACAACTTTTTTTGTAACCATTGTATAATTCTACGAAGATTTAGGTTAAAAATAGGTGGTTAACAATTTTGTCTATGTCCAGCAGTGGGCGTGTGTAGGCTGATGATGATGATGAATCAAGTAATGGTGTTGAAATTGGGTTACGAAAATTAGTACCTTAAATTATAATTTTAATAAGATTAATTTGAATTACAAAAAAATATTCTTATTAAATAAACTAACAAACCTTACAAATAAACAAAAAATAAGGTCGGAATAGTTAATTAATTCATTTACTTAATTAATGGCTTCGTTTTTGGTACAATTGTACGGTAGGTAGAAATTAAAATTGAGTCTCACAACACGTGTTAATACGAGAAGAACTCGGGTGAAACATCGTCGGAATAGTTATTCCGTGTTTTGTTCCTGTCATGTAAACGTCATTTGAAATTGGAGTAAAAGAGACAAAACACGGAATAACTATTCGGAGCTTATTGTTTGTTTATTTATTTATAGTACACAACACAGATTATAGCTAAAACATGAATAGGGTATGTATTAATATATAAAGTATTTTGTTAAACTACAATCCAATAATGTGTGCACACATCAGGACTTAAATATGTAGACTATAAAGATGTGCTTTATTTTATATATAATTTAAACAAACAAACAAATTAAGTTTATTACTTATATAAAAACTAAGTTTTAGAGGAAGGTCTTAAGGAAACTTTATTTGTAGTGTTTATTTGTAAGGCACCTAAACTTTCGCGTTCCATTTTAGCTAATACTTTTCGACAGAAACACAATATTTTAAACACGTATTTAGCCATTGTTTAACTTTAAATACTTTAGCCCCTTATTCATAAAAATTATTTAAGCATATTTAGTTAAAATGTTTTTGTTTTGTTTATATAAATTTAACGCAAATTTTGTTGCGAAACAAAAACAATTTATAAATAGCTTGCCTACTTTTTAACTGATCTTTAGTATTTGTAAAAATATTATGATCAGATGTTAATGACGGTAGTTGTTGACATTGAATTGGCGCCTTTGGCTTTCAAAGTAAAAAAGTAAATAGTGTTAAATAGTTTCGGCGGGCTGGTTAGAACCACGATAGCTCAATTGGAAGAGCACCTGACCCGGTATGTCAGAAGGGTGCAGGTTCAAATCCTGTTCGTGGAAATTTTTTCAACATTTGTGTTTTTGTAACATATTAAGTTAATCATTGTTTTGTCTCTTTTTCTCAAATTCAAAATGACGTTTGTGTGACGCGTTGACAAAACAATATTTAACTAAATAATGCCTAAATAGTTTTTTATGAATAAGGGGGTTTGTTTTGTAGTAAGAGGGTAATAAGTTTATTTAACGTAATATATTTGATTAGTTGTTCGTTCTATAATATGTTTTAGTTGCAATACTAAGTGCATAATTGTCTCTTTCTAGGTCAAACATTTACCTACACTGACGTTTGGAGATCTGATTACAGATAACAACCATTAATTTATCATTATGATATGTTACCTAGATCCATTAGCCAAAGCTACATCTAAATGAGATAGGAAATCTGGAGTGGCAGTTGATTGATATGCATAATGAATAATCTGCTTACTCAGTCAGTTATTATTTCTTGATTGACATAATTTAAAAGAGCCACTATGGTGAAGTGGTTACACCACAGGCTCAAATTAAGAAGACTGTACAAGTTAAGCTTCATACAAACGCGCATGAGCAACGCACACTTATACAACCCCTCGCGGTCACGGAATCTCGCAACATCTGCGTGCGCTCGGTTCATAGACTCAGTATAATTTTGGCTCGGACTGGAATGTTAGGAGATGTTCCGATATTATATTTTTTTTTTATTTGTTGTAGGCAGGCATTTGACCACGCCTCACCTGATGTTAAGTGACGCGGTCGAGGATGGAACACGCCTGCCTAGAAATAGCCTATTCACTCTGGCCTTGAAGAGGTCCAGATTATACCTTTCGGGAACACAGGCAGGCAACACTCGCAGGCAGCGCGTTCCATGCCCAAGCTGTACGCACTAAGAAAGTTGAATCGGCTCGTGCGACAAGGTGGCATATTTGCAGCATAGGGATGGAACTCACGCCTCGCGCTCCCCGAGTTGAAAGCGCACTCCCCGAAATGAAACATGTAGAAGACCGACAGACGAGCCACCCTATGCCGATGTTCTAGAATGCAGCTTGGCGTCTATCAGGGCAGGGTCACCAATGAGTCTCATACCGTTCATACCGTGTGAAACAATCACCGAGGTTTCCTAGAGGGCACGGGGACACGCACTAGTGCGTGATGCCGTTCCCTCTAGAAAACCTCCGAAGGCGATTCGTTTCACACGGCTTAAGGAACCCTTTAAGTTTGTCGCCGCCCCCAAAAAAGTCCGGTGAAGCTGAAAATGCCGTTTGAGGCAATAAGCTAACTCCCTCCAGACATAAAAAAAACCGTATACGATTGGTAGGAACTTCGATCGAACGACTTTAAAATCGTAATGGTTTCAATAACTAAGTCGGTACGATATTGTTACGGTTTTTGTTATGGAATTCAAGGGGCAGGCCGGACAGATCGTTAGTTAAATATATGTAAAGAGGATTGGCAAAAAAAATCACCAAATAGGTAATCAACATGTCTAAAAAATTTAAAAGATTATTAAGATTAATGAAGATGAAGGGACTTCTTGGCGGGAAAGTGAAGACACATGTCTGCGGTTTTGTTTTATTTTCTAAAATTTGTGTTATGTCGAATACTAATGTGAAATATTGGTGGGTTATTAACCGTTAAGTGTTCGTAAGTGCGCATGAGTGTTGGCAAATGAAACAGAAACATTGCAACGTCACTTTTCAAATTCTCTCAAGAAGTCTGCGTGAGGACTTAGTGCGTGTCCCCGTGCCCTACTAAATTCTCCGAGGGGTTCGGATCGGATCGGGGAACTCATCTAAACGCGCTCGCGCAACGCACACACAGACAATGGGTGATTGTGCTAATTATATTTGACAACATCGAATAAAAACGATGACTTAGCAAGAACTTATAGTTTTTTTTCTGTAAAAGCGACAAAAAAAAATTTAAATTACTTAGATTGTACGCCGCCGTGTGGTAAAGACTCCTGCGCATCACACTATCCAAAACTGATAAATTTCTTCATCACATTTTTAACCATATCAAATTCAAATTCAAAATCATTTATTCAGTTTAGGCTACAAGTAGCTATTGTGAATGTCACTATGCCATCGGTTCGTAAGTCTACTCTGGGCGGGAGACCTTGCACTGAGAAGAACCGGCAAGAAACTCAGCAAGGGAATTTCTTTTCTCACTTACTGCGTATAAAATGTGTGTTTTATATATTATGTACAATAATAGATTAATTAATTAAATAAAAATTTCCCTTACTACTCAGCCCTTGGCAATAATAACCTTACTGTTCAATCCATTTACATACAATGAATGTTTAAGTCATCAGCTGATCGACTTAACCTCAAGTTAACCTTTCATTGTGATCATTTCCTCTTCGATTTGTAAGTATTGTTACACAAACCTTTCATTTTTCACTACAATCAAACCAATTATCATGTTTTCCTTTTAAGATAATCACTTAGCCTTCAGCGGCCTTCAGTTCAGTCCCGGCTGCATTAGCAGTCGTTAACAACCACCAGTCCGCACTGGGCTAGCGTGGTGGTTTACGGCCCGTTCTCCCTATCCATCCATAGGGAAGGCTCGTGGCCCAACAGTGGGGACGCAAAAATAAGCTGATGATGATGATGATGATTAATAAAGGGGGCAAAGTTTTTGACTTTGTTTGTTTGAATGTCGGGGTTAATCTTCCAGAAATTCTTTCACTGGTAGAATGCTTTCAAACTTGCAGGTATCACAGGCTACATTGTATTTTGAATGAGGGTCGTATCAGTTGTGTGCTATAGACGGCTCGAGAGTGGCAAAGAGTTCCAGGCCCGATATCCAGAGGTCCAGGGTTCAATGACTAAGTCGGGCATGTTTCTTTTTAAATTTCAAGTCCACGCGGACGGTTTAGTCGATAAATGCCACATTCTGGAAATGACACACTAGTATAAAAACGACAAATTCTATAAATGACAAAATCTGAAAACGCCACATTCTATTAACGGCTTATTCTGCAAAATACAGATTCTGGAAATGACATATCTGGAAATGAGATAGATTATCAATCACGAAATAAGTTTTTTAAATCACATATATTAGTGTTTGAGAAGGCTGTTCATATTAACAAAAGAAAGACATACGTTATATTAAATCAGCCGATCCGACTATATTATTTTATTTTCTGATTTATTAGTCTAAAATTTAAGTTTATAGTGATCAAACAAAAAATAAAAATATTTTAAGCATTGAATGACTTGTTATTTAGCACCATATCTGCTTAAACCTTCATCTCACGAGAATAGATTATGTCATTTCCAGAATCTGTCTTTTGCAGAATAAGTCGTTAATAGAATGTGACGTGTTCAAATTTTGTCATTTATAGAATTTGTCGTTTTTATACTAAGTAGTGTGTCATTTCCAAAATGTGGCATTTATCGACTAAACGCGGACGAAGGCGCAGGTAAAGTGCTAGGTAATATATAAAGAGCTATGGGTGTGGGTTTTTTTTTTATTCTTTTATTGTTGACTGAACCTACTTTGTGAGGGTTTTTTTTCTACAATTGCGTGCACTCTCTGAGACGCAATGCCCGACTCTGGTACGTCATAAGACTGGTTCCATCCATACCGACAAAGACATTTTAAATGTGTATTAAGCCGGTTTTACACGTAAACATGCCATGATATTTTTAATATCTACCCATATAATGGAATATCCCCCGGTTTTTTCCCCGCTTTTGGCAAGCGTTGTGACTATTTTTTTAAAATATTTTACGGGTTAGCTTGATCTCATGATTGCTTTTAAGTGATGATAACGCCAATGATGGAAGCGCACATCACCCGGGATCCTCAACTAGTGTGGCACTGGCTATCTTATCTCTAGCTGCCGGAGCACAACAATGCTATAAACATTGATGTTATGGCGACATATTTAGATAAGATGGTGGTAGCTAGCCAGGCGGACAAGCAAGCCCTACCACAAACCAAACCAAGTACACAAACATGTACCCCCGCTGGGAATCGAAACCGGGACCTGTGCATAGACTAATACCTGACAATTGGTAGTGATGACTTGATTTCAATCATGGAGGCCCTATTGCATAAACTGTTTCTACAGGAATCGACATCCACGTAAGAGATTCCCATCATCTTTTCTTCTGTTATGTTTAAGTATGTTCATGTAGTCTATTTTTATATATGTTTTTTTATGGTGTGTATATTATATTATTATCTTACTTACTTAATATGTATATTTCAGTTCATATAAAATGTAGTATATGTTTCATTTACGTTCTTTGTCGCACCGCTTGCCAATTTTTCTGCCTAGCCCTTAAGTCGACTGGTAGAGAATTCCGTTTGGCATTAAGTCCCGCCTTTTGTACTTTATTTCATTGTATTGTGCAATAAAGCAATAAAATTATTATCTATCTATCTATCTATCTATCTATCTAAAGATTAAATAAATAAATAAATAAAAAATAAATAGGCTGATTTATGCAAAGTTTCCATAATAGACATTAAATAGCATTAATATATTAATAAACAATAGGTTTTATTTGTTTTGAAAAAAAATTGTTAGCTTGAAATAATTAAAAGTTTGAATTTTGTATTCCTATAAAAAATATTCGCTATCCGAATTTACGAAATTTGAGATGGCTATTGGAGGTCACATGTCGCATGTCAATTCAAAAATGTATGCTGAAGCGGGAATCATAATTAACATCATCACCAGCAAATTTTCATGTCCCCACTGCTGGGGCACAAGCCTATCCTATGGGATGGAATCACCACAGGGAGAACATGCCGTAAAACACCATGCAGCAGTGCGGATCGACTTTACGTGCCTTCCGAAGCACGGAGGAGCTCTAGGTGATAAAGTTTTGGTCACCCATCTAATTACCGGCCTTTGCGAAAGTTGCTTAACCTTAGCAATTGACGTGGCGTGTTAACCACTGCGCCATCGAGCTTCTCATAAATGAGGGTATACAAGCTACTCACTAATTATGAGACGACCAACACCTCAGTCTCCCTGTGACCACGGACCCTGCAAAGGGTTCGAAACGTCAGGATAAACATTAATTAAAACTAATGTGTAAAATAAACGCGAGTGGATCCGTAAAAGTTGTTTCATTTCCCTTGCGGAATTTAACCTTATTATGAATCACATTTCCTTACTGTTTGTTTAACATAGAAATTGCTTTGTTTGGTTGAACTGAATATTATTGCAAGGTCAGTGTCGTAATGTATTAGTATTAACAGTATTTCCTACTTACTAGAATACATTGGCTAGTACCTATTAGCATTAAAAACTAGGGTAGTTGTTAATAATTTATCGACAAACTTCTTATTGTGACATTTAAGGCTCTGATAAATATGTACTTATATCATATGTGTATGTGTACATAAATTATAAGGGTACTAGCTGACCCACCAGACTTCAAACCGCTTTGACAGTTACTACGACATCAAAACAAACAAGGTTACGCGTGAAAGCGTAACAAACAACAAACAAACAAACAAGCTCATTTTCGCATTTACAGTAAGAACAAAGACTATAAATATTTTAAATAACAATAACTTTAAGATTAATGCCCGTTTGCACTAAACTTGGGTTAGGCTTGTCCTAGTTAAGATACACCTAAGCTTAGGAGCAAAAAAAAAATGGTTTGCACTAACAGTTCTGTCTAAGCTGTGACGAAACTAAGGGATTGCCTTGTAAAGTGAATGATGAAAGAATGACGAACGATTGGAATGATAGATTGTTTATGGTCTATTATTCTAAAAAACAAAATCTGTTTGAATTTGTCAACGTCTTGTCTTGACAATCTAATTTGTGGACTTTGTTGTCGTGCCTTGCGTGGTATTTTCATGTGGTTTTTATTAAAATGGAAAGCACAAAACGTAAACGAACTCCTAATTTCACGGCGGAGGAAAAAAACCCATCAAAAAGTGCCTGATTGATTGATTTGATTCTGACAGACAGAAAATGACATAAAATACTTTTTTATTTTGTCGTTTGCCAACCGAAGTCGGACAGGCTAAGGAAATCTCCGTGCTGTAACACAAAAAACACCACTTAAGTATCGGCTTACTCGTTGGGCGCTTCCTATTCGGGCTCATAAAGTTATGAATCTGCTAAGTGGAGTTAGGAATTGCCTAAGGTTAGTGTAAGCAAATAATTTTAGTGCAAACGGGTGTAAGACTTTATACGAGTGATTATAATATTTTATCAATACAATATAAAACTATAGACATTAAACACAAACTTATTATTTACTAGAAGCTAGGAAAGTGCATATTCGTCTTGTTCTGTCCCCCACGCTGTTTCTTCTGCATAGCAATGATACGGTCACCCTGCGGCTGGGCAAGTCGAGATTGAAGAGAAACGAGTGAATCTTGTCATTGAGCTCAATCGGGTATTGGACCTCATATCTAATTGGGGCTCCAATAATCTGGTTGAGTTCAATGCCAAGAAAACACAGGTATGTGCGTTTACGGCCAAAAAGTCACCATTCCTTCCCCTTCCAACTCTTCAGGGCACAGGGCTCTAAGTCTACAGAGCAATATCAACATGCTCGGTATGACGATTCGCTGCGATCTGAATCAAAAGGACTACATCGAAGCCGTGATCAAAACAACCTAACGAAAATTCTTTACGTTGTGTCTTTTGTACAAGACACAGGTACGGTCTTGCGTGGAGTATTGCTCGCACATCTGGGACGGTTCCGCATAGTACCTTCTCGATGCCTTAGACAGATTGCAGCGTCGCGCTGTACGCATTATCGGCAATGCAGCGGTCACTATTACTCTCGAACCCCTGCAATTGCGTAGAGATATCTCAGCGTCTACTATCGCTTATACCACGGCGAGTGCTCTGAAGAACTCTTTGACCTTATCCTTCCTTCTCGCTTCCTCCATAGGAGTACACGTGCTGCTCTCCGGAGTCATCGCTTTACTGTCACACATATCCCATCGCGCACAAAGAAATTTGGTCACTCGTTTCTTTGTCGCACCGCCAAAAGATGGAATAGTCTACCAGCACACGTTTTCCGTCCTTCCTATGACATGGGGTACTTCAAACGAGGCGTGAAGAAGCACATTGTGGGCCGGCAGGGTGAAGGTGACTGATGCTGCGTTGTTTTTCACGCTGCACCAGTTGTATTCGCGTCTGGACTCTATTTCCACTTAATATCAGGTGGTATGGAGTCATTTGCCGTGATAAATATTAAAAAAAGAAAAAAAATAAAGAATGCCTTAATTTCGGGTTACATATTATGTAACATCGAAAGTTGCCATATCGAATGTCGCTATATCGACAATGGTGTATCGATTGTTTGCTGCATCTACAGTACCTACGCCATACATAAACATTTCATTAGAAATGTCTTCGTCCATATTTATTTGATGCCGCGCGGCCATACTAATTTTGTATGGGGAATTAAAGGTGCATAATAAAACTATTAATATAAATAACCGCTTGATAAATCGAAAATGTGAGACGGACGATTTGTTGTTATGACATTGGTGATTGTTTAGACAAAATCAGCGGTAAAATAATTTTGATTAAACTTATGATATCAACTAAACGCCTAAAACTAAACGATATTGTAGAAAAAACTATAGTGTGTTATGAATTTATGGATCGTACTAATTGTAAACACATTCCCTTTGATACTAAATATATATTTTGTGTATGTAATACGATAGTATTTTCAATTATACCACCTTAACCGTGACTTCACTTTTGGCTTTTTTTGGTCGGCGCACACATAAAGCCTATTTCCATAAGTGAAGCTATTACGTCTTTGTTGTTTTATGATAACTAGTGGTCGCCCAGTGATCGAAATTGGATCGTAATTTTATTAAGGCTGCACGGATTGTATCCAAAGCAATGAAAAATTAAAAAAAGATAGAATGTGAGTTTGGATTGACATTGACAGATTTCAGAAAAGAGTATTTGTGCGGGGACTTCTTGGCGGGAAAGTGAAGAGTCATGTCTGCGGTTTTGTTCTATTTTCTAAAATTTGTGTTATGTCGAATATTAATGTGAAATAATGGTGGATTATTAACCGTTAAGTGTTTGTGAGTGTGCATGAGTGTTGGCAAATGAATCAAAACAGTGCAACGGCACTTTTCAAAAAGTCTGCGTGAGGACTTAGTAAAGCCCCACATCTTTACTGAGATACTCGAGGGGTCGGGGGGTATATCATTTCTCGCTTCTCATTTTTATTATCATTCATCATCATCATACTGACTGAAAGGAAATATTATATATTTATGTATTGCTTGTAAGAGGAATTACTTTGACACTGGCTAAATGTGCTGATCCCACAAAGCCATCAACTGGAAGAAGAAAAAAAAAGAACACCCGTATCCCATGATGGACCCCTATAGCAGCAATCAGCATATAGGTCCAATTGTAAATCTAAACCATACTCGAATCCACTTGAACACACACAAAAAATTTAATCCAAATCGGTCCAGCTGTTTAGAAGGAGTTCAGTGACACACATACGCACAGTCCTATTCGTTTATTTGATCGTGCTATCTCTTGGGAAAAGCAAGTGAAATATCTCGGTGTCACCCTCGATAGAAGATTGTCGTTTGCGCCTCATCTTAATTTCGTCCGTAACAGGGCCGCGATCATATTAGGTCCGGTATTCCACCTTATAGGCAGGCGGAATAAAATGTCTCTTAGACATAAGACGACATTTACAAAGCTTGCATTCGCCCCGTCATGACTTACGCTAATATAGGTTTCGCATTTCACCGCCCAAAGTCCGGCGTGCGGGCGGGCAATATATTTTATATATTACTAGCTGACCCGGCGGACTTCGTACCGCTTTGACAGTTTCCATGACAACACTACAAACAAATCATTTTGTATTGGAAAAATTTCAAAAATCTAAAAAAAATTTAGGGGTGGACCACCCTTAACATTTAGGGGGATGAAAAATAGATGTTGTCCGATTCTCCACCCTAGCCGATATGCACGCTAAGATTCACGAAAATCGGTCGAGCCGTTTCAGAGGAGTTCAATAACGTACACCGTGACACGAGAATTTTATATATTAGACTAGCTGCCCCCGGCGGACTTCGTACCGCTTTGACAGTTTCCATGACAACACTACAAACAAATCATATTGTATTGGAAAAATTTCAAAAATCAAAAAAAAATTAGGGGTGGACCACCCTTAACATTTAGGGGGATGAAAAATAGATGTTGGCCGATTCTCATAGATACCGGATAAGCACAAAAAATTTCATCAAAATCGGTCAAGCCGTTTCGGAGGAGTATGGCAACGAAAACTGTGACACGAGAATTTTATATATTAGATATTTAGTGTTAATAAATCTTTACGTCTATAGATATTTGATTGTTTGCTTTTTTTTTTAGTTTTATTGACCTTTGTTTTATTTCTGATAAAAATATAGCTTTTCTAGTTGAAATAAATAAATATTTTATTTTAACACTAACATAGTCTTAAGTAACTACTAACACAACATTTTATTAAAGAAATGGATTGTAATTATTTGAAATGAATGATTAATTAATTAATTAAGGGGTCAAGAGCGAACAGTTTCCGAAAAAGAAAAAAAAACTTGCGTTCATTGCCTGTAATCGAATGTCAATCATAAATGGTGTAATGTTAATGACATAATTGCTTGGCCTCATTAAATTACCACTTACGCCCTAAATAGTAAGGTTGTCAAGCATTTTGGAAACCGGCGAAACCTTTCTTTTTCCGACATTGAAATGGACATTGACAATTAAAATACAAGACGTGACGTAATACCGCTGGCTAGCAGTGTAAATCACAAACTGCTACAAAAATTCAACGAGTCTTCTGGGGCCTCGGTGGCTCAGCGGTCAGAGCATTGGACCGGCCATCCAAAGGTCGTGGGTTCGATTCCCAATCGAGCTTCCTGAGGCTAATTTTTCTAGTAAAATTTTTTCTAATAAAATAAGAGTCAAAGGCTGGCGACTGTGATCGTCGCTCCACCAAGTCTGAGGACGTCCTACATTACGCGAGATTGATTGTGTTTTATATTTGTATTATTTTATACATTAATTTAACTAACTAGTACAATTTTAAATGTCATTTTATGATGACCCATGAAACATGGAATCGACGTTACACCACGTTTCGTCGTCCATGCAATCACGAATGCTCCATTGAAAACAAATGATGATTCGTGTTTCATTTAGTTGACAATGCTTAGTAATGTAATTTCTCGAATCAACAAAATGTGTGAAGGTTCGAATGAGGGCGGGCAATCATAAATTAATATGTATTTATATGAGTAACTAGCTTTTGTTCGCGGCTTTGCTCACGTGGGCTACACTAATTGTGTTTGTTCGTAATTAGATTACCATACTAACTTCCCACCCCTATTTCACCCCTCGAGGGAAGGTTTTTCGAAAAATGCAAAAACACGTCATTCTTTATTTTTATTGAAATATCTATAGATCGCCTTCTTCCCTTTTTTACTTCCTAAAAGGAAAAAAAAACAAAATTCCTGGGACATGTCAATCTTTATTTCTTATCAAAAAGCCAAATACCCATTTTCATGTATTTTACTTCAAAACTGACGGACTTTCCTACAAAATTCCCCCATATTTGAACCCCTTAGGGTATGATTTTCGCAAAATCCTTTCTTAGTTACTGGTTACGTCACTCAATTGACCTCGATTGATTCAGGCTCGGCGATGATAATGCAGTCAGTCAGGACATGTCATTATATGTATAAAGGTGAATCTGAAATGTTAATATAGGTAAACTCATGTCGTTATCTCGAATTTGCTAGCTCAAATGCACGATTGTACTTATAATTTTGATTCGACCATAATTTATTTTTGAAAACACCACTATAAGTCCCTATTGTTTGAATTACAACAAAATTACTTAATTTATACGCTTGGAAACCACTTAAATACATTGATAACATCAATGTTTACGAGTAGCTGCATATTTTGATAGCAAAATCCAATAATTTTTAAAAAATATTTTTTAGATTCTGTTAATTTGCGGTCTCAATTACGGCGCTACGTATTTTCGACCTTATGACAGCACCAGCAAGGATCAGCCTTTTTAAATGTTCACAAATCGAGGTGTGGTCTTAAGTATTAATTAATTCTCGTGTAATATCATCATCAACATCGGGTTTCACTAGTCCACTGCTGGAAATTAACCCCTAAAGCGCACGCAACTGTACACAAAAAAACGTAAAAATATCAGAGCTCGATGGTGCAGCGCACACGTCCATATTGCAAACCGATGTAGTCGCAGTATCACTGCTGAATTCGATACAATTATAATAATGACCTATTTAAACAAAGCACTGCGCATAATTACAGTCGTTATGGCGCGAGTAACGTGTATTGTCCATATAGTATACACAGGTCAAGTTTTCAAGGCACCAAATAAGTAGACTACAGACGGCAAGCCTCATACAAACGCGCTCGAGCAACGCACACATGGTCCGAACCCTTCGGAGAATGTAGTAGGGCACGGGGACGCGCACTAGTGCGCGATGCCGTTCCCTCTAGAAAACCTCCGAAGGTGATTCGTGTCACACGGCTTGAGGGACCCTTTACGTTCCTCGCCGCCCCCAAACAAGCCCGGTGAAGCTGAAAATACCGTCTGAGGCTATCAGCATTCTCTCTCTTTCGTCCGTTGCAACCGTCCGTTGCAACTTAAAGTGCCTAGTGTAAGTTTCATTTGACATTCTATTACGTTAACGAAAACGAAAATTGGTATGGCATTGAACAGCAGCGACGGCGCTCGAACTGTTGCAACTTAAAGTGCCTAGTGTGAGTTTCATTTGACATTCGATTACGTTAACGACAAAGAAAATTAGTATGGCATTGAACAGCAGCGGCGGCGCTCGGACTGTTGCAACTTAAAGTGCCTAGTGTGAGTTTCATTTGACATTCGATTACGTTAACGAAAACGAAAATTAGTATGGCATTGAAGCAGCGCCTCCTGGCGACATACGAGAAAAGTTATTTTGCCATACAAATTTTCGTTTTCGTAATACCTAATCGAATAAATACGGATAGTAAACAAATCTCTGTTGCGAGATCGGTGTCCGTGAGAGGTTGTCTATGTGTGCGTTGCTCGAGCGCGTTTGTATGAAGCATACCTTCTGAGTTTCCTTATTTTGAATTCACGGCATCATTAAATTACGAATCTTGAGAGAGAGAGAGAGAGAGAGAGAGAGAGAGAGAGATATATATATATATATATACATATATAGTGACCACACTAATATACATAAAATAAAAATAAATACAGAAACAATAGATCAATCAGGACCCTGCCTCAACTTGTATTGTTGCGAACGAGGCGTGTCGCAACAACGCTGGTATTCTGGCGGAGCCTGCCGCCGCCGGTGCGCGGAGCAGAACATTTATATTAGAAAAACATACATACATTTACTTACAATCAACATGAAGTTTATGAAATTTATGTCTTCAAATAGTTTACCCCAGTTTTGCAATTACGAAAAACCACAGACACAAATACATACACTCTTCTTGCAATACCAAGGGTATCACACTCATGTCAGGAATGCGTGCCTTCGATTATCAACCAACAGCTAAATTTATGTCCCCACTGCTAGAGCACGAACTTTTCTTATATGGATGGAAACTTCACAGGGGGAACGGACGACTGCTAGTGCAGCCGGGACCAACGGCCTCCCGAGCCATCCGAAGCACGGAGCTAGAGATGATACATTTTTGGTTACCCATTCGATGACCGGCTTTTGCGAAAGTTGTTTAACCTCAGCAATCGCGCCATGGAGCTCCATAATGTTATAAGCCACCTGTTTTGCATGCGTCGTGTGTGGCAAGATGTAATGCGGAATCGAACATCATTACTGATTGTCACTCCTACATATGTATTTTGCGATCGTTTTAGTAGTCATAGCCGTCCTTTGGTATAACGATTATTATTACCCTTTGTTCTAAGCTATCGTGTCCTTACCGAAAGCAGAAAACAATGAACCCAGAAGGTAAACTTGATACATGCCTATCTATTTTTTTTTGGAGAAAGTTTGCTGATTGCCTCAAACGGCATTTCCAGCTTCACCGAGCTTTTTGGAGGCGAAGGGAAACTTAAAGAGTTCCTCAAGCCGTGTAAAACGAAGCACCGTCAGAGGTTTACTAGAGGGAACGGCATCACGCACTAGTGTGTGTCCCCGTGCCCTACTAGATTCTCCGAGGGGTTCGGATCGGATCGGGGAGCGGAGCAACCCGAGGGCGCCTTTAAAGGCTCGGACCTCGGCTCGGGTTGACCGGGCCGTGGTGGTGGGGAGAAGCGCCCAGGTCTGTACACGTCTGTGCCTGGTATAGAGCGCGTGTGAACCGGCTCGTCGTACCCTTGTTCTACGAGTACGGTGTCCTGGGCCTATACTAGTTGTGCACGTTTAGTGTATTCTGTAAATGTGTAGTGGCATTTAGAGGATCGGGTAAACACAAAAATAACATAAAACACTAAGCCTTTAGAGGCGCCCTCGGGTTGCTCCGCTCCCCGATCCGATCCGAACCCTTCGGAGAATGTAGTAGGGCACGGGGACGCGCACTAGTGCGCGACGCCGTTCCCTCTAGAAAACCTCCGAAGGTGATTAGTTTCACACGGCTTGAGGGACCCTTTACGTTCCTCGCCGCCCCCAAACCAGCCCGGTGAAGCTGAAAATACCGTCTGAGGCAATCAGCAATCACTCTCCAGAAAAAAAAGTCCTAAGCAATGAAAAATTGGATTGGCATTGACAGATTTCGGCCGCTCCTCTTCCATTTTTTAAATTTTTGAAAAGTTATATGCGTGTGTGTCAAATACATGGTAGTGTGTGTAATGTTTGTTTCATTGGTTTAATGTATTTTTTATGCATAATTTAAAAAAAAATATTACCATACTGCAATCCTTCTCTATATAAACTATAAGTGTGCGTTTCATACTCCTCCGTCCGCGCAATTTTCGTAAAAAGGGGTACAAAGTTTTTGCAAATTGCCACATGTATGTCATAGCATAGCATGGCTGATTTACAATATATGTAAAAAAATATTTTGACGGGTAAGTGTGCCTTGCCCCCACAGTGCCTTGATCGTGCCCTGATGTTAGTGATGATAAGGCTAATGGTGGAAGCGCACTTCACCCGGGATCCTATCTTATCTCTAACTGCCGGAACACAACAATGCTACAAACATTGATGTTATTGCGACATATCTAGATAAGATGGGTGGTAGCTGACCAGGTGGATTAAAAAGCCCTACCACCAACCAAACCGAGTACACAAACATGTACCCCCCGCTTTTCCACCAAAAGACATCAACGTCGTTGCTTTCTTCGATAATATATCGTATTGTACAGATGCTTGCACTAACCCATTTCAACCATGTGCCATATTTATAAAATTCAAAGTCTATTGACGAACTTTGACAGTTTGTGGTAGTCTGACGTGCAGGCATGTGTTATGCATTCACAATGCTATAAGTAGTTAAAAAAAGAAAGAAATGTTAATTTGACACTTCAGATAAATAATTGGACTTCTTGGCGGGAAAGTGAAGAGTCATGTCTGCGGTTTTGTTTTATTTTCAAAAAATTGTGTTATGTCGAATATTAATGTGAAATAATGGTGGATTATTAACCGTTAAGTGTTCGTAAGTGTGCATGAGTGTTGGCAAATGAATCAAAACAGTGCAACTTTACTTTTCAAATTCTCTCAAGAAGTCCGCCCGAGGAATTAGTAAAGCCCCACATCTTTACTGAGATACTCGAAGGGTTAGGGGGTATATCATTTCTCATTTTTATTATCATTCATCATCATACTGACTGGAAGGAAATATTGTATATTTATGTATTACTTGTAAGAAAAATTACTTTGACACTGGCTAAATGTGCTAATCGCACGAAGCCATCAACTAAAAGAAAGAAAGATAAATAATTTAACTCGAATTTTTTTTTTTAATCTTGAATATTAACTCATATGTTCATTAATGACCCAAGTTGGTTGTAATAAAATTTATTCATTCAATCATTTTCGTGCGCTTGGTGAGGCCTATGTCCAGCAGTGAAATAGTATAGGCTGATGATGATGATAGGATGATGATGATTCAATCATTCAAAATCAATCGGAACTTCCGACTATTCAAGCTAGCAAAGCAAGTCATCACTAAAATTAAAGGGTGTTATCACCACGCTTGCCAAATGCGGGTTGGTGATCACAAACCAGGGTTATGCATCGTAAAATCCGAAACACACTTTGCCCGACCTGGGAATTGAACCCGGGACCTCCGGGTGTCGGGTCGAGTGCTTTGCCCTCGGCCACAGAGGCGTAAATGAGTAGGTAAAGTTTGTGAGTTTGTGAGTTTGTGAGTTTGTTTGTGTGAGAAGGGTGTTCTATAGAACTACGTGCCTCAGTAGTTGAGGATTCCGGGTGAAGTGCGCTTCCACCTTCGGCCTCATCATCACTTAACATCTGCTGAGATGAACGCCAAGTTCTTATTCTTAGAGAATAAAAAAAATCTTTAGTCTAACTCTCGGAACAATAATGATACTATAATAGTTTTTTTTTAGTATAGGCATTGCATTGAAAATGCTTAGAACAAGACACAATTTTACCTACTAGAAAAAGTAGCGAACATCACAAAGTGCTATAAACGTTCAGTGAGTCTTCTGGGGTCTCGGTAGCTCAGTGGTCAGAGCGTTGGACCGGTTATCCAAGGGTCGTGAGTTCGATGCAAAGAAAAGTAAATTTTATCTTAATTTTATCTATTGGTGTAGCTAGCTAGACAGACTTAAAACAAGCCCAACCACCAACATGTATTACCGCTGGGAATCGAACCCGGATGCGGGTCTAAAAGCAGAGGGCCTAGCGTTTGTCCACTGTAGCGTTAAAGAAATAATCTACATATATAAAAATCAATTGCTGTCCGTTTGTCTCGCTAAAACTCGGGAATGGCTGGACCGATTTGGCTAATTTTGATTTTGAAATATTTGTGGAAATTCAGGGAAGGTATAAGCGGTGAGAAAGATAAATAATAAGTAACGGGAAATACTAAAAACGACAATTTAATTTTCCGATGCAAAATTATTTTTATTTCTTTTGTTATCATGGAAACTGTCAAAGCGGTACGAAGTCCGCCGGGTCAGCAGGTTTCAATATAAAATTGCGTTAGTTATGTATATGTAGTTCGTGTTTTGTAACTCGTCCGTTTGTTTGTAGATTAGCGAAATAAAATCGCTCGCTAAGCTAAATTGCAAAACGTGTCATATAAGTAACAGAATCATGAAATGTTTTCGATAATAACATGTATTTTCTAGTCATATACGTAAATGTGCTTTTGAACAATTCCCTTTTGTCTTTTATTAAATGTTTTTAGTTTTTAAATTTTACTTTGCATAGTTTGTAGGTTTTAATAACAATTAAGTGGAATGATCGTTTTTAACGTCGTCTACTTACTCGCTAAATCTCATTTTTTTATTTGCTATCTTGCTCCTATACCTACCCTATAGACATATACCTATCGAAATCTTTCAAATTTCTTTAATAAATGTTAAACCGTATGTCATGTTCAAAGTCTATTGAGGAAATTTTACTTTTTATTTTCAAATGCTAACTGAACAAGAACACTGCAAAAATCACATGCTTATTATTTTAACTTTGAATAGTAATTAATTTTTTCTAGTAAAATTTTATCTTTTAAATATATATAAAGCGTTGTAAATGCAATATTTAAAATACTCGTAATTTATTTATTTAATTATTAATAGTAATAAGAATATAATATGTCAAAGTATAGTGGAAACGGTATAGTTTATCTATCTATACTAATATTATAAAGATGAAAACTTTGTAGTTTTGTTTGTTACGAATAAACTCTAAAACACTGGACAGATTTAAAAAATCCTTTCACCATTATAATGCTACATTAGCGCTGAGTAACATAGGCTATATTAAAAAAGAAATGTCCACCCGTTCGAAGCCGGGACGGGTCGCTAGTACTATTATTAAAGAGGTAACGTTTGTTTGTTTGTTTGTTTGTCGGGGCTAGTCTCTGGAACTGCTGGTCCAATTCCAAAAATTATTTCCCTGATAGGATGCTACTTTCCTTGCGGGTAACATAGACTATATTTAATTAAGATAAAAAATCTTTTTAACATCTTAAATCCACGCGGACGAAGTCGCAGGTAAATTGCTAGTTCTTTATACATAAGAAAAACATAGCAGCTTTGCTTTGCTAACAAAATGTTGTGGACCTTCTAGAAAAAATGTCATTCTTAAAATAAACAGCGCCCTTTTACTATAAAACATAGTAAAATAAACAATTTCACAAAGTTTTACCACTTTTAATTGTCTATATATATATATATATATATCATATATATTATCAATAAACCCGTTTGCTGCCTCAAAACGAGACAGAATTAAATATGAATTGTTTGTTTGTAGTTACCACTTGACTCAGAAATTTAAAAAAGATAAATAAAGGAAATTATTTATCTTAACTCAATAAGAAAAGAAGCTTCGGAGCATTCAACCCCCCCCCATAGGTCCGTTAATACTAAACTGACGTGGACCCATGCCTGACACAAGCGTATTAGCTTCTTAAGTGGGTTTACAGGACTGTTATTAATATGTTAATATCGCCTTTTTAATAATCTAAAAAAATATATCATTATCAGCCTATATAAGTCCACTGCTGGACATGTACCTCTCCAAGTGTACACCACAAAAATAAATATAACATCTATTTAAAATAAAAAAGTCAAAAGTCAAAAACTCACCTGCACTAACCGCTTTGGCACGCGAAAAAAAAATATAAATGTACAAAACTAAAATCCACAAATTGTCTATGTCCAATTGAAAAGTATGAAGCGCAAAGGTAGATTTTAAAAAGTACAAATTTAAATATCGAACCGATTCGTCCGCGTCCGTCTGTATTGCAACAACGTCTAGTACTGACCACTAAGAACTAACGAAACGCGATTAAGGATGTACTCTACGCGAGGTACTTAACCTTCGTTACAATTTTTCCTTTTTTATCTTTTTCGCTTTTTCCAATCGAGTTCTCGCTGAAGCGATGCGTGCTTTTGATTAACTTGCAAAGTTGTCGTGCGGTGTATCAAGCTGTTATCCTTTAATATATTCATTAATTCGTTTTTATTCATTGATTTTTGAGGTTTTCTACGGATGTGTAGTAATTAGAAATATTACCATGGCCTTTGTTTTGAAATTGTTATTTTGCATCTACAATTATTTAATGGTAACTAAATTAAAATTGGAAAAAGCTTTTATAAGAGGTTACAACTTGTTATAAGAAGGTCGTGGGTTCGGTTCTCAGCTGAGGCAAGGTTTTTTTTCGAAAGTGCTATTTTAGTTGTTAATATGAAATAACACTTCTTTCTTTCTTTGAGTTGATGGCTTCGTGTATTAGCACATTTAGCCAGTGTCAAAGTAATTTTTCTTACAAGTAATACATAAATATACAATATTTCCTTCCAGTCAGTATGATGATGATGAATGATAATAAAAATGAGAAGCGAGAAATGATATACCCCCCAACCCCTCGAGTATCTCAGTAAAGATGTGGGGCTTTACTAAGCCCTCACGCAGACTTCTTGAAAGAATTTGAAAAGTGACGTTGCGCTGTTTTGTTTCATTTGCCAACACTCATGCTCACTCACGAACACTTAACGGTTAATAATCCACCATTATTTCACATTAATATTCGACATAACACAAATTTTAGAAAATAAAACAATACCGCAGACATGACTCTTCACTTTCCCGCCAAGAAGTCGAAATAACATTTCTCTGGTAACATTTAGTATTTTTTTTTTTACTAGAATTTGGCGATATGTAATAAATAAAAGTAAAACAAGGATATAATTACATGTAAATTTTGCGAAGTCCTAAACGAAGGCCGTACCTATTATAATTAGTGATGTACAAGGCTCGAGGCCTCCGAGTCCTTTTGTCTAGAGCTCGTTGTCGTTTACAAGGCTCGCCGCGGTTGCATGAAGCTCGACGACTCGGGAGTCTTTTTCAGAGCTCGAGCCTTTTTAAGAGCTCGATCGATCTCAAGGTTTTTTCAGGACTCGAATCTTTATCAGCGCTTTAGTCTTTTCCTGTGCTTTAGTTGTGATGGACTGCTAATGAATATGGATAAGTAGAGGTAAACCACAATAGCCTAAGCATATACGGTGCGCTTTATGACATAAGAGATTCACCTTTTTGAGTTCCAATTCTGGAGTCGTCGAACAATCCGTTAATAGAATCGAGCTCTGTAATCGACTCCGAGCCCTAAGTAAAAGGACTTAAGACTCAGAGCACTCGAGTCTTGTACACCACTAACTATATTATTTATAACTAACAGAGATATTAAAGTGATAAACAAAAAATTGAGCTTTTTTTGAAGGCTCGCGTTCATTTGAAAGCTCGAACTCTTTAGAAGCCTCGAGGCGTGGCTTAAGAGAGCTCGCGTCTCGGCAAGACTCGGGTCTACGAGGCTACCGAGCTCACTGAGCCCTGCTAGTCCGCCTCGTGGCTTCAAAAGTAGAACTCGACGCCTCTTTTGCACATCACTAATTATAATTATGTTATTATATTACTGTACTATGCAAGTTATACATGTAGTACATCGCTGACTATCATAAATACCACTAATGTTAAAATCGTACTCGAAACATCACATTCAGATTTTATCGTGATGTTTATCGTGAATAAGCATTACCTTCAAAATAGGTATGTTGACAACAACAATAATTAATTCCGGAACATTTAACGTATAAAGAATAAACATTGAGCATTATACGTATTTATTTATTTATTTATTTTATAACATGACATAACTACCTACTACATTAATGAAAAAATAAAGCAAAAAAAAATAAGATAACTTAACTAAAGACAAAATAAAACCTATAAATAAAAAATGTCCTCCAGCTGTGGGCTCATGGGAACGGTCCCAAGAGTGCTGGCAACACTACCTCTTTGGATTTTTGTTGGAATAGACAAGATTAACACAAATACGAATTCAAGCAAAATTGTTTTCGTACAAAAATGGACTTAAGCCACCTTACATACTCTTACTTACTCATCTTATGCTCAGTGGCATGCATTAAGAGAGAGGCCATGACCAGCAGTGGGCTGATGTGGGCTGATATGATGATGATGATGAAACGTATAAATAAAATCACTTATCAGTTCTTTAAAACATCAACCGATTTTTATTTGACCTGAGCATGAATTTCTGTTACCTAAAAATTTAGTAATAAACACTCAATTAGCGGAACAAAATAGTGACGTCATAGTTAATTAGTTAGTTTAGTCTTATAAATGTTTCCATCAGGTAGTCAGATTTTCATCAAGAAAATTGAAAAAAAAATCATAAGCGGGATTTGAACCCACACCATCTGACCTACCGGGTCAGGTGCGCACAAATAATTTTTAATTACTAATTAGTTAACGAAGTACCAATACTTTTTAACTAACATAGACAAAATTTTACACAGAAAACTTTAAAATTAATACATACATACATACATACATATAATCACGCCTCTTTCCCGTAGGGGTAGGCAGAGACCACTTCTTTCCACTTGCTACGATCCTTACGTACTTGTTTCGCTTCGTCCACTTTCATTATTCCCTTCATACATGCTCTTCGGTTTAGGGTACTCTTGACCTGGCCTTTTTTCAAGACGTCCCTGATTTGCTCTCGAAACGTCCGCCTAGGTCTACCCCTACCAACACTTTCATTCACACTCGCCTTATACACTTTTTTCGTCAATCGTCAATCTTCATCCATTCTCTCGACATGGCCAAAGTTTGGTTTAAAATTAATAAATGCATTTATACATATAGAAGAATGTACAAATATGGAAAGAAAAGATTTTCGGAGAGCTCGATGGCGCTTGGTGAAGTTAAGCAAGTTCCTCAAGTCATCGGGTGGACGACCAAAAACTTATCATCTCGAACTCATGCATGCTTCAGAAGGCATGAAAAACCGTTGGTCCCAGCTGCATTAATAGTCGTTAACCACCAATCGGCACTGGATCCGCGTTGTGGTTTATGGCCCGTTCTCCCTATTCATCCATAGGGATGGCTCGTGTCCCAGCAGACGGGACATAAAATGAGCTGATAGTGATGATGATGAAATTAGTAGTAGGTATTTGGTATATCCATGATATAAGAAAGTAAATTTCCCGAAACATCTAAAATTACTTACTAGGAAGTATTGTCACTTCGCCATAGATATATAGAAGCTGGTTGAGAAAATAAAATATATATTCACGCCAGCATAGTCCACAGGCAATTAATTAAGCTTAAATCGTGTTTTTTTTTCACAATATACGTCGTACGACAATTTTTAATCTATTCAAATTAATTTATTTTTTAATTATGCATGCACGCGGGCTTATTTTTATGTCGCTTACAACCCCTCGACACTGATTTACATGCAATATAGTAGCTTTGTATGACAATAACATGGATTGTGTTATTCCATTACCAATTCCAAAGTCGAGCAAGCCACCTAATTCAAAAATAGCCCCGATTCACCACCGACATGAACCCTAGCTACTACTGGCATGTGCCTATTATGGAGTTTTTTCCGTTTCGCCAGATTTTTCTTTCGACGGTAAAAATACAGTCGCCATTAGAAACATCATAAGAAGAGATGGGTAAAGGGGTTTGAGTAATTTTTTATGGTGGGGTGGGCTTTTTTTTACCCAAAAATAATAAAAAGAATAATATTACATGTACAGTATATATAGTACATACCTCCCCGAACAGAGTGAAAGCTTCACTAAAGCACGCAAAATTTACACTTACTTTGGTAGGGTTGTCACATGACAATAACATATATGAAACAAAATATTTTATTTTATTTTTCACAAATTCATAAATTACTTACTATAAATATTTTCTTTTTATTATTTTTGGGTTCAAAAAAAAATCATAAATTAATTTTAATAAAAAAGTATACATGATTCCTCAAACCCCTATCTATACCCATCTCTTCTTAAGATATTTCTAATGGCGACTGTATTTTTACTGTCGAAAGAAAAATCTGGCGAAACGGAAAAGACTCCTAATAAGGCAGTGACACTAGTGTTCAACAGGAACTAATAATCGACAAATGTTTCCATTAATCATTAAGAAAAAGGCCGCGGTGGCCAAGTGGCAACGCGCTCGGCCCGTTACTTGAAGGTCCCGGGTTTAATTCCCAGGTCGACCCGAGTGTGTTTCGGAATTCGCGACGCCCGGCTTTGTGATCACTAACTCGCATTACGCAAGCGTAGTGATTAAGCCATTAATGTGTGTTCTGCGAGTGTACCTATTTCAATAAATAAATAAATAAATAAGATGTTTGCTTGTTGTTTGTAAAACTTGCTATTTTTAATAATTAAGAGGACGGCGCGGCGCCAGCGCCTGTCGCCGATGCATGGAATAGCCATTTTATTTTGAGACGTTTCTTGTGACCAAAGTGTGTCAGATTTTAGTTAATTTTTTTACATTTTGTTATATTGGTGATAATTTTGAGTACCGAAATACTAATTAAAAATTCCAGCGTCATATAGATATGACGTATATATCATAACAAGTTTACTAGTTGAGAACTTGAGAACCCATGCCATATATTTATGATGACATAAGTAAATGGGAAATCATTTATTTGTATTACAAAATAAATATTTGGTCAGGAAAATTATTATTTGGTCAGCAGAATTATACAATCGGTCAGCATAAGAAATCCTTACTGTTGGTTACCCTAAGTTAAAAAAAAAATCCCGATCGAAGCGCAGCGTAGCGAGGGCCAGTCACGAAAGGCGGCATAAGACTGCTGTTCAGAATGATATAAGTTGCAGACTGATTTAGAAATGTTTGCTGACCATAAGTTGCTGCCCAACTAGCTTTTTTGCTTTTTTCTGGAATCCAGGAGGCTAAAGGAAAAAAGCGGGAAGCCCCTGGATGCGAGCAGCACAAAACCGGTCGTTGTGGAGATCCTTGGGGGAGGCCTTTGTCCAGCAGTGGACGTCTTTTGGCTGAGATCGTGATGATGAGGATGAATGCAAAAAATGGGTCGATCAATGGTTCCTGTCGAAAACAGATGCGACTACCCTAGGTTTTTTTATCGGGCGGGGGTTGAAGCTATTGGGGCTAAAAATGGACTAAACGGCACTGCTTGACTATCGATCATGTGACCTCTGCCGTAGGGCCTTAACAGTTCCCGTCAATGAACTCATTTAATTTAATTAAAAAGTTATATAGCCCATTGTTTGGTATTGTCAAAACTTTTGGGTAACCTAAGCCCGTTGCACATTTAAAATATTCATTACACCGTCGGCGTCGTTCTATTTGGGTAAAAGTTGAAAGTTTAAATTGTGACCTTATTTCTTTATTTATAAGCGTCTTCGTCCGCTTCAGTGAACACCCGTACAACAGCGCCATCTGCCGGGTCCAATTGTTGTTTTGTGTTTTGTTTTTTTTTATAGTTAGCTCAGTGAATGACTCCATTTCACCTAATGTAAAGTGAAAATGGAGTCCGGAATAGTCCAGATGCGAAGACAACTGGTGAAGCGTGAAAACAACGCATCATCAGATACCCTCAATCTGCCGGCCCACAAGGTGCCTTCACGCCTCGTTTGAAGGACCCCATGTCATAGGAAGGGAAAACGTGTTACTAGGCTATTCCATCTTTTGGAGATACGACAGAAAAACCACTGGAAGGATCCAGTAGTTCCTGAGATTAGTCCCTCCTAACAGACAAACAGACGCGTTCCGGGGACTTTTATACCATGTATAGATAAGATTGTTAGATTTATATCCTGATTGGTGTAAATTTGAGTGATAGGATAAGAGATGATGTGATAAAGGATATATATATATATATATATATATATATATACTAGCAGCCCGTCCCGGCTTCGCACGGGTGGACATTTCTTTTTTATATAGCCAATGTTACTCAGAGCTAATGTAGCATAATACTCTAATGGTGAAAGAATTTTTTAAATCGGTCCAGTAGTTTTTGAGTTTATTCGTTGCAAACATACAAAGTTTTCCTTTTTTTTATATATATTAGAAGGGGCAAACGAGCAGGCGGGTCACCTGATGGCAATCACCGTCCATGGACACCCGCAAAACCAGAGGAATCGTTCCGTTGCCGGCCTCTAAGGAAGGAATAGGCTTCATGAAGCTCCCTAAGTTGTAATGGTCCGGAAATACCGCTGCTGAGAGCTGGTTCTACAGCACTGTAGTTCGTGGTAAATAATTACGCGAGAAACGCAAAGTAGCAGACCGCCATCCATCAAGATGGTGTGGATGGAAAGACAGTCGATTGCGTGTAGTGCGGTGCAGGAAACCAGCGGCAGGAATCAGACCGAACAATTCCTCAAAGCACTCCCATTGATAAAGGCGATAAAATATACAGAGAGACGCAACTTCTCTCCGAATGACCAGTGGATCGAGCCGACCAGAGGTTACCACGTCGTCGACAACTCGAGCAGCTCTGCGTTGAATGCGGTCAAATGGGAGGAGTTGGTACTGGGGCACTCCAGCCCAAAGATGGGAACAGTATTCCATATGAGGCCTGACCTGTGCTTTGTAAAGTTGTAAGCGATGGGTCGGCGTGAAAGACTGTCCCGCTCTATTTAGCACACCCAGCTTTTTCGAAGCTAATTTGGCTTTACCTTCCAAGTTACCGCGAAACTGAACGTCACTCGAAATATCGACGCCAAGGATTCCAATGGTCGGTTTGGTATCAAGGGGACACCGCAAACTAGCGGCCGGCCATATCGCAAACATTTTGTAGGTAACACAACGCAACCGCAAGAAGCTGCAGCGACTATTCACATTTCACACGTAACCACAGCTTGACCACCTTTTGTCGCGAGACGGCGTGGTGTGGTTGTCGTACGTGTGAAAGTAGTTTCTGCGTGAAAACGTAATGACAAACAAACTCACATTCACATTATAATATTAGTAGGGATTAATCTGATTCATGTTGTGTTGTCCTTGTTCTAAGTAAATTTGCTTAAAAACGCAAAATTATAATTTATTCCATACGAATCCTTCGAGTACGAGTATTGGCTACCTACGTGATATTGGCGGAATTGTGTTCGGCAATAGACACATAACATGCCATAAATAAAAAATAAAAAAAGAAGAAGAAGACTTTGTCCCCATCATGTCGTATTGACAACTTCCAACAACCATTAATAAATTAATAAAAATTACCTGCAATCATAATGTTTCGAGCCATAATCTGGCGAAATTTTGCGATATATCGGTGCATGACGCATCACGTGCCCAAATTGCGGCGAAACGCTACAAGGAAGTAACACATTGTCTCTTCGATTTGGACGGCACCGTTCTTGGTTCGTAACGTTGTATACAACACAGTATAGAATAGACACAATATTGCTTAAACAACACACTTAACATCGCTTCGGAAAGCACATAAAGCCATCGATCCCGGCTGCATTGGCAGTCGTTAACAACCACCAATCCGCACTGGGCCCGCGCGGTGGTTTATGGCCCGTTCTCCCTGTGGTGTTTCCATCCATAGGGAAGGCTCGTGCCCCTTTGGGGGTATAAAATGAGCTGTCGATGTAATCGGTCGTGGTCAGCCTCTCAATTATAGGCCCTTACAATCTGTTTCAGATTCTGAAGTCATGTACCACAAAATGATAAAACAAATATGTGAAAAATATGGAAAGGAATACACGAAGGAACTCCGAATACGGGTATCCAAATGTGATGTTGTTTAGAGATAAGATAGCCAGGGAATTTGAATTTCACCGGCGATCTCATCATCGTCATCCTATACTCGTCCACCTGCTGGACATATGCCTACCTAACTGCACGCCATAGAGCACTACTGCCACTGGCAACGGCTTTTTGGGGGGCGACGAGAAGCTCAAAAAAGGCTTCCTCAAGTCATGTGATCGAACCGTGTCAGATGGTATCTAGAGGGGTTCGGTTCAAATTGGGAGCGGAACAACCCGAAGTCTCTAGCTAGAGGCTAGGACATCGACTCGGGTGTCATTGTCCTGTTATAAAGCGCGTGTGAACCGACAAGCTTTTTACCGATCTTTAAGTGACAGTCGCGATCGCAACAATTTCCAATGTATCGCTACTAAAACAATTTTTCGTATTACGGAACGTAGAACGCTACGATAGCCCCGATCCGATCCGAACCCTTCGGAGAATCTAGTAGGGCACGGGGACGCGCACTTGTGCGCGATGCCGTTCCCTCTAGATAACCTCTGAAGGTGATTCGTTTCACACGGCTTGACGCCGTGCCCGCCGTGACGACGCCTTTACGTTCCTCGCCGCCCCCAAAAAAAAGCCCGGTGAAGCTGAAAATGCCGCAGCGACAATCAGCAATCTCTCTAAAAAAAAAAAAAGGTACGATAGCGCCACGAGCGAGCGATCGACGAACCAAAAGTCTACCAGTACATGGTTTCTCTCCTTCCTATGACATGGGGTCCTTCAAACGAGGCGCGAAGGCACCTTGTGGGCTTGTTGGGTGATGATGACTGATGTTGCTTCGTTTTCACGCTGCACCAGTTGTCTTCGCGTCTGGACATCAGGTGGGGTGAAGTCTTTTGCCGTCACAGATTTTAAAAAAAGCTATTAGACTCATACCAAGTGTTAAATTATAATATTGAAGTCTCATAAAGTTAAGTGTTTTTTATATATTTTAGCGTTTTATTAACGCTTAAATATACTTAAGTAAAATTTAAACACTGAACTAAAAAACATAAGCATCAAGCACTGAAAAATTTCGACGGGTGAAAGCCAGACCTCGGTAGCCAAGTGGTTAAGGCAGCCGCCCGGAATGCGGAAGTTGCGTGGTTCGATTCCCGCCTGAGGTTGTCGTCTCATAAAGTTTTCTTATTGTTAGTAAAATGTTAAACGGGCGGCACGTTGCGAGTTTTCTCCGCGAGTATCGGCAGAATATCAGTGTTGTTGACCTTGGTTGCAACAATAAAAAACTGAGTCGGAGCCCTTTGGCTGACTCGACACATATTATCTTACACTAAGTTGTATTTTTAGTAGCTATTTTTATTTTCTCGTTTTCAATGTGACTTTGTAAATATGTGGTAGGTACCAATAATTGAAAATGCTTAAAGCGCCTGACGGTTTTAAGATGTACGGTGTTACTGACAAGGAGATTTGCTCGACGGTCGTAAAGGAGCTGAAGATGCCGATATCAGCGGACCAGTTTGAGCTGCTACTTGGCGACTTGGCCAAGAAGACGCTGCCGAGTGCGCCGCTGCAAATAGGTGGGGATCTTATCTTAACTTATCTTTATTTTAATTCATAAAAATCTTACGGGTAAGTACAGTGTCTTCATCTCACCTGATAAGTGATGATAAGACCAATGGTGGAAGCGCACTTCACCCGGAATCCTAAACTAGTGTACGAAATGTTGCGTACTACAATCGAATTTCGGCCACTGGGCGAATCCTAGAATACATACATATTTATGTTGAGATTGTCAGGTCTATGGTGGCTCTGCAGGTGCCGAGCGCTTGCTGACCCACCTGCATGATTACAAAGTGCCGATGGCGCTGGCCACCAACTCCACAGAGCAGGCGGTGCGGCTGCACGCCACCGCGCGCCCCAAGCTCTTCGGGCTCTTCCACCACAAGGTATGGAGAGCAGCGCCATCTAGGGGCAAGTAGCAACATAGCGACATATAACGACGAGTGGTAAAGTAGCGACATCTACCGATGAAATAGTTAAGCTCCACGAAGATACCACCGCGCGACCCACACCCTACGGTCTGTTCAACCACATGGCGAGTAGCAACCTAGTGACATCTAGCGTCAAGATTGCTAAACTATCACTGATGGTGTGCAGCGCCATCTAACAACTAATAGAAACGTAATGACATCTAGCGTCGAAATTGCTAAACCATATGCAAGGTAAACAGCCCCCAGCAACAACTTGCGACATCAAGTAACTAATGCTGACCCACCTGAACTACTACAAAGTGCCGATGGCGCTGGCCAACAACTCCACGGAGCAGGCGGTGCGGCTGCACGCCACCGCGCGCCCCAAGCTCTTCGGGCTGTTCAACCACAAGGTATACCTTGCGGCGAGTAGCAACCTAGCGACAACTAACGACGAGTGACAAAGTTGCGACATCTACCCACAAGGCGAGTAGCAACCTAGTGACGTCTAGCGACAAAATTGCTAAGCTAACACTAAGCAAGGTAAGCAGAGCTAGTAGACGCAAGGGGCAAAATCTAGTGGAAAAATAATTGAACAACAACCACAAGCCATCTAGCGGCGAGAAGCAATCTATCGACATCCAACGACGAAATTGTTAAACAACTACAAGGAATGACGAGCAGCGCCATCTAGCGGCGAGTAGCATCAACACGACTGACATCATAATGGTGGCACTAGGAGTGGGACACACTCACGATCGCTTCACTCCACAACATTCCACGCCAAAATTCCAAAATAAGCCAATAACTTTCCGTGTGGATTGAATGGAGCAACAAAAAGTTGTGAATTTCCAAACAATCCAAAATCTATCGTCTATCGTCTATCCATTGCTCTAAACTTTTAATGCAACACGCTCGTCTATGGCTAATCCGTACGTGGAGTGCTATTACTCCACTTCACTCAACGGCAAGCACCCTATGAATTTTGATTCTCTTGAGAGTGACGCCACATCTTTTTTTTCGTAAATTTAAAAGTTTAGCAGATCTGAGTATATGGTTTTAATTTCAACTCGATACCTCCACGCGTTCCTGAGATAAATGGTTTTGACAGACAGACGGACAATAAAGTAATCCCGATCCGATCCGAACTCTTCGGAGAATCTAGTAGGGCACGGGGACGCGCACTAGTGCGCGATGCCGCTCCCTCTAGAAAACCTCCGAAGGTGATTCGTTTCACACGGCTTGAGAGACTCTTTACGTTCCTCGGCGCACCCAAACAAGAAGAAGCCCGGTGAAGCTGAAAATGCCGTCTGAGGCAATCAGCAATCTCACTCCAGAAAAAAAAAACAAAGTGATCCTATAAGGGTTCCGTTTTTTCCTTTTGAGGTACGGAACCCTAAAAACAACAGCCTAAAAGCCAAGTGTAATAAACATTACAAATTTAATTGATTATTAACATAACGCATAAATTCTACACGTATAAATGAAACCAGCAACACCGAACAGCTTACAATTAAAATTTTCTCCGCTAAAATGTTTCCACAATTCATCTTCTGAATCCATGTTGTGCACGTGTGGCGTGTCAGAAGTCGCGGCGTAGAATGAAGTGAATTGGAGTAAAGTGGAACGACGCGAATGGAACGATCGTGTGGGTGGGGGTAGGTGTACTAAATTTTTGGCTGTAAATCGTGCCTCGTTTATTTATTTATTTATTTATTTTATTAAGAAAACCAACAGCGTTACAAAACGTATACAATTTTTCAGGTAGGTAAAGATTATGGCCAATTATAGGTTTCGCTGTTTAAATTAATACAAATTTACTACATAAGCATAACAGAAGCCCATAAGATTAACACAATGAGGTATTGTTGTGTATCCGTATTTGCTTTTTATGTATAAATAACAAAAATAATATATTTACATAAATTTTAAACTGTATTTTTAGATAAAAAAAGAAAGATAATAATACTTATACGCACCGTGTAGTTACTAAACTCATTTATAAATACGTAAAAAATAGTAATAATATACTTAGTTATTAATTTAATATTATAGAAATTAATTTATGAAAGTATTAGTAATAAAATAATAAACTAAATAAATTAGACAGATAAGTCACATCATTCTGTATGTCACAGTTTCTTCACATACACTACGGAACCCGTTCCTGTTTTAGTTTGTAAGTAATTTGTTTATAATTTGCTTTTTGAAACTTGAAAGCGTTATGGAAATGAAACGATCGCGAGGTCCCCACTTATGTTCAGTCTATTGTTTTCTCACTTTATGCACCTTTCAGGTTTGCGCAAGCGACCCAGAGGTGGATAGAGGGAAACCGCACCCAGACATATACCTGGTAGCTGCTTCAAGGTTCCCTGACAAACCGAAACCGATACAGGCATGTATCTTTATATTGATTTAATCACTTAAATTTGGTAACTTTTTTTTTTTTTTGAGAGAGATTGCTGATTGCCGCTGCGGCATTTTCAGCTTCACCGGGCTTTTTGGGGGCGGCGAGGAACGTAAAGGGTCCCTCAAGCCGTGTGAAACGAATCACCTTCAGAGGTTATCTAGAGGGAACGGCATCGCGCACAAGTGCGCGTCCCCGTGCCCTACTAGATTCTCCGAAGGGTTCGGATCGGATCGGGGAGCGGAGCAACCCGAGGGCGCCTCTAAAGGCACGGACCTCGGCTCGGGTTGACCGGGCCGTGGAGGAGGAGAGAACCGACCAGGTACATGTCTGTACCTGGTGTAGAGCGAGTGTGAACCGGTTCTTCGTACCCTTGTTCTACGAGTACGGTGTCTTGGGCCTAAACTGGTGTGCATGTTTAGTGTATTCTGTAAATGTGTGCTGTCGTTTAGAGGATCGGGCGGGAAATTTGGTAACATAACAGGTACTGTAGTGATCGGGACTATTTGGTTGGGCGAGCCTACTCGCAGCCGTCGCGTTCTGCGTTTAAACTCATCTCGATTGAGAAGACGCGCATAGAAGGAAACAGAAGAGAGGATCGCGGTGCTTCTACGTCAGCCCGTCGTCGCAGCGATAGGGCAATAAATGTTAACTTGAGTTCGTTTTAAAAATACTTACTTGTACACAACAAGTTAGTATTTTACAGGTGGTAATTTTAATTACAAATTTACCTTTGAAAGGCATTGCGATTTTATAGTAGTTCCTGTAGGTTAGGTAGGTATTACATATAAATTACAATCTTAATTAAATTAAATCAAAAATCAATAACAAAGCTTAAATAATTAAAATGACATTAGGTATTTGTCTATAGTAGGTACAGCAAAATAAACAAAACATAACATTTTCAGAATCGTAAAACTAAATTAATTTTAAAATCAAAATAAATATGTGTAAGCAGAAGAAGAAGAGAGAAGGAGAAAATACAACATTTAGATATAATTTCGTTTACATTCAAAATATTCTTTCATATTGTAAACAGATTTATTTATTAAAATTTAGTATCCACTAATGACGCTGTAGATTCTTCAGGTCCCGACAGCAATAAAACAGCACAAAACGAGCAAACTATTTTATATTAAAATGATAAAAATTATGGATATAAAACAGTAAGACGCGGGACAATAAAATTTTAGTAGCGAGAGGACGCGGGCGTTTCTTGCGGTGCTAGTGGCTACTGCTCGTCCGATTCAAAAAATGTTCGTTTTGTATCCGCAAGGACGCAGCCGCGCCCGGCCGTTAACAAACATTTTTGCCACTACCTTACAAATAAAAATAACAAAATATAACACAAATAATTAAAACTAAAATCTAAACGGTGCGTCGCCTACAGACGCGTCACATGAAGGGTTCTAGGGGCTAATTCACCTAAGGTTGTCGACAGGACAAGACTAAATGAATAAATAAATCGCACAAATAAATAAATTAAGCCCACTTCACCCGGAATCAACACAACAATGCTACAAATGCTATTTTGATAATATAATTGTTTAAATAAACTTTACAATGTTTTTGTTTGTTTATATAATTTTAACGAAAATTTTGTTGCGAAACAAATTACAAAAACACAAATATATAAACAATACAAATATATAAATATATAATTATATAAACAAACAAAAACATTTTATAAATAGCTTGCCTACTTCCTAACTGATCTTTAGTATTTGTAAAAATATTATGACATTAGTTGTTGACATTGAATGGGTGCCTTTGGCTTTCAAAGTAAAAAGTAAATAGTGTTGAATAATTTCGGCGGGCTGGTTAGAACCACGATAGCTCAATTGGAAGAGCACCTGACCCGGTATGTCAGAAGGGTGCAGGTTCAAATCCTGCTCGTGGAAATTTTTTCAACATTTGTGTTTTTGTAAATAAACTTTATTTCATTTATGACATTTAGAAACATCGATAGCATGCATGCGCTGTGGTGATAAACACGCACGATTTGAAAAGCCGATCATCGGATTGGTGACCAAATATGTATCATCTCGAGCTCGTCCGTGCTTCGTCGGCACTTACCGTTGGTCCCGTCTGCATTAACAGTCGTTAACAACCACCAATCCGTACTGGGCCCGCGTGGTGGTTTACGGCCCATTCTCCTTATCCATCCATAGGGAAGGCTCGTGCCCCAGCAGTGGGAACATAAAATGAGCTGATGATGATGATGACCTATGTTAGTACTTAATAAATGTTAACAGTACGCCAGCTGTATCTTTATATGTTTTGAAATAACACAGAACTTCTAGTCTCATCCACGACCAATAGGGTGGTTGGTGGTTTACGGCCCGTTCTCACTGTGCTGCGGTTAGGACATAAATACAGCTGGTGTTGATGATGCTAACTCCCCCCGCTCGATCCTCTAAATGACAGCACACACTTACAGAATACACTAAACATGCACACCAGTTTAGGCCCAAGACACCGTACTCGTAGAACAAGGGTACGAAGAACCGGTTCACACTCGCTCTACACCAGATACAGTCATGTACCTGGGCGCTTCTCTCCTCCTCCACGGCCCGGTCAACCCGAGCCGAGGTCCGTGCCATTAGAGGCGCCCTCGGGTTGCTCCGCTCCCCGATCCGATCCGAACCCTTCGGAGAATCTAGTAGGGCACGGGGACGCGCACTAGTGCGCGATGCCGTTCCCTCTAGATAACCTCCGAAGGTGATTCGTTTCACACGGCTTGAGGGACCCTTCACGTTCCTCGCCGCCCCCAAAAAAGCCCGGTGAAGCTGAAAATGCCGTAGAGGCAATCAGCAATCTCTCTCAAGAAAAAGAAAAAAGATGCTTAATGAGATTTAAGTAAAGTATTATGTCTGTAGCTTCTTAATTTTTCTCTTTGTCAGTGTCTTGTGTTTGAAGACTCTGCGTGTGGGGTGACGGCTGCAAACGCTGCTGGGATGCAGGTGAGTGTTGCCTGTGTTGTGAAGTTTATTTATTTATTTATCGAAAACCAACAGCTCATAAAACAGTATACACTTGATAGCAAAAGGCCAATTACAGTTCTTCAAGTTTAAAAGCAATTTAGAACAACGTTACGTGTGGGCAAGATAAGAAATTGACAGTTGTAACAATATGAATTATCTTAATGAAAAAAAAATCTTATTCTTCTAGGTTCTTCTTAGTCTATTTGTTATTCTTCTAGGGGTAAGTAGGGTGGTGGCACTAGTGTTCGACAGGATCCAGTGATCGACATTTATTCCTTTTATCATGAAAACGGCAAATGATTTTAGTATTTAGCAACCATTTAATACCGAATACCTGCTTCCTAGCTAGGGTTGCCACCTTTTTTTTTTCGTGCAATTAAAGTATGTACACACGCCTGCACATCAACCTACCACAAACTGTCAAATTTTCTCAATAGACTTTAAACTTTATGACTGCGGCATATGGTTGAAAATGTATTGAAGAAATTTGACAGTTTTAAATAAATATTTATAAAATACAGTGAAAAAATTAAACGCCCACCCGACCCAGCCAGGAATCGAACCTGGGTGGGCGTTTAATTTTTTCACTGTATTTTATAAAGTTCATAAATATTTAATTTAGCTTCAGTGCAGCAATTAGCACCTGAAAAATAAAAAGTAAATGTTTTGGATAAGTTGATGTGCAGGCGTCTGTATATTGGTTATTAAAAGGTAGAAATTAAAGTACCTACATAGTGTCAAATAAAGTAAGATTTATTTCATAGTTAATGACGGTAGTTGTTGACATTGAATTGGCGCCTTTGGCTTTCAAAGTAAAAAAGTAAATAGTGTTGAATAATTTCGGCGGGCTGGTTAGAACCACGATAGCTAAATTGGAAGAGCACCTGATCCGGTATGTCAGAAGGGTGCAGGTTCAAATCCTGCTCGTGGACATTTTTTCAACATTGTGTTTTTGTAAGATTTATTTCGCTTAAAAACATACTTCTCATTGTTTTTAGCAACTTTTAACAAATAATTATCATTACTAAATAGCTGTACAGCAACTTTTTTGTGTGTTATATTATAATAGAATAGAATAAAATAGAATAAAATTCTTTATTGTACACATAAAAATTAATACACATAGGTACATGCTAACAAAGAAATAAAAATAAAAATTGAAGTCGTACAAAGGGCGGCCTCATCACTAAAAGCGATATCTTCCAGGCAACCTAGGGATGTAGAGGATTGATAATAAATAAGATGGAGGGGTCGAAATTAAAAAAGTGTACAGTAATAATTTATTACATAAACATACATACACATACATGTATACAAACATATATACAACCATATAAATATGTAGAACATATATACATACCATTTAAAAACAAAAAATAAGTACCTAGTGGACTAACAGTAGGATTACAATGACGGGTAGTGATCTTTGTGACGAGTTTCTTAAAACTTTGCAGAGACTTCGCCCGTCTTACAGACACAGGCAAAGCATTCCACAGGCGAGCAGCATGGGCCGTAAAAGATTTGTCACAGTGTCTTGTTGAGTGCCGTGGAATCTGCAAACTCAATTGCTCTGATGATCTCAAGGAGCGGGAATGGGAGTCGTGCAAAAATTGGAAACGATCTTTAAGATGAAAAGGGGTGGTAGGGTTAAATAATATATTGTAAAGTAAGCAAACAATATGAGCATTCCGGCGAAGGCGAATTGGCAACCACTTGAGCTTAGTGCCAAATTCGGAGACGTGGTCATATTTGCGCAAACCAAATATAAACCTAATACAAAAGTTTTGAAGGCGCTCAAGCTTGTTTAGTTGATCCTCCCAAGGGTCTAGATAGCTGTCATCGGCGTAATCAAGGAAAGGTAAAAGATAGAATAGGTATAATACAAAATGAATCCCAGAGAACTAAAATATAATTATGAATATGAATGGGCTCCTTTGGCTTACAGAGCAAGAGTAGATAGTGTTGACTAATTTCGGCGAGTTGGGATGAGCCACGATGGCATAGTTGGCAGTGCACCTGACCCGGCATGTCACGGGGTGCGGGTTCGAATCCTGCTCGTGGAATTTTTTCAACGCTGTCTTTTTTCAAACTAAAATATATGAAACAAAGTATTTTCGTATATAGAGTACAATTACCCGAAATAACGTACAATACTTTATAATAAAGTACGGGTGGCAACCCTATTCCTAGCTGACACCGTAAAATTTTAATGACAACCAATATTATTTTTTGGCGACCAAAAATTTGTCGAGCATATTGGCCTGGCCTTCATCACACCTGATGTTAAGTGATGATAAAGCCGAAGGTGGAATAGCGCACCTCACCCGGTATGCTCAGACATATTTTGATATAAGATGATGGTAGCTAGCCAGGCGGATTTAAGACAAGACCTGCCACCAAACAAACATGTAGAATAGAATAGAATAGAATAGAATAGAATAAAATACTTTATTGTAAGTACACGAACCACAAAAAAGTAAATTGAAGTCGTACAAAGGGCGGCCTTATCACTAAAAGCGATATCTTCCATGCAACCTAGGGATGGAGAGAATTGATAATAATTAAGATGGAGGCGTTGAAAAATAGTGTACAGTAATAATGTATTACATAAACATAAATACACATATATACCGACATACATACAACCACCCACTATACCATGTACCTCCCACTAGGAATCTAACGGGGGACCTCTGTCTGAAACCAGTAGACCACAATGCCAGTTGTTGGCGGCGCGGTATATTTAACAGTCAAAATCAGAATCGAAAAGCCCTGTCACAAAATACGGAGACTCAGTAAGTAAGCTTTATAGATAACACGCTCGAGCGACGCACACATACACCCTTTCACGGACACGGGTCTCGGAACAGCTCGGAGCAGTCCGAGTGCCTAGTGTGTGTGCCGTTGGATAGATGGCGCTGTGCCGCTGAAAGCACTCAAAAATTAAAAAGCAGAGTAAAAATTCAGCGCTTACGTCAGCCTTCCCGGTAGCATAATGGTCAGTGCAGCCGCCCGGATTGCGAAAGACCCAGGTTCGATTCCTGGCCGGGTCGTGTAGGCATTTAATTTTTTCACTGTAGGTATTTTGTAAATATAGTCATTGTAAATATAATTCAGCTTCAGTGCAACAATCAGCACAAAAAAATAAAAAGTAAAATTTACTATAGCGTTGTTATCAAAGTGGCATTTCATCTGTAAAGATGAATCTGCATGGCCATCGGTTGCAATAACCGTCGGATAGATGGCGCTGTGCCGCTAAAAGCACTCATGAATTAAAAAGCAGTGTAAAAATTCAGTGCTTACGTCAGCATGGTCAGTGCAGCCGCCCGGGTTGCGAAAGACCCAGGTTCGATTCGTGGCTGGGTCGGGTAGGCATTTAATTGTTTCACTGTATTTTATAAATATTTAATTCAGCTTCAGTGCAGCTATTAACACTTAAATATAAAATGTAAAATATGCCTAGTGTTACTTTGGTTTACTATCCGTGTTCATTTGTTTATGTTTACGAAAACAAAAATCATGTATGGCAAAGTTTTAACTCTTCTCGGATGTCGCCAGGAGGCGCTGCTTCAATGCCATACTAATTCTCGTTTTCGTTAACGTGATCGATACGTGATTTCCCAAGACACCGTACTCGTAGAACAAGGGTACGACGAACCGGTTCACACTCGCTCTACACCAGGTACAGACATGTACCTGGGCGGTTCTCTCCTCCTCCACGGCCCGGTCAACCCGAGCCGAGGTCCGTGCCTTTAGAGGCGCCCTCGGGTTGCTCCGCTCCCCGATCCGATCCGAACCCTTCGGAGAATCTAGTAGGGCACGGGGACGCGCACTAGTGCGCGATGCCGTTCCCTCTAGATAACCTCTGAAGGTGATTCGTTTCACACGGCTTGGGGGACCCTTTACGTTCCTCGCCGCCCCCAAAAAAAGCCCGGTGAAGCTGAAAATGCCGCAGCGGCAATCAGCAATCTCTCTCAAAAAAAAAGAAAGATACGTGATTTACGAAAAAGCATTACGACGGACAATATTAAGCCGAAACTTAAAATTCATTACTTAAGTAACGTGAATGTTGTTCAAGTTTAGAGATGAAGTACCTACCAGTTACTTTAACCTAGTATTGTACATTGTGAATGGCCATTTGGACGGGGGTTGGCGCAAATTACTCATTAATATGGCGTTGATCCTCGTGTAGGTGTTTATTTATTATAATGAAACGCGAAAGTTCAAAAGTGTTTATAACTGGGTACTTATACTTATTGTGATTATATATACTTATATATTTTACAATGTAATGTAAGTACTTATTGTATAAAATAATGTATGACAGTTATTGTATTATCGATGTATATAAAACGGCATTAACACAAACCTCAGTGGTTTTAAATGCTGTACTAATATTAAGGCGTAATTATGGTATTGAGCAATAATGAATTAAAAAAATATATATGTTCAGTTTTTACAATCTTTTATAGAGAAATTTTACTGGCAGGTTTTTGTGAATTTGGATAGATGTATGTACAGTGTATGAGGGTGGAAAACGTTCGTTCCTGCTGCCTCCAAGAAGGTTAATTGAACACCACCTACCTCTATTCGACCAGGTGGAAGACGCTCGGCTCCAGGCGTATTCGGCACGCCACAGGGTCCAGGTGGATTTCAAGGGTTAGCACGGCTAATCTAGGTTCAATAGGTCTCGGAAGAACTCACTGGCGTGTAGTGTGCCTACACGGCAGTGAGTCCACATACACAATACGGATGTTAGAACGTCTAACAATGAGGTTTCGACACGGTCAAAATTAAGAGGAGAGAACGTCCGTCCAGCTCAACGCGCAATGGCTACCTGCCGCAGTACGTGCGGCCAGCCGTCGAGTCGAGTTCAGTGGTGATTTACCAATCTACCCTCAATTCAACAGCAGAAATCGAACAATATATGTCAAATGAGCGCTGCTGTCGCGAGATGTCGTGTCCGTGAGAGGTTGTCTTCGTGTGCGTTGCTCGAACGCGTCTGTACGAAGCTACCGTCCGCAGTGTCCTTATTATGAGGCCCTCTTTAGCTACAAAACTCTCTCTTCCAGGTGGTGATGATACCAGATCCACGTCTGGACAGAGAGCAGACTCGCCACGCCACCCTGAGTCTTCGCACGATGCTCGACTTCAAGCCCGAGCTGTTCGGTCTACCGCCCTTCGATAACAAGCCTACTAAGAAAGGTGGTGTGCTTAGGGACGAACAGACGCCCGTTGAAGATTGAACAGTGGAATCGGCAGTTCCGCAAACGTTGTACTATTATAAAGTTGTTCTATCAATATGTTTTTGATCGGCTTTGTCTATTATTTTTTGTCGCTAGAAATACAAGCCGGTTAAGCTTGGAACAGTAAAAAATAAATTATTGTAAAAAGTCTTATTGTTACAGAACCAATAGTTTTTATTTCACTTTGATACGATGCGTATTTACAAAGCTTCCAATATATTTATTAGAAAGTAAATAGCCTATAACTGTGTCACTGCTGGGCAACGGCCTCCATCATTGAAATGAAATGAAATGAAATGAAATGAATAGTAGATTATTAACCAAGGGGATAAAGCAGTGTCTTCTGCCGCGGGTGACGATTTAAATCGCGAGCGTAACGAAGGACTCGAGGTTTACTCCCGAGCGTAGCGAGGGTGTTAAAAACTTAAATCACGAGCGAAGCGAGGAGATACATTTTTAATCTGTTAAAAACAGGGAAAGAATATTGTACTGAATTTCATTCATCCTCTAGGGGGAGAATGTGATTTAAATTTGGAATACTTACCGAAATTTATACTGAACTACATCTGTGTTTACACCATTGAGTTTGTATATAAATACTCAAATCAACTCATCAACAATAAATGTACCAAACAAAAATGTCTCTCTATCAATAATTGGACCAATGTTTCGAATGTTAACTTTTACTTTTAATTGTCATTATATTTAATAAAGGCTTATCTCATATTATTATTGTGTTAATTTTTTCGCAAATGGTACGAAAAGTAGAGTATTTTCCTCGGTGATAAAGGTGTCTTAGTCTTGGGTGAACCTAAATCCCTCGCTACACTCAGGACTCGTCTTAAATCCCTCGCTTCGCTCGTGATTTAAGTTTTTAACACCCTCGCTACGCTCGGGAGTAAACCTCGAGTCCTTCGTTACGCTCGCGATTTAAATCGTCACCCGCGGCAGAAGACACTGCTTTATCCCCTTGGTTAATAATCTACTATTATTTTGCATAAAATGCGGTACAAAAGGTGTTATGATAAAAAAAAGTTTCACACAATTTACCAGAAGCTGGCATGCAACATTCAATTTAAACTAGGTAAGTACATACATACATACATATAATCACGCCTCTTTCCCGTAGGCGTAGGCAGAGACCACTACTTTCCACTTGCTACGATCCTTACATACTTGTTTCGCTTCGTCCACTTTTATTGTTCCCTTCATACATGCTCTTCGGTTCAGGGTACTCTTGACCTGGCCTTTTTTCAAGACGTCCCTGATTTGGTCTCGAAACGTCCGCCTAGGTCTACCCCTACCAACACTTTCATTCACACTCGCCTTATACACTAGGTAAGTAAAGGGATTAAAAATTACTAATTAAACTATTATAAATCTTAGAATAATAAAGATTTCGATTGAGTTACAACAACGTCAATGAGACGTGAAATGTTCAAAGTATTCATTGACAGAGTAAAAGCAATTTTCGATTAGCCATTTTTTTTTATTTATATTGGAAAATTCGTAAAGGTAGCCATTTAATATCCTCATCCAGTCTATTAAAAATGTTAATTGCCATTGCGTAACTATTCCTGCCATCCGATGTGGTTATGATAGCAGGTAATATTAATTTCTTCTTAAATATAAATAAGTTAAGTTAAATAAATTAAGTTCTTCGTAAACAAATTCAGAAAGAACAAACACAGATATTTCATAAATATACATGCAAGGGACTGTTAAAAGTTTAAATTTCTTGAACTCAAGTTATCACTACTGCGTTTGGATTAATCACCACGCTTGCCCAATGCGGTTTCACAAACCCGGGCTATGTAACAAATAAATTCGAACACACTTTTCCCGACCTGGGAATTGAACCTGGGAGTTTCGGGTATCGGGCTTAGTGCTTAGCCACTCGGCCACCGAGGCGTTACTTAAATTGGGGTTAAAATAAACGTCGCTTAGTTTGGAACTAAGAATGATCGCGTGGAATCATGTGACGTCAAACGCATCTTGTCACATCAAACTGCGCCACCCGCCAGCTTAGCTCGCATCTCGCAAGTCTTTGTTAGCTGCCTAACTTCCCGTTCATGTCGTAAGAGCCGACTAAGGGACAAGGGTTCCAAGATGCGCTCGCACACCAGGCGATCGGCTGCACCCATCACTGATGTTATCTATCCCACCTCGGAGCCCTACTCTGATTATACTAAATATGGCGTCGAGGTCACTAACGTAGAGTTTACTCAAAATTGGTGAATTTCATGCTGTCTGCCCCTTTTTTGGGAGGACAGAATGTATTCTCTAAAAAGAAAAAAAAAAAGATTTCTAGGTTTAAAAAACATTTATAAAATTTATATGCCGCTATGCTACCGGGAAGGCTAGTGGTCAGTGCAGCCGCCCGGATTGCGGAAGACCCAGGTTCGATTCCTGGCTGGGTCGGGTAGGCGTTTCATTGTTTCACTGTATTGTATAAATTAGCACTTGAAAATAAAAAGTAAAATATAGGTTTAAAAAAACCGTGAAGAAAGGCGTCATCGCACCTGATGTTTCCGATCCGATCCGAACCCCTTCGGAGAATCTAGTAGGGCACGGGGCCACGCACTAGTGCGTCATGCCGTTCCCTCTAGAAAACCTCCGAAGGTGATTCGTTTCAAACGGCTTGAGGAACCCTTAGCCCGGTGAAGCTGAAAATGCCGATTGAGGCAATCGGCAAGCTCTCTCAAAAAAAACCTGATGTTAGGTACCAAAAGTCCAAAAAATAATAACATACAATTTTGTAATCAATATATTTTATTTAAACATATATAGGTAGGTACTTATGTATAATCAAACAGGTTAATCACATATATTATTTCCATAGTTTCCAAGAATATATACATAACTATACAATGAAGTGTGAGTTGAGTAAATACAAACGCTTGCACAAAGACTACAAACTGTTCAATTTGCTCGATAGACTATAAACTTTATGTCTCAATAAAAATGGTTGAACATTTATTGAAGAAATTTGTCAGTTGCGGATAGGTTGATTTACAGGCGTCTGTACATAGAAGCTTATAAAATTTAGTTGTGAAGATAAGCCAGAAGGCACCGCTTTCAAACGCATACAAATTTTCATTTTCGTAAACGAGATCGAACGGCGAATATCAGCACTTTTTAGTAAGATTTTTTTATATTGAATTAACTGTAATTTGTATAAGCTCAAAGCAGTCACATCTAGCGACATAGTTGTGGGAAAAACATCACAATCAACACAGATTCGAGCAAAGAAAAATACTTAGGTCCATACATCAGAAATTTCAATGTACATATTCACAACACACATCCATGTAGAAAACTATATGTACATAACAAAAGTATCCTTTAAATATATTGTTATATTAATGTATCAACAAAAAATATCATAGAAATTTTAACTAAGTACTTACAAAGATATAAAGGAAAAAATAAAGGGATTTTCATTTTTTTTTAATTTACTTATAAAAAAACTGCAACATAATGCATGTTCTATAGCTTTAAAACCAAACAAATTAAGCACCAATGCATAAATGTGAAGTTTAAAAAAAATTATAACGCATTTTTGGTCATTCGCATACATTGTTCTGATCCCAAGGTAAGTAGCTAAAGCACTCGTTTCATGGAAATCAGAAACAACGACGGCACCACAACCGCCCAGACCGGACACAATATCGAAAAGTTCGTTTTCGACATTGACCCGACCGGGAATCGAACCCGGGACCTCAGGAGTTAGCGCCGCCCAAAGTCCGGCGTGCAAGCCACTCGGCTACGGAGGTCGTCATTGGTCATAATATTTTCAATCTAATGATTATTTCAGTTTTTTTACATATATTTTCACCATGTCTTATAAATAAGACAATGTTTGTAGCTTATAGCATCCTCTAATTTACCATTGGCTTTGGTAGTATCATAGTTTGGGCGTTTTACGATTTTATTACCTTACAGTTAAGAGTTCAATTTAGAACTCTCAATTGGCTTTGTCTTTACAATCTTCTTTTATAATGGACCCAAGATTCCATACTACTATCAATAATAGTACTATATTCCCGATAAGCGCTTCAAAAACAGACCGATAAATTAAACCACTTATTTCAAACTAGTTGTCGCCCGCGACTCCGTTCGCAAAGCCATTTTCATATGGCATACTTAAAGTTCATATGAAAAAGAATTGCAGACATATATACAATTTATTATATTTTTTTGGATTACGGTCGAATTTCGACCACTAATAATAACAAATATGGCTGTGTGTATGTGTGTAGTTATTTGAATGTTGTACGGCAAATCGTGTTCATATAGGTTGATTCAACTTGTATAATTTGGTATTGGCGTATAATTTTGTAAATGTCGTTACTTCTATTCTAGAGCTGGTGTGGTTCTTGCGCCCATTCTTCACCACACCTAAAAAATTACGTCCTAAATGGGTATTAGGTAAAAAAGTTTAGGACAATTCAAAAGCACTTTTTTTTAAAGTATATTTGAATAAAAATTTTTGAATTTGAATAAAAATTTTTGACTTTGAATTTTGACTTAATAATTTAAAGGAGATACTTCAAGCCTTGTATTAAGTTTCTTTAATGGATAAAACATACTCGGATTTTTACATTTTACAAAATATTGTATTGCAATTGCAGAAATTGTAGAGTCTAGATAGCCTAATTGTTACATAGGTATAACCATAACATATGTTTGTAGCATTGTTGTGTTCCGGCGCAGCTAGAGATAAGATAGTCAGTGCCTCAGTAGTTGAGGATTCCTGGTGAAGTGCGCTTCCACCTTCGGCCTTATCATCACTTAACATCAGTAGTGAATAATTCATGACCAACATCTTTATTGGAATTGAAAACGGTGCTTTTAAAAACCCGGACTTATTAACACACATATCGTAAGCTAATTGTTAAAAAAAAATGTTTATTATTGTAAATAAAATCTTTAAATATACAATGCGCCTAAAACGCACCTTAAATTCTAAGTTACATAAAAAAAAATATACGAAATATCACCGATGAATGATAAGATAGTACTAATGTCACTCAAAATATTATCTTATCGAACGTAAGGACTAACTTAAAATTATTCGACGGATGAGCGTAATAAGATAAATTATATCTATATTCTTATCAAAATGAAGTAGCTTTACTCCGCTAATGAATTCGGTTCTTTTTCTATTTTCGTTGGCTTAATCAAAAATAAAATAAAATCTGCAACAACAATAACTAATTTCAGAACATCAAACGTACTAATGAAATCACGTAACAGCTCTTCAAAACACTAAAACTATTTATTATTTGACCTAAGCATGAATTTCTGTAACCTACAACGAAATAGTGACGTCACAGATCGCCATTCTAATACAATTTCTATTAAAAAAAAAACGTTTTGACAGTTGCTAAAGTTTCTCTACAGGGTGTTCGGTAATATGTGTATAATCCCGTAACACAGCCATGCAACTAGAACACCGTGATAACATACAAAATTATATTTTACGAAGATTTGCTTTTCCATACAGAAAGTAAAATTAATTTTATTTGCACGATTAGCACATTTAGCCAGTGTCAAAGTAATTTTTCTTAAAAGTAATACATAAATAAACAATATTTCCATCCAGTATGATGATGATGAATGATAATAGAAATGAGAAGTGGGAAGTGGGAAGTGAGATACGTATACCCCCCAACCCCTCGAGTATCTCCGTAAAAATGTGGGGCTTTACTAAGTCCTCACGCGGACTTCTTGAGAGAATTTGTAAAGTGACGTTGCACTGTTTTGTTTCATTTGCCAACACTCATGCACACTCACGAACACTAAACGGTCAATAACCCACCATTATTTCACATTTATAATGGACATAACACAAATTTTAGAAAATAAAACAAAACCGCAGACGTGACTTCACTTTCCCGCCAAGAAGTCCCTTTTGAGGTCTTACTTCAAATTAGGAAGGTCGATTCCAGTATTAAGTATTTCTTATTCGACCTTACCAACCTTAATTGACCTTTATGTTCGAGAATTAGGGTTTATAATAAACTGTTGATGCTATTTAACTTTTTTTACATTATGTGATAAGATATTTAGGTGTATAAATTTTCGTGATGCATTTTTGGTGTATCCTAATATTGCACTATTATTGATCAAAGATCTGCAATGTACACACGCCTGCATATAAGATTACCACAAACTGACAAATTTCCTCAATAGACTTTGAACTTTTTATATATATATATATCAGCATATGGTTGAACGTTTATTGAAGAAATTTGACAGTTTCATGCAGGCGTTTGTACCTAAAATAAACATAAATTTTATACATAATGTTGTTTACAATTTACAGGGACAATTAATAAATTATCAACAATGATATTAGTTTTGTATAGCTAACATTTCTTTTTGGTAAATCATATGGACAGTATAAACCTAATTAAACTTTTACACCCGCCGGAACCTAACTTATTCTAAACTAACCTAATCAATGAGGCACTGGCTATCTTGTTTCTAACGGTCGGAACACAACATTTCTACTAAAGCTACGGTAACAGAGCGATAAACTAAGATACTATAGTGGCGGACTAAAAACAAAAACCACTAGCCAAACAATACCACTGTTAGGATTCGACCCACACCCTTCAAATTCGATCTTAACATTTTAACAATTAATATCAAAAATTATATGATGACGTAGCTGTTGACATTGAGTAAGGCTCATTTGGCTTGGTGTTAGACCGAGCCTTTTTTTTAAGAGAGTTTGCCTATCTCCTCAGGCGGCATTCTCAACGTCACCAAACTTTTTTGGGGTCGTCGAGAAACTTAAAGGGTTCCTTAAGCCGTGTGATCAACACCGTCAGATGGTTTCTATAGGGAATGGCATCATGAACAACCCGAGGGCGCCTCTTTAAGGCTAGAACCTCGGCTCAGTTTGACCGGGTCGCGGTGGTGGGGAGAAGCGCCCAGGTACACCGGGTTTTCATACTCTTGTTCAATGAGTACGGTGTCTTGGGCCTAAGCTAGTGTGCCGGTTTAGTTGATCATGTTGTGAATGTGTAGTGGCATTTTAAGGATCGGAATTGACGGAGATCTTCAACGATCTTCTCAAGGCAAGAGCTGGATGAGAGCAGCCGCGGATCGTGCTCAGTGGCGTGCACAAAGATAGGCAATGTCTAGCAGTGGACTAATATAGGCTGACGATGATTAAGATGTTCACAGACGCCTGGACATCGACTTACCAAAAACTGACAAATTTCTTCAATAAAAGTTCAACCTCAATCCACATACCTACATAAAGTTCAAAGTCTATTGAGTAAATTTGACAGTTTGTGGTAGTCTGATGTATAGACGTGTATACATTATTGCTGTCACAAAAACGAAATTTGAACACAATTAAAAAGAATTTAGAATTTGGCGTAACAAAGATTATAAAATTTTCGTGCCAAGATAGTGGTATATCAAAGATCAGTTCAATAAAACAAGACAGATTAGGATTTTTTTACAAAAGCGTGTAGCGTTTCTTCGTCAAGTGTTCGATAGTGTTTCATTTCTGCATTTAGATTTGAAATCTTGAACAACACCGTTTACCGGAACGATTTTCGTTTTAACCGCGACATCGACGTTCAAAATTTTCTAACTACCACACCAACAGCTTTGGAATTAGCCTTACTATTGATAGCAATATCACCGTTTGCAACTTTTCCATTGTTCGTGTTAATGATGACTTTGCCAACTACACTTCCGTCGTTACCAAGTGAAATATTGCACCATCTTGTTTCTTTAATTTAACCGAAGTTTTGTTTGCAACTTTACCATTTTTCGCGTCATCAATGACGACATTGGTATCTACACTTTTGTTGTTAGCAACTGAAATATTGCACGTGTCTAGTTTATAACAATTATTAGTTGCAATAACGATATTGCTATCAACACTTCCGTTATCATTTGAATCATTCATTTGCAGTTGTTTATCGCAATCATTATCATTAAGAGCATCAGCGTTACCGTTAACCAATTCTTTGACGTTTTGTTTTTTGCACTCTTCTTCCAACTCAGCTTCTCGCTTCAATCTTTCGGCTTCTTTAACTCTTTCTTCTTCAGCACGCGCTTTCTTCTCTGCCAGTTCTTTTCTCCTTTGCGCATTCCACCAAGGCATGAATCGTTGGAACATGACTCTAGAGCGGTGCTGAGGTTTTAATACCCATGACACAGCCATGTCGACATCAGCAATTCTGTAATAGACAGAAGGGTAGACTTTAAGGGGCATGTTATATTTCGGCATACTACTTTAAAGTTCTAATTCTTTCAAATTCAATAAGCCGAAACTTTCTATGTTTAAAGGAAACACAGAGATGTTGACAGTGAATAGAAAATATTGAAACAAAATCTTTGTAAAGGGTTTTAAAGCGATTTGAAACTTTCCCTTGTGGATCGTCTAAATACAGCTTCAGCAATGAGCTTGATGGTTCTTATCTTACTTATCTTATCTCATCTTATCATCATCTTATCATCTTATCTTATCTTATCTTATCTTATAAAAAAAAACACATTTTAAAACACCTGATTGAATAAATAAATATAAATAAATATGAGACAACATCACACACATTGTTCTGATTTCAAGGTAAGTAGCTAAAGCACTCGTTTCATGGAAATCAGTAACAACGACGGTACCGCAACCACCCAGACCCGACACAATCTCGAAAAGTTCGTTTTAGACATTGACCCGACCGGGAATCGAACCCGGGACCTCAGAGTTAGCGCCGCCCAAAGTCCGGCGTGCAAGCCACTCGGCTACGGAGGTCGTCAAAATCTTCTTAATGTGTCACCGTGACAACATCGTTTTGACGACAGATGTAAGTCAGGTGGTAGATGGTAGATGATAGTCAGATGGATGTTAGGGGCGACAGGCGACAGACACATGGTACTGCTATTGTTGTGTTCCGACAGTTAGAGCCAAGATAGCCAGTGCCTCAGTAGTTGAGGATTCCGGGTGCAATACGCTTTTAGCTTCGACCCTATAATCGTGAGGTGAGATGAGATGAAGGCCAACTGCTTCTCCTACTATTTTGATGAGTACAAAATGGAGTCAGGAATCGAGAACTTGGGGTAGCATTCTTGGGATAAGTCTCTGCTGAAGGCTAAGATCGTTATAATCCGCATTAGGGCCAAATGGAGGGTTCTACGTATGGCTCAACCTTCATACGCTTCTTTAATATATTTGTATAGACAAATGACTCAGCTCTGCCTGTTGTTAAGCAGAAGCAGTCCAGATGCTCCACAGCTAGTAGAGCAGGATTGCGCCTTACTAGCCGTCCTCAAAACTGTAAGTTCCTTCTTCGCATGTTCGTCTTAGGTTAGGTTCATTTTCAAGGCAAAAGGTTGATTATGATAATGTTTACACCCAGTGGTTCCTAACCTTTTTGAGACCATTACCCCTGAAAATTATACAAAGTGGTCTTTACCCCTTCATGAAAAGAAACAAATTTAATGTATCCACATTTGTTAACAAAAAATATAACCTTATGTAAAAAAAAAGTTAATGTGATGGTTTTAAAGTCTGGCTTTGTCTCCGCCATCTCAAGTCGTGTTCAACGTTCAGTCTGTTTCTTACTTAGTTTTCATGGCCATCATTAGTCGAAAACCCAAGCAACTTTTGCCTAAAACTGTGACAGCTCGTAGTTTACACTGTGTGGCGCCGCGCTAAATAGCTGTACATACATACATACATATAATCACGCCTCTTTCCCGTAGGGGTAGGCAGAGACCACTTCTTTCCACTTGCTACGATCCTTACATACTTGTTTCGCTTCGTCCACTTTCATTATTCCCTTCATACATGCTCTTCGGTTTAGGGTACTCTTGACCTGGCCTTTTTTCAAGACGTCCCTGATTTGATCTCGAAACGTCCGCCTAGGTGTACCCCTACCAACACTTTCATTCACACTCGCCTTATACACTTTTTTCGTCAATCGTTCTTCATCCATTCTCTCGACATGGCCAAACCATCTCAGCATGCCTTTCTCAATTTTTGTCACTACATCTTCTTTCAGACCACAACGTTTCCTTATCTCACTATTCCTTATCCTGTCACTCAGTTTAACTCCTATCATACTTCTTAACGCTCTCATCTCTACTGCATTTATTCTGCATAGCTGTGGCAAAGACATTTTGCTCGTTACCCCTCAGGAAAGACCCCTCCCCTCAGGTTTTACCCCCCAATGGGGTAATTACCCCCAGGTTAGGAACCACTGGTTAACACTATCATAGTCACTAACGTTACTTCGAGTGATTGTTAACGGTATTGTCAACATGTTTTTTGTTGCTATTGGAGTATACGATATTTCAGCACAATTTTCACGATAATTTATTTAGTTTTTTTGAAAAGTTAAACCGACTTGGTAACAATTTTTACCGTCTATGTTCTAGTGTTTAAGATCACCGGTTGAGACCTAGAGGTCCCAGGTTCGATTCCCAACGGGGGGTACATGTTTGTGTACTCGGTTTGGCTGGTGGTAGGACTTCTTTGTCCGCCTGGCTAGCTCCCACCATCTTATTTAAAAATGTCGCCATAACATCAATGTTTGCAGCGTTGTTGTGTTATGGAAAGTAGAGCTTACCCGTAAAATATAAAAAAAAACGAGAAAAAAATGTCTAAAACCGATTCGCAACCATTATTTTCAGGGAGTACAGTCACGACCAATAACATGTACACACATTAGACTCTTATTCCATTGTGTTAAGAGTTACTTTGTATAGATGTTAATGCTCGTGACTGTACACTTATATGCAGGTATGTATTTTTGGGAATTTTTTCTGATCGCCTCTGTCTCATATTCAATGAAGAAATTTGTCAATTTTGGACAGTCTGAAATGCAGACAAAAAACATGGTAACAATCTCGCCAACAATCAAACTAACGTTAATAGAGCATACCGTCTTTTGAAGCGGTCTCTGTCGAGGGCGCACCGCTCCCAGTGACCTGCCCTGGCTTGACGCGCTGCAAAAGCCCAGACGCGCATCACGTGGACCTTTGGGGGCTGGCTGGAGAAGTTGACCTGGAAACGGAAAACAATAAAAAAAAGTAAATGAATAGCCTAAAACTGTTCCACTGCAAGGGAAAAGAAGGCTTTTTTGCTTTTGATGGGTATTAGCGCTTAATAACCACGCTTGCTAAATGCGGAGTCAACAGAAAGTATTTTCATTAGTTTAACGTTGCATTGATCCTTTACCCCCTAAGTTGATCGAGGAACTTGAAGGTGCAGTGGTTAACGCGTCTGGTCTGCGAATGTTAAGGTTCAGGTTCAGGTTAAGCTACTTTCGCAAAGGTCGGTCATAAGTAGGTATCTCGTGCTCTTCCGGAAGGCACGTAAAGCCGTTGGCCCCGGCTGTATTAGCAGTTGTTAAGAACTACCAATCCGCACTGGTAGGGTGCGTACCAGTGCAAGTACCTTAGCTCACTTGACGATGATAAGGCCGAAGGTGGAAGCGTTCTTTAACCGGAATCCTCAACTACCGAGGAACTGGCTATCTTATCTCTAACTGTCGGAACGCAACAATGTCTCCAAAAAGTAGTTGTTTTAACTGCCAAATGTCTGATTTATTTATGTATTAAAAGTATATACATACTTGTGTATGTGTCAAATAATGTTTATAAAACAAACGCTACAGATATACTTTTGGCGACAAAAATTAAAATGACATAAACAACGTCCAGATCAAATAGTTTCAATCACCGTATAACAATGTTACATTGTACCACGACTCTTCATCTAAACACTGCGCTAGACATAACTCACGTTGTACAAACAATGAAAATTCCATCTAAGACAAAGAGTTCAAACTTCACATATCATTATTGCTTGTGATTGTTCATTGTGTTAAAGTTTAATAAGTTTAAACACAATGAGTTGAAACTATGGCCTTTGAGCTATGAATTCTTTAAGACATGGCCATATTATAGGCCAATTCATAGTAAAAACTTGCAAAAAATTTATTTTTTCCCAATCTTTTACATCGTCACGAATTATGGAAAATGTCTTCCCTAACATAGAAGGACATTTCTGTAGATGCTTTAAATTACCTTGATGATGTTTTTGTGATATGGGTCTAATGCTTCTTGACTCTAATAAACTGTCAAATTAAATCAAATCAAAATATTTATTTGCATAACTAAGCGTAACAGATAGGTGGAATACGATAATTAAAACCATGACTTCCATGACATTTTTAAGATTCAATAGCAAAATAATTAATTTATCTCTTAGCCATTCATAAACAATATTCACAAATCAACACAGAAATCTATGTAAGAGTACATTACTTTGCACATACTAGCACAGGACCTAAGCGAATGGCATAAGCGAAGGAAGTCCTATGCCCAGGAGCGAACCAAAAAAGGCTGATGGTGCTGATCTTATTTTGCAAATGTACATCATCTTGGTGATGTCCTTCTTTCACATCAACAGACGTATCACTCTTGTTTATAAATAAACGCAACTCATTTCAGTCAAGAATGTCCAGACATATGTGTCATTAGATGCGTCGTCACCGAATCAAAACGCCACGTTAACAAAACAGTGACTCACTTGTTGCGTTGTGACGTCAGCGTTTACATCACTCTCGAGATCAATTGCGAGACGCAGGTGGCTGCTACGCCATCGTGATTCTTATGAGGTCATAAGGCCAGACTTTTGATAGACCTTCGTCTGTTATTTTTGTTATTGGTGATATTTATCATCATAATAATACGAATTCAGTTAATATTGTTTAATTCCTAATTCTTGGAGGGAAAGTGAGATGTTACGATTACAACATAATTAAAAATATAGTTGGTTAATTTTCTATTTGAGTTTGTGTACAAACCCACCAACCGGGGTGGTTGGTGGGTTGGCCATGGCCATGGCCTTACCGACCTTCTGGTCATACAAGCCGAATTGAGGGAGTTGCGCGCGGACCTGCGACTGCATCTGCCGCGCGCAATTCTTGGCTCTACAAAATATTTCTACGTCCTTGTCCCTATGCCGTTTCTCCCCCTTTTGGGGCACGACAACACTATCACGAGTTTGTTGTTGAGTTGAGTTTGTGTACAGTCCAAGAATGTTAAATAAGTACATAACAGCGAAACGACAATTATTAAAAATCTATTAAGAAGTCCACATGAGGTCTTACCAAAGTCCCACATTATTACTGAAACTTTATTCAAGTAATTGGTCATGGGATGGATGAAATTCGCAAGCAAAAGCGAGTTACAGTTAACTTGTATTATGTCATCATATTGCTGGGAAAAGAACTAATAAAAAATAATATAATTGACATATTCACAACGTCAAATACGGAAGTGAAAAAATATGGTTTGCTACTGCTAACCTTTCGAACACGAACAGTCACATAACGAACGATACACGAGATAGATACTAACAATACGCTGGACACTAAAACAAAACAAATCTCCATTCGTTATACATAGCTGGGTGAGTAGCCGCTGCTTCGAAAGAGACATAAGCTAGCGACGACATGTATTAGGAATACAACATAACTATTCAGATGTTCCGATGAACCCATTACCGGTCTAGTAGCAACTAGGTCGGGTCATTAGAACAAGATATGATGAATGCGATATAAATAGCAGTGTATTGAAGGAATTGACGGTCGATATCGAAGCTATTGGTCTTGGATGGGAATGGCAGTTCTGTGTTATACCAAAACTTGGATTTTAAGATAAGCCTGGCATAATGAAGTACTAACACAGGTTTATAATGTCTGTCCTTTTATAACCCAGCTTTTAATACTGATTGTACCAAACATTCTCTTGGAGCCACTAGGAAAGAAAATGTATTTTATTTTTAATGTCGTGGACCTTTGGGAATAAGCCGTTACAAGCAGTGATCGGAGTTGGTAGCTTATAGCTATTGTTGTACTAGCCACTCATTTAATGAAATACCTATGCTTGTGCATGAATATAGTAGGTACTACTTATTGGCACAACATCGGAATGAAACCCTTCTCATATTAAAGTTGAATAGGGATCAAGGCTTCGAATTTACAATTACATTTAAAACGTCCACAATTATTGTCTCAGTAGACTGAGATTTTCCCCATTTTCAATGTTCATATCCAAAATCCAAAAGTGAATACTGGGTGTCTAGTGTAAGTTTTGTTAACTATCTGTATTTATTCGATTACGTTTACGAAAACGAAAAATTAGTATGGCATTAACGCAGCGCCTCCTGGCGACATACAAGAGTTAAAATTTTGCCATACAAATTCTAGCTCTCGTTAACGTGATCGAATGGCATTTGGCATGAATCAAATTTTTTTTTTTTTTGAGAGATTGCCGATTGACTTAGATGGCGTTTTCAGCTTCACCGGGCTTGTTTGGGGGTGGCGTAAGGAACGTAAAGGGTCGTGTGAAACGAATCACCTTCGGAGGTTTTCTAGAGGGAACGGCATCGCGCACTAGTGTGCGTCCCCGTGCCCTACTAGATTTTCCGAAGGGTTCGGATCGGATCGGATTATCATCTAATATCCAGCAAGGAAATTATGTCGATATCTTTGACTTTTAACCGCCTCTGTGGTCTAGTGGTTAGACCACCGGTTTAGACCCAGAGCTCACAGGTTCGATTCGGTAGAGCTTGTTTATCCGCCTGGCTAGCTACCACCATTTTATCTAAATATGACGCCCGCCATAACATTAATGTTTGTAGCATTGTCGTGTTCCGGCAGCTAGAGATACAATAGCCAGTGCCTCAGTAGTTGAGGATTCCGGGTGAAGTGCGCTTCCACCTTCGGGCTTTATCATCACTTAACATCAGGTGAGATGAATGCCAAATGCTTACCCGTAAAATATATTGTCAAACAACTTGCTATATGTGCTAATCGCACGAAGCCACTAATTAAGGCAAAACAAAGAAAAAAAGAAAGAAAGTTGGTTGCAATGCAATTTTTTTACTATCTAGACGACCTTATATTAGTTTTTGGCGAACTGACGACCGATGAAGGACAAAACATATGTCGCGCGCACAATTATAATTGCTGAATAAATGTATTCTGTCGTGTGGCCTCGCGAGCGTTTAACTTTTGCTTTTTGACTTGGCGAAATCCCAGAACAACGGTGGCAATAAAACAGATTTTTTTGGATTTCAATAAAGCATTTGATTGCGTGCTGTTTACAATATTCGTGTTGGAAATCTATCAGTGCCAGTGAAGAACACTTTCGAGATATAAATAAAAGAGTTTTGGGCAAAATAATACAAATATTAATAGAGCCACATTATTTCTTGTCAAATCTTAAAATAACGGAAAAGATATCCAATGTTGATTGTGTTTTTAAGAACTTGAAAAATCGATATTTTAATCTGGTAATTCGTATAGTAATTTATGATGACGAGATCGAGAACATTAAATTAACGGTTTATGTTTACACATTTCATCATCATCATCAACATTATCTCAGCCAAAAGACGTCCACTGCTGGACAAAGGCCTGCCTCCCTCAAAGATCTCCACAACGACCGGTTTTGTGCATATTTTTTATACACATTTGAATTTATATAATTGATTACAAAAACACAATGTTGAAAAAAAATTCCACGAGCAGGATTTGAACCTGCACCCTTCTGACATTCCGGGTCAGGTGCTCTTCCAATTAAGCTATCGTGGTTCTAACCAGCCTGCCGGTGTTTTCAGTCAGCCATTATCGAGTTTTAGCGAGACAAACGGACAGCAATTGATTTTTATATATACTACTCAAAACAAAATAAGGGCCACGAGGTATTTTGTCTGTACCATGAAAATAATAAAACCAATATTAATTTTTTTGTCTCCATAACGAAAACTAATGTTGTTTTTACCGTGTAGACCAATAAATTTATTCCAATAATAATGATTCAAAAGTTTATTTGCCTTTGAAAGAAAAAACACATTTAAGGTTAAAAATAAAAACAATGTAAAGTTACTGAAACAAAAGAAAATACTCCATGCTCATCTTTTAGTAACGGGTATGCCCCCCTCGTTTCGTTACGCACTCCTGAAGCCTGGAGTGCATGCTCTCAATCAAATGCCTGACATTTTCCATTGGAATCTCTTCCCAGGCCCTTTTAACAGCGTTGATGAGTTACTGTTGGTTGTGGATTTCCTGATCACCGTCTCTAACTCTTCGTTTCAACTGATCCCACATGTGCTCTATTGGATTTAAGTCCGGACTGTTCGCCGGCCACGGCAAGACTTGAATTTGAGACGCTTTCAGTACAAACCGAGTCGCTTGAGCCGTGTGTGCACGAGCATTGTCTTGCATCAAGATGAATCCAGGACCCGCTCGCTGGGCAAATGGGATCACATGTGGTCTGACGACTTCCTCAATATACCGCTGAGCAGTAACAGTACCCTCATTTAAAATAGCGAGCTCAGTTTTGCCGTGTAAGCTTATCCCGCCCCAAATCATTACATTTGGACCACCAAAACGATCGACTTCATGGATGCAGGCTTCTGAAAATCTCTCGCCGCGTCTTCTCCATACTCTAATACGCCGATCGTCGTTAAAAAATTTAACTTTGCATTCGTCTGTGAAGAGCACCATGCCCCATTGGTTTATGTCCCAGTCCAAATGTTGACGGGAAAATCTTTAACGATTTGCACGATGATTTCTGGTTAATGGAATACGGACAACTCGCCTTCTTGATGCCTGCTGGTCTTCATGCAATCGATTACGAATAGTTTGGTCACTGACACGAGTACCCGTTGTGAGCCGTAAACGATTTTGCAGCTTGCGGGCCGTCGTTGTGCGATCTCGGCGCGCACTTAATCGAATGTAACGATCCTCTTGAGCTGTTGTAATGCGAACTCTGCCCGAACCAGATCTTCTTCTAACACTGCCGGTCTCTTGGAAACGATTACATAGATTTTGAATAGCTCTTCGAGAAAATCCCAATTGCAAACCCACAGATCGCTGCGAATGACCTTCTTCAATCATTGTAACGGCTCTGGTTGCTGTCAGCGAGTCCATATGACGCCTGCGTGCTTGTGGCATATTGCAAAAGATGTTTCTGACTCGAGATATCAATGAACTCTGATAATTTCTAATAAACCAAGAAGCTAAGGAAAGCAAGACGTCAAAGAAAATGGAATTAAAATTTTCAAAAATAATTTTAAATCAAATTTTATTTAAAATTGTTGCCAGCATTAGATGAATACTACAATATTAAAAAGTTTAGGTATCAAAGAGTTTGTATACTCAATATTTTACTACTTTCAATATGTAAATGTTTAATAATTTACACCAAAATGAAAAAATACCTCGTGGCCCTTATTTTGTTTTGAGTAGTATATATAGATTCATCATCAGCTCATTTATGTCCCCACTTCTGGGGCACAAGCCTTCCCTATGGATGGATAGGGAGAACGGACCATACACCACCACGCGGGCCCAGTGCGGATTGGTGGTTGTTAACGACTGCTAATGCAGCCGGGACCAACGGCTTAACGTGCTTTCCGAAGCACGGAGAAGCTCGAGATGATAAATTTTTGGTCACCCATCCGATGACCGGCCTTTGCGAAAGTTGCATCTCGTAGGGTTCAGCCAGCGTTTGCAATGTAAGCGCAAAAAGATGTGAAACCTCTAAAATTATCAGTGTTTTTCTACTATATTATGCATGTATTTATACATATAAACCTTCCCCTCAAATCACTCTATCTATTAAAAAAAACCGCATCAAAATCCGTTGCGTAGTTTTAAAGACCTAAGCATGCATACATACATATATACATACATAGGGACATCTTTTAGGTTATAGTGTAGGGATAGTTTTTTATACTGTGTAGTGATAAACAGCATAGCTATTGATTGGGCTACAAACTTTACTTAACCAACGACTTCACGTGCCTTTGAAAGCGCAACATATTTCATATCTTGTCAACTATTCAATATTCGCAATGGCTGGTTAGCGAAAGTTGTTTTACTTGCAAGAATAAAACTCGAACGAGTAAGGCACGCTGCACCTTAGAACTTTTCGTTGATACAGTATTAAACCTTAATATTCAAAACAAATTATCAACAAAACATTACAAATATTTTTCAGTAATAACCGTTGGTCAGTTATATATATTAGATGATGTAAAATCATCTAAAAATAACTGAGTCACATATTTTATCTAAGATACGAATAAAGTTGTACCACCTAAATAAACTTAACGTTTTTAGCATTGTTGTGTCCCGGCAGCTATTTAAGATAGCCAGTGTTGATAGTAGAAGATCCCGGGTGAAGTGCGCTTCCACCATTAGCGTTTACATCACTTAACATCAGGTGGGATGGAGGCACTGGGCACAACAGTTGATAGTTTTAACAATATTTTCCTAATATCTTTAATAATAACTACAGAGAAGCACTATTATTTATTCTGTGACAGAAGCAACATTTTTATAAATAACGTTGTGGTCGAACCAGTTTATAAAATGTGCCCAGACCGCGATAACGTTTGATTGCTTCATGTAGTTGTATATAAGCATTATCATGGTCGTTAGTTGTGAAATAGGTTTAGAAAGAGGTAAAGAAATGGAAATGACTTTTTTATGTTAGGTACCAACGCCTTCAATTCTCCTACTTCCAAAGCACCGGATAGCTCAAAATGATTAATTTTTAGTCACCAATCCAATGACCGGTCTTTGCGAAAGATGATTAACTCCAACAATCGCTCTTTATCACAGTTGTTTATTATTATTGTTCAAGCTATTGTTATCATCATCAGCTCATTTAATGTCCCCACTGCTGGGGCACGAGCCTTCCCTATGGACGGACAGGGAGAATGGGCCATAAACCACCACGCGGGCCCAGTGCGGTTTGGTGGTGTGCCTTTCGAAGCACGGAGGAGCTCAAGATGGAAATGTGTTTAGTCACCCATCCGATGACCGGCCTTTGCGAAAGTAGCTTAACCACAGCAATCGCAGACCGGGCGCGTAAATCACTGCGCCATCGAGCTCCTCGTAAGCCATTGTAATAATAATATTGTAATACTGTTACTTAATTCGTCATGTGCTGTTGAGAGGTCGTTTGCTGACCTTGGTATGCAGCTAAAGCCCGGTGAAGCTGAAAATGCCGCAGCGGCAATCAGCAATCTCTCTCCAAAAAAAAAAAAAAAAAATGGTATGCAGCCGGACAGACTCGTTATGAATATTAATTAGGTAGTACGCGACGTAGCCTAGGAATTTACTATAAAATATAGTTTTGCGGCTACAGACTGTCACTGGGTCAAGAAATACCAAATTCAACACGCACATTAAACGTACAGTCGACCAAATTGAATCATGACATGATTTTTTCAGATTGACTACAACCTGTCATAATTGTGACACACCGTCACTTTATTTTTAAAATTTCTTAGCAGTGAAAAGAGTTGGATTATTTACTAATGACATTTTAAACACTTTAGGCGCGTTTGGTCCAATTCGCATTTACATGTAACGTAAGGTTATTGATACGTTTTTTGCGTACATAACGGGAGTGACTTGACTAGTCATTGTGGTTATTGACTTGGCACGTAAAGTAATAGTATTATTACCACTTGTGAAACTCATGTATGAGCAATAGTGAGTAGTGAGCAACTTGTTTGAGCAATACCTACGCTAGTAAACTTTGTTAGGGGGTGTGTTGTATGGACAATTTCGCGGAAAACTTCCATTGTGTCACTTCTGATGATGATGCATGTGTTTAAAGTCAACAGACACACAGATAAAAAAATTAAAACAGCCCATTGAAGTAAAACAAAACAATTCGCAAATTTATTAGGTACGCCCTTTCCTTTGTTTTTTTTTTTATCTCTGGTTGCGGTTTTTCACATTATATTAATAAATAACTAAAGCTTTACTTAGGTACGTTCATATTCTTCTGAGGTTTTTCGTTTGTCATTATTTATTTTCATCGTCGAGCAAGGCAAATGGATTTAGGCCATACAGCCAAAACTCAACGATTATTAGTATAATTTATATATCAAACTAGCTGACCCGGCGGACTTCGTACCGCTTTGACAGTTTCCACGACAACAAAACAAACAATTCATTTTGTATTGGAAAATTAAAGAGTTTTTAGTATTTTCCGTTACTTATTATTTATGTTTCTCACCGTTTAAACCTTCCCTGGACTTCCCACAAATATTTCAAAATAAAAATTAGCCAAATCGGTCCAGCCATTCTCGAGGTTTAGCGAGACAAACGAAAAGTTTTATTAAAATTTATTCTTATTTGAAGGTTTAAGCTTAATCCAAAGAGAAAGGATCTATCCTTACCATTCAAATTTCAAACTCTATGAGAAAAAAGTGTGCCGTGTCCAAAAAGTGCATTATCCTCTTTATTAGAAACCTTCAAATGAGGTAATATAGTACAGTGACTTTCAAGGCATTCCAATTTTAAAGAGTATTTTGCGTTTTTAAGTGAGTTCAACCTTTTTTTTGAATAAAATAGGATTAAGTTTTCAAACACGTGTCGAAATAAAATGTAATTTAAATCAAAAGCACTAAGGAGTACCTACCTATTGATATCAACTTCAAAGCAAATCACCGCCAAAATAATTTTCTACCACTTTTTAACAATAATGAATGAATGAAATTATGAATTTCAATAAAATACGAAACACGTCTTCCATCAATTCTGTTAAAAAAGGTTTATGCAAAATTTAAAGTAGATTGGACCAAGGAATCACGTTGTCCCATACAAACTTTGCCGCCCTTTTTCACCCCCTTAGAGGTAGAGTTTCGGAAAATCCTTTCTTATCGGATGCCTACGTCGTACAAAGAACACACCCTCCAAGTTTCAGGTCGCTTAGTGTTGATCCGTCAGTCATTCAGGACAAAGCATTTTATATGTATAGATAAACGTTTGACAACAGAATCTTGCAGACATGAGTATTGATAATGAACGGACGTGACCTTTGTCAAATACAGAAATAAAATACTGATAGGTCCCTCCCTGACCCTTGTGGCGTTCTGCGTATCGCCACAATGACAATAAGCTGAGTCATCATAAAACACAATGATCATTGTTTGATGATGTAGTAACAAATACGAAAATAATAATCGCAGAATATCATGAAATTACCGAAAAATAAGCTATGTACTAGGAGCTCTTTTTTTTTTTTTTGAGAGAGATTGCCGATTGCCGCTGCGGCATTTTCAGCTTCACCGGGCTTTTTTGGGGGCGGCGAGGAACGTAAAGGCCGTGGGCCCTTTAGTTCGATACACGTCAAGCCGTGTGAAACGAATCACCTTCAGAGGTTATCTAGAGGGAACGGCATCGCGCACTAGTGCGCGTCCCCGTGCCCTACTAGATTCTCCGAAGGGTTCGGATCGGATCGGGGCTAGGAGCTCGATGGCGCAGTGGTTAACGCGCCCGTTCTGCGAGTGGTGAGGTTAAACAACTTTCGCAAAGGCCGGTCGACCATCGCACCGCACTGGGCCCGCGTGGTGGCTTATGGCCCGTTCTCCCTATCCATCCATAGGGAAGGCTCGTGCCCCAGCAGTGGGGATATAAAATGAGCTGATGATGATGAAGCTATGTGTCTGCTGTCTAACTTTTCCTGCATGTCGTAAGAGCCGACAAGGGTTGATTGATGCTCGCACATCAGGCGATCGGCTAACAACCCATGATGCTCGCACATCAGGCGATCGGCTGCAACCCATCACTGATGTCATCTATCCCACCTCGGAGCCCTACTTTGATTATGCTAAATGTGGCGTCGAGGTCACTAACGTAGTTTACTCAAAATTGGTTGTATGCTGGAAATATGGGAGAAGGGCGTAAGAGTATGGTGAATTGGTGATGTCAATATTGTTACAAGTTATCCGGAAACTTCAATTATTAACCTATCACTCCAGATGTTAACAATTACCTTTGTGTATCGTGTACGCTACGTCCATATATTGGCGCATTAAACGGTCGGTATAAAACGACTGAGGAATTTTTTATTGCGCTCATTAAGACAACGCTTGTCGACGGTGCCAACTGGCGTGGTTTGTTATTGTATTGTATGAAAGTGCTTCTTGAATAAATTAGAATAAGAATAAATTAAAAAATATTATGAAAAATATGCCTATTGTAAAAAATATATTCAGGAGTTCGATAGCGCAAGTGTAGACGCGCCCGGTCTGTGATTGCTGATATCAAATAAATTTCGCAAAGGTCGGTCATTGGATGGGTGGTCAAAAAATAGATTTAATTATATAGGTAATATGAAGGAGAGTTGGGCGGGACACTTGTCCAGACGACGTGACGACAGGGGGACCAGAAATCTGACTGAGTGGTGACCGAGAGACGGTTACAGAAAAAGGCGAGATAGGTCGACGATATAACCAAGACCGTGGGTTGCACGTGGCCCAGACTAGCGCAGTTGGCATAAACAAAGAGAGGCATATGCCCAGCAGTGGGTCGAGAGAGGCTGATGATGATGATGATGAATATTCGACGCTATAAAAAAAATTAGAAAACAAATTTTTCCCGTTCTACTCTATCTTTCGTGCCGTATACTTACGAACCGATAGCGTACCTAGTGGCATTCATCCTCCGTAGCCGAGTGGCTTGCACGCCGGTCTTTGGGCGGCGCTAACTCTGAGGTCCCGGGTTCGATTCCCGGTCGGGTCAATGTCGAAAACGAACTTTTCGATATTGTGTCGGGTCTGGGTGGTTGTGGTACCGTCGTTGTTTCTGATTACCATGAAACGAGTGCTTTAGCTACTTACCTTGGGATCAGAACAATGTATGTGATGTTGTCACATATTTATTTGTCTCATATTTTTATATTCATAAGCGCTCAATTACCTATTGTAGCATTAACTGAATTAAACATTTAACCACTAAAAAAAAACAAAGAATAAGGTAGGTATAGTTATTCCGTGTTTTGTTCCCGTCACGTAAACGTCATTTCAAATTAGAGTGGAAAGAGACAAAACAAGGAATAACTATTCGAAGTTTAACCTCTGCTTATTTGTAAGGCGCTTAGAATTTGATAAAATGCTGCTTTTATGAAACTTACTGTTTGCGTTTTACATACAAACACAAACTTTGCTTTATAACCGGTTCGCATATGATGTTGCAATTCCCAATATCCCATAGCGCACAAAGAAATTTGGTGACTCGTCTCTTTGTCGCACCTCCAAAAGATGGAATAGTCTACCAGCACACTTCCTATGATATGGGGCCCTTCCAAAGAGGCGTGAAGAAGCACCTTGTGGGCCGGCAGAGTGAGGTTGACTGATGCTACGTTTGTTTTCACGCTGCACCAGTTATCTTCGCGTCTGGGCTCCATTTCCACTTGACATCAAGTCATTTGCCGAGCTATCCATAAAAAAAAAATAATAATTGCAAGTTGCAATATACAGAAATGTAACGAAAGCCATGATTCAGCATGATTCAATCGCAACTACTCTTGCACCACCAATTGTTAAAAACCCATCCTTTGTCCTATCTCAGTCACAATATAATGAGACTGCAGAATGTAGGTTTCATACAAACGCGCTCGAGCAACGCACACAGACAACTCTGAGGAGCTCGATGGCGCAGTGGTTAACACGCCCGGTCTGCGATTGATGAGGTTAAGCAACTTTCGCAAAGGCCGGTCATCGGATGGGTGACCAAAAATTTTCCATCTCGAGCTCCTCCGTGCTTCGGAAGGCACGTAAAGCCATTGGTCCCGGCTGCATTAGCAGTCGTTAACAACCACCAATCCGCACTGGGCCCGCGTGGTGGTTTATGGCCCGTTCTCCCAATCCATCCATAGGGACGGCTCGTGCCCCAGCAGTGGGGACATATGATGATGATAACACAGACAACCTCTCACGGACACGTACTGCTTCACCACAAAACGATGGCTAAGTTAGACAATGCTAAAACAGATGCTATCACTCTTTAGCTAATATTATTAGACAGAGACATAATATTTTAAACACAGCCATTGTTTAACTTTAAACAGTATTTTGTAGTAAATTGAGGGAACCCACGTAAGAGATTCCCATCATCTTTTCTCCTGTTATGTTTTAGTATGTTCATGTAGTCTATTTTTATTAAAGTTTTTTTATAGTATGTACATAATTTAATATGTATTTTTTTATTCTTTATAGACAAGTATTTGATCACATTGGGCTATTCTTTATTCGTGAATATGTCATCAGATTAGGTCACTGGGCGGTAAGTGATACTTAGATATTTAGTTGGGCTGTAATGCGAAACCTTATTATGTCATCATATGAGGTCATTAGGCCTTACGAGGGTATGTATGTATGTACGTATGTATGTATGTTAAAGATCTGATAGACGCAATACATAATGATAGTGCATCGAAACTGATTTTATCTGGCGCCGATCCAAGAACGCTGTATGTACAACATGCCTTGATTGTTTGTTTGAAGAGACAATGGATGTGAATGCCACATCTTTCTCTGTGCATACTCATAGCATGAACAATTAAATAAACGTGGAGAATAGTCGCGACTTCTAATAACAAGCACAACTATTTTAATTTACCTACATATTCGCTACTTCCGAGTGTACAAAATAATTTGGTTGAAAGGTGGAGAAAAAGAAATAAGCCACCCGAGTTTCTTGCCAGCCGTTCTGGGTGTATCCCACTATTTCCATGGAAATACAAAATAGAAAAAGTGGGACTAGCGTTTTTTCCAAATCATATCCATCATTTCTATTGCGGCAAAAATACGCAGTTGTGTTATTTGAGAATCTGTCTCCACTTTAATATTTATGACGGCCTGTTAAATTACTGATAAATAAAATTCAAAGGAGATATTGAGAATTAAATCAAAAGAATAAAAATAAAAACACGACTTCTCGTTAAACAAAATATAAATAAATGGAGAACAAATTAATAATCTTCCATTTTGGTGAATAATTTTCCATCACATACTCTATACAGTACAAATTACAAAAAGCCTCCTCGTCAATGCGCAGATGTATGGATAAGAGGTGATGCAGTGTTTTTTTGCCGCCGCCGCCAGCAATGGATATAGTGGGAGCATCAGTCCCAGTATTTCTATCAATAGAAATACCTAATGGAAATAGTGGGATACACCCGCTGTTCTCGATCGAAGGCTCTCCCAAAATCCGAACTGCCCCCCGACCGCCTAACCGATCGCTTTGGCTACGTGTATAGTTTATGACGTCATCTTGTCATTTCGTACTGCCTATGAAAGCAATTTCGAAAGCTATAGGCTATAGCTATAGATATATGCCTATACCTATTAGCTAGATGACAAGATGACGTCAATCTTTTTGCTATTTAGTTTATTATAATTTGGATTTTATTGTTCTTGACGTCATAAAGTGCCTGTGGAGGCCTATGTTGAATAAATGATTTGACTTAAGACTTGTGACTTTTATACAAACGCGCTCGATGTTGCGAGCTGTTCCGAGGTCCGTGTCCATGCAAGGGGTCTATGTGTGCCGTGCGTTGCCCGAGCGTGGTATTTATTTATTTATAGGAAGACCAACAGCTATAATACAACTTAAAAATTTAAAAATAATAACAGAAAGCCAATTATAGGACCTCACTAATAAAAACAGAATTAATAACAATGTGATGCGCTTAACAAAAGCATCGCTTGTGTTAAAGAGGTCAAAATCTAGTTTTTAAGATAAGGCATTAAAGTTGTTACTCCCACGCCAGATATACGTGTTCTGCATACAGTTGGAAGAGGAAGGGGGGCAGATATAAAAGCGGGCTAAACCGAATGAGTTTAGTGGGCTCTCTGAGTGAATTGAGACAGTCAATGGAACCAGAAGCAGCTTTTAGTAGGAACAAAATATCGACAATTTCACGGCGGTTCACGGCGGCTCGGAAACCAATGTATGTTTTGAGCTTACATTCTGAGTCTTCTTATTTTGTGGCCACATCTTTCTCTGTGCATACTCATAGCATGATCGATCAAACAAACGTGGAGATATAGTCGCGACCTTTTAATAATACATACATATTACATACTCTCAAGTCCTTCGTCCAAAAAGGGGTAGACAAAGACTCGAAATCACCAATTTTGAGTTAATAAAAAATAATAATTAGACAACATCACATACCTACCTACATTGCTCTGATCCCAAAGTAAGTACCCTAGCTAAAGCACTCGTTACATGGAAATCAGAAACAACGACGGCACCACAACCACCCAGACCCGACACAATATCGAAAAGTTCGTTTTCGACATTGACCCGACCGGAAATCGAACCCGGGACTCAGAGTTAGCGCCGCCCAAAGTCCGGCGTGCAAGCCACTCGCCTACGGAGGTCGTCAAATAAACTCGAGTCAACTCACCGTTATTGACCCGTCGACACATTTAGCGTAATCAAAGTAGGGCTCCGAGGTGGGGTAGATAACATCAGTGATGGGTTGCTAGCCGATCAGCTGACGTGCGAGCATCTTGGAACCCTTGTCCCTTAGTCGGTTACGACATGCACGGGAAGTGAAGCAGCTGATAAATTGGTTTTATGCAACAGACCAGCATGGGTTTAATAATATTTGTAGTAAAGTAAATAGCTTATTATACTGTCCCACTCCTGGGCAAATGGCTCCATCATCGAAATCAAGTCATCACTTGCTCTGGATGCTCACAAGCTCGGGCTACGCATCATCGGGAACGTCCATTTTGGTGTGCACTTTGAGAGGCCTATGTCCAGCAGTGGACTAAATAGGCTGATGATAATGATACATTTTACAGAGCATGTGCGACCACTACAGTAAAGTTTACATTCTCGCCTTTCCCTAAAATACGGGTACACCGTAAGGGAAGGCAAAAAGCAATCTCTTTAAAAAAATAAAATCAACTGTCCATCCTTTGTTATAAAAATGTTTTTTAGATAGTAATAATATGTAATTATTCTAGAAGTCCCCATTTCTTTTTAAAAATTCTTAAACTATAAACTTATCTTTAGTATCATATCAGTTAAGATTATTAATTAAGTATACCTAACTAGTATTGGTACAGTCAAAGTACTGTTATCTCTAAAATGTGCTGTCAGTCAGTGAGTAGGGACTTTCTTTATTTAAACATAAAGATAATACCTATAGGTTGCACAACAAATGACTCCACTTCACCTGATGTTAGGTGGAAATGGAGTCCAGACACAAAAACAACTGGTGCAGCTCGAAAACAACTCAGCATCAGTCACCCTCACCCTGCCGGCCCACAAGGTGCTTCTTCACCCCTCTTTTGAAGGACCCCATGTCATAGGAAGGAGGGAAAACGTGTGTTGGTAGACTATTTTTATATCCTTTGGAATACTATCCTTTGGAAGTGCGACAAAGAAACGAGTCACCAAATTTCTGTTGTAAACATATTAAGTTCCATTTGAGCCACAATAACCCGTTCTAAGTTAGATGTTAGCAAGATTATATATCAAGATAAACCATCATGTGAGATGAAGGCTACCCTATAAACACGTATACCAACTAGGATACATTGCTATGGATTGTCTCATCAACCAATACATAACACTGTAATTGAAATCCAAAAATGAAATGATTGAACTAGTATTACAGGTTTTTATTAAAACCTCTATCAGGCACCAGTCAGTGCAAGAAACTATCAATAATTAAATAAAACAACTTTTACGGATCTACTTGTGATTATTTACATATATATAATTTTACGCAAACATTGTTGAGAACAAATTACAATTTGAAAAAAGACAAAGTGTTGGGAAAATTCCACAAGTGGGATTCGAACCCGCATCCCGGTGCACTGCAAACTATGCTATCGTGGCTCAATCCAACTCGCCGACATTAATCAACGCTATCTACACATTGATGTACATTGTTTTATCCTGACGTTTCAAATCTTGTGCAGGATCCATGGTCACAAGGAGAAGCGAGTAGTTCCGTTAAAGTTGTCTTATTTAAATGTGTAGTGTTTGAGTAAACTTAAGAAAACATTTATTATTTTAACTTATATTTGTTAAAGCTTGAAATCTGTATAGTTTCTGTACCTATTTCTAGTCTACATGAGAAAGAGACATAAATAATTAACCACATATTCCACTCACCGTTTTAGGTGGTTGATCCTTTCTTTGCAGTTTCTTTGCCTCCGTCAGAAGAACTCCATTACACCTGGACTCAATGTCAATATGTTGCACTTGATCACTCAAATCCGAGATCTCCTGGCTCGCAATATCACACACTTTCCTGACAGCACAATCCACTTCGTCTACCGTCTTATCCTCATACAGACTGCCATCAGTCAGGTCACTTAATGTCCTCGACAGAGAATGGCAGATTTTCATTGCAAGACCATCTTCATTATCACTTAAATCGGACTCAGAATCAGTGTATTCGCTAGCAGAGTCATTGGAATCGCCAAAAACATCATTAGATGTGTAACAATTGTCTGGTGTCTCTTCGAACACGATGAATGAGTCTTCTGAATCGCAATCTGAGGCACGTCTAACTCTTTTCTCTTTAACATTGTCTTTAAAAACGATTTGGAAGGAGTCCTCACTCTTAGTGGTTGATGCAGTATGAAACCGACCAGATACTTCATCAAAATATTCTACAGAACTATTTGTTGTATCAATGACCTTGTCCAATGAGTTATTAGATTCCGACAATCTATCCAAAGAGTTGATAGATGGTGAATTCTCAACACTGGATAGCTCTTCATTGTTGATCTCTTGCGCAAACAACAGGTTATCTTGAATACTCTTTCTTTGTTTACCCTTCTTACGCTTGTCTGTCGTACGAGGATTCTTGTAGCGTTTGTTTTTCGTTTTATCATTTAGTTTTGGGGGTTTATGATGGATATCGATACTCTTTGCTACTGTTTCTGGTGTAGAATCAGGTGAGGTGTTTGCTGTTGTATTCTTTTTACGTTTCTCCTGTAGTAACGCCTTTAATTTTGACAATTTGTCTTCACATGATGACACTAGTTCCTCTCTTGATGACTTTTCTAGCTCTTTACCTTCACAAACATTGTTTTGTACAGTCTTCGAGTCTACCACGTGATTCACCATTTTGTTTTCAGTTTCACATTTCACATTTTCACATTCAACTTCCACTTTTGGCAATGTTTTGACAATATCTGTATTTTCTAGTACCGTTTTCTCAGTCTTAACTTTAGGTGATGATGTTTGCAGCAAATTCTCCATGTGAATTTCAAACGGACTGTAGTATTCAATGAATTTGCTATTGGCAATGCTAACGAAGTCTTCCGGGGCAAATGCATCTTCAAAACACTCTTCTACTGAGCCGGGTTCAACAAAAACCTTTTTGGGTCGTCTAGGACGCAATTTAGGTGTCTGAATAGGCTTTGAGGTCAACAGGAAGCGTACTTTATTAAGTTTGTCTTCACATTGCGCCGCCGCCGTTTTACAATCGACATTCATGTCTGATTTTGAATTTGAATGGGCAGTCAACACTGATTTATTTTGAACCTCACCGTTGGAGCTGTGCCAAGCCTGTGGCGGCCCCTGTAGGCTATCGTCGAAACAATCGTAGTACTGAGCATGAGCAGGCGACTTCGGACGCAACTGAGCGACCGCGCCAGAAATCACGCTCAAAACTCCGGAAAAAAAGTTTGAAATACCTGCAAACGATGACATGTGCTTGCTGTCAGCTTTATTCTCCATGATCGGTGGCTCAACGTCTACAGTTGCCATGTTCAACAAGTTTTTATCACGTTTTGTTGGTTTTTTCTCTTCGGATGTTATGATTGTATCTGCTAAATTCTTCTTTAGAGCGTCCGGATGTAAATGGAGGTTGTTCAGCAAGTCTTCGCCGAAGGAGTGCTTCATCTCCTTCTTCTGAAGCGCGTCTGTATAATAACTCTCGATGTTGTATTGCCTCGGGTCGAGCATGTTGATGTTTTTGTTACGCCAATCTTTACCAACTGAATGCATTTTTACACTACTTAGTTCAAGTCTAGAGGATGCTAAGCCATTATCACTCACGCACACATTGTGGCGTCACTAATATCACACGAAAAATTAACAGGAAAAGGCTTATGAGCCTGTCCACACCACTTTTGGGTACACTTGAAGGTTTTATTCTGGAAATCCCAATCACCAGAGTCTATAAACACTTTTCTTCGCGCGTTATTCACTGTGTCACAGTTACTGTCGCAAACGAACGCAGGCAAACTTGAAAATTTGTTGATTACAGAAGTTCGAACGTTGTTGAAATCCATTGTAGCAATAATTACAGAAATACACGTCGTTATAGTTCAGCCATTTTGTAGTAAAAAGAAAATATAGGTACCCATCCAATCATCCATCCATACAGATTAAAAAATCAAGGCTTAGTGATGTGTGTCAGTTATCTATCAACCAACCATTCAAATAAACATTTAAAACTTTTAATTAAAATAATAAATAATACATTTTATGAATTGTTTAAATGCGGGAATTAGCTTAAACTAGATTATTAATACTTTTTGTACTGTTCATTGTACAATTTCAGTGACGTTCATCAAACAAAATCATGAAACAATTTGAGTGGTGGGGCACAGCTAAGCAATGCTGACATAAAAGGACATCGATATCGAGTAAATGTCTAAAATGTGGTGTAATTCTACTTCTTCTAGGTATATACATAGCAAAATCTCATACGTATGCATTTTGAACGTTTTATTATAAACAAGGATTGTGTACTACGTCCCTAAAATTAAAATACTACAAAACCAGATAGTTACACAAGTACCATTAATAAGGTAAGAATGTGGTAAGGACAGAAATGTATTGTTTTTTTTTTTGACATTAAGAAATGAAATTTTATTTATTTTTATTTTAAATTGGTTTTTTCTTTCAGTACCAGTTTCAAATTATATGGAATTTTATAAAAAATATTGGTATTCCTTAAAAGATATGTATGTATTATCAAAATATCATTTTCATAGATATTTTCATGTTGTTTACCAAATAGTACCTACTATACAAGATAGATTTAGTCAGGCTTACAAACTGATTGTGTAGTGACATTTATAATAGCACCATTGTGGTCTAGACTGAATATAAACATACAAGAGTAGTTTTATAATAAAGCTGATTTTACGAATCGATTCGAAATAACTAAAAATACCTTACTTAATTCCATTGAACATTCAATTACATTACATAGGTCAAGGTTTTGTGATTTTCCCTTTTTCTGATGCAATAAATAAGTCTGTTTTCGTTTGCATCAATGACAAACATTATTTTATTTAGCTATGTTTTCTTTGTTTGTCCAGCCATAAAACTTTGAAAACTTTAACCAAACTTACAAATAAACAAATAATAAGGTCCGAATAGTTATTCCGTGTTTTTGTTCCTGTCATCTAAACGTCATTTCAAATTAGAGTATAAGGGACAAAACACGGAATAACTATACGGACCTTATTCTTTGTTATTTGTAAGTAGAGAAAGAGCCGAAAAAACCCAAATAGGGGGTAATCACTGTATGACTTATCGCCAATAAAAAATAAAACTAATATATATTGTCAATATTTTATTTATTTTATTCAAACGTGTCTATTTAATATTTAATTTTAATTTTTAGTTTAGTTTTATAATTTGTCAATATTGTACGCGCCTCTAATTGGAGCCGATATGTTGTGCTACTTTTATTAACAATGTATAAGTATAAATAAATAAATAATTTTGAAAATCAATTAAATTGATAATTTTTATCATAAAATATTTTATTTACCACGCCTTCTTGCTTTTGTAATTTTGTATCCCAAATGTAAGTTTTGCTCTGTCAAGAATATGATTTATTAATTAGGTACTAACTTTTTTATTTTTTATTTATTTATTTGTAAGTACATTTTTTACTAGTTTATTAGTAAAATACAGGCATGCAGGTACTCGCATGTAAGTAAATTTCAATGCGAACTAAATGTAACTACGAAAAAAAAAATCAAAATTAATTCCAGTTTGTTTACAAAAACAATGTTTTAGTAATAGCTTAAGATAAAATAATTTTTAAAACTAAAATTATGCTTAGCAAAATAAACACGTATGAATAAAAGGTCACTTCATTTTGATTTTTTTTGCAAGTCGTACAATAACTGCATTCTAACATGTAGTGCCTAACTTTAGTCCTTTATTTCATAACTTTAGGTAAGAGTATGCGATGATGTCATATTTCACATAAAGGGGTTTTACATGGATAATCATACTTTATTTGAATTATTTTGTATGAATTAAGAAAATAAAAATAAAATTGAATACAGAAAATATAAATATGCTATTTGATTCTTATACGTAGTCTCGTTGAAACCCTAGAGTTATGGGAATTCAAAATAAACACGTTGTATACTACCGCCATCTAGCAAATATGGAACATAGCTTTCAATATTTTTTTTCTGAGAAGCGCATCTTTTACTGTGCTCTGCTATTCTCTTTGACTGACACTGACAGATTGTTAAAACAAATCGGGTATGTTTCTCTTATATGATCTAAATCCGTACTAACATTCAAATCGAATTGAAAAGTAGTATTTAATTTAAAGTATTTTCGCCCTCATTCATAATTTTGATCCGGGATGAGCACGCCCAAATATAGAGAAGAGAGTATAGCTATTTTTTTTTATGAGAGGAGACAACAAACATTAAATTAATTTTAACTGGTGTCATTAAAGCTTTCTAATAATAACATAACTTATTTGTGAAGTATTAGGTAAGTCACTGATATATTACGAATCGATAAACTATATCAATAATTTACGACTACGCAATTTATTACTGTTCCTTGTTGTAGCAAATCTTGCTTTGGACATAACAAGAACTTAATTATCAATAATCTATATCTAAATCAGGATTGTAATGCTGTTGTATATACTAATTTACAACATATCTACATAACGTAGGCGTAGGCGTGTGCTGAAGACTGGAGTAGAGACCGCGACTCGGGAGACGTTGTGTAGGATGTCCTTTGCCGAGGTGGAGCGATGGTATACGCAGAGAGGCTGACAGCAGTAAAGCCTAATATCGACAATAGTAATATTTCAAATTCAGAATAGACTACTCAAGCATTATTAGCACAAAATATCAATCAATTTAAAAAAGTTGTGTTTGTTTGTGCCAAATAAATATTGAATCTCTCCTCTCCACTATCCTCTTTCGCGGTCGAGCGTCAACTATGAAAATATTAAGAGGGCTCATTAATGACCTCACTCATTTCACGATCGAGCCCGGGCTTTATTCATTTGTTTTTTTTATATTTTACGGGTAAGCACTGGACCTTCATCTCACCTAATGTTAACTGATGATAAGCTAGCCAAACGGTCAAGCAAGTACTACCACCAACCAAACTGAATACACAAACATGTGGCCCTCCCCGCTGGGAATCAAACCCAGGACCTCTGGGTCTAAGACCATTGGTCTTAGCCACCAGACCATAGAGGCGAGTCATTTAATAATAATTTGTATAATAGTAAATAATATTTGTATTTGTTATCATGTAACAAAACAGTGTGATGGGTTCGGAGCAGTCCTCAGTGCCACAGAAGAAGCAGGCTCAGAGGCCACCGCCGGTACGCAGGGGACACACAATCGCGGTGACAAATCAAGTGGCTGGTAAATGTTGTAATAGCTTTTCTGCAGTAATATAAAATTGATAAAATAAAATAAGCCTTTATTAAAAATGTTCTTAAATAATCTTATTATTCACTCTATATTTTTTTGATACTTTTTTTTTTTTTTTTCGGGCATTTTTTTCCAGGCATCCACCCACTCTGTTAGTTAAAAAATATGTGGGTTGTGGGAAATTATTTTAGTGAGTTTACATTTGTGTTCTCTAAAATGCTGATTTTTTGTGTTGGTCAACATCCCTTCAAATATCTGTACGTCATAGTGACCAGTAAGAATTTTAAATGTTTCTATCATATCTCCCCGTTCTCTTCTATCCTTAAGGCTGGTAATTTTTAGGAACTTTAACCTTTCCTCATACTGCATGTTCTTAAGTTGTGTTATATTATAAACTTATGTAGGTATCATAAAAACTTTTAATATTTTTCAGTCAGTTTGCCTTATGGCAAAGGCCCCCCCCACATAGGGCTTTAGCTTGTCGCTGAATAATGGATTCCATCCATACACAAGAGAAAGAGTTTAAAGTTTAAACCTTTCTTTGTGATAAAATTTTTAGTATTTTGTAATTATAGTCATTTCTCTAACAAATTGGGTACAAAGTGGAGTACTGTCTATCTATATCATAATATTTGTAATAGCCATTTATTCAGAAAACATTGTTAACACTAAAGATTTGTGATGTTTAACCATTCTCTTTGCTTTCAGTGTGCCCTCTGGCATAGACCTCCTCCAACCCTTTCCATATTATCCCTTTCCCTATCTCTGGCCAGTCTTGTCCATGTTCTCAAAAAACACTGTTGATATTATGTGAGGGTTATAAAACTCAATCCATTTTTTTTGGAGACAGTTTGCTGATTGCCTCAGACGACATTTTCAGCTTCACCAGGGTTTTTTGGGGGGGGCGGCAAGAAGGGTTCGCCAAGCTGTGTAAAACGAAGCACCTAGGTAGGTTTTCTAGAGGGAAAGGCATAAAGCACTATTGAGTGTTCCCGTGCCCTACTAGATTTGCCGAGGGGTTCAGATCGGATCTGGGAACGGAACAACCCGAGGGCGGCTCTAAAGGCTCGGACCTCGGCTCGGGTTGACTGAGCCGTGGCGGTGGGGAAAAGCGCCCAGGTACATGTCTGTACCTGGTATAAAGCGCGTGTGAACCGGCTCGTCGTACCCTTGTTCTACGAGTGCAGTGTCTTGGTCCTAAGCTAGTGTGCATGTTTAGTATATTCTGTGGTGTTTATGTGTAGTGGCATTTAGAGGATCGGGAAGGGGGAACTCAATCCAGTTACTAAGTCTCAATATGAACATGTTCAGCTTGCGATCCGATCCGAACCCTTCGGAGAATCTAGTAGGGCACGGGGACGCGCACTAGTGCGCGATGCCGTGCCGAAAACCTCCGAAGGTGATTCGTTTCACACGGCTTGAGGGACCCTTTACGTTCCACGCCGCCCCCAAAAAAGCCCAGTGAAGCTGAAAATGCCGTAGAGGCAATCAGCAATCTCTCTCAAAAAAAAAAAAATGTTCAGCTATGGCCTATTAAACAAGCCGGTAATTTTTTTGTTTATAAGCTTACATTATATTGTAACTGTGTTGGTTTTAGAAGGAAGACGCAGCAATGACCCGTTGGCCAGTGGGAACAACTCCCCGGGTGCCAGCGTGTGTTCAGATACCGAGCTGCCATATATATCGTACACTGTGGACAGACCGATTGGAGGTAAAATCATCATCAGCGTCATCATCACTGTATGATGCACGTACATGTTAACATTTTTTTTATATAAGTAGTTACAACACTTGCAACTAAATATGACAGACGCAGCAATGACGGTGACCGACTTTAAGGCCACCGCCCTGCGTCCGATCACTGCACTTCGACTTGTATAGCATTTTAACTTAATTGTTTTATAAGAAGCCAATACGACAACTCTCTTGCTTTTCATTCTGATAATTTCATTCTGATCGTGTGCTTGCATATATATACCGGTTTAATTTTTTATTAATTTCAATAGATGTTGTTAATTTTAATGGCTGGTTTTTATGTCCGTTTCAAACTTTTTTGCAAATCTTTCATCGAGAGCTCCAAACAAAGTATTTGCAATGTAGCCAACTCCGTTAATCAATCCGGCTCGAAGGACCAAAAAAATATTTATATGCAAGATGCAGGTGCAAAGAAAAATAAAATGCTACTTTTCTTTCCCTTTCTTTTAGTTGATGGCTTCGTGCGATTAGCACATTTAGCCAGTGTCAAAGTAATTTTTCTTACAAGTAATACATAAATATACAATATTTCCTTCCAGTCAGTATGATGATGAATGATAATAAAAATGAGAAGTGAGAAATGATATACCCCCCGACCCCTCGAGTATCTCAGTAAAGATGTGGGGCTTTACTAATTCCTCGGCGGACTTCTTGAGAGAATTTGAAAAGTAAAGTTGCACTCTTTTGTTTCTTTTGCCAACACTCATGCACACTTACGAACACTTAACGGTTAATAATCCACCATTATTTCACATTATTATTCGACATAACACAAATTTTTGAAAATAAAACAAAACCGCAGACGTGACTCTTCACTTTCCCGCCAAGAAGTCCCGTTGTAACTAATTATATATAAAAAAAAATTACATGTATGTGCATTGTACAATCATCAACAGTTCATTTCATTGAGCTCTGCTGGGGCACGAGCCTTCCCTTTGAATGGAAACACCACAGGGAGAATGGGCTATAGATCACTACATATACCCTGTGCGGTGCGCTGGATGTTAACGACTGATATTGCAGCCGGAGCAACGGAGAAGAGCTCGAGGTGATTCACTTTAAAAGCGATACGAGAACCAGAAATTAGAATAAATAAACCTAACCAGAGTCCCAGATTCTACGAGGCTTTACATAACTCATATACGCATTTAAACAGACCCAAGGCTTCGTCCTGGGCCGCGCGTCCTTCCGACAAGAAGTCTGACTTGCAGTGCAAGTAGTTGAGTTGCTGTGAGAATCTTTCTCATACCCTGGAGTTCCCAGATTCCCCGAGGCTTTACATAACTCACAAACAAACGTGGTCAAAAAGACTGTGCTTGCAACAATCTTATTATCACCCCGGAGTCCAAGATTCTCCGAGGCTTTAAATAATTCATTTATCTTCTTGTTAAATATACAGATTGACTTTTTTATCCCCGTCCAAACCTTCTGAGATGACTTCTGACATTGACCCGACCGGGAATCGAACCCGGGACCTCAGAGTTAGCGCCGCCCTAAATCCGGCGTGCAAGCCACTCGGCTACGGAGGTCGTCACGTTGTTAAGTAGTTGCTTGAGTCTTAGTTTCACCTTAGAGCACCCAGATTCTCCGAGGCATTACATAACTCATACACACGTTCAAACAGACTCCCCCAAGGCATCATCTCGGGCCCCACGTTCTACCGACAAGAAGTCTATATTGCAACGTAGACAGTTGAGTCTCCAAGCCAAGAAGACGAAACGCGCTCGCGATATTGTGGTGGTAGCGCAAGCTGCTGGCCATGCCTTGGATGAAGACGCAAGGAGGTTGCAGGTTGGTGTTCTTTTTGGTTTGTTATAATCACGTATGTTACTAGAGTACTGTGGTGGTACTGTATGATATTGTGGAAATTGAAACCGGTACCTGATGTGAGTTTGCTAAGTTAGACTTTTTTGTATATTTTGTTTTTTACATGCGGTTGTCATTTATATTTTGTGTGTGTTATTTGTAATGGAAAGTGTCCTGCTATGATCTTCCAATATTTTAACGCTGTACGGGAGAAAAGAAACGCATTTGCTGAGTTTCTTGCCGGTGGCTTAGTGACATTCATAAGAGCTACTTGTAGCCTAAACTTCACTTTTAAATATTTAATCTGATTTATATATTTTTTTCAGGAAATCCCCACATTCTTACCAATAATGAGAGGTACTCTCGGTTTGCCTGGAGCCAGAGATCCTGAAGTTCTAGAAGGTAAACATTATTTTTAATATCTTTCAATTTTTTCCTGTGTGTCTCAGACCAGAGAATCAATTTGTAAATAATTGAGTGATTGAATGAATGAAGAATAAATAATTAAATCATTTAATTAATGAATTAATAAAATATTGAATGAATGAATGAGTTAGTTAATTAATGAATGATTTAATAAACTTTAGCTTCTAGCGTGGGAGATACAACAAACAGCCAGTATGTTGTCTATAGCTTCGTGAGCTGCGAGCAAAGAGATTGTTTATTTGTGTTTACATGTTATATACCAATTATTGCTAATGCTTAAGTATGTGCGTCAGCTGGAAACAGCGAGTGTGTGTGCTCTCAGTGCAGCAATTAGTACTTGAAAATAAAAACTAAAATTTACTATAGCGTTGTGTTATCAAATTTTAAAAATTTTAAAAAATTATTGCGCGTTCGTGGATCTTGAAAAGGCCTATGATAGAGTGGTGAGGAAGGAATTGTGGTCAGCATTGTCCGTGAACGGTGTGAGCAGTGTCCTTATACGAGCATTGCAATCTCTTTATAGGGATTCTAGTGCTTGTGTAAGAATAAACGGGGCATACACTGAATGGTTTAATATCGAAAAAGGTGTTAGACAGGGATGTGTAGCGTCACCGTGGCTATTTAATCTGTTCATGAACAATTGCTTGACAGATTTAAAAGAGAATGAAAGTGGGTTGAGAATGAATGAGTTACTCGTCAAATGTCTTCTCTATGCGGATGACCAAGTACTACTTGCGTCTTCGGCCGACGAGTTGCAGGAGATGGTAACGGCTATGGGTGGAGCTTTTGTTAGAAAGGGAATGAAGATGAATGTAAAGAAGACGAAAGTGATGGTGTTTGAAAGAGATGAGGCAGTGACAGACTGCAATATTGTGATTGGAGATGAACAAATTGAACAGGTGAATGAGTTTGTGTATCTGGGTTCAAAGTTTACAAGTGATGGAAAGTGTGAGAGTGATATTGAAAGAAGAGTGAATGCAGGAAACATGGTGAATGGAGCTTTGCACTCCTTTATGAACAGTCGGAAGGTGTCTAACAAGGCTCGTTTGGCTGTGCATGGGGGGGTGTTGGTTCCGACACTCATGTACGGAAGTGAAAGTTGGGTATGGCAGAAGAAACATGAAAGCAGAATAAATGCAGTAGAGATGAGAGCGTTAAGAAGTATGATAGGAGTTAAACTGAGTGACAGGATAAGGAATAGAGAGATAAGGAAACGTTGTGGTCTGAAAGAAGATGTAGTGACAAAAATTGAGAAAGGCATGCTGAGATGGTTTGGCCATGTCGAGAGAATGGATGAAGAACGATTGACGAAAAAAGTGTATAAGGCGAGTGTGAATGAAAGTGTTGGTAGGGGTAGACCTAGGCGGACGTTTCGAGATCAAATCAGGGACGTCTTGAAAAAAGGCCAGGTCAAGAGTACCCTAAACCGAAGAGCTTGTATGAAGGGAATAATGAAAGTGGACGAAGCGAAACAAGTATGTAAGGATCGTAGCAAGTGGAAAGAAGTGGTCTCTGCCTACCCCTACGGGAAAGAGGCGTGATTATATGTATGTATGTATGTATGTTATCAAATTTGTGGTATTTCATCTGCGAAAGTGAATCTGCATGGCCATCGGTTGCAATGACCGTTGGATAGATGGCGCACTGTGCCGCTATTAGCACTCAAAAAAAAATTAAAAAGCAGTGACAAAATTCAGCGCTTACGTCAGATTTCCCGGTAGCATAGCGGTTAGTGCAGCCGCCCGGATTGCGGAAAACCCAGGTTCGATTCCAGGCTGGGTCGGGAGGGCGTTTAATTTTTTCACTGTATTTTATAATTTATTTGATTTAGCTTCAGTGCAGCAATTAGCACTTGAAAATAAAAAGTAAAATGTTATTATTGCTAATAATTATTGATAATGCTTAAGTATGTGCGTCAGCTGGAAACAGTGAGTGTGTGTGCTCTAGATACAAAGTCCGAGCTGACGCTACAAAACTAATGATTTTATGAATTAATAAATGCTTAAATTACTTAATAAATAATTGATTGAATGAATTATTAAATAAATGGACAAATTAGTAAATGATTGAATAATTAGTGAATTATTTGATGAATGAACGATTAAATTAATATTTGAATTCCCAACGGAGGGTACATGTTTGTGTATTCGGTTTGGTCGGTGGTAAAGGTTGTATAAGTCCGCCTGGCTAGCTACCACCATCATATCTAAATATGTCGCCATAACATCACTGTTTGTAGCAATGTTGTGTTCCGGCAGCTAGAGATAAGATAGCGCAAGTGCCTCAGTAGTTGAGGATTCCGGGTGAAGTGCGCTTCCACCTTCGGGCCTTATCATCACTTAACATAAATCCTCTAAACACAATTCAGATCAACTTAAAAGACTTGGATGTTTTTCGGACCTTCATAGTGAATAAAATGAAAACTTTTTACTTGTGCGTAAGAAAGTGAATTTTTAGTTATTGTCTAACTCTAATGCCTTTCGTAAAACCTTTCAATATGACATTTGAAAGCTATACAAGAATTTCAAACTAATCCACAAGTGTCAGTGATTGCGATCGCGACGCGCTTTTCAATATGTTGAATGAACGACATCGTCAATTGGACATTTATATGGAATCAAGTGTTTATCTGTAAGTCATCATCATCATCATCATCATCATCAGCTCATTTATGTCCCCACTGCTGGGGCACGAGACTTCCCTATACAATGGCTGTGTTTCAAATATTATGTCTCTGTCTAATAATATTAGCTAAAGAGTGATAGCATCTGTTTTAGCATTGTCTAACTTAGCCATCGTTTTGTGGTGAAGCAGACGTGTCCGTGAGAGGTTGTCTGTGTTATCATCATCATAATATGTCCCCACTGCTGGGGCACGAGCCGTCCCTATGGATGGATTGGGAGAACGGGCCATAAACCACCACGCGGGCCCAGTGCGGATTGGTGGTTGTTAACGACTGTTAAAGCAGCCGGGACCAACGGCTTTACGTGCCTTCCGAAGCACAGAGGAGCTCGAGATGATACATTTTTGGTCACCCATCCGATGACTGGCCTTTGCGAAAGTTGCTTAACCTCAGCACTTGCAGACCGGACGCTATAACCACTACGCCATCGGGCTCCTTAATAATAAAAATATTTTTATTTCATTATAATGTTTGGTCGTAGGTCTAGACTTCAGACCGTGGGTGCGGCTGACGACTCGCCTGCAAGCCCATTTAGCAGCTTGCGCGCAACCCTTAGCCGCTGAAGAGATCAGTTTGAGCAGTAAGATTAAAGAGGTATTCAACCTTGTTTTGTATTGGTCCCAAACTATATAATAAAATCCCAAACTCGATTAAGGATTTTATGTAAATTTTTTAAAAATAGGTTGAAATCTTTGTTAACGAGCAAATGTTATTAAAATGTGAATGATTTTCTTATTGATAAAGATTTATAATTGAATGAGCATGTGTTTTTTGATACTTTATTTCTGATATTTTTTTTGACATTTCTTGATTTTTTCTTTTTTATTATTATTTGTTTTTATTTTGTGTCTGGACATTGGTTACGTAATAATTTATGGAATAATGAAAAAAACTTTTTTTTTTATTTATTTATTTAGGCCGGTTTCACATACAATATAATTTAATTATTAACTCTAATATTTCGGACTGCATATTATTATGTACTAATACTTGCCGTGCGTGCGTACATGCGTGCGACGTGTATACATTTTTTGGGTTTATAAAAAAAATACAAAATTCAAAAAATATTTTTTTTCAATCTTTTTTTGTTACTATTTTTGATTACTCTCTCCCTGTCGGACGTATAGGTGTCTCGCCTGTATTCCTGTATAGTAGACAAGCATCGTGCTAACTCTCGTCACACGGAACAACTCGCGCGCGTGCTTACTTGTGTTACTTGTCTCGATCCGATCCGAACGCCTCGGAGAATTTATCGAAGAATCGCGCTTGAAAATTCAAATCTCAATTCAAAATTCAAAATCATTTATTCAGTTTAGGCTACAAGTAGCTTTTATGAATGTCACTATGCCATCGGTTCGTAAGTCTACACAGGGCGGGAGACCTTGTACTGAGAAGAACCGGAAAGAAAATCGTGATGACGCCACACAGTGAACTACGTAACTGCTCGAGTGGTTCCAAGTTTGTTTGTAAATAGAATACTGTAGTTCACTATGCAGTCGTTCGTGCAGCTTGAAGCAGTCGCATTCCGACTGCTTCAAGCTGCCCGTGTATGGCCGCCCTTAGTGCGTGCGTACATTTGTGCGAATGTACGTACATGCGTACTAACATTTGTGTCTTTTAATATTTTTTTAAGTAACAATAAATTAAAAAAATTTTTTTTTCAATGTTTTTTTTTTGTTTTTTAATTTGATATGTATTTCCCACCCAGTCGGACTTAGAGCTCTCCCGCCTATACTCCTGCATGGTGGATAAGCAGCGAGCGAACGCTCGTCACGCGGAGAGACTCGCGCGCGTACACGAAGTAGCCCACCAGCTCTCACGATGCAACTCGCTGCTCAGCCAGGTAAGCCCACTGCTGGGATTAAAGCCATTCCACATAAAAACATATTAGACAACATAGCATACATTGTTCTGAGTCTGACTCCAAAGGATTACAATGTCAATGGTGGTAGGTAAAAAATGTATGGACGATTTAAAAGTACTTTTCGTAAGTTTATTTAAATAAAAAAATTTGAATTTGACTTTGAATAATTATGTTAACGTTTAGAATGAATGGAGCTGACATTCCTCCAATTCTCGCACACTGGGCTGCGTTCGTAAAGGTCGTCCGATAAAGCGCGACGATGCAACACCCGTTCTAAGTGTTGGTGCGTTCGCTCGACGATGATCTGTGGTCGTTCGAAAACATCGCTCGACGACGCACCGGTCGCCCTACGAGTTCTCGGGGTGAAAGTCGTCCTGACGTTTAATTGACAGATATTTGACAGTTTATTGAATACAAACATACAAACAAATTACTTTCATACTTTGTGAGGTTATGATTTTCGCGGTTTTTTTTTAGTTTGTGATACGCTTTGGTCTTTTAGAATAAGATGGCCGTTTGATTTTGTATTTGCGATACTATAAATTCTTCTCCACTATCGCTGTCATTTTCTTCAAATAGTTCGACTAAATGATTTATAGTTTGTCCAGCTGCACAGGAAATTAGTTTTTCCATTATAATAGCTTTCAACACTAGATTTTTTTACCCGTTTCTTGGAAATTTAAATCAATTGTTTATCAACATAATCTTAACGCTTCAGCTTCGGGTGTCGTTCTAAAAGTAGGACGTTGAGTGTCGTCTGCCTTGGGCGATCACTCGCAACCGTGCGATGGTTTACGAACGCAGCCCTTGAAGTACCAGGCTAGCATGAGTCACAAGGAGGTATACCTAGAGCTACATACGATGAGGTCGTGGGGTAGTTGAAGTACCAGGCTAGCATGAGTCACAAGGAGGTATACCTAGAGCTACATACGATGAGGTCGTGGGGTAGTTGAAGTACCAGGCTAGCATGAGTCACAAGGAGGTATACCTAGAGCTACACACGATGAGGTCGTGGGGTGGTTGAAGTACCAGGCTAGCATGAGTCACAAGGAGGTATACCTAGAGCTACACACGATGAGGTCGTGGGGTGGTTGAAGTACCAGGCTAGCATGAGTCACAAGGAGGTATACCTAGAGCTACATACGATGAGGTCGTGGGGTGGTTGAAGTACCAGGCTAGCATGAGTCACAAGGAGGTATACCTAGAGCTACACACGATGAGGTCGTGGGGTGGTTGAAGTACCAGGCTTGTCCCGATCCGATCCGAACCCTTCGGAGAATCTAGTAGGGCACGGGGACGCGCACTAGTGCGCGATACCGTTCCCTCTAGACAACCTCTGAAGGTGATTCGTTTCACACGGCTTGAGGGACCCTTTACGTTCCTCGCCGCCCCCAAAAAAGCCCGGTGAATCTGAAAATGCCGCAGCGGCAATCAGCAATCTCTCTCAAAAAAAAAAAAAAACCAGGCTAGCACAAGGAGGTATACCTAGAGGTACATACGATGAGGTCGTGGGGTGGTTGAAGTACCAGGCTAGCATGAGACACAAGGAGATATACCTATTGTGAGCTACATACTTGATAAGGTCGTGGCGTGGTTGAAGCACCAGGCTAGCATGAGTTATTTGGAGATACGCACTGGGCCCGCGTGGTGGTTTACGGCCCGTTCTCTCTGTGGTGTTGCCATCCATAGAGATGGCTCGTGCCCCAGCAGTGGGGAAATAGAATGAGCTGATGATGCTCACTTTATTTCCCCACTGCTGGGGACAAAATGCTGATGATATGAAAAGATATATTATATCGTCAGTGGAAGCGCCAATGGCATTAGTGAAATGTGATTTTTAAAGATAAAATTTTAAAATTCATTTCCCTTTATTTTATTTTTGAATTTTTCAGTATAATACTTCCCTTTTGTATAATTTTGGAAAGGTAAAATAAATGTATAAGTCTAATTTTTGAATATAATCATTTAGAACTTTATTTTAAATAATAATTTACGAGTATTTACCTACGTGGTCATAACTCATAGTAACTAGTTGAGGAGCTCGATGGCGCAGTGGTTAACGCGTTCGGTTTGCGATTGCTGAAGTTAAGCAACTTTCGCAAAGGCCGGTCATCGGATGGATGACTAGTAATGTATCATCTCGAGCTCCTCCGTGCTTCGGAATGCACGTTAAGCCGTTGGTCCCGGCTGTATTAGCAGGCCCGTTTTCCCTATCCATCCATAGGGAAGGCTCGTGCCCCAGCAGTGGGGACATAAAATGAGTTGGTGATGATAATGACGATGAGTAACTAGTTATTAGATATAATTTTTTTTTAATTCTTTTCAGGCTCTGCAAGACGTAGAGGAATTGAACCAACTTCTTCCAGAAGACAAAAGGCTAGTGCCTTTTGTATGGAATGAACAGCGATGAGGATAAACTTATAATTTAACTAAAAATATGACGAGAATTGTTTATGTACGCTTATAATATAAGTCTATTTTTGCTGCACCAATTTTGATGCAAATAAGATAAAGATTTACTAGAAAAAAAAAACAACCAGTGTCAGGAAGCTCGAGTGGGAATCGAACCCACTACCCTTGACTAACGGTCCAATGCTCTGACCGCTGAGCTACCGAGCTCGGTATTTAGCTAAATACGAATACTTGTCTTAGAAAAAACTAAAGAGTTTTAGTAAAATTAGCATTAACCTAATTGCGCTGTAAAAGACGTAAGCAGGCAACAAAGGTTGGACTTTCTACAATAGTCATAATATTGATCTCTAAAAAATGTATAGTCTACTTGAGATTCTAGTTTAAAGGTGCTCCCTCGCTTATAGCATACGCCCGCACAAGAACCAAACATTCATTTATATGAGAAAACTTAAATATAGTATATGCATTAAAAATATTTATGTTTTTGTACAAAAATACATATAAACATTTATAAAATACAGTGAAAAAAAAAAAAACGCTCACCCGACCCAGCCAGGAATCGAACCTGGGTCTTCCGCAATCCGGCCGGCAATTTAGCTTCAGTGCAGCAATTAGCACTTGAAAATAAAAAGTAAAAAGTCGAGGTCGGCGAGTGTAATCAAAATTGGTGATTTTGATGCTTTTTCTACCCCTTTTTGGGAGGAGAACTTTAGAGTATGTATTATTAATATGCTATTAATACATTGATAACAGTTCTGTTAACTTACATAGTAAGTTAATACGCTTGTGTTAGCCACGGGTTCACGTCAGTAGGCTTACTCTTGAACGTAAACTCAATCTCAATACAATTTCAATGCGATTAATATTTATCGATAATGTTCGATAGTTTCGCAATTTCGGAACGCTCCATCTTGACAATTGCGTGGAAATTGAGTGAACAAAATATTATCGAGAAGGGGCGTTCCGAAATTGTGAAACTTATCCCAATATCGATACATATTAATCGCATTGGAATTGTATTGAGATTGTAAGCCTACTGTATAGTGTAACGGACGTATGGGGATTGAACCGCGATTGCTCGCATTCAATTCGAGCATAATTTCGATATTGTCCTACTTAATATTGTAAACGCGAAAGTTTGTAATTATGGATGGATGTTTGTTACTCTTTCACGTAAAAACTACTGAATGGATTTTAATGAAACTTTCCTCATATACAGACCATGACCCAGACCAGCATATAGGATACTTTTTTTTTAACTAATCTTCGCGAACGAAGTCGCGGGCAACAACTAGTATGAAATAATGTTTATTTCCGTGCTAAGTGATTAAGCTTAGATATATTAAAATGCTTATAAGGTGTGCTGTTTACAAAATTATGAATTGTATTAAATAGAAAAGTAATACTCGTAAAAAGTAAAAAATAATTGTAAAAAGGAACTAATTATTAATAAATTATTCTGTATATTTGCGAATAAAATGTTTTTTATTTTAATTTTAATCCTTTTTGATTTAGAATTATTTAGCAATGAACTTATTGTTCTACTCACAGGTTCTACTAATTTAAGTAAGTTGCAAATCTTCGATCAATTATGTTGCAAATCGTAATGATAATAATCAACGGTTAAAACGAATGCGATCTGAACGCCTCGGGGAATCTAGTAGGGAACGGGGACACGCACTAGTGCGTGATGCCGTCCCCTACTAGATACCCTCGGAGGATGTCCAAGTTACAAATACAGAAGGATTCAGGATTGGCTGCTCTTGAGTACGTTGACTTATCGAAGGGCGCAGGACCGGACGGTATCCCACCTATATTAAGTATTTATATTATTAGACGAACAAATTTTGTTCGTCTGTGCGCTTCAGCATGGGTTGATGATCACTACAGCTTGAGGAAACTTTAAATTCTCACCGCCCACAAAAGTCCGGTTACTCTGTAAAAGCCGTATGTGACCAACAGTTATCACTACCGTCGGGTCGTTACGTTCCCTAAAATATGGTTGAGCGAAGCGATGGATGATTCATATGTCATACTCGTGAACGGGTGCCGCCTGTGGAGACTGGTCAGCTCTTGCATACTTACCTATCTTATATTTAGTATTATTCACTTGTTGGACTATGTTTTTAATTTTTGACTCTTACGAGAGTACTGTAGTGGTACTGTATGACATTGTGGAAATTGAAACTATTACCTGATGTAAATTTGTTAACTTAGATTTTTTATTTTGTTTTTTACATGTTGTGGTTGTCTTTTATAGTTTTTGTGTTTATTTGTAATGGAAAGTGTCCTGCTATGATAGGGCATTTTCTAATACTTTTGACGATGTAAGGGAGAAAAGAGCTGGACACTCGCTGAGCTTCTTGCCGGTTCTTAGTACAAGATCTCCCGCCCAGAGTAGACTTACGAACCGATGGCATAGTGACATTCACAAGAGCTACTTGTAGCCTAAACTGAATAAATGATTTTATATTTTGAATTTTGTTTTTTTTACCCTTCATAATCCTTACTATCCTTACTAATATTATAAATGTAAAAGTAACTCAGTCTGTATGTGTGTTACGCGATCACGCCTAAACTACTGAACCGATTTAAATGAAATTTGGTACAGAGATAGTCTAGAACCTGAGAAAGGACATAAGCTATTACTGCGAAACTACTTTTTAATGTGAAAAAAGGGCTGTAAGGGGATCAAATAGGGTACTTGTAAACAAACTTTTAGCTGTCAAATCACACCGTACAAAACTTCGAGTGACATTTACCTGTAAACAAGCAGGTGACGTTACTCCAGATTCTGCCAAATCCCGTGCGTTTTCGATCACGCGGTCAATCAATTATAAAAATTTAATCTTATTAATGATTTTTAATAAAAATCATACTTAATTTAAAATTAGTGCTGGCTATATTTTGGTTTAAAAAAATGTTTACTGTTAAGTTGTGTCTCGTCGACGTCTTTCTAATGCGTGCGAGCAGTGTATCTTTGAACAATTCTAATTACTAGTTAGTATTCGCCCAGTGGTCGAAATTCGACCGTAGTTCACAAAATATATCTGTAACACATCTATCACTTTTTGGAAGAAGAACTCGAGAGTATGTATGTATGTAATAATGAGGATGAACCTTACTTAAAATGAGTACAGTGCGTGTCCAAAAGGAGTTTAATAGATCTGTGGTATAACGCAATACGGTAATGCCACGGTCAGTTCCTGCATCGCAGTTGGAACTCAACTAGTCACTGCTTATCCTTGCTTCTGTGTTGTCGTGTCTAGTAGGTACAGGTGAGTCCTTTATACGTTTTTAAAAATCCTTATCTATATGTAAAGGTAGATGTTATAAATAGCCTATAACTGTCCCACTGTTGGGCAAAGGCCTCTATCATTGAAATTAAGTCATCACTAGAGTTTATGACCACGCTTGCCAAATGCGGGTTGATGACACATAAGGGCTATTCATAGCTAAATTCCGAAACATTTTACCCGATCTGGGAATTGAACTCGGGAACTCTTCGAGCGCTGCCACTGGGCACAACGAACGCCTCGGCGTTACTATCATCATCATCATCAGCTCATTTATGTCCCCACTGCTGGGGCACGAGCCTTCCCTATGGATGGATAGGGAGAACGGGCCATAAACCACCACGCGAGCCCAGTGCGGATTGGTGGTTGTTAACGACTGCTAATGCAACCGGGACCGACGGTTTAACGTGCCTTCCGAAGCACGGAGGAGTTCGAGATGATAAACTTTTGGTCACCCATCCGATGACCGGCCTTTGCGAAAGTTGCTTAACCTCAGCACTCGCAGACCGGGCGTATTAACCACTGCGCCATCGAGCTCCTCACTGCGCCATCGAGCTCCTCCTCGGCGTTACTATAATTTAAATCAATTTACTTATTAAATTAGCTATACTGTACCTACCTACATATTAGCCATACTAATTTTCGTTTTCGTAAACGTATTCGAATGAATACGAATAGCAAACGTAACTCACTTATGCACCGTAATGGAGAGGCACCATAAGAAGAAGATAGTGTAACAATCCTAGTGTTAGCATCCGCTACTAATGCCGCCACCGCTTCTGGTCTATGAAGAAGGCAGCATAGCTGTTACATCCGTTACTAGCTATAATTATCATTGATTTATTTGATTAATAATACATACATACATACATATAATCACGCCTCTCTCCCGTAGGGGTAGGCAGAGACCACTTCTTTCCACTTGCTACGATCCTTACATACTTGTTTCGCTTCGTCCACTTTCATTGTTCCCTTCATACATGCTCTTCGGTTTAGGGTACTCTTGAGCTGGCCTTTTTTCAAGACGTCCCTGATTTGATCTCGTAACGTCTAATAATAATGAGTTAATTTATTGGATTATTATAAATATAATTATTCGTATATTGAATACATAATGACAGGATTATGTAGATTACATATAAATTACATTACATTTTGAACATCGTTATCATTGTATTGACTTTATCAGTAGTTTTGACACAGTATCGTACACTGTCTATGGTTGTTCCCTATATTATACATAGTCTATGGTTGTGACTTCTCTATAAAACCAATAGTAATCATTATTCGTTCTCCCCCGATCCGATCCGAACCCTTCGGAGAATCTAGTAGGGCACGGGGACGCGCACTAGTGCGCGATGCCGTTCCCTCTAGATAACCTCCGAAGGTGATTCGTTTCACACGGCTTGAGGGACCCTTTACGTTCCTAGCCGCCCCCAAAAAAGCCCGGTGAAGCTGAAAGTGCCGTAGAGGCAATCGGCAATCTCTCTCAAAAAAATTCGTTCTCATTCCGCTGCGAAACATTTTGTAAGGCGAAGCTCTGCCGGATTAAAGACTAACACCAATAGAGGGTTTTATTTTTTCTGGAACACTAGTCACGACACCAAACTTGTAACAGACCCTAGTCGGCATCAATAATTCGTAACGGGCCCTACCCTAACCTAAAGGAAACTAAACTTAATCTAAAAGCTAATCTAAACTAAAAGATTTTCGATCCTATTTCTTTTCGACTAATTAATTAATTATGATAAATAATTAAAACGTTTTAACCTATTTGTACCTAACCTTCCTACCTAACGGCACCAAATACAACGATATAAAAGTAAAATGTTTTAAATTTGTTTATATAATTTTAACGCAAATTTTGTTGCGAAACAAATTACAAAATACAATGTTGAAAAAATTTCCACGAGCAGGATTTGAACCTGCACCCTTCTGACATACCGGGTCAGGTGCTCTTCCAATTGAGCTATCGTGGTTCTAACCAGCCCGCCGAAATTATTCAACACTATTTACTTTTTTACTTTGAAAGCCAAGGGCGCCAATTCAATTTAAAAAAAAAAAAAAAAAAAAAAAAAAAGTAAATAGTGTTGAATAATTTCGGCGGGCTGGTTAGAACCACGATAGCTCAATTGGAAGAGCACCTGACCCGGTATGTCAGAAGGGTGCAGGTTCAAATCCTGCTCGTGGAAATTTTTTCAACATTGTGTTTTTGATATAAAAGTAACTTACATAATGAACGTAATTAGCTACCTAGATTACCATGAATTAACCTACCTAATTTGTTATAACCATTATTATTATTAAATAACAAAAACTGAGAATAACCTACTTATTTCAATCAAATCTAAAAGAGCATTTTCGCCAAGTGATCGTCTAGTGCGCCTACGAAGGTCCGCAGTAACCTAAGAACTTTAAGGAACTTAAGGCAAATCCTAACAGATCCTACCTATTCATAACTGTACAGTCTCTTAATGTAAATGAATTCATGATCCTTATTAAAACACGACTAACCTTTATACTATTACTATTATTATAAACAAACAAACAAAGCAAAGATCTACGCCATGCTAGATTATGTAAGTACCTAAAATCATAACAACATAACGGTCACCCATCCCGTACGAAACTATTTAATAACAGCTTAACATTTAACAATTTAAATAAGTACCTACCTAAAATCATAGCAACGTCATGGTCACCCATCCCAAGAAGTAACAACGTCATAACAGCTTAACATTTAATAATCTAATCGCTCTTCTATCATGTTAGATATAACTTAAGGAGCTTCTAAACATCATACTTAAACACATGTTTAAGACAATGTACTATTATGTATTTAGGTAGGTAGGTAGCTACCTACTTACTATATTGAGGCAATTGTAACCCGTAATACCTACTATCAGTGTTCATATTGTCCTAGCTTTACTCCGAGCAACCACAAGCCTTTGCTTAAATAGAACCATTCACCAGAGCAATACCGAACTTATTTGTATTGTATTAATGATCAAAATGATCATAAAGCTAAGTGGTCTCCTGCCTTCCCCAAAAACCACCCACACCCTCTCGGTATTCCAATATTTTATTAAACCATTGCTTATATTTGATGCATGTAGGTAAGTACTCGAGTATTTGACCAAACATAAACAACGAGAGAACCATACAAAAGATTCGGTATTGATGCTTAAATCTAGCAATCTCTTATTACTAATCACTGAACAATGCCTGGCATATACTAAGAGTGATATTAACTCGTAATTTTAACCTTTTATTTAAACCGTTGCTTATAGGTATTTAATGCTTGTACATTAAGTATTTGTACTAAACATAAGAAACAAAAGCCACTCAAATATATTAGGCGCTGAACGAGGGTTTATCAAGTAAGTAGATAATATACCTATTACTTAGTCTTGCAAACAAAGATGAAATTCCACAAGCGGGATTTGAACCCACTGGTTCCAAGACAGGATTCGAACCTATTGTTCACAACAAAATTTGCATAAAATCATATGTTTACTCTATTTCATAAATTCCACAGGTGGGATTCGAACCCACTAGTTCCACGAGCGGGAATCGAACCTATTCGAATTGTAATTTGTTCACAACAAATCCACGTGAAATGATATGTAAATAACTAATTATATGTTCACCTCACTCCATAGTCATCAAAATATAGATTTTACTATTTAAATGTAGTTTGTGATATCAATTGTTTATGGCCTTTGATGGCAGCATATCTCCTTGAAGATGATCTACAGGGACTGCGTTGCTTGCCCTTAGCCAAACTAAAGATATCAACAATGTGTCGAAGCCATTTCGGCTCATAGAATCGGAAACCTTGATTTCCTCAAATACAGTCTGTATTGTAATAATACCATCTGTAGGTAGTTATGTTCATTTCAATGACAACAGAATAAAATAAATCAAATAAACAGTTAATAAATGAGATAGTCTTAAAAATAAATGTCTAAATTATCCGACATCACCAAAATATAGATTTTACTAATTAAATGTGGGTTGTGGTAGCAATCGTTGCAGACTTCCGATGGTAGTACATCTCCTTCAAGATCTCTACAGGGACTGCTTTGCTTGCTCTCTAGTCCAACCAAAGATACCATCAACTATATGTCTAAGCCATTTCGGCATAACAAAACGGAAAACCTTAATTTCCTCAAGGTAAATTAAGTAGGTAAATTCCTAGTTAATTTCAGTGACATCTGAATAAAATAAACCTAATTAACTACTAAGCACGGTTTTCACACATCTTAACATAACTTGACCCTATTTATTCTAAAAACACCATCACCAACTTATTGAATAGGTACTTATTATCTATCATGCAACGTAAATATTATTATTAACTCCAACGCAACGACTATTTTTTTAATGACATCCTTGCTTATTTATAACAGATAAAACGTCTCGCTTACTGCCGTACTCAGAGACGTCAGTTAAGTTTTAATGACAATTAAGTATCTTGTTGTCACTTTCTTATGTATAGTGCTAAATAGAGAAGGAAAGACATTTATTTAATTGTCATTAAACTTAATTGACGTCTCTGAGTATGGCAGTTAGTATAGCCTAGCTAGTCTATACAAAGCACCTACCTAGTAAAGTAAATTGATAAACACACTTAAATAAGTGCCAATTGTACGTATTGCAGATAACCTATACCTACAAAGTTGCATTTTAATTAAACAGTTGAATTTACCGTCCCTACCCACTTAGTTTAAAATATTTACGAAAATAATATTTGTTTTGACAACTCCATCTATTTACACCTCCCGGATACTACTTAATACTAAAAGATGACAGGAGTAGATATCTAGTGTGGAAGTTGACGCTAGATGGTTCGCATGCATTATCGATTACATTCGGTTTCTACGTAATAATGTTTATTACCACTTGAAATGTAAAAATAACACTGTTAACAACACTAATGGAGAAAGGTTGATTCTATTTGACATTTAAGTCCTTGCAAGTATTGCTTAATTTTATTTGAATATTGTTGATTAATCTATTAGTAACTTTTATCTTATTTAATACATATTTAAAATTAAATAACATTTAACCTTAAATTCTATCCTAGATATTTATAATTTTTATTTATTCATTTAGAAAATGTTCTAGTGTCGTATGGACCGTTACAATAGACTTTATTAAGTATGTTAGTATAGATAACTCCATCTTTTATAAACAACTTTATTTATAGGTAGGTAGGCTGTGGCAGACACTTTAAGCACACAGCGTGTTCGACCAAGTGTTCGACATAAGTAGTATTCGTCGCCAAAAAAATTACATAGATTTTCTGATTATTATTATAAATCTTAATTAATGGCTTCGCGTTTAGCATTCTAGTAAGGGTACAATTGTACGGTAGATAGAAATAAAAAAATCGATTTTCTGATTTTCATTGTATGGGATGACAACTTGACAGATGACTTGAAATTTCTACAACATCTGGATATTGGAGTTTCACCCGAGTTCTTCCCGTAATAACATGTGTTGTGAGGCTCCATTTTAATTTCTATCTACCGTACAATTGTACCCTTGCTACTAATAATAAAAAAAAATACTTGTAATTGGCTAAATGCTAAACACGAAGCCATTAATTAACTTTTTGTTAAAGAGTAAAACCAAGCCAATACCCATTAATTAGTATCGATGACTTGATTTCAATAGTGTAGGCCATTTGCCAAGCAGCGGGATAGATTATAAGTTCATTGATGCCCGATCCGATCGGAACCCCTCGGAGAATCTAGTAGGGCACGGGGACACGCACTTTTGCGTGAAGCCGTTCAATCTAGGAAACCTCTGACGATGCTCCGTTTCACACGGCTTGAGGAACCCTTAAAGTTTGTCGCCGCCCCCAAAAATGCCGGGTGAAGCTGAAAATGCCGTCTGAGGCAATCAGCAAACTAAAAAAAAAGGTTAATTAACGATTAATTACTACACTTTGTAGTTTGTGTAAGACATCGAAATTAATGAACACTTAATCGCTTAGTTATAATTAGTAATAAAATACTGATTACAAATGTTCTATATACCAATTGATGCATTAAGCGTAACTAAATTGAGCGACAATCGGTCATTGAGAAATTGACTGTAATAAAAACCAGCAATTTAGTTACTTGAAACATTGTACAGGGTGCCAAGTGCGAGTTTCATTCGCCATTCGATCACTTTGACGGAAACGAGAATTTGTATGGCAAAATTTTAAGGGGAATTTTTAACTGCACCTCTATTTAGAAATTTAAGCAAACAAAATGTCTCCACTAATAACCTACTGCATATCAAATAAATGACTGTACTACAAATTAAATACTTGATTACCTAAACATGTTGTACTAAAAAAATGTTAAAAATTCATCAAATTCTGATAGCGTTTTTATCTAATTTTACAGCAAAAATCTAGCTGACATCACAGATATACGCATTTTGAAACAATATTATTCACCGTAACACAAAAATACTGATTTGCACACAAATTATTACAGCTGTTCTACTCCTGTAGGTCACGTGATAAGTTAGAAATTTAAGACAATCGCGAAGCGCAGCGTAGCGATTGTCTTGAATTTCGAGGTTAATTTTTTTTTAGACAACAGGAAGCAAAATTTACCAAATTGAAACTCGAGGCATAAAATATTGGTATTTTCTATTTGGTGACAATATAACATATTTGGATTTTTTGTGAACTTTGATTAGATAAATATGACTGATTAACTGGTGTTTCATTTAGAATAACCCATGTTCTTAAAAGTTTAAAAGGTGTAGGATTCCAAAAAAAATGTTTATATATTTTGTTGCACTCGAAGAATTATTAGATTTACTTTTAGTTAACAGATAGTCATTCAGTAAAACAGTTAAGCTTTAAAGATCTAACAGTATAGTATAAATGATTTTTATTTGATGAGCAAATTTAGTGTGCAATTCAGTATTTTTGGTGGTAATTTCGAATATTTTGATTGAAAAAAGGGGATTTACAGTTAAAGTATACCATACCACCCAAATTTTAACACTTCACGTATGTCGCCAGGTGGCGCTGCTTCAATGCCATACTAATGTTCGTTTTCGTAAACGTGATCGAATGGATACGGTTCAACAAAACCCCTACTAGGCATCCAGACGCCTGCACATAAACCTATCCAAAATTCTTCAATAAACGTTCAACCACACACATAAAGTTCAAAGTGTATTGAGGAAATTTGACAGTTTGTGGTAGTCCGCTGTGCAGGCTTGTGTGTTGGTACGTATTTTTTAAATGCACCTATATCTATAGGTAAGCATTTAGCCTGTTGCCTGCCTGTTGTTGGCCAGTGAACCTTCACTGGGGTGGGACCTGGGAACGCTTGATACGATGAGGGAAATTGTACTAGGGTAAAGTGGCATCAGTTTGACAGGTACCAGAGATCGACCCTTTTTCACTTTTAATCATCAAAGTAGGGGTCAACAGGTCAGCTAAATAATTTTTAGCTATAGCAACAATTGAATCCGGCATCCTGCTTACTCGCCGCCGTTCAGTAAATTGATTGATTAATTACTCGATGCGTAGCCCGGGCTCATGATCACCAACCCGCAATTGGCAAGCGTGGTGATTAAGCCAATAATAAAAATAATTTTCTAATATATAAAATTCTCGTGTCACGGTGTACGTTATTGAACTCCTCTGAAACGGCTCGACCGATTTTCGTGAATCTTGGCGTGCATATCGGCTAGGGTGGAGAATCGGACAACATCTATTTTTCATCCCCCTAAATGTTAAGGGTGGTCCACCCCTAAATATTTTTTAGATTTTTGAAATTTTTCCAATACAAAATGATTTGTTTGTAGTGTTGTCATGGAAACTGTCAAAGCGGTACGAAGTCCGCCGGGTCAGCTAGTAATATATATATATATATATATATATGAGACAACATCACATACATTGTTCTGGTCCCAAGGTAAGTAGCTAAAGCACTCGTTTCATGGAAATCAGAAACAACGACGGTACCACAACCACCCAGACCCGGCACAATATCGAAAAGTTCGTTTTCGACATTGACCCGACCGGGAATCGAACCCGGGACCTCAGAGTTAGCGCCGCCCAAAGTCCGGCGTGCAAGCCACTCGGCTACGGAGGTCGCCAATACCCATTAATTGTAGCGACGATTTGATTTCAATGATGGAGACCTTTAGCCAGCAGTTGGATGATCATCATCATCTCAGCAAAAATAATCCACTGCTGGACGTCTGCCTCCCCGAAGGATCTCCACAACAACCAGTTTTTTACTGCTCGCATCCAGCGGCTTCCTTTAAATAGATCGTCGGTCCACCTTGTTGGAGGCCTGCCTACACTGCGCAGTTGGAGAGTATAGGATAACTTATGTGTTGTTTTGTCCAAAGAACCTCAGCCATGTCGTGCGAGGGTTTCACAGCGGAGGAGGTGGACGCCATGCCGGACCGGATCGCGGAGACGTTCGCCGGCAAGCAGCTGCTCGTCACAGGAGGCACCGGGTTCTTGGGAAAGGTTCTGCTGGAGAATCTGTTAAGGTTAGCTGATGTTTATCGATAGTGGAAAGGGAAAAACTACTGTTACGCCATTTTACCAACTGTTCAGCAGAGTTGTTTAAATTGAGAAAGATTAAGGAAAAAGTGGATCATCACCAGCTCATTCTTATGTATCCACTGCTGGAGTTGAGTGGAGTCAGCACAAGCCTTCCCTTTGCTGGATAGGGGGAACAGACCATAAACCTGGCCCAGTGCGGATTGATAATTGTTAACAACTGCTAATGCAACTAACAACGGCTTTACGTGCCTTCTGAGGCACAAAGGAGCTCGAAATGATAACTCTTGGTCACCCATCCGATGACCGACTTTGCAACTTTTTACGACCCGTTCTCCCTGTGGTGTTTCCATTCATAGGAAAGGCTCGTTCCCCAGCAGTGGGGACATAAACTAGTGATGATCATATTCTTCCAGAAAATGTCCGGATATCGGCCAGATATATCTTCTGGTGCGGTCGAAGAAAGGGAAGAACCCAAGAGAGAGACTTGAGGATATCTTCAATGGCGAGGTAAGACCAAAGACACGTATAGTCGCCTGCACATCAATCAATCCAAAACTGTCAAATTTCTTAAATAAATGTTCAGTCATAACTATAAGCCTTTTGTATAAAATTTAAAGTCTACTGAGGAAATTTGACAGTTTGTGGTAGTCTGATGTGCGGGCGTGTGTACATACATTTTTATTGAAATTTTGCAAATAATTCTGCCTTGCCTGATGTTAAGCATTAGCTAATCACCAGCTAATTTAATGTCCCTACTGCAGGGGCACAAGCCTTCGCCATGGATAGATAGGGAGATCGGGCCATGAACCACCACGCGGGCGCAGTGCGGGCGGTGGTTGTTAACGACTGCTAATGCAGCCGGGACCAACGGCTTTACGTGCCTTCCGAAGCACGGATACGTTTTTGGTCACTCATCCAATGATCGGCCTTTGCAAAAGTAGCATAACTTCAGCAATCGCAGAACGAGCGCGTTTACCACTACGCCATGCCATCGAGCTCGTCCTCAGAGAAAATACAGTTATTATAATATACACAATGTGACTTGCAGTAGGTAATTAAAAGAGAAAAGCCGAAGATCGAGTTTAGTGGAAAGCGTCAGCCTTCCTCCAGCAGTAGACTGACACGGGCTGATTATGAAGAAGAGGAAGCAGGAGTAACAGTACCATATTTTGTATATTCCAGCTATTCGAGAAGCTTCGTGATATGAAAGGTGGGATCGAGCCCTTCCTAGAGAAGGTGTCCATCATCAGCGGTGACGTCAACATGCCGGACCTGGGCATCAGCCAGGGGGACAGGCAGAAGATCACCGATAATATCAACATAATCATTCATGCTGCAGCTACCATCAGGTAATATCACCATAACAACTCACATATACACCCACGGAATAGTTATTTAACTGTTCTGTGTATAGACTCCTTGCACGGTCACAAATCTCGGAACAGCTACATGCATGCATGGTTACTATCAGTAGGTGAACAAGGATTCGTTACTACCAATAAGTCGCGTCTATATATGAGACAACATCACATACATTGTTCTGGTCCCAAGGTAAGTAGCTAAAGCACTCGTTTCATGGAAATCAGAAACAACGACGGTACCACAACCACTCAGACCCGATAAAATATCGAAAAGTTCGTTTTTCAACATTGACCCGACCAGGAATCGAACCCGGGACCTCAGAGTTAGCACCGCCCAAAGTCCGGCGTGTAAGCCACTCGGCTACGGAGGTAGTCCGAGTGAGTGTGACCAAGGATCTGTTCACATCAATAAATTGTAGTGTCTTGTCTTGTCTTGATTTCAATAATGTCTTGCCCAGCAGTATGACTAAACTTAGGTCTAACTTCCCGTGCATGTCGTCTAAGAGCCGACTAAGGAACAAGGGTTCCAAGATGTGGCGCCGACGCCACAAAGCATGACCCCGACCCCGAGGTCACTAACGGGTTTACTCAAAACTGGTGAGTTTGGTGCTTTGTCTACCGCTTTCGGAAAAAGGACGGGAGAGTATGTATGTTAATTTATTTATTGTTATAAAAACGATCATACATCTATTACATTTAACACACAATTAAAAAAAATATATAAATTAAATTAAACATTAAAAATGCTAGCTCATATGCAATGCAAGTCAGTAAAAATAATATAACATTAAGTTATATTGATGAAAACTCACTAAATGATCACAAACATCTACCTTATAGATTCGACGAGGAAATTAAGAAAGCGGTCTTCCTTAACGTACGAGGAGTCAAACTGATGGTGGAGCTTGCTAAGCAATGCAAGAACCTTAAGGTTAGTTGTGAATCATTATTGTAAGTCTTTTGCGGTCAAATGCAGAGAGGAGTCGTGATTGGTGGTAGGGCTGGTTTGTCCGCCTGGCTACCTACCACAATTTTGATTATTTACATATGCTTGATTTTTCGCAAATTTTTGGGATGCGGGTTCGAATCCCGCTTGCGGAATTTTTTCAACACCTCTTTTTTTTACCACCGTCATAACTAAATGTGTCGTCATAACATCAATGTTAGTAGTATGTTGGTTTCCGGTAGCTAGAGACAAGTGAGCCAGTGCCTCAGTAGTTGACGATTCTGGGTGAAGTGCGCTTCCACTTTCGGCCTTATCATCACTTAACATCAAGTGAAAAGAAGGCCAAGACTATCAAGCGAAATGCTATTCCATCTCGAAGTCCTACTTTGATTATGATAAATGTGGCGTCGGGTCACTAACGGCGGGTTTACTCAAAATTGGAGATTCCGATGCTCTCTGCCTACCCCTTTTTGGGTGTATACTATGTACCATACTTACTATACTATGTATGTAAAATAAATTAATATAACTGATTTCCACAGCTCTTCGCCCACATCTCGACGTCGTACTGCCACCTGCACGAGAAGCTCCTAGAAGAGAAGGCTTACCCTCCCCCCGCAGACCCTCACCAGATCATCCAGGCCATGGAGTGGATGGACGACGATACCATCGCGACTCTCACACCCAAGTAAGCTATACCAATATGTTCATATATTTTTTTTTAAATTGGAGAGTAGGCAAAGCCAAAAAGCTACCCATGTGACAACCGCTTCCCCTTCTATTGTAACCGCTTCGTTTTGTGTTGCCATATCTAAATATTGTCATGTATAAACAAGTGCAATTGTATATTTATGATATAATCGGTATAAATACATACTACGATCAATTATTAAAATCATGAATGGTGATCACGTCAAAGTCAAAGTCAAAGTAAAAATTAAAGTCAATATTTTTTATTTAAATTTACTTAAAAGAATAAGTGTTTTTGAATCGTTCAAAGTTTTTTTTGCCCATTTCTCACGTTAACGAAAACAAGAACTTGAGGCCTAAATTGTAACTCATCTCGTTTGTTGCCCTCGTAAACGCCTTGTGAGTTTCGGATTATTTCCTTGCATAGCCCGGGTTTGTCAACCGTGGCAAGCGTGGTGATTAAACCATTACTCATCAGTTGTGGTGATGACTCGATTACAATGATGGTGGCCTTTGCCCAGTGGGAAAGTTATAGGCTTTACGTTTGCTGGCCTGTTCCAGACTCCTCAAGGAGCTGCCCAACTCGTACGCGTTCACCAAGTCTCTGGGAGAGGCTCTGGTGGTGGAAGCCATGCACCATATCCCTGCTGTCATCCTCAGACCTTCCATTGGTAAGTCTCTTCCATTCTACAAGGCCAACCCTCCTTGTTCTTCTTCATATTCTTCTTGATCCCATTTGACTTGGGGTCGAAGCAAAATCTCCGTTTCTTCCACTCTCCTCTATCAGCCGTCACCTGTACTACATCACATTGTTATCATCGGTCACACAATCCATCCATCTTTTCTTTGGTCTCCGTCTCCCCCTTCATCCATCAACACTAATATTCATAACTCTCTTAGTTGCATGCGTTTCATCCCTTCTCATCGCATGCCCATACCAAGACTAACGCTTTTCCATTCATTTTTCTGTCACTGGCGCCACTTTGAAACTTCCTCTAATATGCTCATTTTTTCTTAATCCCTTCTTGTTACTCCACACATTCATCTCAACATTCTCATAGATCCTTCAATCATCTTCTTGTAAATCCAGCATTCCGATCCAAACAGTACTACAGGTCTAATAGACTAACCTGCTACCAACGGTTTGGTTACAAACAGACGACCTTGCGCAAGTAAAACTAGTACAAGGGACCATCTGCGTCAGGTCATAACGCCAGATCAGGCCGCGCCGAAGAGCATTATTAATTTGGAACTCTTAAGACTAGTGTCCCAAGCGAGTTGCTCCCTGGACACGTATAGTCCACTAACTAATAACGAGATAGGTTACCGGAGCTGTAAGCTTCTCGCTGCACTACTCGCCGTTACCACTGCTCGGGTGTCAACTCTAAAGTCGACTACCAAATATGTCCTCTTTGGTGGCGGAGTGGTAAGCCCACTCACTTCTCTGTACCCATCTAGGTATCTCGCCTGTTCCACAATCCTATCCTATCCTACTAAGTGAAGTTATCACATATCACGTATATACAGGATATTTGGTAATAGGTGTTTAATCCCGAAACGTAGTCATCATCATCAGCTCACTTATGTCCCCACTGCTGGGGCACGAGCCTTCCCTATGGATGGATAGGGAGAACGGGCCGTAAACCACCACGCGGGCCCAATGCGGATTGGTGGTTGCTAACGAATGCTAACGCAGCCAATCAATTTTTGGTCACCCATCCGATGACCGGTCTTTGCGAAAGTTGCTTAACCTCAGCACTCGCAGACCGGGTGCGTTAACCGCTGCGCCATCGAGCTCCTCAAACGTAGTCATGCAACCAAATAAATAGAACACCATGATGATTACGGAAAATTATATTTAAGTGGATTTACTTTCAAATCCTCAATCTGGTTAGCAATGTCCTGGACTTTCATCCGTCTTCTATTAATAATATTATATAATCTCGTTAGGCAGTACAATGCTCTCTCTAAGTCGGAAACGATAGACGTGTTTGCAGACAATGTCATGAAGCTCAAAGCCTGTTTCATTGATGATAAATTGTATTAAAATGCTTCTTGATCTAGGTTTCTATTAATTCAATCTTAACCGTAGCCGAGTGGCTTGCACGCCGGACTTTGGGCGGCGCTAACTCTGAGGTCCCGGGTTCGATTCCCGGTCGGGTCAATGTCGAAAACGAACTTTTCGATATTGTGTCGGGTCTGGGCGGTTGTGGTGCCGTCGTTGTTTCTGATTTCCATGAAACGAATGCTTTAGCTACTTACCTTGGGATCAGAAAAATGTATGTGATGTTATCTAAATATTTAAGATATATATTTATATATTTATTTAAAATATTTATTAAAAAAAAAATCTTAATTTTATGTTTTTTATTTTAACTTTGTTCCCGATATTGATTTTAATGTAAATTTTGGTTTCGTATTTAATTTTTTTTTTATAATTAATTAATTGATTAATTGTTATTGTTTTTTCTCAATTTTGTATAATATTGTGTTCTGTCCTGTTACTCGCTATTTTTATTTTTATTTTTTTTTGCACGCTGTTCTTTGTGTTCTGCGTTCAATTCACCTATAATTGTAGTGGCATTTTTTTTGTGTCGTTCTGTGTGTGTATTTTATTTAAAATTGTAATGGTGTACACTATGTTGGTGCTCGTTTAAATAAATAAATAATTTTATGTCAGTGGTTCCAATATGGCAAGGGCCTGTTCCTGGCTGGACTGACAACATGAACGGACCAATCGGCCTGCTTATTGGTAAGTTTCAGTAGTTTTAATTTTACTTTTGAAGTATTTATTATCATCAGCCCATTAAAGTCCGACTGTTGGGCTCTGGACACCCACGTCTACCAACCCCTTTTTTGTGCTAGGGAAAACTCATTAACCAGTACCACCTCGTCCCATACACGGATGGACACCCACTAAAAACTCTGGCCCCCACTTGCCACCAGGGTAACTGGGACAGCCAGTTAGGCAATCTCCAGAATCCTCTAGGCCATCAATCCATAGCTAGAGTTATAGTCCATTACATCCATAATCCAGTGGCATATGTGGGGCTTATGAAACCTAACGCTGATTTTCAGTTGACACCTTGACGTTCTTGACAAGTGGATGCCATAAAAGAATCACATTAATAATATATTTTCAAAATATTAGAAATAAAAATAAATAATGAAACAACAAGTTATTTCTATTTCTAGATTTTTTTGTTTAGTTTTTGTTTGTTGGCGTTGCCAAATGGCTGAGTGGCGAAGCGCTCGGCCTGATATACGGAAGTCTTGGGTTCAGTTCCTGAGACGGGAAAGCGGAATTGCTTTATTAAAATGCATATTCCGGGTTGAATGGTTTGTCAACAGAGTAACTGTCAAAACGATTATTGAGATAGAAATGGTTATGGGAATGGCAAACTATGACGTCACTGTTTTACACATTTTAGGCTAAAGAAATTCATGCGCACGCAGGTTAAATAAAAATAGGATAATGTTATAAGGAACTGTTAAGTGACATCATTTATACGTATAATGTTCTGGAATTAATTATTATTTTTTTTTTTATACTTACTGTTAAGTGAAAATGGAGTTCAGATTGTTGTCAACTTCCATAATATGGTGTGCTTCCCGTGGTGGTGGTGGTGATGTGTTCTCCGTGCTTCGCAAGGCACGTAAAGCCGTTGGTCCCGGCTGCATTAGCAGTCGTTAACAACCACCGCCCGCACTAGGCCCGCGTGCTAGTTTGCGGCCCGTTCTCCCTGTGATGTTTCCGTCCATAGGGATGGCTCGTGCCCCAGCAGTGAGGACATAAAATTAGCTGGTGATGATGATGATGATTATGGTGGGTCACTCCAGGTGGTGGTAAGGGCGTGGTCAGGACCATGTACTGCAAGAGTAATAGCTACGCTGACTTCGTGCCAGTCGACCTGTTCGTCAACGGGATCATGATTGTGGTCTGGAACTATGTGGTGCGAGGGTTAGTAGCTCATATTTTTACATAATGGGTAGTGGCACAAGTGTTGGGCACAGTTGTCGTCGCCAAAAATAACACATAACATAACATTTTTTCTGAATTTTTTCAATATTAATTATATAAGAATCACAGCGAGGGTTCCAAATTGAACTAGCGTACTCCAGGTGGCTCCGGACGTATGAACAGTAAAGAATTTTGAGAGTTTTCATATGTTTAAATGACTTAGACGAACGCATAACAAACCCCAAGGCACGGGATGTCTTATTGACACAGGTAATAATATGTTTATCGAATATAAGTTTAGTGTCCAAAATAACACAGATTCATTGCAAATTATTTCATTGAGGACCTCGATGGCGCAGTGGTTAACGCGCCCGATCTGCGAAAACTGAGGTTAAGCTACTCTTTTTAGGTTTCCACGGAAGATCAGCGTCCGAACACCTGTTCTGACAAATGCTGAGTTTTTTGTGTTACTTTGAATTTTTTAATTCTACTTAATTTATATTTTTTTTTCATGTTCTAAGTATTACCGAATAAATCACTTTCGCAAATGCCGCTCACCGGATGGGTCACCAAAAAGTTATCATCTCGAGCTCCGTGCTTCGGAAGGCACGTGAAGCCATAGTTCCCAGCTGCATTAGCAGTCGCTAACAACCAGCAATCCGCACTGGGCCCGCGTGGTGGTTTACGGCCCGTTCTCCCTGTGGTGTAACATCCGTGCATTGGGTACATAAAATGATGCTGATTGCAAATTAGACCTCTTATTTTTAATTATTAAATAAAAATGTTGTGGATCTATGGTACCTGTAGGAAGCTAATGGTAGGGATTATGCCACAATGAGGAAAGATGGAGGGAAGATCTTCCTCCGAGCTGGGTGGTATAGCTCGGGGACCGAAGTCCAATGGATGTTAGTTGGAGGTGCTATATATAGCGAAGGAGATGGTGAAACTTCGCTATCGCGATGCAGGCTTCCCATGCTATTTATCGTCGTAGTTTGGCGACGTCGTCGTTGGTATGCGTTTGTGGCGCCATCTGTTGACACGGTTGAGAAGGTGTTTGCTTCGTGTCGATTAATGTGCGGCGTATGCGGTAGGTGACGCCGCCACAGTACCTGTCGAATACTGGCGCCACCTTTGCTACTAGGAAGAATGATTTGAGAGTATGTATATATGTATGTATGATCTGGATTTGTAATTAAATAATAATAACAATAAATTTTCCCATCTTCCAGGGAGACGACTGCCAACATCATAAACTTCACGACATCAGCTGAGATCAAGATAACTTGGCATGAGATAATAATCGCTGGCCAGAAAACTGTGAAGGAGAGGGTTCCATTCAACGGCGTGGTGTGGTAAGTATAGATAGATAGATAGATAGATAGATAGATAGATAGATAGATAGATAGATAGATAGATAGATAGATAGATAGATAGATAGATAGATAGATAATAGATAGATAGATAGATAGATAGATAGATAGATAGATAGATAGATAGATAGATAGATAGATATATATAGATAGATAGATAGATAGATAGATAGATAGATAGATAGATAGATAGATAGATAAATAGATAATATTTTTAATGCAACATTGCAACATGCTTAAATTATATAGTGTTGCATTGATTTTTTGTTCCTGTTCATGTTTAAATCAAATACCTAATTTACAAAGTTACAATTTGGCGCCTCGGTGGCCGAGTGACAAAGTGCCCGATACCCGAACGTCCAGGGTTCAGTTCCCAGGTCGGGCAAAAAGTGGTTCGTTGGTGACCACCAACTTGCATTTGGCAAGCATGATGATTAAGCCTTTACACATCAATTGTAGCGATTACTTGATTTCAATGATGGAGGTCTTTGCCCAGCATTGCTATACACGACTTTAAAGTTTATACTGGACTTCTTGGCGGGAAAGTGATGAGACTTGCCTGCGGTTTTGTTTTATTTTCTAAAATTTGTGTTATGTCGTATATTAATGTGGATTATTAATAATAATAACACCTTAAAAGACTCTCGCTTAATGGTTGGATCAAGGGTCAGATACAGAAGGCAGTACTTTTGGACACGGCGCGGATAGTCCGAAGGTTCCTGTCTCTGCAGCCCTAACCACCGGCAACTTGAGCCCTGCCCCGTTGCCGGCGGCACCCTAGGCTAGGTTTTTTATAATATTTTTATGTTTTGTATGTACTTTTGTATTTTACTTTTATATTAATATTATAACAAACCTAGGCTAAGAAAGAAAATAAATAAAGAGTATAATAATAATAATAAAATTTATTTATTTTCTCTCCACAAAAATACAATAAACAATGTGCTTAACCTATAAGAACAGTTTAATATTATTAACCGTTAAGTGTTCGTAAGTGCGCATGAGTGTTGGCAAATGAAACAAAACAGTGCCACTTCACTTTTCAAATTCTCTCAAGAAGTCCGCCCGAGGAATTAGTAAAGCCCCACATCTTTACTGAGATACTCGAGGGGTTGGGGGGTATATCATTTCTCACTTCTCATTTCTATTATCATTCATCATCATCATCATCATCATACTGGAAGGAAATATTGTATATTTATGTATAACTTGTAAGAAAAATTACTTTGACACTGGCTAAATGTGCTAATCGCACGAAGCCATCAACTAAAGAAAAAAAAAGTTTATACTGACACCCCCCACCAATCGTCAGGTCATTTATTTATTTATTTATTCTCATAAAGTAGGTGTCAGACAACCTAACTAACTGGCAGCTCGCAACGGTCTAAGCGCTGCTGTTGCGAGATTCCGTGCCCGTGAGAGGTTGTTTATGCGTGCGTTGCTCGCCCTATCCGATTTGAACCTTCGGAGAAGCTAGTAGGGTACGGGGCTGCGCACTAGTGCAAGATGCCGTTCCTTCTAGAAAACCTCCGAAGGTGATTCGTTTCACACGGCTAAAGGAACTCTTTGAGTTTCTCGCCGCCCCCAAAAAAGTCAGGTGAAGCTGAGATCGCCGTCTGAGGCAATCAGCAAATATACTTTCCAAAAAATAAGTGCGTTGCTCGAGCGCGTTTGTATAAAACCTAAACTAGGGCACCATTGAAGTCTAGTCCTGTCGCAGGTACCCCGGAGGCTCGATAAAGCACTCCCGCCTGTATCACAACCTCTGCGTGATTTTCCTCCATTGGCTGCCCGCCGTGCTAATCGATACTCTGCTCTTCTGTCTTGGGCGCAAGCCTATGTAAGTATCTATCCTTTGAAGTGCTATCATCTTTTCTGTGTCTTTGTCAAGTTTGTTGTCGGTTCTTTTCAGTATAGTTTCCCGCGCCGTAGACTTACGAACCGATAGGGCAGTGTAGCAGTTGCTGTGTTTGACTGACTGGTGGGTTCTGAATCCTACTAATATTATAAACGCGAAAGTTTGTAAGTATGTATGGATCTTTGTTACTCTTTCACGTAAAAACTACTGAATGGATTTTAATGAAACTTTCCTCATAAACACACCATGACCCAGACCAGCATATAGGATACTTTTTTTTTTACTAGTATTATAATAAAATACATGGACTGCTGAATGACGTCTTTATTCTTCTATATTCGCCGAGAGAGAGAGAGCAATAGTTGCCATTACAATGAGTGACAAATAAACTTTTGTATTTTTAATGTTGGCAACATCCAACACGCAGTGATATCAATATGTGCTAGATTCCCGTTGAGCGCTCGAAAAACGGAACGCGACTTTAGTGCAGTAAATAATAAGTACAAATATTTAGTTATTCTTTATTTTTAAGTCTTAAGGTTCACAGCAAGCTGATATTGTTGGTGCTGTCCAATGTTTTCCAGATTTTGTTATTCTAAACATAAATGTATGTGTATTGTATGAGAAGACAGGATCACTTTTGAGATGGAGTTTTGTTCCGGATCCTATATCTAGTACATTATTGATCTGATCGATAATAAGACCTCAATTGTTGTAGCCTGAACTGAATAAGTTACTGCTGCCTCGGTAGTTGAGGATTCCGGGTGAAGTGCGCTTCCACCTTCGGCCTTATCATCGCTTCACATCAGGTGAGACGAAGACCAAAGACCCGTATACGATATTAAAAAAAATATGATTTTGAAGAGTGCTTGAAGGCGACACACAATAGTGCGTGTCTCCGTTCCCTACAAGATTCTCCGAGGGCTTTGAATCTTATCGGAAGCGGAGCAACCCGAGGGTGCCTGACCATGCGAATGCTCGCATCCAACATGCTACGTTACAGCAAAACGCTCCGGTTAGTCGCCACCTTTATACTACCTGTCGTCTGATTTGTTTGTCTTTTTCAGTCTGATGCGAGTGCAGCGTCGCGTCAGCAATGGCGTCAAAGTGTTAGAGTACTACACGAGCCACCAGTGGGACTTCAACTCCGAAGTCGCCCAGTCACTGCGCCGGCATCTCAACGCGAGAGAGAGACGGGACTACAAAGTCGACACTGTCGGTGAGTTGGTTTCTACGTGAATTTGTAGTGTACGATTAGGATTACGAATTTTAAATATTCTATTCTATTCTATTCTATTCTATTCTATTCTATTCTGTTCTTTTCTATTATATTAGATTCTATTCTAGTCTTCTATTCTATTCTATTCTATTCTAGTCTTCTATTCTATTCTATTCTATTCTATTATCTAGGATGATTTTAATAAGAAATAAATTTTATTTTGATTAATTTAATTAAAACTTCTCCAACATAAATTACATGGCGGACTTAATGCCTGAGGCATTCTCAGTCAACCATAAGGTGGTGCAGGTAAATATAACTTTTGGATAGGTTTTTTATAATGCATAGGTACACACACGCCTGCACATCAACCTACCACAAAATGTCAAATTTCCTCAATAGACTCTGAACTTTATGCCTTTAATATATGGCTGAAAATGTATTGAAGAAATTTGACAGTTTTGGATAGGTTGATGAGCAGGCGTGTGTACCTATACAGTGCCGTTAGGGTGATTTCTGATGATTGTCAAACTGGTGATCCCAGTATACATAATTCTATTTCGAGTGTCGAGTGGCGAAGCGCTCGGCTCGTTTTCTGTAGGCGCCGAATTCGATGCCCAGCCCCCCGACCGCCTAACCGATTGCTTTGGCAACGTGTATAGTTTATGACTTCATCTTGTCATTTCATACCGCCTATGAAAGCAATATCGAAAGCTATAGGCTATAGGTATCGATATATGCCTATACCTATTAGCTTGATGACAAGATGACGTCATAAACTATACACGTAGCCAATGCAATCGGCTAGGCGGTCGGGCCCCAGGTCAGGCAAATTGTGTTTCGGATTTTTCGACGCTTAGCCCGGGTCTGTGATAATGATAATCCCCTTTGGCAATCATGGTGGTTAAGCCATTACCCATCATTTGTAGTGATGACTTGATTTCGATGATGATGGCCTTTGGCCACCAGTGGAACAATATACAGAGTGTTTTTTTTTGTGCGGTTTTATTTATATTTATTGATGTAAAATAACAACAATAATACATTTTTTTTTTGGAGAGAGATTACTGATTGCCTCAGACAGCTTCACCGGACTTTTTTAGAGATAAACCTTCGTGATTAGATTAGTGGCAGACATAAGTCCAGTACTCAACACAGTTTTCGTCGCCAAGTAATAAAAACTAGTGATTGCATCCTAAGCAATGACAAATTGAAAAAGATAGAATGTGAGTTTGGATTGGCATTGACAGATTTCGGCCGCTCCCCTTCCATTTTTGAAATTTTTGAAAAATGTATGAATCAATGTTTTTGTATTTTTTATGCATAATTTAAAAAAAAATTTTGCATTCTGCACTCCTCTATATAAGCTATAAGTGTGCGAAATTTCATATTCCTCCGTCCGCGCAATTTTCGTAAAAAGGGGTACAAAGTTTTTGCTTCACGTATTAATATAGGCATAGATGATTTTCATTGAAAATTTAATAGTATGACAGCTATGAAGCTGGTTGTATATAATCTAAGGCGGTCTGTACTCAATTGTTAATATGTTTCTAAAGAAGATGATTACATAAAAAAATGACAATGACTGGTTCCTGTGGAAAACGGTGCCACTAACAAAATTGCTTTTTCACAAGGTCTGATCATCGCTGACTATTTCGAGGACTGCATCAGAGCCGCGAGGAAGTTCATCTTGAAGGAGTATGATGACACCTTACCTGCTGCCAGGAGGCACATGAAAGTGTAATATTACAAATATATAAATTATTGACATTACAACGTAACCATAATAATTATTATATAATACAATGTAATGAAATACAATATAATATAACAATAAACTATATAGCTTAACGCGCCCGGTCTGCGAGTGCTGAGGTTAAGCAACTTTCGCAAAGGCCGGTCATCGGATGGGTGACCAAAAATTTGTCATCTCGAGCTCCTCCGTGCTTCGGAAGGCACGTTAAGCCGTTGGTCTCGGCTGCATTAGCAGTCGTTAACAACCACCAATCCGCACTGGGCCCGCGTGGTGGTGTATGGCCCGTTCTCCCTATCCATCCATAGGGATAAGGCTCGTGCCCCAGCAGTGGGGTCATAAAATGAGTTGATGATGATGATGAATAAACTATAATATATATATACTCGAAAATGGGCATGCACCGCTATACTGGGATCGTTACGGACAGGACTATTGTCGCCAATAAGCGTGATATCGTGGTGGTCGACCGATCCCAGCGCCGGGCAATACTGGTTGATATCACCATACCTCATGATGAGAACCTCGTGAAAGCCGAGAAGGACAAGCTCAGTAAGTACCTTGACTTGGCTCACGAGGTGACCGCCATGTGGAATGTTGATTCAACCATTATTGTCCCGATAGTCGTTTCAGCGAACGGTCTGATAGCGAAGAGCCTTGACCAACATCTTAGAGACTCTCGCTTGATGGTTGGATCAAGGGTCAGATTCAGAAAGCAGTACTCCTTGACACGGCACGTATTGTTAGGAGGTTCTTCACTCTGCAGCCCTGACCACCGGTAGCTTGGGCCCTGCCCCGCTGCTGGCGGTACTCTAAGATTAGGTTTTTATAATGTTTTATTGTTTTTATATTAAAATATTGTAAAAATCTAGTTTTAAGATAAGAAAATAAATAAAGGGTATAATAATAATAACTGTATCTAACAGTACCATTTAAGTAATTATTGTTCCTAACTCAATATGGACTACGGTCCGAAATAAATTATTTGAATTGAATTGAATTAAAATATTTTTTTTCTTAATGGATGATAAATTAATCAGTGATCGGAATGAAGAGGGTTAAAATATCTAAAGATAGCCTACAAGAGTAGTTAAAACCACCAAAATGTTGATAATTTATTTTTATGGAATCCCGTTTTCCGTTCCGTAAAGTTTTTATTATCGAATCCTGGATCAAATGCATTAAAAAGACAAAGTGTTGAAAATAATATAATTTGTTCGCAACAAAATTTGCGTAAAATTATATATATAAATATAATCTGATGAATTAACTTAGACTATTTTATGCTGATAGATTTACGTTTTCAATTCAAAAACATATTATTTTTTATTTATGCGAAAGTTGAAATTACTCCATAAGTACAATACTAAGATCATAATTTCATGATAGTACAGACTATTAAGAATTAAAACTACTTACGTACGGGATCCTGAATTCGATAAAAAAAATTACAAATTTAGGTATTTTAGCCCCCTCTTTCCGATCACTGATTGATGATAGATAATGAATGATAATAGAAAATAATGAGTAGGTACCTAGTAATAAATTATATTGGCCAAAGGCCCGAACTCTTTGATCTTTACTGATAGTAAAGACACAAAATAAAGATGTTGCTTCATTAACTGTACTCTAAGCCAATTCATAGTCCAAATCGAGAGAAGTCGATACCGGCGGGAGCCGATACAGCGGGAGTCGATACCCGGGGAAGTCGATACGCAGGGACACAATACCAGGGGAACAAATCATCCTGACCTCCTGACCTGACCTCACGCGGACTTTTTGAGAAAATTTGAAAAGTGATGTTGCACTGTTTTGTTTTATTTGCCAACTCGCATGCACGTTCGAAATTACTTAAAGATTAATCCACCATTATTCAAAACACAAATTTTAGAAAATAAAACTAAACCGCACACTCTTCACTTTCCCGCCAAGAAGTCCCAGTGTTTGTCTTGTTAGATGGCATTTTTATTTTTTTTTGTTTAATGTTTCAGGATGTATTGGGTCGACGTTATAGCCCAGATGCTTTTCTGGCTTCTAATCGCGTACTGGATGAGTGGCCTAGTCTCCGGGATTGCTTCATACCTCTTCGGATCCAGTAGTGACGTCCCACCGACGACTGTCATGGCCGCATAATCGCCATATTGTTGTGTTGACAAAATGGCCGATGTATGAAATGAACAAATGATGACTGTAAAAAAAAAATAACATATTTTTGTCTCTAAAACAGTTAAATTATGCAAGCACTTAAATGAAAACTATAAAATGTTTTGTATTTATGATTCATAGTCAAGGGTTTTGCTAAAGCCGTAGTCATATTTAGTTTTTCTTATTTTAGTTAATTTATAATGTTAATATAATGAACATTGGGCATATGTTGTGGACCAAGTAATAAATGGGGCATTATGAAGAATGACAAGCTTCTTAGGGCGAAGTAAATAATTATAATTTGAACTTCCTTAATTATCACATTGCCTAGAGAGACATAATGAATAATTGCCATGTGGTTTTCGGGCAGTCTGATAATACCCTGTGTATTTTTTATTGCACGAAGAGCGGGGAGGAGAACAAGGGGTTCTATAATGTTTACCACACAATTCATTAGCCAATTTTCATTCCACAAGCAACTTTTGTCAACGTTTCATTTCACATTAGTGCTAGGTAACTATTGCTTTAACAATGGCACCAAAACATAAACATTCAACTAGCTAGGTACTACTATTTAATAAATCATCACTTTGTTTTGTTTTATAAGATAAACTGACGTGTCAACATTTTTCAGAAAACAAAAGGTACACACGCCTGCGCATCAAATTTCCTCAATAGACTTTGAACCTTTACAATATAGTTGAGAATGTATTGAAGAAATTTGACAGTTTTGGATAGGTATTGTGCAGGCGTCTGTACCTACGTTTTACAAATAATAAATTTGACCAAAATACAACATTCATATTTTTTTAAACAAGACAAAGTGTTGAGAAAATTCCACGAGCGGGATTCGAACTCGCACCCCATGACATGCCGGGTCAGGTGCACTGCCAACTATGCTGTCGTGTCTCGATATTGTAATATGTTCGCAACAATATTTGCGTACAGCTATAATCATAAATAAGTACACACGCCTGCACATCAACCTACCACAAACTGTCAAATTTCCTCAATAGACTTTGAACTTTATACCTTTATAATATGGTTGAGAATGTATTGAAGAAATTTGATAGTTTTGGTTAGGTTGATGTGCATGCGTCTGTACAATAATAATCTTCATAAGTTTGTTTCTTTGTTTTGGTCTCTGATCTAACCTAACCTAACCAACCCTCACCTTTCTGTTCTGCGACGGGTGGCTGTGCCCCTCGAGCCCCTCTAGTGGCCCCGTGCTCTCGGTTCTTTCTGACCAAAACCTGGTTTTAATTACTCTGCCCCTATAAGTGATAATGCCCGGACAATTTGATAATTTCAATAGTTGTATCACACTGCCCTCTCATATTGAGATCTCTCATAATGCCCTATTAATCACTTGGTCCATACCACATATAATTGTTCTTGGTTGGTGATAGGGTTTGTTCCACCATCTTATCTAAGTTTATCGCCATTACAATGTCAGTTTATTCAGACAGTAAAAGTTAAGATAAGCCAGTGATTCAATGGTTCGGATTCCGGGTGAAGTCCTCTTCCACCTTCGGCCATCATCACTCACCATCTGCCCTAACACCCCCATTTTAATAGTTATAGAAAAAAGTGTCGAGCTCTGGTAATAATATAATAAATAATAAAAATTTGAGTCCTGTCAATTAATTGTTTATTTTTTGTAATGTAGACGTAATTTAGTTTCTATACATAAACGATATTAACTAACGGATGTTTACAAATAAAGAAATAAAAATATACTTATATCTGGTATTTTTTATTAAAATCATCTTGTTATGTACGAAAGTGATTGGTTTAGGAACTAATCCGTCAACCAGAAAGAAAGTTCCAATTGGTCAAGTGTGTTTTCACCGCGTGTTTTTGTTCTGATTTGTCAAGCATTGCAAAAGTAATAATTAGTCAAGCCCCAATTTTGTTTCGATTTGTCAAGCCTTATTTTTGTTTCAACTGGTCGAGCCAATAAAAAGTTCTGAATTGTCAAATGTTGTTAATTTACTTGGTCAAATAATAATTTCGCAACATTTTACTTTTATTAGACAAGAGAAATACTAGCTGCGCTACTCCTGTAGGTCACGTGAAAATTATGTGTTTAAGTAAAAAAAAAACATGGCAAAACTAGGCAAAAATCAGAAATATACTTAGGTAATTTATGGTTATTTACACGTTCATGTTCTAAAATAATCTGATATTCTAAATATATCTGAAACTTTACATAGTGGGCGTTGAACCTAAGAAATTCAGTTGGATAAAAGTTTATTTTAAATGGACTTTACTGAATTACAAAATCTCTTTATTTCGCACACCTAAGTTTATCTAATCTTTTGTTTAAGTTTGGACATTTCTCATTAAACCTTTTGAATAGTGGTGATCTGATTCAGGACATGATGACCCACCAGTTCTCCTGCTTTTAGCACAAGGGAAGACCTAATAAAGGTCACATACGCTTTTGTGCGCGTGACCGATTTTTGGGTTTTCAAGTTAAGATAGGATAAATTTATTGAACAGACGCCTGCACATCCAATTATCGAAACTGTCAAATTTCTTCTTCAATTACACAAAATTACCCATACAAAAGGGCGGTCGTATCACAAAGAAGTATTTCTTCCAGACACCTTTTGGAAGGACAAAAAAGATATAAGGTCATTGACACGATAAGAAGAAAACTTCAGCTATCCAACGTTATTGCTATTATTTTTGGCAAGGCGTACTCTTGAGTACGATACAAGTGTAATTAAGCAAAAGATAAAATAAGTAAGTAAGTAATTAGCCTATATTATACTGAACCATTGCTGGGCAAAAGTTTCCATCATAAAATAAATAAACAAAATTTTATAAAACAAAAAAAGATTTTAATTTTGGTAAAGTCTTAAAACTCGCATTCAAAGTGTTTAGTGCGAGTTTCATTAATACAAATCCTCGTTGTCATTAACGTGGCCGAGTGAATTAGAAATAGTAAACAAGTCTTGTTAGGCTATCTGGGTGCACTATTGTGATTTTTATTTGCTATTCGATCACGTTAGCGAAAACGAGAATACGTAAGGTATTGAAGCAGCGAGCGCCTCCTGGCGATATTCGAGAACAGTCATAATTTTGCCATAGGTACAAATGACCATCAAAAGAAACCTTGTGGTGTTAAGATCACACTGGTCTCAGACTCAGAGGTCCCGGGTTCGATTCCTTGTTCATTGTCCGGGTTCGCGTACATATTTGTGTACTCGGTTTGGTTGGTGGTAGGGCTTGTTTGTCCGCCTGCCTAGCTACCACCATCGTATCTAAATATGTCGCCGTAACATCAATGTTCCGGCAGCTAGAGATAAGATAACCAGTGCATCAGTAGTTGAGGATTCCGGGTGAAGTGCGCTTCCACCTTTGGTCTTGTCATCACTTAACATCAGGTGCGATGGTGGCCAAGTTGCTTACCCGTAAGATATACAAACACAAGTTTTTGTTTTCGAGGAGAGCAGCGTAAAACTGACCTCGATACAAAACAAGATGAGCTGAAGACCCGACAACCCGCGTCAATCCATTATAACTATGCTGATGGTAAGCCTACGTGCACTCAGTGCGCACGCCAGTTCACTAAGAACATGGGCTACGCTGGCCATCTTCAGGCGCATCAGCGCCGTTCCGACTACGAGTCGAAGTCGCCCCCATAACCGAAATCAGTCGGACTAATCAATCAATCAAACAAAACTAGGCACTCTTAAGAAAGAACCGTTCAAGGCCAAGGTTCAAGAAGAGTCCATTTAATTGTGGAACGCTCTTCCCGAAAAAGTCAGACAAGCTCCAAGTAAAATGGTCTTTGAAATAATGGTGTATAAACTGTTTCTACAGGAATCAACACCCACGTAAGAGATTTCCATCATCTTTTCTTCTGTTATGTTTAAGTATGTTCATGTATTCTATTTTTTATGGTATGTACATTATATTATTATCACTTAATTTAATAAACTTAATATGTATACTCAAGTTCTTATAAATTTATGTAGTATAAGTTTTATTTACGTTCTATGTGGCACCGCTTACCATTTTTTCTGCCTAGCCCTTAGGTCGACTAGTAGAGAATGCCATTTGGCATTAAGTCGGCCTGTTGTACTTTATTTTATTGTATTGTGCAATAAATAAATAAATAAACCGTTGAAATACTGAAAACAGGGCAAATTTGTATTTGCCATTACACCTACACACTATTTGACAAGCCCAACACCACAATATAATGAGACCGCAGAAGGTGTGCTACATACAAACGCGCTCGAGCAACGCACACATAGGCAACCGCTCGCGGACACGGGACCTCGCAACATCTGCGCTCGGGCTGGGGGCTTATTTATTGTCTAATTTTAGTCTCTGTCACGAATAGTCTCGATACCTTTCAAAGGTATTTACGCTTGTCATTTTGCATAGACGATTCCAAATAAATGTTTTCCAAATTGACGATGTCGTTCATTCAACATCATTCACTGACACTTGTGAATAAGTTGGAGTTCTTGAAAATAGCTTTTAAATGTCAAATTGAAAGGTATCATGTTAGAGGTTGAAATAAGACAATAATAAGTCTTTTTTATGACTCTCTCTCTCTCTCTCTCTCTCTCTCTCTCGACTGTGAGGGTAGTAACTTCACAGTGTCGTCAACGACGGGGCCTCTGTAGCTCAGCGGTCAGAGCATTGGACCGGTTATCCAAGGGTCGTGGGTTCGATTCCCACTCGATCTTCATGAGACTGATTGATTTTTTCTAGTAAAAATTGTGTCTTAGACAATGCCCCGAGATTCCGCGTCTGTGAGCGGTTGTCGGTTTGTATGAAGCTTACCTATCTTCTGCAGGTTCCTTATTTTGTGCCCATTACGCACGAAAACGCGTAGATAAAGTAAATAAGCCTAAATTATGTTCTTGTGACATACATAAATGAGTGATGACATTGTGTGACCACGGCTAACTTTCGAGATTGCGAAACCATTTTGATTTGGCAATTAACGCATAAATTTATGAGGTATTTTACTAATTTCCCTCGACTTTCATTTCCACTTGACAAGTACGAGTGTTTGACTTAAATTGTGTTAAGTAATTAGAACTCTTTACCTACCTAACGCAGTGGCCCCAGTGATAGGCAATTACTTTAAATGACAAATGACACAATAACCACATATTATAATATTATGTCATGTTCTTAATATCGATTCAAATATACAAAATGGCGCGCGCATGCGCGCTTCCCCGACTTCCTGTCACACTGTTATACCTACTTCCGTCACATTTCACGAAATCACTCCCACAAATTGTATATACAGAAAGCGAGCGGGAAGATGTTACATATCAAAAATATAAAACTAAAATATAAAATAAAGATATAAGAATCCTACTAACATTATTAACGGGAAAGTTTGTAAGTATGTATGGATGTTTGTTACTTTTTCACGTAAAAACTACTGAATGGATTTTAATGAAACTTTCCTCATACACAGACCATGACCCAAACCAGCATATAGGATACTTTTTTTTTTTTAAGTCGCGGGCAACAACTAGTATAAGATAATTTACTTTAAAATTAATTGGTAAAGGTCTTCCCTCTTCAAATTGCTGTGCCCGACAGGGCCCTTAATGAACCTGTACCTATATTATAACAACTAATATTATGGCGTACAATAAAAATTAGAGTGTTAGTCCCTGCTTCGCACGGGTGGTTTTTTCTTTAAGTTTTTAAAATGGCTTATATTACTCAGCGTAGAATTCTAATGGTGAAAATTTTTTTTAAATCGGTCCAGTAGTTTTTGGGCTTATTCGTTACAAACATACATACATACATACATACATACAAAAATACAAAGGTTTCCTCTTTATAATATTAGTATAGATATAGATTAGACAAGTGGCAAAAACGCTAAATAGAATGATTATTGTGTGGGATTGACCTCAGAATAATAAAGTTATTGTTGTAAGGAATTGACATAAATCAACGATACGTATAATGACGTTTATGTCAATCCCATACAATAATCATTATATTTAATTTCTATTCTAATAGCGTTATGCCACTTGTCTAGGGGCGCTATATTCAATTGTTGCTAAATTAATTCAATCCTTTAATGTGTACATTGAAATTACAGAATAAATTACATTATAAAAACATATACAAGGGTGAGCTTATCTCTAAAAGAGATCTCTTCTAGCCAACCAGATAAAGGATCGAATACAAAAATGCATTTACAAATGTGGTCCTGTTTGCTCATACCTATACATTAAAATTTGAAATAGCAAAATCTGAAAACTCGTTGGATAGCATCAACAAATTCAGCTTACTGTGAACCTTAAATCTTAAAAATAAAGTTCAAGTTGCAAAATATTTGTGTTCAAGATTTACTGTCATCGCCACAAACGTCATTGTCGTTCCGCGGTATCAAAGTCGCGTACCGTTTTTCAAGCAGTCCCGGTTGTTTACGACAATGCCTAGTTAAGTAAGACACCGCAGAAACAGAAAAATTCCTTTATTCGGAATAAAATACAATTTATAATATAAGGACGCGCGTACGAGCTGAAATCACGTTGGTAGATGTCATTGTCTGGCAGTCGCCGGTGTCGTTGGTATCACTGCGTCGTCCTTGCTCCCTTCCCCATTGCCGTCAGTATGCTTAACTTCTTCCCCCCCTTGGAAGCCGAGGTTCCAAGGAGCTCATGAGGATCTCCTGTGGGCAGAGCGCAAACTTTAGTTAATGCTCTCTTGAAGATGCCCTTGGACGTAGTAACGTCCACAACTCTGCAAACTCCGTCAGTATGCTATACTCTACTCTAGTACGTATACTCTAATACGAGTAAATAATTGATCGAAGCTGGCTGGTAACCTATGTGGATTGAAAAAACATATACACATTGTGCCTGGGAAATTAAACCTCCGACTATACGAACGCTTTTCTCAACCACAGAGGCGGGACATTAATGAAAAATTCAATATTTTTTTTACTAAATATGAAATAGCGAAATTTCTTGATTCCACATGTCTATGACTGACCACTCATGTGCCAACAAACAGTTAACCAACAAGACACCAAGGCCAGTTAACTTTCATATACATACATACCTATTTATAATTTTTTTGTGTGATCTGTAGGTATGTTTAGATGATTGGCGCCGAGACTTCGCATTCTGGTGAAGATGTTGCAAGTCAAACAACCTCTGCGGCTTAGTGGTTCGACCGGTGTCCGGCTCGGAGGTCTCGGGTTCGATTCCCATTTAGCATTTCCATTATTTTGTAGTCTACAATGTTAGTAGTGAGTTTTGTTGTGTTCAGTTCAGTCAGTTCATAGAAAAGATATGGTGATAATTACGGTACCTGATGTAAAATTGCAAACATAAATATCATCATCGTCATCAGCTCATTTTATGTGCCCACTGCTGGGGCACGAGCCTTCCCCATTGGATGGATAGGGAGAACAGGCCATAAACCACCACGCGGGCCAAGTGCGGATTATTGGTTGTTAACGTCTGCTAATGCAGCCCGAACCAACGGCTTTACCTGCGTTCCGAAATACGGGAGGAGCTCGAGATGATACATTTTGGGTCACCCAACCAATGACCGGCATTTGCGAAAGTTGCCTCAGCTCCTCCCTAAACATAAATATATATAAATATATTTTTATATGTTGGCCTTTATACTTCGTGTGTTTATTTGTGATTGAAGTGTCCTTCTATGATAGGGCATTTTTCAATACTTTGACGCTGTCAAAGAAAGTGAGAAAACAACATGCCCTTGGAGTTTTCACCCGAGTTCTTCCCGTAATAACACGTGTTGTGAGACTCCATTTTAATTTCTATCTACCGTACAATTCTACCCTTACTACTAATAATAAAAAAAATACTTGAAATTAGCTAAATGATAGACGCGAAGCCATTAATTAAGATGATTAATTAAATGCCCTTGCTGAGTTTCTTGCCGGTCCTACTCAGTAGGTCAGGGTTTTTGAAAGTGGGGTCCCTTAGGGGTCCGTAGCAATGGTATCAGGGGTCCTCAGTAGCTCTCATTATATTAGTAGTATTATCATTATATTGTAATGAAAGAAAGAAAGAAAGATATTTGAACTGTAGAATGAGTAAAGAAACAACCAATATAAGTGTTTTTTTAAATATAAATACGGCTTGTTTTCTTTTCCTAATATTTTAACAGGGGTCCGCGTGATTGTTTAAATTGTGAAAGTGGTCAGTGACTGCGAAAAGTTTCAGAAACCCTGCAGTGATATTCATAGATGGCATAGTGACATTCATAGAGCTAATTTGTAGCCTAAAATGAATGAATGATTTTGAATTTTGAGTTTGTTTTTTTTTATTTTATTTATTATGGACAGCCAACAAAACAATCACATGTAACATTGTTTTTAGACACAGTTATATAAATTCAATTAAGTAGTGACGTCTTAGTTATAGGTTGCCACGACATGCATGGTGTGCAATCTTAAGCTTCAACTTAAACATATCTATAAATGTATAGATCTTCTGTGCGTGTGTATGTCACTGAACTCCTTCTCGACGGCTGGACCGATTTGGATGATAGTTTTTTTTTTTTCTTTATACTTAGCACGGCAAATGACTCCACACTACCTGATGCTAAGTGGAAATGGAGTCCAGACGCGAAGACAACTGGTGCAGCGTGAAAACAACGCAGCATCAGTCAACTTCACTCTGCCGGCTCACAAGGTGCTTCTTCACGCCTCGTTTGAAGGACCCCATATCATAGGAAAGAGGGAAAACATGTGCTGGTAGACTATTCCATCTTTTGGAGGTGCGACAAAGAAACGAGTCACCAAATTTCTTTGTGCGCGATGATGCGGATATGTGTGACAGTGAAGCGATGACACCGGAGAGCAGCACGTGTACTCCTATGGAGGAAGGGAGAAGGTGGGATTAGGTCAAAGAGTTCTTCAGAGCACTCGCCGTGATATAAGCGATAGAAGACGCTGAGTGACGCTATATCTCTACGCAATTGCAGGTGTTTGAGAGTATTAGTTACCTCTGCATTGCCGATAACGCGTACAGCGCGACGCTGCAATCCGTCTAAGGCATCGAGAAGATACTTTGCGGAACCGTCCCAGATGTGCGAGCAATACTCCACGCAAGACCGTACCTGAGTCTTGAACAGTTAGTTAGTTTTCTGTGTGTGTTCATTGGTTTCGAGAATGGTTTAGATTTACAATTGGACCCGGTAGGTGGCGCTGCTATAGGGACTCATCCTGGGATACGGGTGCTCTTAATCTTAGGCGGACAAATGATTTGTTTGTTTTGTTGTCATGGAAACTGTCAAAGCGGTACGAAGTCCACCGGTCACCTAGTATACAATAATATTTTGAACAGAAACTTTAGCGCATTAATAATAAAATAAACAAAGAAATGTTATGCACAGTGAGTAAGTTCATATGCGGAGGCGGTAGAAGGCAGGCCCGACTTACTATCGGTGCCTTGACAGGGCACTATGCCACAAAACAAATGCTTCACAGAATGCACCTTTCAACAAATAGTTTGTGTAGGGCGTGTGGAGAGGAAACGGAGTCGATGCAGCACCTACTGTGTGACTGCGACTCTCTGGCTAGGAAAAGAATGGGACTCCTGGGGTCGGCCTATCCGAAACCGGAGGACTTCAGGCTCTTCGCTCATAAAGACGTTGCCAAACTTATGGCCTCTATCTTTACAGAGGAGGAAGAGTGAAAGGATGGGGTTGCACAAAAGATCCCGATGGGTCGAGGTGTTACTGCAAGAGGGAAACCTCGGCAGGCCCCACTAAGATAAGATAAGATAAGATATGCACAGTGACTATATAACAATTAAGTACCTACAAAGTCTAAACGCGTTGTTACTCGTGGTGCTATGACTTTGATAAAATTCTTACGTCAAATCAAGAATCAAAACTGGTTTTGTGACGTACGCCTACATACGAAACGCGGCAGTCTTATTATCCGTGCAATTACCAGAGAACTCAGAACAATAACTTAACATAAACTGTATAGAATCCCACGCTGGTACGAGACGTTAAAATGATTTATCAGCGGCCTATTTTCCCGTGCATGTCGTAGAAGCCGACTAAGGGACAAGGGTTCCAAAATGCTCGCACATCAGGCGATCGGCTCAAGATGATAATTTTTTTTGGTCACTCATCCGATGACCGGCCTTTGCGAAAGTGGCTTAACCTTGTCAATCGCAGACCCTCCTCGAGGAGCAGACTGTATATAAATATTTATTTGATTACAATTTATATATTGTCATGTCGAACATACAGATTATATTCATATTATTTTTTAACATTAGGCTTTAGAATGGTTTGACTAGTGCCTAATCAACGTAGGTTAAACAAATAGAAAAAAAAACAATTAATGAATTAAAATCCGTCACATCGAAAAAAAAAATGACGATGACCGATACTAACATAAAGTACGTTAATTGTCCAAAGACATCTTACACATCCGTCAGCACAACAGCTTTTCCAGCAAAAAATCACTGATAACGCAACGCAAGGTCGCCGCGCCAACTAGCTAGCCTGCGCAGGCGCAGCCTCAGTATATCGCAACGCGCTATTGCAACGATCAGTTCCTGCGTGGCTGTTTGAACTCAACTAGTCACTGCTTATCCTTGCTTGTGTGTTGTCGTGTATAATACTGGTGAGTAATTTATTAGTTTTTTTAAAAATTAAATCCGTATTTTTTAACTGCGACTACTTTGGCAGATGCTTGCCTTTTTCCTTTTTCTTAAGCTCCAACTTTAAATGCAAACTTTTTGGTATATAGAACTTCTTATCTCGTACTTAACCCCCATCTTTAATAAGTTAACAATTATGCCAACTTATTTGTAAGTAGAGCCTCCCAAAACAAATAATTAGACTACATCTTTAAAATGCAATCATTACACAAAATATAATTCCTTTTTATTTTATTTATACTTCAACTTGTTGGTACCGAAGTCCTTAAAAGTTTTTTATTTAGTGCAATTAGCACATTTAGACAGTGTCAAAGTAAAGTTTTTCTTACAAGTAATACATAAATATACAACATTTCCTTCCAGTATGATGATGAATGATAATAGAAATGAGAAGTGAGAAATTATATACCCCCCAACCCCTCGAGTATCTCAGTAAAGATGTGGGGCTTTACTAATTCCTCGGGCGGACTTCTTGAGAGAATTTGAAAAGTGAAGTTGCACTGTTTTGTTACATTTGCCAACACTCATGCGCACTTATGAACACTTAACGGTTAATAATCCACCATTATTTCGCATTAATATTCGATATAACACAAATTTTAGAAAATAAAACAAAACCGCAGACATGGCTCTTCACTTTCCCGCCAAGAACTCCTTCAAAGTTTTTCTTTTCTTTATACTACATTTTTTTTCTTATTCAGCTTTGTGCGCTCAGCACATTGAGCCAGTGTCAAAGTATTTTTTCCTACAAGTTATATAAATAAACAATATTTTCTTTGTTAATAGACGATAAATTAATGACAATAGAAATGAGTAGTGATAAATGATGTTTCCCCCAACCCCTTAAGTATCAATAAAGATTCGAGGACTTGTTGAGAGAATTTGAAAAGTGTCGTTGATCTGTTTCGTTTCATCTGCCAACATGCACGCTCACGAACACTTAACGGTTAATAATATTAGTATAGATTAATATTCGACAAAAAACAAATAAAATAAAACAAAACTGCAGTCATGACGTCACTTTCCCGCCAAAATCTCCATAGAAGCCCGGTCCTCAACACAGTTTTTGTCGCCAGAAAATAATATAGATTTTCATTGATATTTTACGGGATGACAGATTACGATGCAGGAGGTCTGTATTCCATTGTTCATCAGCTGATTTTATGTCCCTAAAAATATGTTAATCGCTGGTAGATCATCTATGTACAGTATCTGTCGAACAGTACGCATGCACCGCCCTCACGCCCGCAAAAAGTATGTGAATGCAGAACAAACAATGGATGCAAGCGAACATGCACACCAACTATGCTTGCATAAACGAGTGATTTAGCGGAATGAACACTACATATTATTTCAATAATTACATTCATAAGTAATGTCTTTTTACCCGACTGCAAAGGAAGGGTATTGTTTTTCAGTCGTGTGTGTCGTGTTTTTTCAGTTAGCAGTTGTTATCAACCACCAATCCGCACTGGGCCCGCGTGGTGGTGGCCCGTTCTCTCTATCCATCCATAGGAAAAGCCCGTGCCCCTGCTGGGGCACGGGCTGCTGTGGGGACATACAAAATGAGCTGATGATGATGATATTACTACAGCGACCAGCAAGCTAATCATTGATACTTGGTTGTAGCCACAAAATATAAAATATATATTTTTTTAAACGAATCAACTTCGGAGGTTTTCTAGAGGAACGTCCCACTAGATTCTCCGAGGGGTTTGGATCGGATCGGATTAAGGAGAGAGCAGAAGGTAAGGTTCATACAAACACGCTCGAGCAACGCACACAGACAACCTCTCGCGGACACAGAATCTCGCAACACCTGCGCTCGGGCAGGGGATCTATTTTTCATTACTTCGCCTCGAGTCGAGCGCTTCGTTTCTACTGATTTTCGTTCGACATTTGACTTTCCATATTTTTGAATCGCTCGACCGCAACGTACTCGCCTACTCGTTGCAGTCGAGCGACACAAAGCGATTGACATAATAACCGTCAAAATCAAACGTTGTGTCAATGTCATGTCACTCGTTTATTTGTGACATTGATAGCCTTTTCTATTAAAAAGCAAATGTGTTTTTTAACAGCCAATAGATACATGGATATTACGTTCCGTTTTCATTGCGGTTGTTACTGGTTTTCTCTAAATTCTGCGTGGATCGGATAACATCCATCCGACATTTCGTATTATGTTGGCAGCACCGGAAACGAACGATTCAAAAATATGGAAAATCGGCGACTTGGAAGACGAGTGTGACTTAAGTCGCATGCGACAACACAATGCCATACGTGCGATTCAAAAATAGATACCCAAGTGTGACTTTTATTTACAATCCGTATTCATTCGATAACGTTTACGAAACAAAAAGTATAGCAAAATAATATGACTCTTCTCGTATTTATGATTATTTTACATAAGTGTAATTTTACGCAAATATTGTTGCGAACAAATTACAATTCCAAAAAAGACAAAGTGTTGAAAAAACTAAGATCGGATGTTGATGTTTATTTGTCATGGAAAGTGTCCTGCTATGATAGGGCATTTTTCAATAATTTTGACGCTGTAAGGTAGAAAAGAGTTGGACACATGCTGAGTGTCTTGAGATCTTGTACAAGATCTCCCGCCCTGCGTAGACTTACGAATCGATGGCATGATGACATTCATAAGAGCTACTTGTAGCCTAAACTGAATAAATGATTTTGAATTTTGAATTTTTGAATTTTGATGACGTAGTTGTCGACATTTAATAATTATATAGTAAAAGTAGATAGTGTTGATTAATTTCAGCGAGTTGGATTGAGCCACGACAGCATAGTTGGTAGTGCACCTAACCCGGCATGTCATGGGGTGCGCGTTCGAATCCCGCTCGTGGAATTTTTTCAACTCATCTCGTATACCACCGGGAGGCGCTGCTTCAATGCCATACTAATTTTCGTTTTCGTTAACGAATGTCAAATGAAACTCATACTAGGCACCCTGTTGCGAGCTGTTGCGAGATTCCGTGTCCGTGAGAGGTTGCCTATGTGTGCGTTGCTCAAGGTTGGTATGTAGCTTATCTTCTACAGTCTCATTATTATGTGTTCCAGCCAACTAGGTACTTTTCTAGTGTGAGAAAATTAAATTTAAATAAGTAGTAAAGTAAATAGCCTATAACTATCCCACTGCTGGGCAAACGCCTCCATCATTGAAATCAAGCCATCACTACAATTGATAGGTATTGGCAATCACGCTTGCCAAATTCGGGTTGGGGAATCAGTAACAATCAGTTTTAAATAGAGTATTTTAGCGCACTTTATTGGTGTCGTAGATTATAAAGTACGCCTACATAAAAAAGAGGACAAAGAGTCGGTATAAATCAAACGAGCTTAAGTCCACTTATACATTTTTAAATACTTTTGGTAAAAAATATTTGGGCGCCAAAAAATCAAAGTGACAGTTTATATCAAATTGGCCTAAGTCTGCTATTACATATACAAATAAGGTTCTAAATATTTGGTATTTTTCAGAATTGCTTAAGCCGCAACGTCATTGTAAATCAAACATGCCAAAGTCCGTTTCAACCAATCACAGATAGACCTGCGCATGGTCATGGCCGCCATTATTGTCTTACGCTCGTGGTGTTTGTATCGTGTGCTAGGTTATTTTACAAATTATGGAAGATAAAATAAGTGTTATGATATTTTTATAAAATTTTATGAATATTTAATTTAGCTTCAGTGCAGCACTTGAAAATAAAAAAGTAAAATTTACTATAGCGTTGTGTTATCAAATTTGTGGTATTTCATCTGCAAAGATGAATCTGCATGGCCATCGGTTGCAAAGACCGTTTGGATAGATGGCGCTAGTGCCGCTAAAAAGCACTCAAAAACATTAAAATAGCAGGAACAAAATTCAGCACTTACGTCAGCCTTCCCGGTAGCATAGCGGTCAGTGCAGCCGCCCGGATTGCGGAAGACCCAGGTTCGATTCCTGGCTGGGTCGGGTGGGCGTTTAACTTTTTTTCACTGTATTTTATAAAATTTTATGAATATTTAAGTGTTATGAGTCCTGAATTAGCTAAAAAGAAGCTAAAATTAAATGGAAATGAAAAACAGAAAAAAAAGCAGCAGAAATTGTAGGTTTACTGTATTAAATTCACTTTGTTTTGAGTAAGGTCATGAGTCAATAACAGGGCCGGATTGCATTAAGGTCGACTTGTCTACCTAGTGAGCCAGCAAGTTTTATTCGGACCCATCGATTTTTTAAATAATTTGCGTATAGTTATTATTATACACAAGTGATTGTTTTAGTTCAGTTGTGATTGAATGGTTCATAAAACACTTACCTACTTATCTGAATAAAGTCATTATTAATAAGCCATCAATAGTTTTTTAAGTCATTTAGCAATAAATGTATACAAGTCCCTAAAATGAATATTGAATTTTAATTAGTGCGTTTTTCTTTTATATTCCTTGGCTAGGCCCTGAGTCCGTTTCCTTATTACTCGTTCACATCATAACAGCCTAAGTCACTTTTTGCCACAATTGCCTTAGTCCAAACTTAAAACCGGTTTATTATATTCCTGATTGTAGTTTTAGCTTTTTTCTTTCCCAGCGTTGCCAGTAAATATTATTTTAAAAATTATAGCAGTGCTGCTCTCTACTTTATAGCATAATATGAAACTGTAAACGGGCACATCGTTTTTTCAGAATTAGTTTAACCGTGACTTAAGCGGGTTTGATATGTATCGACTCTCTCTATTATAGAGTACGGGTGGCAACCCTATCTGTAGGTATTCTATTATCGCTAAAGTCACAAATCAGGTGCTGACCAGGAGAATCACTCCGACATATTATTTCTGGTAGTTCTCATCTTGCTAACGGAGAGTATTTGCACAGACACAACCAAGTAGCCAGAATAATTCACCAGCAACTTGCTCATGGATATGGCCTTGTTGAATCGGAGGTGCCGTACTATAAATATGCACCTGCGCCAGTACTCGAAAATGGTCATGCAACGCTCTACTGGGATCGCTCTATCATTACGGACAGGACTATTGTCGCCAATAAGTCTGATATCGTGGTCGACCGATCCCAGCGCTGGCCAATACTGGTTGATATCACCATACCTCATGATGAAATTCGAAAAACAAAACAAAAAACATTAATTCGGTATCAAAAATCTTTATCTCGGGAACGCGTGGAGATACCAAGTTGATATTAAAACCATATGTACTCAAGTCTGCGGTTCTATGAAGCTGTGAAAATATAAAAGTAATAAGTTAACGAAAAAAAAGATACGGCCGTTTATGTCGCAAAAAAGGTATATTTCGACACTCTCAAGGGTATCAAAATTCATAGGGTAGGTACTTGCCGGTCACCTAGAACTATGAAGTTTGGCAAGTAATATCGTCTCATACTTTTTTTTATGCAGCTACTTCCCGCTATTTTTGCAGGATTTTTAATTAGTTTTATGATGTATAGTTTTCGATTTATGACGTAGAATGAAGAAAAATACAATGTAAATATAGTTGTTTGTTGTGTCTTAAATATATAAATAAAATTAAAAAAAAACTCGTGATTTGGTCTAACTCTTGGCGTAAAATAAAATAAAAACTGGGCAGGTCCAATTAATCGGCCCTGGTCTTCCCTCATGAGTAACAGCACCTGTGTGCTTGTGATCACCTATGTGGGGGTTAAGGCCTGAAGGGCCTAAGGCCAAAAACCGGGACCGATTGCTTAACGTGCCTTTTAAAACACAAAAAGCGTGCCTTCGTAAACCTGCCTTCAAAAGACATCAACGGGTTACACAATCATTAGTGAATTTATTGTGAACTTGAGGAGCTCGATGGCGCAGTGGTTAACGCGCCCGGTCTGCGAGTGCTGAGGTTAAGCAACTTTCGCAAAGGCCGGTCGTCGGATAGGTGACCAAAAATGTATCATCTAGAGCTCCTCCGTGCTTCGGAAGACACGTAAAGCCGTTGGTCCCCGCTGCATTAGCAGTTGTTAATAACCACCGCCCGAACTGGGCCTGCGTGGTGGTTTATGGCCCGTTCTCCCTATCCATCCATACGGAAGGCACGTGCCTTATCAGTCAGCAATGAGCTGATGGTGATGATGATGAACTTGTCATGTCATGGTCATCATCTCAGCCAAAAGACGTCCACTGCTGAACAAAGACCTCCCCCAAGGATCTCCACAACGGTTTTGAGCTGCTCGCATTCAGCGCCTACCCGCGACCTTTACCAGATTGTCAGTCCACCTTGTTGGAGGCCTGCCCACACTGCGCTTTCCGGCACGCGGTCGCCACTCGAGGACTGTTCCGCCCCAGCGGCCATCAGTCCTGCAAGCGATGTGCCCTGCCCACTGCCACTTGAGCTTGTTAACTCTTCGGGCTTTGTCGGTAATCTTTGCGGATCTCTTATTTCTGGTTCTATAACTCAGAGGAACCCCGAGCATAGCCCTCTCCATTGCTCTTTGAGTGACCTTGAGCTTTCTTATGACTCATAAGAAGGCAAGGTCACTCACTATGGGCCTCATAAGTTATGAGGCCCGTGAGCGACTACGTCCAGTCCCGTATGTCATCACTGGCAACACACACTGGTCAGAGACTTTCGTCTTGAGACACTCATGGTCACTCATAATTTAAATGTAACGCAGTTTGAAAAATGTCCAATATGAGAGGGCAGTGTGATTACAACTATTGAAATAATCAAATCGTCCGGGCATTATTTATAATGTGTATCACTTATGGGGCAGAGTAATTAAAACTAGGATTTATTACTGTTTTTAATACGTCAAATTGACAATCTTTGTCTATTAATCAATTTTAAATTTCGCGAGCCGAGCGAGCTAAACGAGCGTGCCGCGGCAGCGGCCGGCGAAGCGACAGAAACACACTTTTGAAGATTATTATTGTATTGTTTAAAAAATATATAATATGTTGTATTTTGGTCAAATTAATTATTTGTAAAATGTACCTTTTTTTCTGAAAAAAGTTGACACGTCAGTTTATCTTTTAAAATAAAATAAAATGATGATTTATAAAAAAAACAGCATGCTATTTGAATGTTTATGTTTCGATGCCATTGTTAAAGCAATAGTTTGTGAAATGAAACGTTGACAAAATGATGCTTGTGGAATGAAAATTGGCTAATGAATTGTGTGTAAATCATTATAAAACCCCTTGTGTAAAATACACAGGGTATTATCAGATTGCATGGCAATATTCATAATGTCTACTAGGCAATGCGATAATTAAGGAAGTTCCAATTATAATTTACTTACTTTACTTTACTTACTTACTTACTTTATTAATTTACTTTACTTTGCCCTAAGTAACTTGTCATTATTTGTAAATTTATTACTTAGTCCATAACATATACACAAATATAGAGTGAAGTCAGTCAAGACATTATATTGACAACAAATAAAATAGAATAGAATAGAATACTTTATTTGCTTTTGATTGGGGTACATTATAGTTGTTATTATAATATGGCTCCCCCCATTCAGCAAACATGCAAATTATAATTAAATTTAACAAAATAAAAAAGTAAATTTCACATAAACTTATTAGCATAAAATTGATAAAAATAAAAAATAATAAATTAAAGTTAAATCGAAACAATAAGGATGTCAAACTATGGATGCAAGTCATCAACAAATGAAAAATTTCAAAAAGGCTATGTCAATGAAAAAGGCGCAAAAGTTTTAGGAACTTTAAACTAAGAAAGTCAAACATTAAAAACTAAAAATAAGTCAAAAACCAAATACTTGGTGATTACAAATGCTCTCTGCGAACCACCTTTTAAGGTAAGACAGTTTATATACAGTACTACAAGCGTTACATTCATTGTGTTCTAAAAATGTTTATACTGTGTAAAAGGTGTGTAATAAAAGCTATTTATATAAACTTGTTAAGAATTCTCCAACATTTATGCGTTCAGGTAATTTATTGTAGACGACAATGCACATCCAGAAGCAGGGTTTTTTGAAATCGAGTACTTCTGGGAACAATAGAGGTCACCAACCTATTTTGCATTTCTAGTATTTCTAGGGTAGATATGTTTTTAGCCATTTTAAAGTAATTACTGTTTAGCTTGATAAATTTAGAAATTTCGTTAATGTATAAACAAGGCAGAGACTAGTAGTAGTAGTAGAATGTTTTTGTTTTGTTTATAAATTTTTTTTAACGCAAATTTTGTTGCGAAACAAATTACAAAAACACAAATGTGGAAAAAATTTTCACGAGCAGGATTTGAACCTACACCCTTCTGACATACCGGGTCAGGTGCTCTTCCAATTGAGCTATCGTAGTAGTATGTTCAAAGACCGAAACAACGGTGCCCATGGGTCATCTGGTGCAGTACCACATATTGTTCGATGCATTGTTATTGTGCGATAAATTATTTTTGCATATCAGTGTTATTTCCCCAAATGATAAGACCATACCGTAGAAGAGACTATATAAGCAAAGTAGGCTGTTAGGGCAGCGTGTGTTGAGGCTACTTTAGTTAGTCTATACAAGGCATAGACAAATCTGTTTATTTTAATGTATATTTTTTCAATTTGTTGTTTCCAGTCCTTTTTATCAAGGTCTACCCCTAAAAGTGTTGTAACATTGGTATCATAATAACTACAATGTTAATATTTGAATTTACGTATTGTATCGTCAACTTATAATCTAGGTATTTGATTTGTATAGCTAGCACATTTAGCCAGTGACAAAGTTTGAAGAAGATTTTGTAATATTTTTCTATTACTATACGATAAAACACAAGTTTTAGGTAACACACCAATACGCAAACATGACTCTTCACTTTCTTCTCAATACGTCGAACCTAATCTTGCTTAATGCAGTCATTATCACTGACGTCTTACCAAACGTCTAACACTTGTATGTGGGTCAAAAACGTTCGCGATTGTCCTTGAAAGAGATGTTGGGTAAGCAGGATCGTTATATACACATTTGTCGGAATTATTGGTTGCCACCAAAACGGCCAGAGGTCCCGGGTTTAATAAAAAGAAAATTCAAAATGTTTATTCAAAATGAACTTTAACAGGACAGTGTTTTTTGAACGTCAATTCAAAGCCATTACTTTGAAACCCTACGGTGGAGATCTTGTACTGAGAAAAAGCCGCAAGGCACTCGGCAAGGGCTGTTTCTTTCTCCGGTAGTGTTACAGTTCGCATTGTACATGTTTGAGTACTCGGTTCGGTTGGTGGTATTGTTTGTCCGCCTGGCAAGCTATCACCATCTTATTTAAATATGTCGCCATAACATCAATGTTTGTAACATTGTTGGGTTCCGTCAGCTAGGGATAAGATAGCCAGTGCCTCAGTAGTTGAGGGTTCCGGGTGAAGTGCGCTTCCACCATTGGCCTTATCATCACTTAACATCAGGTGAGATGAAGGCAATGCCCTTACCCGTAAGATATATAAGAATTAAAGAACCGACCTTAGTCCACAAAATATACAATGTAATTTACATACATACTGTCACGTCATCATTCACCAGCTCATTTAATATCCCCACTGCTGGGACACGAGCCTTCTCTTTGGATGGATAGGGAGAACGGGCCATAAACTACCACGCGGGCACAGTGGTTTAGTGGTTGTTAACGACTGCTAACGCAGCCGGGACCGACGGCTTTACGTGCCTTCCGAAGCACGGAGCACTAGTTAATACATTTTTGGTCTCCTATCCGATGATCGGCTTTTGCGAAAATTGCTTAACCTTAGCAATCGCAGACCTAGTGCGTTAACACAACATGTATACTCAATTCAATGTATAATAATTTTGATAACGAATTACCTCTACATAAAAAAGCTTTACAATTTCTCGCGTCCATTCTTCGCTACAGCTTAAATAAGAACTAAATGGGGATTGTCAAAAAAACCATAATTAAGTTGTTTTTTAATAAATTAATGTTGACTTCTGACTTGTGACCTAAATAATCTGACAGGCGATTGTTAACATCCAGTCAAGTAATTACGTCATGGTGCATATATACATACATGCAAGCTTAATTTGGAGAATTTTGTCAAACCATTTCTGATTTGCAAACCAAACGACCTCCTTGGTCGAGTGGTTTGTACACCGGTTTTCATGGTGTCACCATCTCTGAGGTCCCGGGTTCGATCCCTGGTCGGGTCAATTTAGAAATTATTGTTTTTCTGAATTGTCTCGGGTCTATGTGTTTTCTATGTATAATAAGTATGTATTTAAGAATATTTTAAGTATGTTTATCCGTTGTCTAGTAACCATTTAACGAGTTTCATAACGAAGCTTCTCTTGGGCTAGATAATTGGTGTGAGTGTAGGAAAGTTTTTTTTTTTATTTATGATCAAATAATTATTCAAGTTACGTAGACCTATGAAGAGTTTATGGTGACTGTGTAATGTCAGTTTTGTGTAATATCAATATTTGGAAATAACTTTGGCATGAGAAAGTTTTAAATACGTAATGTTTAATGAGATATTCACTGGTCATCATCACTCTACAAACGTCTGGCAATCCCGTTTGATAAACTTCGCTAACATTTAACTTGCAATGTATGTATTTATATTTGTTCGGGTGGAATCTTACAACTCAATTTTGAAGCAGATATCTTCAACCGATTGAGCTGAAATATTAACTTTTAATTTTTTCGAAATTTTCATTGAGGGTAACCGTGTGACGTCATCCAAATCTAACATGGCGGCAAACCCATTCCTTCAATATGGGTATCAAATGAAAGGACTCGAAAAATAGAGTGACGTCAATCTAAATCCAATATGGCGGAATAAGTTTTTGAAACATGTCCAGCGATAACTAAAAAGTAAAAAACCTTTTTGAAAACGAAAGCTTTTATTTAAATGCGCTAAAAATAAAAAGTAAACTTTTACTTTAATTTTTTTTTATTCCTGACGAATTATACTTGGCCTTCATCACACCTGATGTTAAGTGATGATAAGGCCGAAGGTGGAAGCGCACTTCACCCTGAACCCCCAACTACTGAGGCACTGATTGTCTTAATTCTAACTGTCGGAACACAGCAATGCTACAAATGCTGCTAACCGCCTCTGTGGTCTAGTGGCTAAGACCACCGGTTAGACCCAGAGGTCCCGGGTTCGATTCCCAGCGGGGGGTACATGTTTGTGTACTCGGTTTGGTTGTTGGTAGGGCTTGTTTGTCCGCCTGGCTAGCTACCACCATCTTATCTAAATATGTCGTCGCAACATCAATGTTTGTAGCATTGTTGTGTTCCGACAGCTAGAGATAAGATAGCCAGTACCTCACTAGTTGAGGATCCCGGGTGAAGTGCGCCTCCATCATTGGCCTTATCATCACTTAACACCGATCAAGGCACTGTGCTTACCCGTAAATATATAAAAAAAAAGAAGAAAATATATTGATATTCATCATAATCTCAGCCAAAAGACGTCCACTGCAGGGCAAAACCTCTCCCAAGGATCTCCACAAAGACCGGTTTTGTGGTGCTCGCATCCAGCGGCTTCCCGCGACCTTTACCAGATCGTCGGCCTGTTGATGTTATGGCGACATATTTAAGTACATTAGATGGTGGTCATTTAGAACGGACCGTAAACAACCACGCGGGCACAGTGCGGGGCGGTGGTTGTTAATGACTGCTAATGCAGCCGGGACCGACGGGATCAAAGTCGAGATGAGACACTTTTGGTCACCCATCCGATGACGGGTCTTTGCGAAAGTTGGTTAACTTCAGCAATCGCAGACAGGGCGCGTTAAACATTGCGCTATGGTTTCTATACGATTCTATCGATTTACATAAATAACGATTAAAAAATACTTACCTATGATTCTGGTTATATATAATTTTAAATAATTAATGTTTAAATTTAAATTTTTTAATTTTTTAATTTGTTGCGATCGGATCTAAGATATTAACATCGGACGTTGATGACGTAGTTGTCGACATTGAATAGGGCTCATTTGGCTTATAGAGTATATAGTGTTGATTAATTTCGGCGAGCTGGATTGAGCCACGACAGCATAGTTGGTAGTGCACCTGACCCGGCATGTCATGGGATGCGGGTTCGAATCTTTTTCGAAGGTTTTTTTTCAACGCTTTATCTTTCTTCAAATACTTATCTACATTAAAATGTCTGTGAAAATCCCTATATTTATTTGTAAACAAATCGTGTATGTTCGTATATGATCTATATTCACACACGCACCGACCGGTACGCGTATGCTGAGTTCGTTGAACCGGCCATGAGCTACTAACCTTAAAGCGACGCACGCTTTTACTTTTACGAAATAAACACAGATCCGGTGATCGCGGTGCGGTGGCACCCGACGTCACGTCAGTGAGAATTGTTGGACCATGTACTTTGTGTATGAGCTTATCTAAATAATCTGATAATAATAATATTCTCAATCTGTTTAGAATATAGTTTTTCTATATAGACAGACGCCACCTCTTACAAAACGGTCTGTTCGGTTCGCACGTTGTGTGACTGTGCACTAATATAAAACTGTTACCATTATTTCGCTCGGTCGGGCAGACTTCACTGCACGGTATAACTATAGCGAACATTCTAGCCAGCTTATATTATTATCTCTTTCTGTAGTGCAGGTGGCCTGCTGACGCGATTCGTTTGTATTACATTTTATTTAATGTTAAGTGTGTTAATTTAAAGCATTTCGCTCCTATGACTCAAGCCATCAGGCTACTTAACGCCTTGATTGCACAGGAGCCAGATCTAGACATCTTTATTATGAAATTGTATGTGTTCATTAATGTTTGTGTTAGTTTATTAGGTTGTTAATTTGATCTGTGTCTATGTATATATATATTTTATATTATTAAATTGTAATGACCTGTTACACGTCTTGGCGTTGCTGTAAGTGTAGCAGGTAATTGTGTTTAAATAAATAAATAATAAATAAATAATAAATAAAGTACCTACCTAACCTACGTTAACTTTTTTGGTATTTGAATTTTGTTGATGTTATCTGTAGATGTTGAGCTCAACTTATTTGTAGCATACCGGACAAATCTCCGTGATTTATGGTTTATAATTTATAGTGTAATCTCATTGTAATATTATTAAATAAAGTAAAAAAAATAATAATAATTATATACTGTGCTATAACGGAACAGCTGATGTTTGTTTTGATCACGGAACCTCTCCAACAAGAATATCTTTACACACAGGATAGTGGCACCAGTAATCCACAGGAACCAGTGACCGACATTGTTTTTCTTTTAATACTTAAAAATAGGGGTCCGTAACTGATTTTAGTCTTTTATAACAATTTAATACAGACCACCTACTTCCTAGATGCCGTCACGTAATTTTTTTTTTCCGATTAAAATTGTGTCGATATCTGGTGCCACTACCCTTTATACTCGTATAGATATACTAGTTGTCGCCCGCGACTTCATTCGCGAAGACTACACTATCCTTCAGGAACCTGTTGCCGGGATAAAAAGTATCCTATGTCCTAGTCCGGGTCATGGTCTGTGTATGTGCAAAGTTTACATAAAAATCCGTTTAGCCATAGTCAAATAAACAGACAAACAGACAAAAATTCTAAAAACTGTGTGAACGTGTTCTGTTATCGATTCGAAGTATCCCCAGCCAACTTTTTTTCGAATATCTTCCATGTACAGACCTTCGACCCTCTTTAGCTTTATTATATGTATAGAAGATATATATATATACTCAGACTGGGAGTTCGACGGGTAAGCACTTGGCCTTTCATCTCACCTGATGTCAAGTGATTATTAGGCCGAAGGGCTGGTGATCACAACCCCAGGGTAAGCATCGAAAAATCAGAAATACATTGTGCCCGAACTGGGAATAAGGATTTTGCCCAGCAGTGGGATCGTGTCTACCACTTTTTAAAATGTATTGATAGATTTCTTTCATACGGTATCCTGCGAGGGGCTACGGCGAAATTTAGCCCCTTTTTTAGTACCTCAACGGTGGGCCTGTCCAGTGTTTGTTTTGATAGACTTTACCAAAGTTTACAAACTATAAAGCGAAAAACGCATATATCATATAACCATAAAGAAAAAACATGCAAAAAACAATCTACATAAGCTATTAAAGTCATGTAGAGAACCCAAACAAATTGCCGGCACTTAAAACTGGCCACAAATTTGGTATTATGCAACAACCACGTTACAAGATGTGGCATTGCAAAGTAATATGCGGACTCTACTTGTCAAGGCCACTACTTAAGTTGGCTACCTTGAAATTTAACAAATTGTTGACCATTAACTAAAAAAGGTTGTCCTTGAAAAGGTCTGTCTGAAAGTTAGCAACACTTTGCCGCTAAAAGCTTAATTTTAAACAGTTTTTTTTAAAGACATTAATTTTTAATTTTATTTATCGATTCATCATCGTTTGTTGACACTTTTACATTGAAAGAAGTCATAACAATTGCAACATTATCTGAGTGTAACAAACACTTTTAAAATTTAAACTAAAAAATGTCCCAAAGTAGCCATTAACAAAAAAAACTAAAAAATATATACAATTAGACCGAAAAAATAATAGAAAATAATAGTATTGATAAAAAAATGTATACCTGTATACAATTCCAATTCATAACAACAAAGTAAATAAATTCACATAAAATAAATAATAATCATTATTAATGAGCTGTTAAAACATTGTTATCAGTTTCTGTTAACCTACATAGAAAGCAAATCCGCTTGTGTCAGGCATGGGCTCACGTCAGTAGTATACGAGTAATTAGAGCTATGGGGATTATAGAACCACGATTGCTCGCATTCAACCCGAGCATCTATCCGTTCGGCTACCGACGAATACTTTGAACTAAGTATAATTATAAATTATAATATACGATGGCATAGTGACATTCATAATAGTTCTTTGTAGCCTAAACTGAATAAATGATTTAAAATTAAGAGTTTAGTATTTAAAATAATAAATAATACACTTTAATACCTATCACAAATTTTATGAACAATTGAATACGGACCACTAAATGCCTCTGAAACCCTCTATTAGAATACACTAAACATGCACACTAGTTTAGGCCCAAGACACCGTACTCGTAGAACAAGGGTACGACGAGCCGGTTCACACGCGCTCTAAGTATACCAGGTACAGACATGTACCTGGGCGCTTCTCTCCACCACCACGGCCCGGTCAACCCGAGCCGAGGTCCGAGCCTTTAGAAGCGCCCTCGGGTTGTTCCGCTCCCCGATCCGATCCGAACCCTTCGGAGAATCTAGTAGGGCACGGGGACACGCACTAGTGCGTGATGTCGTTCCCTCTAGAACACCATCTAAGATATTTGGAAATTTTGGAATCCCTATTGCTGTTGCAAGTTTTTACTCTGAATTGAATGCTTGGCGTGCTGGACACGGCGACGCATTTACGCTGTAGCGATCAAAAAGTTAAAACTACGTTATTTGTCCACAGAACCTTAGCCATGTCGTTCGAGGGTTTCACAGCGGAGGAGGTGGACGATATGCCGGACCGGATCGCGGAGACGTTCGCTGGCAAGCAGATGCTCGTCACTGGAGGCACCGGGTTCATGGGGAAGGTGCTGTTGGAGAAACTGCTGAGGTGAGCATACTACAAATGGTTCAGAGTTAATTCATGGAACCAGGCGTTACTTTGCGGAAATCCATGCCACACATAAATGCAACAGATATAATATGTAGTGTTGATTCCGCTATGTCACTCGTTCATCACGCTTGGATGCAGTACGTTAGCACCGTCCTCCCGCCCATAACTGTCTTGATTATGTTTCATTATTTCTAATTGCTCGATGACGCTGATGTTAGGCAACTTTCACAAAGGCCGGTCATTGTATATGTGACCAAAAATTTATCATCATTATCAATTTTATCAATTTATTATCATTTCGAGCTCCTTCGTGCTTTGGAAGGCATTTAAAGCCGTTGGTCCCGTTTGCATTAGCAGTCGTTAACAACCACCAATTCGCACTGGGCCCGCGTTGTGGCTTATGGCCCGTTTTCCCTATCCATCCATCGGGAAGGCTCGTGCCACAGCAGTGGGGACATAAAATGAGCTGATAATGAAGACCTCGACGATGCTCAACCGTTCAATATCTCTTGAGGATACCCCGTGGAAGGTTATTGGTTTTGGTGTGCATGTTGGCATCATTGATCCTTCTGCATGTGTATATTTTTGCAGGCGGGAAGACGGTACTTGCGTATAGCATCCAAGCTTGATGAACAAATGATTTGGCGGAATTAACACTATATTTCATTGTGTTTGTGTTGTTTAGAGTTCTTGAGGTCATAGCATTAGCTAACATCATTATTAGCTTAGTTTTAATGATGTTTCAACTTGTTTGTATGTGTGCATGTATGTATGTATTTAATTTTGTATATGGGATGCTGAAACATAAAAAGCTCTAAGTTGGATTAGTCATCATTGTTATCATCATGACCTATAAACGTCCGACTGCTCAGTCCCACCGGTCCGAAAAGTCCCACCAGTCTTTAAACACACTCAGGAGACCGCTAGTGCTAGAGCGGAGCCTGGTGAGCATGGAGGCAGATCTTTTTCTTATTATGGCGTAGAAGTCATCAGTGTGTGCCTCCGCAAACATCCCTGACGCGCTGCCATGCCACGACAGCCCTAACAGTATCCTGAGTGCGAATACTATTAATTTAGACATAATTTTTAACCGGTACTCGGTTTATTGGTTGTTGGGATTGTTTGTCCGCCTGGCTAGCTACCACCACCTTATCTAATTATGTCGCCATAACATCAATGTTTGTAGCGTTGTTGTTCCGGCAGCTAGAGGTAAGACAGCCAGTGCCTCAGTAGTTGATGATCCCGGGTGAAGTGCGCTTCCATCATTGGCCTTATCATCACTTAACATCAAGATCAAGGCACTGTGATAACCAGTAAAATATTAAACTAAATAAAATATCATCACCATAATTGACATTATCAACATCATCACCGTAATCAGTCCGTTTCAGTCCACTGCTGTATGCATCCTTTCCCAAAGCATGTTACCGAGCCCGATCTTCCGCTTTTCTCTTCCAACCGCTCCAAGTCACTTATATTTACTTATTATCTCTTGGAATTTTTTTCAACATTTGTGTTTTTGTAATTGTTTATTCTTATTCTTAAATCCAACTATATTTTTCTCTTTCAGGAAGAGTCCAGACATCGGCCAAATATATCTTCTGGTGCGGTCAAAGAAAGGGAAGAACCCCAGACAGAGACTGGAAGAGATCTTCAATGGCGAGGTAAGACGTTATTATTATCATTTTTTTATTTATTAATAGAAATCATATTTTTTATAGAAGTGGTATAAGAATTAGCTTGGGATAGAGAAGAATGGAAAAGGCTACACCGATAAGCCGGTTTGCTTGGTATCGTTACCTGGGTGAGATTTTTATCAGTAAATTGACGAACCGTTCTACGCGGATTGGATAAAGCGAATTAAAATGATTTCTTTTTGTTTTTGTTTATATAATTTTAACGCAAATTGTGTTGCGGATAATTTTTTCAACATTTGAGTTTTTGTAATTTGTTCCGCAACTAAATTTGCGTTAAAATTATATATTAAAAAAAAAAAAATTATAAATAGCTTGCCTACTAACTAACTGATCTTTAGTATTGGTAAAAATATTATAATCGGATGTTAATGACTGTAGTTGTTGACATTGAATAGGCGCCTTTGGCTTTCAAAGTAAAAAAGTAAATAGTGAATTATTTCGGCGGGCTGGTTAGAAGCACGATAGCTCAATTGGGAGAGCACCTGACCCGGTATGCCAGAAGGGTGCAGGTTCAAATCCTGCTCGTGGAAAATTTTTCAGCATTTGTGTTTTTGTAAAGCGGATTATTTAACAAAAAAAGTTACGATACTTTTCTAGATAACGTTACACGCATTACCGGTATCAAATACATTTATAGAAATAACGTTACTTACCGGTATTTATAGCGGGAATTTGGTAACGGTATCAAGCCCTGCCGATAGAGCATAGCTAATTTCAATAGAGAAGATGGTTGGGAATCTACCACCAGCCTGGGATCCCATCATACAAAATATTAAATCCCAACCCCAACACCATACTGTCTGACCAAAAGATACTGTAAGCTCTTTTTGCGTAAAACGAAACTCACCTGATTAAATTTCAACATCCAACACCTCAGTCTCCCTGTGACCACGGACCCCGCAAACGGTTCGAAACGTCAGGATAAACATTAATTAAAAGTGATGTGTAAAATAAACGCGAGCAGATCCGTAAAAGTTGTTTCATTTCAAGAGCATTTCTCTTAAGTTGAAGAAGAAGAAAAATAAAACTATTTGTTACTAAGGTTTTTAAGTAAGTAACTAAGTTCTACTTCTAAACTATCGACGGAATTAAAATCGTTTAAAGACAAATTATTGCAAGTTGAAAACTTAGTGCAGACGTGTAGTTACTACATAAATTGCAAAATGTGCACTCAATGCGTAAAACGCATAAAACAGTGAGATACGATCGGGCTTTATGGTCTGCCATAGATTTAAATCGCAATCGGTCTTTTTGTAAATGTCGTTACTTACTTCTATTAGAGCTGTGGACTTTCTTGTGCCCATTCTTCTCCACAGCTAAAAAATAGACGTCCTTAATGGGTATAGTAGGTAAAAAGTTTATGGAAATTCAAAAGCACTTTTCGTAAGTTTATTTAAATAAAAAAAATTGACTTTGACTTTAACTTTGTCTTACCTCAAAATTTCACGTTTACTAGTAGCCACCCAAATGTCGAAATTCGACCGTAGTAGACAAAATGTACAATGTTCATAAATTAATGTAATGCAATTACACAAATTACAAATTGTTCTCAAGATCTTTATATTAAATCGTTCAGCACTTTTGCAGCGCTTTCTCCCTTCTTAGACTATTCTGTAGTTTGAGATTTTTGGCATGTCCATCTGTTTATAGCTCTATGTTCACAGGCTAGGCTTAGTCATAAAATTGTGATGTCACAACGAGCTGGAAGTTGGAAATATGTGTGGAACGTGACTCCAACCGGCTCCGTTTAAGATTCATCTGGTTATATGTGTACTAATTTTAGTACCATTTTTAGTACAGTTCTTACAAAATATGGGGTTGTCAACAACCATCATGAAGTTTGTCCGGACAGGATACCGAGACCACATGTATAATCACCAGTGAACGGAGTAGGTAAAAAAAAACAATGCCAAAGGTTATATCTAAAACAATTTACAAAAAATGTCATCTAAAGGATAGACATATATAAAATTATCATAAAATGTATGTTACTTTCGATCAGGGAGTAAAAAAGAACTATTTATTCGTCTTACTATCTTTCTTAAGACTACCTAAACCTCCACGAACAATATTGTTTTTTTTTTTTTGGCTCATCCCTATTATGTTTTCTGTGAACATTTGTGACGCAAGTAAGTAAATTCGTCCTACCTACTCCGATCACTGTTAATTACCTATAAACTTATGTGTCTAGAACCTTCAAAAGCGGCATTAAACGCTCGTTTTAGCTAAGTGAAAGTAACTGTTTCGCAAAATGTTGTAATTCCGAGCTAGCTAAGACCTGTGCAATATTAGCCAACCATCTTGCTATAGATCTAGGGATTGTACTGTTTTAGCACGGAATGTCTGTAAGAAACATTCGCGATGCAAGCGCATCTGGGGCTCTATTTATGATTCCTTCGCCTCGACTCGAGCGCTTGGTTTCTACTGATTTTCGTTCGACATTTGACTTTCAATTTAATATATTTACTATAGCGTTGTGTTATCAAATTTGTGGTATTTCATCTGCAAACGTGCATCTGCATGGCCATCGGTTGCAATGACCGTTGGATAGATGGCGCACTGTGCCGCAATTAGCACTCAAAAATTAAAAAGCAGTGACGAAATTCAGCGCTTACGTCAGCCTTTCCGGTAGCATAGCGGTCAGTGCAGCCGCCTGGATTGCGGAAGACCCAGGTTCGATTCCTGGCCGGGTCGGGTGGGCGTTTAATTTTTTTACTGTATTTTATAAATTTTATAAATATCGAATATTTTTTTTTCATATTATTAAAATTACATTTTTTTTGTACTATGGATTTCCCAAAATAACGCCTGATGCCATTATTTATTTTAAGCTAATGGTTTTAGATAAAGACAAAATATTTTAAACACATATTAAGCCATTGTTTAACTTTAAACACTGTTTTGTAGTAAGAGGGTAAATGTTTAATTTAAAAAAATGGCCTCCGTAGTCGAGTAGCTCGCAAGCCGGTTGGTGTTGCCATCTCCGAGGCCCCGGGATCGATTCCCGGTCGGGTGAATGTAGAACATTGAACTTTTTCTATATTTTCTCGGGTCAGTGGCGGTAGCCAAAGTAACATTAAGAAAACGATAGCGAAGTTCGAAAATAATAAACTGTATGGGATTGACATAAGCCGCGCTAAATCACGTGGTCAATCTTATGTCAATCTACTGGTTGGTTGTGGTGACGTTGTTGTTTCTGATTTCCATAGCACAAGTGCTTAAGCTACTGTCTTTGGAGTCAGAGCAATATGTCATCATCATCATCATCTCAGCCAAAAAGACGTCCACTGCTGGACAAAGGCCTCCCTCAAGGACAAATCATTTTGAGGGGAATTTGCCATAATCGCCACGCTTGGCAGGCGGGTTGGCGATCGCAGTAAGGTGAGCATAATCACAGAGAGACGCTGCTGCCCATTCTCTGGAATGGTCCCATAGTCGCCTTCTACGACACCCACGGAAAGAGATGGGCAATATGTATTATTGTCTAATACTTATATTTAATATTTTGAATTTGACATTCACAATGCTATAAATATAGTTACAAAATAAAATTTTACTAGTTTTAAAAGAAACTTTTTAATAGAAAAACTAAAATAAAAGTTTTACGTGACAACGACTTTGAGTGGTAAAATAATTTTAATGTGAATATTCATTCGTATAAGTAGGAAGAAGGATGAAATAATAGTAACAAATTAAAACATTTATTTATACAAAGAATTATATTTAAAACATTAATTTATACAAAGAATCTCGCACTGAATTTCATATTAACAAAATTTTATTTTTACCTTTACACATACATACGTATTTACCTTTCACTTTTTATGTCTGTCTCTCTCGCTCTTAGGCGGGCTAACCATGCCCGAGTGGAAGGGACGCGTGCCTCTCACTCGCTCTCATTGTGAGCGCATAACGTGAGCGGAGCGTAACGCAGTTTCTTGAAGTGTCACCCGGCAAACCAATTTATAAGACGTTGTCACGTCAAAAATTAAAAAAACCGAGGCCTCTCGGCATCTCAGCGGTCAGAGCATTGGACCGGTTATCCAAAGGTCGTGGGTTCGATTCCCACTCGAGCTTCTTGAAGCTGGTTGATTTTTTCTAGTAAAATTTTATCTTGTAATACTTATTTATTTATTTTATATTTTAAAGTACTTATAAAACAATTGCGTTATTTCTAATAAGTATTACGAATAGGTAAACTTAATTTCAACGACGTAAATCAAGAGCTAAAAGTATTATTGCGCACCGGTAGGTATATAAGTAGTATGAATAATTATGTTATTAGAAAAAACCCCTCGCCTCTCATTGAACGTGAATACAATGCGCTCGAGCAAAACATCATGACAGTCGACGCTTGATGACAGATTTTTTTTTAAGTTTAGTTCGTTCCGTAAGGAACCAGCTAAGGTCATAGACCATGCAGCCATGTCATTAGTTTCTTAATTTCATTGTAATACATAAATAAACAATATTTATGATGATGAATGATAATAGAAATGGGAAGTGAGAAATGATATCCCTCGAGTATCTCAGTAAAGATGTGGGGCTTTACTAAGTCCTCACGCGGACTTCTTGTGAGAATTTGAAAAGTGACGTTGCACTGTTTTGTTTCATTTGCCAACACTCATGCACACTCACGAACACTTAACGTTAATAATCCACCATTATTTCACATTAATATTCGACATAACACAAATCTTAGAAAATAAAACAAAACCGCAGACATGGCTCTTCACTTTCCCGCCAAGAAGTCCGCTTGACGACAGATACTAACGCGTCACGTCATTTCACGGACCTTATTTTGAATCCGGAGTAGCGAAGGCATCTAGCGCATCGAGCCTTACTTATTCTTTTATTTTTGTGTTTCAATATATATAATATTTCTTACAACATATTTTTGTAAATATATAAGTAAATTAAACGTTTTTCCAACATTTATATTAATTAAGTATGTAACTATGTTTTATATTATATCATCTCTATATGTACACGAACACACACAATACTAGAATCACACACCATAGGCCCTGTCAGAATACCAGCGTCGTTGCTGTGGTGTTTGTTTCTCAGCACCGCAACGGCACAAAACTGGGGCAGGCTCCTAGTTGGCCTTCACACACATTCATCCTTCCTTCATTGTTGTATAATTATTATTTTTATTAGTATTTTTTTTTAATGTTTTCATATTCATTGTTTTTTTTTCTGTTATGTCTGTGTGATCGTCAATAAATAATTTCTCATTGTTATTCTTAACATCAAGAAAACAATTACATTTTTAACAACACACACATTATATACAAAATAAACCCATTAGTTAAGTACTTATGCTTAAAACTGCCTTTTTTTGCCATACTCTGTGACGGAAAAATGACACATAAAAACAATGAGTGTATGTTAGTAATTCTAGGTAATACCATAAATGGGGATGTCTGTTTGTCCGTTCTTCTATTATACACGTTTCCTCTGAGACGTCACGTAGTTAGATCAACCGGTTTAAGATTGGGTTATACTATAGTAAAAGTCAATTACAATTTCATTCTTCTAAGCACGAATAAGAAGATGAAAATTTGGAGAAGTGGTGAAAAATTTTTCACGTGGGGGGTTCTAACCCGCACCCTCGGACGACCCCGCCCGATCCTCTAAATGCCACAACACATTTACAGAATACACTAAACATGCACACTAGTTTAGGCCCATAAGACACCGTACTCGTAGAACAAGGGTACGAAGAACCGGCTCACACGCGCTCTACACCAGGTACAGACATGTACCTGGGCGCTTCTCTCCTCCACCACGGCCCGATCAACCCTAGCCGAGGTCCGAGCCTTTAGAGGCACCCTCGGGTTGTTCCGCTCCCCGATCCGATCCGAATCCTTCGGAGAATCTAGTAGGGCACGGGGACGCTCACTAGTGCGCGATGCCGTTCTCACTAGAAAACCTCCGAAGGTGATTCGTTTCACACGGCTTGAGGGACCCTTTACGTTCCTCGCCACCCCCAAACAAGCCCGGTAAAGCTGAAAATACCGTCTGAAGCAATAAGCAATCTAAAAAACCCTCCGACGATCCGGGTCAGGTACGCTTCCAACTTCCATCAATCGTGGCTCTGTCCAACCCGCCGAAAATAATCAACACTCTCTACTCTTCATTTGTAAGCTAAGTGAGCCCTATTCAATGCCGACAACGTCATCAACATCCGATCCTGATACTATCAAGGGTCAGTTAAGAATTAGGCATGCTATATTTATAATTTTTGATATATCATTTTGGAAAAAAAGCCTTGGAGTTTCAACGAGCGGGTTTCGAACCCGCACCCCACGACATCTTTTTTCAGCGCAGGTTTTGCAAAATTGTAATTTGTTTGCAATAAAATTTGCGTAAAATTATATAAAACATATATATTATTTTAAATAATTACTGGTCCAATGTTCTGCTGACCACTGAGCTACGTAAACCCTGCGGTCAGAGCATTGCACCGGTAATCCAAGGGTTCGACTCTCACTCGAGCTTCCTGAAACTGGTGGATTTTTTCCTACAATTTTTTTTATCTTGTAGCTACATATAGCATTGTGAATGTAAAAAATTAAACAAAAAGAGAAAATTCCTTAAAGTTGGATGATTTATTCGAAAACAGTTGATTTTAATTAATGTTTATCCTGACATTTCGAACCCTTTGCAGGGTTTGTGGTCACAGGGAGACGGAATAGTAATGTATAAAACAAAGACATTTACCTACAATATTAAATCTCTTTGGTATAAAACAAACGCGAGTAGAGGGCAAGTGCCGAACAGACTCTTGACCCGGCGGACTTCGTACCGCTGCTTTGACAGTATTCGTGAAAACAAAACAAACGAATAGTTTTGTATTGGAAAATTAAATTGTCGTTTTTAGTTACCATTACTTATTACTTATGTTTCTCACCGTTTAAAGTTTCCCTGAACTTCCACAAATATTTCAAAATCAAAATTAGCTAAATCGGTCCAGCCATTCTTGAGTTTATAGCGACTCAAACGAACAGCAATTGATTTATTAATATATATAATATATTATAAGATGTGTGAGTCCCCGTGTTTTGCACAAACTTTGACCCTCTTACTTCAAAACAGTATAGTGAACCAATGTCTAAACACGTGTTTTAAATATTGTGTCTTTGTCTAAAAGTGTTAGCTAAAAAGTGACAGCCTCTGTTTGAAAATTTCAGTCTGTCTCAGGAATTTTGTTTCCTGTGTTCTTTAAATGAATAAAAAAGGGGAAAAAGCTTTTTTGGAGAAATCAATATTTTTAAAGTAATAACTGTCAAAATGAATATTTTAATCGATCTTTAGATTTTTCAACAAAAATAAAGAATGACGTGTTTTAGCATTTTCGAAAAACCTCCCCTAGCGAGGTGAAATAAGGGTGGAAAGTTAAAAATCTGTTATTCCTTAAATTTCGGTATTGGCCTGGTAAGAAAGTTGTAAAGTGTTTCAGGATTTTTGGAAAATGATCCCTTAAGTAGGGGATTACAATAAAATTTGTACAGGAGGTTTCAAATCGGACCAAAATTACTTATACATCTCTTTATTACGCGGTTTTTTGTTACACTTCTACTAATTCTAGCTCGCACGGATGGGTTTTTTTATGATACAAAATGAAAAACTTAATGTTGAAATGACGTGACATGTTTAGTTGTCTAACCCTTATGATATTTACCTTTAGTAAGTTTGGCTTTTATTACGAACAAACACAAGTCATGTAGCCCACGTGAGCAAAGCCGCGAACAAAAAACTAATATAACATAAAGTTCAAAGTCTATTGAGGACTTACAAAAACACAAATGCTAAAAAAAATTCCACGAGCAGGATTTGAACCTGCACCCTAAGAAGAGCACCTGACCCGGTATGTCTGAAGGGTGCAGGTTCAAATCCTGCTCGTGGAAACTTTTTCAACATTTGTGTTTTTTGTAATTTGTTTCGCAACAAAATTTGCAAATTTGCGTTAAAATTATATAAACAATACAAAAACATTCTGTTGAGGAAATTTGACAGTTTGTGGTAGTCTGACGGGCTGGCGTGTGTACAATCGCCTCAGCGCAGTCTATAAGGGCCAAGGATATGTTTGTGCAAACGGCGCGAAATGCGACTTTCGTAATCATCGTCACAATATAAGTAGCCTGCAGAATGTAAGCTTCATATAAACCGCGTTCGAGCGACGCCCACACCCGCCCGATCCTCTAAATGCCACTACACATTCACAGAATACACTAAACAGGAACACTAGTTTAGGCCCAAGACACCGTACTCGTAGAACAAGGGTACGACTAGCCGGTTCACACGCGCTCTACACCAGGTACAGACATATACCCGAGCCGAGGTTCGAGCTTTTAGAGGCCCCATCGGGTTGTTCCGCTCCCCGATCCGATTCGAACGCGCCGGGGAATCTAGTAGGGCACGGGGACACGCATAAGTGCGTGATGATGTTCTTTCTAGAAAACCTCTGTGGCGGCGTCACCTACCGCATACGCCGCACATTATTCGACACGCAGCAAACACCTTCTCAACCGTGTCAACAGATTGCGCAACAAACGCATACCAACGACGTCACCATACTACGACGATAAAATAATATGGGAAGTTTGCTTCACGGTAGCAAAGTTTCACCATTTCCTTCGCCGTATATAGCACCTCCAACTAACATCCGCTGGACCTCGGTCCCCGAGCTATACCTCCCAGCTCGGAGGAAGATCTTCCCTTTGGCTTTCCTCAATGTGGCGCACCCCCTACCATTTTTTTACCCCCTACCATTGGCTTACTACACCTCTGATGGTGCTTCGTTTTACACGGCTGGAGGAACCCTTTAAGTTTATCGCCGCCCCCAAAAAAAGCCCGGTGAAGCTGAAAATGCCGTCTGATGCAATCAGCAAACTCTCTCAAAAACAAAACACAGACCCTCAGCTTGGAACAGTCCGAGCGCTACTGTTGCGAGATTCCGTGTCCGCGAGAGGGTGTCTATGTGTGCGTTGCTCGAGCGCGTTTGTATGACGCTTACCTTCTGCGGTCTCCTTATTTTGTGCCAGTGCGAGCGTTGCCACATAATGCGAAGGCTTTGTAGGAAATAGGTGTTCTTTTAATCATAACTAGTGGTCGCCCAGTGGTCGAAATTCGTAATTTTATTAAGGCTGCACGGATCGTATCCTAAGCAATGAAATATTAAAAAAGATGGAATGTGAGTTGGGATTGGCATTGACAGGTTACGGCACACCTCTTCAATTTTTTTTTTAAATTTATGAACCTATGTTTATTTAATTTAATGTACATAGTTTTTACACACTCCTTCTCTATATAAACTGTAAGTGTGCGAAATTTCATACTCCTCCGTCCGCGCAATTTTCGTAAAAAGGGGTACAAAGTTTTTGCTTCACGTATTAATGTATAGATATGGGTGCCTAGTGCGAGAATACTTTATTAAAAACGAGACGACGGTTGTCTTGAAGAGATCGCTTTAAGCCATCAAATTGTAACTGTTTTTAAGCATTAATTTGGTATTCTAAGTTCCTTGTTATGGTGATTTATAATAAAAATTTACTAGCTTAGGAATATGAGCTATGTAAATATTCATAAAATTTTATAAAATACAGTGAAAAAATTAAACGCCCACCCGACCCAGCCAGGAATCGAACCTGGGTCTTCCGCAATCCGGGCGGCTGCACTGACCGCTATGCTACCGGGAAGGCTGACGTAAAATAGCAGTGACAGAATTCAGCGCTTACGTTCGCCCAGGTTCGATTCCTGGCTGGGTCGGGGGTGGGCGTTTAATTTTTTCACTGTATTTTATAAATTTTTTTGAATATTTAATTTAGCTTCAGTGCAGCAATTAGCACTTGAAAATAAAAAAGTAAAATGAGCTATCTATATACATACTATAAATGAGAATGACTTTGAATCTGCACCTCTTTCTTACCGGGTCAAGTGCACTTCATAATTGTACTGGTAATATCGGATGTTGATGATGTAGTTGTTGACATTGAATAAGGCCCCTTTGGTTAACAAAGTAAGAGTAGAATAAAATACGGGTTGGTTCGACATAGCCACGATAGCATAATTGGTAGTGCACCTGACCCAGTACGTCAGAGGGTACGGGTCCAAATCCCGATCGTTGGAAATTATCTCAACACTTTTCGGAACACAAATGTTGAAAAAATTTCCACGAGCAGGATTTGAACCGGCACCCTTCTGACATACCGGGTCAGGTGCTCTTCCAATTGAGCTATCGTGGTTCTATTATCTATAAATATTATGATCAGATGTTAATGACTGTAGTTGTTGACATTGAATTGGCGCCTTTGGCTTTCAAAGTAAAAAAGTAAATAGTGTTGAATAATTTCGGCGGGCTGGTTAGAACCACGATAGCTCAATTGGAAGAGCACCTGACCCGGTATGTCAGAAGGGTGCAGGTTCAAATCCTGCTCGTGGAAATTTTTTCAACATTGTGTTTTTGTAATTTGTATCGCAACAAAATTTGCGTTAAAATTATATAAACAAAACAAAATCATTTTATGTGAATGTGTTATTTTAAGGAAGTTGTCGTACTCGAGTATACTCCACAACTTTTATAGGTACTTACTTACATAGTTAAGTACAATAGCTTGATGTATAAACAATATGGCCGCCTGTCATTATAATGATGACATAGTAGTGAAAAACTGTAATAACAACGGCATCCGATTAAGAAATATCGTGTAGTGTACCATTTTAATGCGTTCACGCTTGTTGATATCCTGTGTGAGGCAATGTATGTTTTTATGTGGCTGTTTGTCAATAGCTATTAGATTTTCTTGAAAAAACTATAACAGGTCTCCTATTAACAGATTATTAAGGCGCCCGCGCCGTCAACTGTGAAATGCGCTTCACTTACGCATAATTTATACAAAAAATATGCATCACAACAAAAACGTTGTTAGAATTGTCTATATTTGCAACAATGTTGCTGTTTCTATAATGCAGAAATAAGCAATTTACTACATAGAATAAAAATTCAACACCTTGCAAAATCCATCAACATTATCATCAGCTCATTTTATTTTATGGGTGAGAGTAGCCGCGGGTCGTGCTCAGTGGCGTGCACAAGGAGAGGCCTATGTCCAGCAGTGGACTAGTGTAGACTGATGATGATGAGGCATAATAACTGAAGCTTCAAAGTCGGTAGCCCATGTGATGCCCTGAGTGTGGTTAGCGTCCATGAGCTGCGATGGCTGCTTTTCATAAGGAAAATTAACTAGAATCAAATTAAAATAAAAATCTTTCTTTTTGAAAATGAACATTAAAAATGTATTTAAAAAAAATGTAAACCATGGCTTCGTAAACCCTATGGTGGAGACCTTGTACTGAGAAGAAGCACCAAGAAACTTGGCAAAGGCTATTTTGTTTCTCTGATTCGTCTGCTCCTAAGCGGGATTTTTTTAACTTTGTCGGGATTTTTTGCCTTTGTCGGGATTTTTTGCCTTTGTCGGGATTTTTTAACTTTGTCGGGATTTTCGCCTTTGCCGGGATTTTTTGCCCTATCCTCTAAATGCCACTACACATTTACAGAATACTCTTAACATGCACACTCGCTAAGGCCAAGACACTAAAGTAAGCTAAAGTACGACGACGCGGTTCATACGCGCTCATTACTACGTACCATCGGTCTACCTGGGTGCTTCTCCCCAACCCCACGACCCGGTTGATCTGATCCGAGCTCCTCGGAGAATCTAGTAGGGAACGGGGACAGGCACTAGTGCGTGCCATTCCCTCTAGAAAACCTTTGGCGGTTGGAGTGGTACAAAGCGTTCAAAAGCGGTCGAGATGTGATGGAAGATTTGCCTCGCTTTGGTAGGCCATCAACGTCTGCAACTGAAGTTAACATTGTAAAAGTGAAGGAAATAGTGACTGAAAATCCTCATTCAACTTTGAGAGAGATAGCCGCCGAACTTTCTGTGTCTCACGAGTCGATCCGTACCATTTTAAATAATCACTTGGGTATGAAACATGTTTCCGCTCGGCTAGTCCCAAAAGACCTGAATTTTCTCCTAAAACTCAACCGCATGAGAGTCGCTGAGGACATGCTAGAACGAGTCAATTCCGACCCAACATTCATGAAACGCATTGTTACTGGTGACGAGACGTGGGTTTACGAGTTTGACATGCAAACTAGTCAACAAGCTTCGGAGTGGCGCCTTCCAACTGAACCGAAACCGAAAAACCACGCCAAAGTCGATCAAAAGTCAAAGTCATGTTGACTGTTTTCTTTGATTATCGCGGTGTTGTGCACTCGGAATTCTTGCCGGAAGGTCAAACGGTAAATAAAGAATACTATTTGAGCGTTATGCGGTGTTTAAGTGAGCAAATTCGACGAAAAAGGCCAGATTTGTGGAAAGAAAATTCTTGGATTTTGTACCACGATAATGCGCCTTCGCACAAGGCCATCATTGTGAACGAATTTTTGTCCAAACACTCAACAAATACCATCGAGCAACCACCATATTCACCAGATATGGATGGTTCCAGCTGACTTCTTTCTTTTTCCTTAACTCAAATTACCACTCCGTGGCACCCGCTTTCAATCGGTAGAAGACATAAAGGAGAATTCGCGGCGAGAACTCAATTCCGGAAACAGCGTTTAAAAAATGTTTTGATTATTAGATTATTCGTTGGCGTAAGTCAATCGTTTCTAAAGGAGCATACTTTGAAGGTGATAAAATAAATTTGGATGAACAAACATGTTGTGTATTATTGATCTTTTCCCGGTACTTTCTTGACAGAGTAAAGAAGGTATGATACCTTTTTACTAATGAGTTTGCGTTAATTCCCGTTTATGGAACGCGAAAGTTTAACACCCGTTTACAATAAACTTATGAATCGCCAAAGTCTTGGCTTAACTACTACCCGGTCAAGTTAACTCAGCACTTGGCTCGAAAACGTCGCTTACACTCAAGTGCCTAGTTAACTTGACCGGGTAATAGTTAGGCAAAGACTTAGGCGATTCATAAGTTTAGTGCAAACGGGTGTTAATGTGTTTAAAGGTGGTACACGGGTTTGATAACGCTTTATGTTTCTCTCAAAAAGTCCGGTGACGCCGAATATGTTTGAGCCGTTGTTTTGAGCTGTTGTTGCCGTTTGAGGCAATCAGCAAACTCTCTCCAAAAAAGAATTTAATAGAAAATCATGCACAGAAATCATCTTGATACAGGAACTAATAGTACCGTTTGTCCATTCCAGCTGTTCGAGAAGCTTCGTGACATGAGGGGTGGGGTTGAGCCTCTCTTGGAGAAGGTATCCATCATCAGCGGTGACGTCAGCATGCCGGACCTTGGCATCAGCAAGGAGGACAGGCAGAAGGTCATCGATGATATCAACATCATCATTCATGCTGCGGCTACCATCAGGTATACCCTTACAATGGCGTCCTACTCTTGTGAAATTGTTTTCTTTAAATTGCTAAAGGGTTCGCACTTTGCCATCATCTCACATAATGTTAAGTGATGATAAGGCCAAAGGTTCACTTCACCCGGAATCCTCATCTACTGAGGCTCATCTACTTGTGTTCTCCATAAAACGAGAAGTGATACCGCTTGACAGCTCTGGTGTCTGAAAAATAAAGAATGTAATACTTGCACAGGGGTGGACTTAAGACACTGGTTTCGTGAATACAAATATGTCGAAATAACATCAATGTTTGTGGTTTTGTTGTGTTCCGAAAGTTAGAGATAAAAGATTGACTGTGCCTCATTAGATGAGATTGTGGGTTAAGTGCCCTTCCATTTTCGGCCTTGTCACTTAACATCAGGTGGGATGGGAGACCAAACGCTTCCGTAGAGGAATAATAAAAACTTGCATCGGGACAGTGTGCTAATTAAAGCCAGAGTTCCCACATTCTATTGCCCAAGTGGAAAAGTAAGCCAAGTAGCAGGTCATCCATAAAATCTGATGATGATGATGATACTGCATTTCAGTTAAGGAATCTGGCATTGTGATAGAAAAAAAGGTTACTCACTAATACTCATATTTTAACTTTACAGATTTGATGAAGAAATGAAGAAAGCTGTCTTCCTGAACGTACGAGGAGTCAAACTGATGGTGGAGCTTGCTAAGGAATGCAAGAACCTTAAGGTTAGTTTCCACATCATCATTATCACCAGCTCATTTTATGTCCCCAGTTCCCCACTGCTGGGGCACCACATGGATACATGCCATAAACCACGGATGCGACACCAAGGGTATCACGCGCCTTGTCAACTAAAAGGCAATAGTTCTTTTCCTTCTATCTTGTAATTTTACTGGTTCTAATACTGTTTCAACTGGTACACAACAATGTGATGCTTGGCAGCAGAAATAAGTAAAATGATGTTCGCCATCGAATCGGACTCTAGGTACAATTCTACTAAATGAAAAAGTCAAAGAGGTTGCTAAGTAATGCTCTTTGTTGTCCACAGCTCTTCGTCCACATCTCGACGGCGTACTGCCACCTGCACGAGAAGCTTCTGGAAGAGAAGGCGTACCCTCCCCCAGCAGACCCTCACCAGATCATCCAGGCCATGGAGTGGATGGACGACGATACCATCGCGTCTGTCACACCCAAGTATGCTATACCACTTTGTACGAGCTCAAGCTATCAAAATTGTAGTTAATTGTTGTGGTTCTTCAAACTGTTAAACACTCACCCGATCTTAAGTGATGATAAGGCCAAAGGTGGAAGCGCTTTTCACCCGGGATCCTCAACTACTGAGGCACTCGCTATCTTATCTCTAACTGTCAGAACACAACAATGCTACAAACATGATGTTGTAGCGCCATTTGGTGTAGCTGGCACGTATGATGGTAGCTGGCCAGGCGGACCTAAAACAAGCTTACCAAACCCGGGATTTCTGGAAATCCCGAAGTAATTTTCACGACGTGAAGCTCTTGACATTCATCTTACCCGAGTGTATATTTCAAGTTTAATTTACTATTCGATCAAGCACACGAAAACATAAATTTGTTTGACCTAAATTTTGAACTCTATCCTTTTTGCGGTCTTTTCCAGACTCCTCAACAAGCTGCCCAACTCGTACGCGTTTACCAAGTCTCTAGGAGAGGCACTGGTGGTGGAAGCCATGGAGCACATACCTGCTGTCGTCCTCAGACCTTCCATTGGTAAGTGAAGGCTTCCACAATAAAAAGACTAGAAGAAGAGACATAAGAGGATGACATTCCTCTATTCTCCTTGGTAAGCCGTCATTTCATCATCATTGAGTTCATCATCATCAAAGTCAAAGTCAAAGTCAATTTTTTTTTATTCAAATGAACTTACGATAAGTGCTTTTAAATCGTCCATACATTTTTTACCGTGATGATAAGGCCGAGGTGGAAGCGCACTTCACTAGGAATCCTCAATCACTGAGGCCCTGGTTATCATGTCTCTAGCTGCCAGAAAACAACAATGCTATTAACATTTATGGCATGACTCATGACTTTTAGCCTTAAATCATTAAAAATAATATAATTTTAGAGGAGCTCGATGGCGCTGTAGTTAACGCGTCCGGTCTGCGAGTGCTGAGGTTAAGCCACTTTCGCAAAAGCCGGTCATCGGATGGGTGACCAAACATTTATCATCTTGAGCTCCTCCGTGCTTCGGAAGGCACGTAAAGCCGTTGGTCCCGGTTGCATTAGCAGTCGTTAACAACCACCAATCCGCACTAGGCCCTCAATAGGGAAGGCTCGTGCCCTAGCAGTGGGGACATAAAATGAGCTGATGATGATGATGATGATGATGATGATGATGATATAATTTTATTACAGTGATTCCAATTTGGCAAGAGCCCGTCCCTGGCTGGACTGACAACATCAACGGACCAACCGGCCTTCTTATTGGTAAGAACATGTATTTATCATCAGTTTTATTTATTAAACACTTGGCCTTCTTCTTACCTGATGGAAGGCTGACGACGACGGTGGAAGCGCACTTCACCCAGAATACTCAAACATTAAGGAACTGGCTACGCTTAGAGACAATCCTGGCTGGCTTAGAGGCTAACTGTCGGAACACGACGTTGCTAATAACATTGTAGTTACGGCGACTTGTTTGTAGTAACCCTCCAAATGTTGGCTAGTTTCGCAAAGGCCGGTCACCGGATGGGTGACCAAAAATTTATCATGCTTCGGAAGGCACGTAAAACCGGCGGTCTTGGCTGCATTAGCAGTGGTTAACAACCACCAATCTACACTGGGCCCGCGTGGTGGTTTACGGCCCGTTCTCCCTGTGGTGTTACCATCCATAGGGAAGGCTTGCCCCAGCAGTGGGGACATAAAATTAGTAACATTATGAAATGCAAATTAATTGAAATTGAAGTCAACTGTTTGTAATAGGGCAAACCAACGAGAGATGACCCCCATCTGTGACCTTGGCACCGCAAGACCGCACACATAATTACATTGGTCAATCTTGTTATGCGTGGTTGTTGCTTAATACCACTCTTGTGTTAGTTGTGTTTGACTGCTACAGGGCCTTGGAGCTTAATGACGCAGTGGTAGAAAATAACGAGAACCAAAAGGTAGGCTCAATACACACCGCGCTCGAGCAACGCACACATAGACCCTCACGGGCACGGAGCTCGGAACAGCTCGCATTAGTCCGATCGCAGTTGTTGCGTGATTCCATGTGAGAGGCAACCTATGTGTGCGTTGCTCGAGCGCGTTTGTATGAAGCTCACTTTCTGCTGTCTCCTAATTTTGTATTGGTTAACGCGCTCAGTCTGCGATTACTGAAGCTAAGCTATCTTCGCGAAGGCCAGTCATTAGATGAACGATTAAATTTACCCTCCGTGCATCGTCCCGGCTGTATTAGCAGTCGTTAGCAACCACCGCACCCCACTGGATAGCGTGGAAGTTCATGGCCCGTTCTCCCGTGGTGTTCCCATCTATAGGTAAGGATTGTGCCCCAACAGTGGGGACATAAATTGAGCAGGTGATATGATAGAAAATGCAACAGTTTGTAAGAGTGCAGGCCAAGGTCGTACTAGGGATGACCCTGATCTGTGATTAACCTTGGCATCGCGAGACCGCATACATAATTGCATTGGCCAATCTTTTTAAGCGGGTATTGCTTAATACCGCTCTTGTGCTTTGAGTGCTAATTCTATTTAGCACTCAAAGCGTCTCAAGAGTCTCGATTTGGCTAGTTTAAAATGTGCATATTGTCTCAGTGGATTTATTTAGACGCTAGCAGCCCGCCCCAGGTTCGCACGGGCGTATTTTATTTTAAATATAGCCTATATTACTCAGCGCTAATGTAGCATTCTAATGGTGAGAGAATTTTTTAAATCGGTTTAGTAGTTTTTGAGTTTATTCGTTACAAACATACATACATACAAAAATACAAAGGTTTCCTCTTTATACACATAATATTAGTATAGATTTAGCTACGCTATTTGGAGAGAGTTTGCGACCAGACGGCTTTTACAGCGTAACCGGATTTTTTTGGGTGCGGCATAAGGTATACAATATAGTAGGTTTGTTATAATTAACAATTATGCTTTTGTTACTTTAGGTGCTGGTAAGGGCGTGATCAGGACCATGTATTGCAAGAGTAACAGCTATGCAGACTACCTGCCTGTTGATGTGTTCATCAACGGGATCATGATCGTGGCCTGGAACTATCTGGTTCGAGGGTTAGTAACAATTTTTTTAAACAAAAAGGTTTTGTTTTTTTTAATTTAAAAATGGAAGGAGACCTCATCCCAGTTGGGGAATATAAAAAAAAGAGCGGGAGGACATATGCAGATATTTGAGCAGACCTTTGCCCAACAGTGGGACGACGCAGACTCATATATTAGTTTGCAACTCAAGAACAACATTTTGTTGGCGTCTGTTATATAAAATTGAAAACAACATACTTAATTGAAAAGAAACACTTTTACGAATTTATTCGCGTTTTAATTTACATAATATTATTTTGCCCTCCTGGTTTTTTTTTCAAACGATGGTCGCCCCACATGTAGTCTGTTACTTGTGCTTGTAAGTTGGTACTATAGTGAAAGCTTAACAATTGATGGGCACAGGCTACCCTTAAACATTTTCTAATAGAGAGAAGAACGTACACACGCCTGCACATCAACCTACCACAAACTGTCAAATTTCTTCAATACATTTTCAACCATATCTATGAGTTAAAAAGTTCAAAGCTTATTGAGGAAATTTGACAGTTTGTGGTAGGTTGATGTGCAGGCGTGTGTACGCTCTTCTCTCTATTAGAAAATGTTTAAGGGTAGCCTGTGCCCATCAATTGTTAAGCTTTCACTATAGTACCAACTAAGAAATCGTAAAAAAATATCCAAACACTAGATTCGCAATACCTAACTCAATCGAAATGTATTTTGTATAATGTTATTAACGATTTACAAAAACACAAATGTTGAAAAAATTTCCACGAGCAGGATTTGAACCTTCACCCTTTTGACACACCGGGTCAGGTGCTCTTCCAATTGAGCTATCATGGTTCTAACCAACCCGCCGAAATATTCAACACTATTTACTTTTTCACTTTGAAAGCCAAAGGCGACAATTCAATGTCGACAACTATCGTCATTAACGATTTTATAGTTGGTAAGTGTAAAATATATTAAAAGTTCTACAAAGATGGGCAGAAACTACCTGTAAAAATGTTTGTTTGATAAAAATCACAATGTATATTAGAATATAATAATAACAAAAACCCCCCATCTTCCAGGGAAACGTCAGCCAACATAATCAACTTCACATCATCAGCTGAAATCAAGATCACCTGGCTGGAGATGATCGACGCTGGTAGAGAAATCATCAAGGAGAGGGTCCCACTCAATGGTGTGGTGTGGTAAGTGATAGAGAGAGGGAACGACATATCACAACGAAGAACTTGTAAGGAGCATCTTTTCTTTTTACCCGACGGCGTCAGAAGGAGGGTTATGTATAGGGTGTGTATGTATGTATGTATGTATGTATGTATGTATGTATGTATGTATGTATGTATGTATGTATGTATGTATGTATGTATGTATGTATGTATGTAAAAGGGAAAGGAGTAAAGGAAGTCTCTGAAAACTACGACCTCGGCTCGGGTTAACCACATCATGTGGGGGGTAACTGGGGGCGCCCAGGTACATGTCTGTACCTGGAATATAGCGGTGGGACCTATATTCTTGCCAATGGAAAACTTATGTTATGTGGAGTTATTCCCTCCAGCTCCCGCCTCTTTGCCCAGATCCGAAGGTCTCGACAGGGATTTGGGAGAAGAAAAGGCCTACTTACTAAAAACTGCTGTACACGCCCACGTGTTACTCGTTAATCGTGTTTTAGGGCGCCTTTGAAGTCTAGTACTGTTGCAGGTACCCCGGAGGCTCGATGAAGCATTCTCGCCTGTACCACAACATCTGTGCGTTCTTCTTCCATTGGCTGCCCGCCGTGCTCATCGACACTCTGCTCTTCTGTCTTGGATACAAGCCTATGTAAGTACCTACCTATCATGATTGACGAGAACCCACTCCTTGGTCTTTGTACAAGTACAGGCGTAGTTTTATTTATATATATAATAGCCTTTATCAGCAGTGTCCTACAGATAACAAACAGCGTTAAATAGATCATTAAGTTTTTATTTAGAGTATCTTGAGTGTGTACTCTCTTTATTGTCTCTGCGGTGGTGGCGTGTGCGTCGGGTCGTTACGTTCCCTAAAATATGGTTGAGCGAAGCGATGGCTGATTCATATGTTCATATTCATACCACAGAATACATGATAGTACAAGGTCACACTCGTGAAGGGGTGCCGCCTGTGGAGGCTGGTCTGCGTATTTAACTCGTTTTTAGTATTATTCACTATAGTTTGGCTTTGTTTTTCTTAAACAATTTTTGGCTTTTACTAGAGTACTGTAGTGGTACTGTATGAAATTGTGGAAATTTAAACTTTTATCTGGTGTAAATTTGTTAACTCAGATTTTTTATTTTGTTTTTTTTTCATGTTGTGGTTGTGTCTTCTATATTTTTTGTGTTTATTTGTAATGGACAGTGTCCTGCTACGATTGGTCATTTTCCAATATTTTACGCTGTAAGGGAGAAAAGAGCTGGACAGTAGTTGAGTTTCTTGCCGGTTCTTCTCAGTAGAAGATCTCCCGCCCAGAGTAGACTTACGAACCGATGGCATAGTGACATTCACAAGAGCTACTTGTAGCCTAAACTGAATAAATGATTTTGAATTTTGAATTTTGAATTTTATATGAAAATAGAGACATTGACGAGACTTACACCCGTTTGCACTAAACTTATGAATCGCCTAAGTCTTGGCTTAACTGCTACCCGGTCAATTTAACTCAGCACTTGGCTCGAAATCGTCGCTTACACTCAAGTGCCTAGTTAACTTGACCGGGTAATAGTTAGGCAAAGACTTAGGCGATTCATAAGTTTAGTGCAAACGGGTGTTAGAGATATTTCACATTTTCATATCCCATACAAAACTTCAAAGCTATAGTTCTTTGTCTATTAAGTCGATTTTCACATTTCCCTATCCCATACAAACTTCAAAGCTAGAATTCTTTGACTATTAAGTCGATTTTAGTGAAACTTCTATCATGATTATCTCAGCTAAAACACCTCCCCCAAGGATCTCCACAACGACTGGTTTTATGCTGCTCTCATCCAGCGGCTTTGCGCGATCTTCACCAGATCATCGGGCCACCTAGTTGGAGCCCTGCCCATACTTCGTCTTACGGCTCGATGTCACTCAATGAGCAATGTCGAGGGCTATGCTCGAGATTTCTCTGCGTGATTGAATCCGTAATAAGGAGATCCGTAGAAGAACGAAGGAAACCGATATAATCCAAAGTGTTGATAAGCTCAAGTGGCAGTGGGCAGGGCGTAGGGCATATCGCACGCAGGACTGATGGCCGCTGGGACGGAACAGTTCTCGAGTGGTGACCGCGCACCGGAAACCTATGCTTAAGGGAAATTCATTGATGGTGTTGTGGCGGCGTCACCTACCGCATACGCCGCACATTAATCGACACGAAGCAAACACCTTCTCAACCGTGTCAACAGATGGCGCCACAAACGCATACCAACGACGTCGCCATACTGAGACGATAAATAGTATGGGAAGCCTGCATCGATATTGCGAAGTTTCACTATCTCCTTCGCTATATATAGCACCTCCAACTAACATCCGTTGGACCTCGGTCCACGAGCTATACCACCCAGCTCGGAGGAAGATTTTCCCTTTGTCCTTCGTCATTGTGGCGCACCCCCTACCATTACCACCCTACCACTACCATTGGTTTCCTACAGTGGTAACCCCGACGGAGCACAGAAGCACCTTCAACATCGTCCAGGCAGCGCCCATCCATCACTCCTCGTCCAGTTAAAATTCAGTTAAAATTTGCTTTTTGGCTTGGAAAAATTGAGCTTTGTAAGTAGTTTAGACTTCGTATACCGAAATGTGAAATGACTTTAATGTCGTCTGCTGTGAATACAGACACAAAAGAATTTGAATTGTTTAGGGCACTGATCAGTGCTCGCTGCAGCTGAGAGGTTTAAGCTAAGTAGTAAAGTGTTGGTATATCCGGAATCGGTACCAAGTAAAGTGCTGTCTGATTGGTTTCATGTTTTTCAGTCTAATGCGAGTACATCGTCGCATTAGCAAAGGTTTCGAAGTGTTCGAGTACTATACAAACAACCAGTGGGACTTCAAATCGGATGTCGCCCAATCATTGCGCCTGAATCTGAACGCGAGAGAGAGACGGGACTATAAAGTTGACGCTATCGGTAAGTTCTATTCTATGTAGCTTTGTTGTAAGTCAAAATGTATTTTTTCAGATGATTTGTTTTTATAACTGGCACAACATTTGACTTTATTTAGTGTTGTAAGGGCCGATTTCCATCTACAGAACAAACTTATCCAGCACTTTATCGTCTTTATCGTCGAATAAAATAATGTTTTTTTAAATCCTCGAATAAACGTCAGATAGTTATCTAACGTTTTTTTTGTGTTGACACCACTGTACTGTGCTAACTTCAAGCCGAGTTTGCGTTAGCGAGACAGATTAATGAGTAATTTGGTGTGTTTAAAATGACATTTGACGATTTTAACGTCTGATTGTGTTTAAAATACAAACAAACAATTTTAATATTTTTTTTTCGTGGTTTTTGCTATTCTTGTTAATAAAAATGAGCCAAAAAAGCTCACCATCTACAGGGAATATATAAATAAAACATTTCATTTTCTTTTTTTAACATGTAATTATAATAATAAAATATTAATAACTTAATTAAATTGTTTTCTTACAAATATTTAATTAGACAGCGATTGAAAATATTCTCAAACCATATTCCTCATATAAGCATATTCTGGTGCTACCTCCTTCACCATTGGCTTCTGCAAACAACTATGGGAATGCAGGTTGAAGAGGAACGTGTACTTCAGGGTCCACTGGTGGTCCATTGTCATTGCTTCTTATTGCTAAATTGTGCAATAATGCAAAATAAAAGTTATATGCAAAATAAAACACTATTTCGAAAATAAATATTACAAACCAAATTACACTTTATCCTACAAATATGTTGCTTTGACAGCTTCTAACCATCGAATAAACACTTATTTGGTACATAAACGAGTAGGAGCAGATAAAATTCCGCAGATAGACATATTCTATGAATAACAGCTGTCTGACAAATGAAGAACCTAGAATTCTGCTATCCATCGAATAAGTACTATCTGACTGTTTATCTGAGTATTGAAAAATCGGCCCTAAAAGGGACTTGAGACTTTTAGTCCTAATTTCGAGACTTGATGCGTTTTTCAGAACTCGCTTCTATTAGTCTTACGAGTCATGAGTCCTTTGAGTTCTTTGAGATCTTTGGAGTCCTTTGATTTCTTTGACTTAAATCGAGACTTTAGTCCTAATTTCGAGACTCGATGCGTTATTCAGAACTCGCGACTATTAGTCTCACAAGTGATGAGTCCTTAAGTTCCTTGGAGTTCTTTGAGTTCTTCAAGTTCTTTGGAGTTCTTTGGTTCCTTTGACTTAAATCGAGTCTTCAGTCCTAATTTCGAGTATCGAGACATAAGATAATGAAGTATTTGTTTATTAACCAGGTCTGAACATCTCCAACTATTTCGAGGACTGCATCAGAGCCGCGAGGAAGTTCATCTTGAAGGAGTATGATGACACCTTACCTGCTGCCAGGAGGCACATGAAAGTGTAAGTATTCTAAATTAAAGAGGAACTGGCTATGTTATATGTAGCTGCCAGAATACAACAATGGTACAAACATTGATGTTATGGCGACACATTTAAATTATTATGGTGAATGCTATCCAAGCGTACACAAAACAAGCCGTACCACCAACTCAACCGTGTGTACATATATGTACCCCCGCTGGGAATCAAATCCGGGAACTCTGAGTCGGAGACCGGTGGTCTTAAACACTAGACCACAGAGGCAGTTAATGTTACCTTATGATTTTATTGTTAATAATTATCTTAATTAATTACCTTAATTAATGGCTTCGCGTTTAGCATTTAGCCAATTTCAAGTATTTTTAATATTATTAGTAGTAAGAGTACGGTAGATAGAAATTAAAATGGAGTCTCACAACACGTGTTATTACGGCAAGAACTCGGGTGAAAAAAAAAAAAACCATTTTTATTGTTATGTTTCAGGATGTTTTGGGTTGACGTTGTATGCCAGATGCTTTTCTGGCTTCTAATCATGTACTGGATGAGTGGCCTAGTCTCCGGGATTGGCTCATACCTCTTCGGATCCAGTAGTGACGTCACACCGACTGTCATGGCCGCATAGTCGCCATATTGTTGTGTTGACAAAATGGCCGACATACGAATGAACGAATGTCTGGATTGTTTTGTACATTTATGATTTTATTTTTAGAAAAGGTATTCTTTTAGAGCGGTAGTGATAATTAGTGTTCTAATTATTAATGTATTTCATTTTAATATATTGTTATTGTTGTGTGATATTAATTTATGTCATTGACATATTGTTTCAAACTGTATTGTAGTTGTTAGTATATTTTGAAACTTGCCTTACATCTTTATATAAAACTTTAATTTGTTATGCCTCATCCTCGTAGTTGTTGGTAGACTGATTTATTTTATCTTTAATCTCTTCTTAGTTTTTAGTGTAAATATATTATATTGTGATTTGTACAAGTTTTAATGGACATTCAATATACAGGGTGAACTGTCCAATTGGGTCAGTATGGGAAAGGTATTAGACAATTTTAAACAACATACATACATACATACTCTCACGTTCTCCCAAAAATGGGTAGATATTGAGAGTAAACTCGCCGTTAGTGACCTCGACGCCACGTAGCATAATCAAATTAGGGCTCCGAGGTGGAATAGATGACATCAGTGATGGTTTGCAGCCAATCAGCTGATGTGCGAGCATCTTGGAATCCTTGTCGCTTAGTCGGCTCTTCCGACATGCACGGGGAGTTAAGCAGCTGTAAATACATAATTGTTACACCCTAGACCAGTATGGGATTCAAAACGATTTTCCCATAATTGTTGTTCACCCTTTACGTCTACAAACATTTAAATGTTTCCTTTTGGTGCCGGTAGCTAAATAATTTAAGTATTTTTTTGTCATAATTTCAGTTAATTTGCATAAAAAAAACTCGAATTGAGATTTCTCAATATTTTTAAATTTGAAACTTAAATAATATTGAAATTGGCCATTATTGAGTCACTATTTTTATATTCTGCCATATAATAATGTGTAGCTTAATTATGACGATTTAAAATATAAAAAAAAGTAAATGTCTTTTTTATATGTCTAAAATAATTGATAATTCTGTAAAAAAGTATCAATATACTTAGATATGTCTATAAAAACTGACTTTCTGACAATTCCTTGTATATTTTTAATCGTAATGTAGGCGTAATTAAATTTGTATATAAATTGTACCTATAACAAGTTAACTGATGTTGACAAATAAAAAAATTTAAATGTATTGGTTTTTTATTATCATATACCTGTGCAGATGTTAACAACGCATATAACATTGTTAATATAGTAATAGTAATAGTAATATTTATTTGCATAAAACACGGTACATTTAAGTTGTTACATGATTCTACTACGTACATGCGTGTTTTACCGACATATCGATAAGCAAACATAAAATCTCGTCATGCTCTAAAATAAAATATAACATAACATTTCTCTTCAAATACAATAAAAATTATAAAATTATAAAAATTTAAAACAAATAGAAAAAAAATTAACAAATAAAAAAAAAATTGCTACTACAGGTCAATATTTTAAATATCAATTATAATACAAGAAAACAACACAAATAATAATCTTTCAAAAGGTTCTTTTAAAAGGTAACTAATTTTGTTATATTCTCTCTAGCCCCATAAGACAGGATTACCTAGTTTGGGCGCTATTGTTTTATGTTATGATTGTATTATTTCTGGTAATAAATGATTTTTTTTATTTATTTAAAACGCACTATATGCGAAACTGAAAAAAGCAAAAAATATATGACTTTAATTTCGAATTTTGTTTATTATCATCATAAAATGTTGCTATAACTTGACTTCAATTCTGGAGGTCTTTGCACAGCAGTGGGAAAGTAAATATATGCAATTCACTTTTTTTACTTACAAACCTCTTAACTGCGTGCTGTTTTTATAAGAAATCTCGTAACAGTGTCATACCGGGAGCCGGTATTTACACTGACACTGCTTATTGAGTGGAATCTATTTACTTTAACTAATATATCTATTTATAAGATGTTTTTGTTTTGTTTATATAATTTTAAAGCAAATTTCCACGAGCAGGATTCGAATCCTGCTCGTGGAAATTTGTTTCAACATTTGTGTTTTTGTAATTTGTTTCGCAACAAAAATTTGCTTTAAAATTATATAAACAAAACAAAAACATTTTATAAATAGCTTGCCTACTTCTTAACTGATCTTTAGTATTTGTAAAAATATTATGATCAGATGTTAATGACGGTAGTTGTTGACATTGAATGGGTATGGGTAATGGGTGCCTTTGGCTTTCAAAGTAAAAAGTAAATAGTGTTGAATAATTTCGGCGGGCTGGTTAGAACCACGATAGCTCAATTGGAAGAGCACCTAACCCGGTATGTCGGAAGGGTGCAGGTTCGAATCCTGCTCGTGGAAATTTTTTCAACATTTGTGTTTTTGTAATATATCTATTGATCTATAATAAGGTGTAGAAACACTCGGGTTGAATGCGAGTCAATCTTCGTATGACGTGAGCCCAACACAAGCGTATTAATTAGTACATTAGTTTTTCTGGTGAGGTAACATGAACAAAAGCGCTTAAAAAGTCCTTTATGATATTCGTATTCATGAGTGACACAAAACGAGGTATGAGTTATGATGAGGTATGGACAAGAGCTAAAAGAAAACGTGGATCGTAATTTGTTCGCAACAAGTTTCGTGTTAAACATATTTTGAAAAGGATTGTTGAAAAACAATCCACAAGCAGGATTCGAGCCCGCACCCCATGGCATGCCACTTTGGTTCGCAAAATAATTTGCGTAAAATTTACCACCATCATGGACAGATCATTTTATGTGCCCACTGGTGGGACACGAGCCTTCCCTATGGATGGAAACACCACAGGGAGAACGGGCCGTAAACCACCAAGCGGGCACAGTGTGTAACACCTTATAACTCATGCTAGCCTGGTACTTCAACCACCATTACCAACCAACACCATGGCCTCACCCAAAGTATGAGACTCCCTCACCCTGGCTCACGCTCGGTATATCTCACTATGGGTTATGATTGCCTGGTACTTTGGACTCTCTCTCTCTCTAGCTAGCTAATTTAAACCACTACTGACAAACCACCACGCGAGCTCAGTGCGGGGCAGTCGTTGTTAACGACTGCTAATGCAGCGGGAACCAATGGCTATACGCGCCTTCAGAAGCACTATTTTTGGTCACCCATCAAATGACTGTCAGACTCATCAATGCTAAGCCCAAACCTTAGACCTAGGAAGCTGGAATTGTGCAATAAATAGTTAATAATAAAAATGAGCTCAATGGCGTAGTGGTTCACGCGCCCGGTCTGCGAGTGCCGAGGTTAAGCAACTTATGCAAAGGCCGCTCATCGGATGGGTGACCAAAAATGTATCATATTCAGCTCTTCCGTGCTTCGGAAGGCACGTAAGTCCCGGCTGCATTGGCATCGTTATCAACCACCAACCCGCACTGAGCCCGCTTGGTGGTTTGTGGCCCGTTCTCCCTATCCATCCTCGTGCCCAGCAGTGGGGACAAAAAAAAATGAGCCGATGATGATGATGATGATGATGAATAAAAATGCAATTTCTACATTCTGTACATTTATTCCAATATAGTAACTGTCATTTACAGTTATACTTTGGGTATATTAAAAATGAAAATAACTAAACATTTTAAAAATCCCTTATTTACCATAATTATAATTAAATAAAGATTTTTAAATCATACTTTCATTAATAATTTTTATCACTTATTCACTGCACATATTTTACTTTATCTTACATTAAACGAGCATTGATTTTAATAAATGATGGTAAAAAAAAAAATAACTATGTCAACGTTTGGCCTTATCTCTGTACAGCTTTTGAATGCTTTATGTAGTAACAAATGTAACGACCGGTTAGTATATATAATATGATAAAGATATCCAATACATTTATACATCTTTAAAGTCAAACGAAACGAACAAAGTATTAGGAATTACAAGAAGCAAGTTAGAAATCGTTAATTAAAATAAATGACTTAAAAATGTTTGGGACCCCGAATATGCGGCACCTTTGACATTCACACAAAGTTTTGCATGGGGTCGACTACATTTATTTTGTTTTACTTTTTTAATGAGATCATCCGACGAGCTCTTGTCACCGTCGGCGCTCCAGCTGTATTAGAACCCAATGGTTTGGCACGCGACGATGGCAAGCGACCGGACGGCATGTCTTTATTTCCATGGAAGGTGGGTAGGCCTTTAGTATGTGATGCAACTTGTGTCGATACTCTTGCTCCATCCCATATTCCTAGCACAGCGTGCTGTGCTGGTGCTGCTGCTGCGGCTGCAGAAAACCTCAAGCGGCGAAAGTATAATAACCTTATCGGCAATTATATTTTTGAGCCGTTTGGGGTTGAAACCCTCGGGCCATGGGGTCCGAGTGCTCATGTTTTATTTACTGACATCTCCAAACGGCTGGTTGACACTACCCATGACCCAAGGGCTGGCTTTTACCTTGGCCAGAGGCTAAGCATTGCCATACAACGTGGCAATGCCGCCAGTCTCTTGGGTACATTACCAGTCGACAGCGACGCGGAGGAATTTTTTGACGCCATTTTTTAGTTTCGTAATAGTTTTAGTTAAAGTAAGTACATAAGTTTTTTACTGTGTTTATTAAATATATGCAAAGAGATGAACATAATTATTTTTTAATCTATGTACTACGTACTGTATATTCTGTATATGCAAATACATGCGTAAATGTTTATTTACTACAATTAATAAAAATCGCGTTCCTTTGCGCTTACCTTAACGTGTTGTTACATAGCGCGTAGGCTGTCTTTAAAGAAAGTTTTCACACTATATATAAAATTATATCGGATACATATATATAAAGCTTTTAAAATCTTATCTCTAAATGTGGGAACACACATTGCTACTAACATAGTTGTTATGGCGACAGATAAGATAAGATAATAGTAGCTAACCAGGCGGACTTAAAACAAGCTCGAACAACAACTAAACCGTGTACAATAATATTAACTTCCCTCTGAGAATCGAACCCGGGGCCTCTGGGTTTGGTACTGGTGGTTTAACCATTTCACCATAGGGGCGGGTCATGGTTGCATACATTTTGCATTGAATTTAATATTTATTGAATTGAAAATAATCTTTTAAGAGTTAAATTGAGGTAGATAGATTTGGTTGTAGAGATTTTTAAAATCACTTAATAATTCAGTGAGTTGAATACTGTAATTAAAAATATTTAAATGAAATATGAATAAAGATATCAATAAAAATATATTAAGAATGATAAAGAGGTAATATGATATTATTCTTTAGCATTATAAATGATTTTGGTAAAACAACATATTTTTTAATAAAAAAAAAAACAATTGTGGTTTAATGCTTATGTATGCAACTGAAAACAAAAGTTTATACCTTATTATTGAAAGAAATATTTTATTTTAAAACATCACAATTAAAATAATTTTATTTTATAAAATTACGCATGATATTTTTTCATTGCTTTTGAGTATTTTAAACATTTAATTTCTTATAGACTAGAACACCTTAATAGTATCGCTTAAATGTCTTTTCAAAAACATATTTTATACGTTTACATTTTCATTAAAAATAATAAAACAGTAAAATTATTTCCATGATTTTTTTACATGTTTAAAATTATATTGGCAAAATTTATGCTAATTTGGTGATTTTCATAATTTTAACAATTACTTATTATTAGGTATTATTTGAAATAATTATAAATTTTACGAAAATTATTTAGCGTGAAATTTATGTAATTACAAATATTATACAACGTGTTTTCAAAATAACGTAAAACCTGAAAATAATTCCTTCAAAATCATAAGTAGAACAGAATTTACTACTTATTAAAATAGGTTTTTAAAAGATTTTTATAACATTGTTGAAATAAATGTGGCTAATTCCGCCGTGTCTATATTATAGATTATAGCGCTGTGCACGCCAGCGAGCACATACCTTTTTGAATGTAGAGCTATGAATCGATCAGAATAGTAGAGAAAAGCAATGTTTACATATTCCTAAATATTGAAAAGTTAAAAATAAAAACAAAGTAAATTGGATTTTCCAAGGTTTTGTGCTATCAAAATTACACGTTTTATTTGAATTTAAATAAGCCTCATTCAAAAATCGGTAGAGCAGGCTTGTTTCTTAAACATAGTCACTGTCATAAATAATTCCCTCTAACGACACTATTTTGATTTTGTATTTCTATTGTTTTGTCAAAATATAAATGTGCACTACGCTACCTACAATAAGATTTATCTATATCTTTACACATATGAGGCGTGTTCTTTAAAAATAACTAGTTCTACAACTCTTAATGGATGGCGGTAGTGATCACAGAAACGGATTTGTCAACGAAACACCATAGAGCTATTGCAAGACAAGAAGAACTTAGCCATTTAACAATCTGGCATCACACAAACACTTTACTGTTCTGATTCTTTCAAATCATCATCACCACTAGCTCATTTTATGTTCCCACCGCTGGGCGAGCCTTTCCTATGGAGGGATTGGGAGAACGGGCCATAAATCACCACGGTCCAGTGCGGTGCGGTGGTTGTTAACGCCTGATTATGATTAAGAGAGAGAATCTGGGATCAATTCCTAGATTGGGCAAAGCGAGTTTCGGATTATCCGATCATAGCCCGGGTTTGTGATCACCATCCCGCTTTGGCATGCGTTGTGATTACGCAAATACCCATCAATTGTAGCGATGACTTGATTTTATCGATGGAGGCCTTTGCCCAGCAGTGGGACAGTATATAGGCTATTTACTAAACTTTAATTTAAAGAACACCGTGTTGACAGTAATGTTGCTAAAAAGTGTCAAAATTTACTTAAAAGTCTACTACCTACCTATTATTGACATTGAAAAAAGACTCTCTCAAACTACAACGCCATCTACGGAGACTTTCTAACACCAATATTATTTTTGTTCTCCTTAACTACGCCTTATTATTACTTAACTAATACGCTGGTCGTTTTACCGAAGGCGGCCGGCGAGAAATTTGAATACGTAATATCCTGTGGCTATTTGGAACAGTCTGTGCACCCAGTATAATCTGAAAAATTATAAAGACAAATGTATTGTTATGAGTACTTCATTGACATATAAATAATTCGTAGAGAAACGTCGTCATTCTGAAGCAATTAATTTTAAATTGTTCTTGATTAACAACTGATTGAATAAACAACTAACGCCATCTAGTGTCACGGATGGAACTACGATGCAAAACTACGAAGAAAGAAGCCTTTCAATTGTAATAATCCTGTGGCCGGGCGGCCGTTGCACTCTCGATAAAACCTCAGCTGGCAATACTCGCATGTTATATTTTATTCAATAATTTTGTATTTAAACGTAATTTTGTTCAAATAGAAAATTTTTAACCTAACAAATACCTAAATGCCTACTTTTTACGATGTGTGACCAAGCAACTTGTGGGTCGGCAAAGTGAGGACGGCTAATGAGGCGCAATCCTGCTTCACTAACTAGAAATACAAATATTTATTCGAAAACATCGTAACAGCACGAGGTGCATTGACTATGGGTCCCACACTAGGAAAAACTGTTTCGTGGGCACCCAATTAAGGTAAACAGTGTAACGGCAGATCAAACTGAATTAGGTGTGCGAACTTAAAGAGTGATATTGGCACCCCTGACATTTAGTACAGCTAAGTACAAGTGCGTGAACTGTGGAGTATCTGGACATTGCCAACCATAAAAACCGGCCAAGTGCGAGTCGGACGAAGGGTTGCGTACCATTATCTATAAAAACGAGCAAAAGTAATCACGTTTGTTGTATGGGAGCCCCCTTAAATATTTATTTTATTCTGTTTTTTTTTTATAGCGGCAACAGAAATACATCATCTGTAAAAATTTCAACAGCCTGGTGACAGACGGACAGGCAGACAGACGGACGGACAGCGAAGTCTTAGTAATAGGGTCCCGTTTTACCCTTTGGGTACGTAACCCTAAAAATGGCCAGATCAAACACTGTATTTGAGGATTGATTCCACCAACTTTATCGTCACTTATTATCTATGGAGCTTTATGCCAAACGTATTATCGTCTTAAACACACACATACCTCTTTAATTTAGTCCTTGCATGCGGCAAGGAGTCTTGAGTATCCTTCAGTATAAACCTCCTGATTCCCAAAATGTAGGCCCCCATGTACGTCTCCCAGTTGAACTGCGAAGGCCAATGGAAAAAGGACCCGGCGTCCGAGGCCGTACTGGCCTCTGCGTGTAACGCCGTCAGCTCAGCAATGCCGAACTGCCACTCGTGATTGGCGAAGTACTCTCCGGTAGCGGCGGCCATTTTGAATCGGCGGGCTAACTTCATCATGCTGCAAAATAGCAAAATGAATAAATATTTATTTAGACTTCTTGGCGGGAAAGTGAAGAGTCATGTCTGCGGTTTTGTTTTATTTTCTAAAATTTCGAATATTAATGTGAAATAATGGTGGATATTAAAACCGTTAAGTGTTCGTGAGTGTGCATGTGTGTTGGCAAATGAAACAAAACAGTGCAACGTCACTTTTCAAATTCTCTCAAGAAGTCCGCCCGGAGATTTAGTAAAGCCCCACATCTTTACTGGATACTCGAGGGGTTGGGGGGTCTATTATTTCTCACTTCTCATTTCTATTATCATTCACCATCATCATACAGGAAGGAAATATTGTTTATTTATGTATTACATGTAATAAAAATTACTTTGACACATCAACTAAAGGAAAAAAAAATGTCGAATATTAATTATTTCACATTAATTAATATTCAACATAACACACTTTTTAGAATATATTTTAGCGTTTTATTAACGCTTAAATATACTTAAGTAAAATTTAAACACTGAAAAAAGACGACAACCTCAGGCGGGAATCGAACCACGCACCTTCCGCATTCCGGGCGGCTGCCTTAACCACTTGGCTACCGAGGTCTGGCTTTCACCCGTCGAAATTTTCATCAAAATAAAATATTTCTTTCGGATCTCAGAGGTGAAAACTTCTAAGATTGATGAAGCAATGTTGACTAAAAAACATAAGCATCAAGCACTGAAAAATTTCGACGGGTGAAAGCCAGACCTCGGTAGCCAAGTGGTTAAGGCAGCCGCCCGGAATGCGGAAGGTGCGTGGTTCGATTCCCGCCTGAGGTTGTCGTCTTTTTTCAGTGTTTAAATTTTACACTTTTTAGAAAATAAAACAAAACCGCAGACATGACTCTACACTTTCCCGCCAAGAAGTCCGATTTTTGTATTATTATTATTATTATTATTATCACATAGTATAAAGCTGTATTAGTTTAACATGTGCACTTTTAATATTAATTATGTAAAATATTTTTTTTATATTATCATGTTTTTTTTTCGACTAAAGAATAATTTTTATTATTTTTCAAAGTAACTAATAAGTCATTAAACAGATTTAAAAGAAAAATCACGAGTTGTTAAGTAGATAAACATGATCGCTCACATGGCTTTCCTCCCCTGAGCCTTCAGCAGTACATCGTAGAGGAAGGCAGGCAGGAAGTGGCAAGATATCTCCCAGAAGGTGTTCATGAAGCGGGACTCCGTAAACGAGAAGTTGGGGTACCACATCACGTATCTGGAACAGAGAATGCAGTCGGACATGAATAATTTTGCAATTTAAATATTTTTTTTATTTAATAAAAACTGTCTGCAGTCAATGGACTTTTATTAAAACTAGTGGTCGCCCAGTGGTCGAAATTCGACCGTAATTGTATTAAGGCTGCACGGATTGTATCCTAAGCAATGAAAAATTAAAAAGTATAAGCGTGTGTGTCAAATACATAGAAGTGTGTGTAATGTTTGTTTTATTGATTTAATATATTTTTTATGCATAATTTTATAAAAATATTAACATTCTGCACTCCTTCTCTATATAAACTATAAGTGTGCGAAATTAAGCCACTTTCGCAAAGGCCGATATGGTGACCAAAAATGTATCATCTCGAGCTCCTCCGTGCTTCGGAAGGCACGTTAAGCCGTTGGTCCCGGCTGCACTGGACCTACGTGGTGGTTTATGGCCCGTTCTTCCTATCCATCCATAGGGAAGGCTCGTAGCCCAGCAGTGGGGACATATAAAATGAGCTGGTGATGAAAAAATCAAGACGCAGTAATTTTTAAATGGACATCATCGACTTTTTGTAAAGATGGTGATGATTCCATAAGTTTAGCAACTACCTTCTATGAGAGCGAAGAGTCTGAAGTCTTCTGGTTTCGGACAGACCGATCCTAGGAGTCCCATTAGCTCTTCGCTCTTAAAGACGTTGCCAAACTTATGGCATCTATCTTTACAGAGGGAGAAGATTGAAAGGATGGGGTTGCACAAAAGATCCCGCTGGGTTGAAGTGTTAGTGGGAGAAGGAAACCTTTGCAGGCCTGACTAAGATAAGATAAGATAAGATAAGGAGTCTCATTACTTTCCTAGCCAGAGAGACAGTCGCACAGATAGTGTGGATAACTTACTTTGAAGGATTTTCTCTGGCCCATTTGATGCAAAGCCTAGTGAATTGTCCCCATTGTAGGGGGTTGATGGATCCTGAGGTAACGTTGTAGACGGGGCAGCGACCGGGCCTGAAATTAAATAAATTATAATGAGTTTAATCCACATACCGAAACTTATCATTATCGTCATCTCAGCCGTAAGATTTCTACTGCTGGACAAAGGGGGATTTTTTGCAGTTTTTTTTTACTAAAACCACACTCAGGTGGACTAAACTCTTAAAGAGATCTCTTCCAACTAACCTCAGGTAGGATGGGAGCTTTATGTATAAGTGGAGGAAACAAAACAGACACTTTTATTTATACATTTGATTTCCGAAGAACTGGCATTCGATATGACATATTAACCTGGTTAGGTTTTCTTTATACGGCTTGATTTGAAACTAGATTTCAAATTCCCGCCAAAAACGAGCCGAGCCTAACTTCCGACGAATCGTAACGTCGAGAAGTTCCGCGGGCCGCCGCTTGATGTCGCGAGCGAACGCCGCTAGCGCACCCAACTTCACAAAAGATTAAAAAACACGACCGGAGACCGCGCGGAAATAGAGAAAACACTAAACTATTCAAATATAACACCTAATAATTGTGAAACTAAACGATTTAGTATCAGTGCAGCATTACGAAGAAACTGTGCATATCTCCCGGGCCCGGGAACATCTCCAAGGCAGCTCCGGGCAAGGAATTGAGAAGGTCAGTTTCTACAAATCAAGCAGTTGCATTTCATGTTCATATTTTAGCTTTCGAACCGCACAAACCCCTTTTTATGTACTTATAATAAAATTGTAGCTGTTATGGTTTTCAAGATAATATTTTACTAAAAACAAAACCAGTCTCTGGAGCCTCGAGTGGGAATCGAACACACGACCAATTGTTAAATACTTGCAAAAGTGTTTCTTCGACTGTGGAGGTAGTAACTACACAGTGACGACAAAAAGTGACGACTCGAAAAAATTTACCAGCCCCAGGAACCCCCGAAGACTTGTTGAGTATTTGTGATTTACGCTGTAAGCCAGCGGTATTACGTCACTGTGAAGTTACTCCCTCACATCCCTCGATACCCACTCGAGCGTCCCGAGGCTGGTTTAAATTTTTCTAGTATTTTTTTTATTTTGTAGGTACCTATTATAGCACTGTGAATGCAAAAATCAAAATAATAAAAATAGATAGATACAGTCAAAGTCAAAGTGCTTTTTTATCGTTCGAACATTTTAGATAGATAACACACTTTACTGCACACACATAGAAAACAAATTGCAATGTACATACTTCTTACAGCCTTGCCTCCAAGCAGCCAGGATGCAGGAGTTGATGACCATGTCGACAGGTACAAGGTCTACCACGAAGCGTTCTTTGCAGAAGCCGGAGCGGTATGTGCCCCGGGAGATCTCCATGATAATACCTTGGAAAGGGTAGGTAAATTGGTAAGTTGGTTATTATGATTATTTACATATAATTTTAAGCAGCAGTATTTATTATACATTACGTAGATAATGGTTATAAATACAACTATTTCAATATAAACTTACAAGAAACATAACATAACTAACTACATTAAAGAAAAAAAAATTAAGATAACTAAAGACAAAATAAAACCTATAAATAAAAAATGTCCTGCAGCTGTGGGCTCATGGGAACGGTCCCAAGAATGCTGGCAACATTACCTCTTTGGATTGCCAAGCTAATACGTTGGCAGAGGTAGCTGCCAGCCTTCTTGTCACCGGAGGCTTCAATAAGGCGAGCACTCAACTCTTTAACAAACTGCTTGACCTCCGGCCGCTATGGACCCAATGTCTCCACCGCAAACGGAACAAATAAATAATTTGAACCCAGGTTTGCGTATTTGTGCCGTTTGCGTATTTGTGCCGTTTGCGATTTTCAGCACTTACCGCAGCAGCCCCCACATGAAGAGAGGTGGCGCGTACATGTGAGGGAGCCACGGTGTCAGCACAGGTTGCATCCCACACCAACGGCCTGCCAAGCTTCCAGGGCCCAATGGTCATCCCGTCAGGTCTCTTGCCATCGCTGCGAGACATACCAGCTGGCTCTAAGACAGCCGGTATACCAACGGTGGCAAAAGCACTGCGGATGATGCTGTTTATAGTGGAGTGACGCAGCATACGCCCAGCACTGCGAGCGCATGATAGGCCGTGGTGGCCAAGCTCGTCAACAGCTTCTCCACACACGCAGCGGTGAGGGTGGACTACCCTGGCGCCTAGACGAAGACAGACCGCTAGAGTGAGAGACGGCCCGTCCAACAAGGTACCGACATTGGCAGATGGTAATGCCTGGAGCCAGTGGCCTGACTCTCTCTGGGAGACGGCAGTAAGACGAGCGAGTTCTGACATAATCACCCGAAGTGGATAAAAGCCCCTCCAGAACTTGCTTGCACAGTGGCTCGTCCCATTGCCTCTGAGATTGTGGTAATAAAGGTAAGGTAGAATTTTGACAGGCGGATAACCAGGCGTTACTCGCATCAGCTTTGCACGACAACTCTACGGAACCCAAAGATGGGTTGATAATTTTCCTGTAGAGATTGTACGTGCTATGAGCAGAAGACAAAAACGATCTCTTAACAAATTATCTAAATTGGATAACATTGCTGGAAAAAGCCAAAGTTGGGAGCAACGTAGAACATATGTAAATTTAGGCAAAAACGAATGATAAATAAGGCCATGTGTGGATTAATTTGGAATAACCGGTCTGCAGTTGAATTGAATTTAGTGATCGCATCGTTTACAAAAGCGGGAATGGCAGCGTCGAGAAGCGGTGCGCCTTATAAGAATAACGAGTCATCGTTGAGAATTTTGATGTTGGGGCCAGGCGACTGAAGTCAGTAACTATTTGAACTCTACGGTCCGAGGCCACGGAATTCAAAATGTATAATTCACATTTGGAAAAATTTAGCTCCAAACCTATAGTGCCAAACTGGTTTATCAAAGTTTGTAGGTCCTCGAGAACTAAACCAGAGTCTTCCCCTAAAGTGTCGTCATCTTCCATTTTAAACAAATATTGTTGCGAACAAATCACAATTTGAAAAAAGACAAAGTGTTGAAAAAATTTCACGAGCGGGAAATTTTTCAACACGTGGGTTGTGCGTGTAATTTTTTCAACACTTTGTCTTGTCTTGACAATGTCATGGGGTCACTTTGTCTTGACATGTCAAGGGGTGCGAGTTCGAATTTAATTTTGCGATGTTTACAACGGAATGCAAACGTTGGTGTATGACTTTTGAATAGAGAAGTGATAATTTTGTAGGCGTTACCGTTTAGCGTTAGCATATCGACAACATTGCTCAGCGAAAGATGAAGGCGCTAGCCTGAAAACCTTCAAGTTCCATCTCTAGTATGTACGTTGTTAGAGCACAAACTAGGGAGACCCACAAAAGATAAGCTTCATACAAACGCGCTCGACCAACGCACACATAGACAAACTCTCGAGGACACGGAATCACGCAACAACTGCGCTCGGACTGTTGCGAGCTGTTCCGAGATGTATGTATGGATGTATGTATGTATGTATATATGTATGTATGTATGTATGTATGTATGTATGCATGTATGTATGTATGCATGTATGTATGTATGTATGTGTGTATGTATGTATGAAATTAAATTTACCTGTGACTCCGAATACGTTGTCGATCCATCCAGGAAAGGGTTCTTGGAACGCTGCAGTCACTGTAATAGGAAACAGGTTATAGTTTGAAAAAAAAATAGATGGTTATATGCTATATGGTAGACACCTGCACATCAACATACCCAAAACTCTCAAATTGTTCTCTCTTAAATGTTCAACCATATGCCATAAATGCCATAAAAAGTAAAGTAGCCGATATTGTCTGTCCCACTGCTGAACAAAGGTGTTCATCAATGAAATATCGAAACATCCGAAACATAGCTCCTAAGAATTGAACTCAAGACCTTCGGATATCGCGCCGAGCGCTTTGTCGCTAGGCTATTCATAAAAATGTTTTTTTTTTATTTTTGTTTAAGAAACACCAATCCATATTTTTAAAAAATAACTAAAAAAAGTTATGCCAATACCTCTAGAAACCCCCTGACGGTGTTTCTATCACACGACTTGAGAAGCCCAATCCGATCCGAACCCTACGGAGAATCTAGTAGGGCACGGGGCTCTAGAAAACCTCCGAAGGTGATTCGTTTCACACGGCTTGAGGAACCCTTAATGCCTTTTGTATATTTTTTTTGAAACTGAAAAAAGGTTTTGATTTGATTTTGATTTAAAGTATCTCGCGCCCCCAAACCAGTCCGGTGGTGCTGTAAAAGTCATCTGCGGCCAATAAAAAATTTGCTCAAAAATTTTTTTTTTTGTAGATCTTAGTACTTTCTATCTAGCCTTAATCGAGACTGGAAACTGAACACGTGTCACGACTGAATCGATATAAAAACACTGTTTGCGAATGACTATTTGATGAGGCTCATGTGAAACAACGGCTGGGCGATATCATACATTTTTAATTAGCAATTGTCAATCAATGAATGGTGGAGGTAGACGGGTGTATTGAAACTTTTTGTTTGTCCAAATTCTATGATCGGCGGTGTAGACAGTGAGACTAGCAAAGTTTTGCGATCGTGAATGTTAAGCTACAGTTGCGATGTCGGATTTTGGGATGGGTGACCTTTTTTTTTTTTGCTGCGCTTGTTTTACCTGAATGATGATAAGGCTGTATGTGGAATTGCCCTTTACCTAAACTCTTTAACTACTGAGGAACTGGTTATCTTATCTCTAACTGTCGGAACACTATTTTCGTATTATATTTATGTTGCGGTTGTACAAGTGACTGTATTCTGTTCGATTGGTGGTAGGGCTTGTTTTAAGTCGAACTTGCTATCTATCACTATATTATTCTTAGTCTGTCGCCATAGCGTCAATGTTAGAAGCATTTATGTGTTTGGGCAACTGAAGATAAGATAGCCAGTGCCTCAGTAGTTGAGGATTCCAGGTGATGTGCGCTTCCACCATAGGCCTTATCACCGCCTCTGTGGTCTATTGGCTAAGACCACCGGTTTAGACCCAGATGTCCCGGGTTCGATTCCCAGCGGGGGGTACATGTTTGTGTACTCGGTTTAGTTGGTGGTAGGGCTTGTTGGTCCGCCTGGCTAGCTACCACCATCTTATCTAAATATGTCGCTATAACATCAATGTTTGTAGCATTGTTGTGTTCCGGCAGCCAGAGATAAGGTAGCCAGTGTCTCACTAGTTGAGGTTCCCGGGTGAAGTGCCCTTCCATCATTGGCCATATCATCACTTAACATCAGGTGAGATCAAGGCACTGTGCTTACCCGTTTATATAAAAAAAACACTTTACATGTAAGATGAAGCCCAAGTGCTTACCCGTAAGAAAGAAGCATAATTATAGCGAATTGGAACATAGGTTGTCGGCCTTTCAACTAGTGAGCTTATTGTCTAATGCCTAATTTCAACCGCTATCATGAAACCATACATTTATTTTTCTTTTTTTTTAATAAATAAATATAAATAAATAATATCAGAGACAACATCACATACATTGTTCTGATCCCAAGGTAAGTAGCTAAAGCACTCGTTTCATGGAAATCAGAAACAACGACGGCACCACAACCGCCCAGGCCCGACACAATATCGAAAAGTTCGTTTTTTTCGACATTGACCCGACCGGGAATCGAACCCGGGACCTCAGAGTTAGCGCCGCCCAAAGTCCGGCGTGCAAGCCACTCGGCTACGGAGGTCGTCAATTAAAATTTGATATTTGAAAGCTGTTCAGGAATTTCAATCTAATTGATTTATGTCATTGATTGCAATCGCGACGCGTCTCTGAGTGATGTTGAAAATTCAAAATTCAAAATTCAAAATTCAAAATTCAAAATCATTTATTCAGTTTAGGCTACAAGTAGCTCTTGTGAATGTCACTATGCCATCGGTTCGTAAGTCTACTCTGGGCGGGAGATCTTGTACTGAGAAGAACCGGCAAGAAACTCAGCAAGTGTCCAGCTCTTTTCTCCCTTACAGCGTCAAAAATATTGGAAAATGCCCTATCATAGCAGGACACTTTCCATTACAAATAAACACAAAATTATAGAAGACAACCACAACATGTAAATAAAAAACAAAAATATCACAAAAATAAAAATAAAAAAAAAAAAAAAAAAAAAAAACTAAGTTAACAAATTTACATCAGGTAAAAGTTTCAATTTCCACAATGTCATACAGTACCACTACAGTACTCAAAAAAAAAAAAATTTGGTTAAGAAAAACCAAGTCAAACTACAGTAAATAATATTGAAAATAATATAAGTATGCAAGAGCAGACCAGCCTCCACAGGCAGCACCCGTTCACGAGTATGACGTATGAATCAGCCATCGCTTCGCTCAACCATATTTTAGGGAACGTAACGACCCGACGCACACGCCACCACCGCAGAGACAAATAAAGAGAGCATGACATACTCAAGATACTCTAAATAAAAACTTAATGATCTATTTAACGCAACGCTGTTTGTTATCTGTAGGACACTGCTGATAAAGGCTATCATATCAGTATAAAAATTATATAAATTAATTTTATTATATTAATTCAAATAGAGTATATGTTTTTCATTATAACCAAGCTGTTTTATCATCTAAATATTCTTTGACTGTATAATAACCTTTTAAAAGTAATATAGATTTCACATGTTTTTTAAACTTATCTAAAGGTAAATCTAGTACAGTACTTGGTATTTTATTGTAATAGTGTATACCTTGCCCCAAGAAAGAACCAAGAACCTTCTGTAACCTGAACAGTGGCATTACAAGTTTTGTCTTATTCCTAGTATTGAAATTGTGTACGTCACCATGTTTAGTATAGGAGTTGATATTGCAACGTACAAAAACTATACAATTATAAATATATTGAGATGCAACTGTCAGGACACCAATCTTCTTAAAAAGATTTCTTAAGGATGTTCGTGATCCGAGTCTATAGATTGTTCTTATTGCTCGTTTCTGTAAAATGAATATAGTTTCAATATCAGCCGCCGTTCCCCACAGTAGGACGCCATACGACATGACACTGTGAAAATAACTAAAATAGACCATTCTAGCAGTTTCAACGTCTGTTAACTGCCTAATTTTTCTAATGGCATAAGCAGCAGAGCTGAGTTTACCGGCCAATTTCGATATATGAGGATTCCATTGAAGCTTTGAGTCAAGGGTTATGCCTAAAAAGACTGTAGAATCTACCAAATCTAATTGATCACCGTTTATTTTAATATCGGTTGGTTCATATTTGACATTTGGTAATATAAATTTAATACATTTTGTTTTCTTAGCGTTAAGCTGTAAATTATTAATAGTAAACCAACGGAGTACCTCTGAAAGAGCTTTATTTACATTTTCATAATTAGTCCTACACCTAGTTACATTAAAAATGAGTGAAGTATCATCTGCAAATAATACAATTTCACAAAAGTTCTCTACAAAGAATGGCAAGTCATTAATATAAATCAAGAAAAGGAAAGGACCAAGAATCGACCCTTGTGGAACTCCCATTTTTACATGTGAACCAGATGATTTAGTACCATTTATATCAACAGTTTGTGTTCTAGAGCTGAGATATGACTGTATTAAATTTAGTGCAAAATCTTTGAGACCGTAATAATGAAGCTTCATCACCAGAGTCCGGTGCTCAACGCAATCGAAAGCCTTGGACAAGTCGCAAAAAACACCAAGAGCGTTTTGAGACTTCTCCCAGGCATCAAATATATGTTTTATTAGAGCAACACCTGCATCAGTAGTAGAACGACCCTTAGTAAAGCCATATTGCTTACTATGTAAAAGGTTGTTTGTGTTAAAATATGACATCAACTGTTCGAGTATGATTTTTTCATAAATTTTACTTAGCGCTGGTAATATTGAAATGGGCCGATAGTTACTGGGATCTTCTTTGTTCCCTGATTTGAATAAAGGTATAACTTTACTAAACTTCATAAGATCAGGAAAGATTCCTTTATCGACACAGTTATTAAAAATTTCAGCAAGATACGGTGCAATAGAATGAATAATATTCTTAATTACTTTAATAGATATACCCCACAAATCACTCGTGTTTTTCATTTTAAGTGATTTAAATGTTTTAATAATATTCATTGAATCAATGTATTTAAATTGAAAGGAAAGATTACATTTTGGTACATATTTTTGGAGTAAAGTTTGTGCAGCTTCTGGTGATGAATCTAAATTTGACGTTGTTATTACAGGTATATTTACAAAAAAATCATCAAAAATATTAGCAATTTGTGAATCTGAATTGACTAACAAATTGCTATTGCTAAGTTGAATGAACGACATCGTCAATTCGACGACCTCCGTAACCGAGTGGTTTGCACGCCGGACTTTAGGCGGCGTTCACTCTGAGGTCCCAGGTTCAATTCCCGGTCAATGTCAAAAACTAACTTTTAATATAGTTCCGGGTCTGGGTGGTTGTGGTACCGTCGTTGATTCGCTATTCGCTACTTACCTTGGGATCAGACCAATGTCTATGCGATACTGTCTAATAAAAATTTACTTATATTTATTTGGAATCGTCTATGCAAAATGACAAGCCTAGATACCTTTGAAAGGTATAGTGATAGAGATAGAAATTAGACAATAAGCAGTTTTAATATTACTACCACTACGATACCCAAGGAGGGTTGGTGTCAGGCAGGCGGCCGGCCGTAAATCCATAGCAAAATTGTACGAGGATGAAACGGACATTTTGCGCCGACCCCAAGTAATATGGGATTAGGGCATGGAGAAGAAAAAGAAAAAGTTTAATTTGAAAAAAGACCAAGTGTTGAAAAAATTATACTATCGTGGCTCAATCCAGCTCGCCGAAATTAATCAACACTATATACTCTTACTTTATAAGCCAAAGGACCCATATATACCCAGGATATTCAATGTAATTGTCATCATCAACATCCGACCTTAATATTTTTTTACGACAAAATTTGCGTAAAATTATATAATTAAATAAATAAACTTTCCTACACTCACACCTATTATCTAGCCCAAGAGAAGCTTCGTTATGAAACTCGTTAAATGGTAACGGATAAACATACTTAAAATACTTAAATACATACTTATTATACATAGCAAACACCCAGACCAGAGACAATTCAGAAAAACAATGATTTCTGAATTGACCCGACCGGGGATCGAGCCCGGGACTCAGAGATATCGACGCCACGAAAACCGGTGTACAAACCACTCCACCAAGGAGGTTGTCACATTATCGGTCGATATATAACCATAAGAAACAAGTTTAATATTACCACTTACCTATGGAAGGTCGTACGATGCAGACTGGAAGGTTGGTGTGGTTGTAGACAATCGATTCAGCAAGGGCCTTTGTCAGTGTGTAGAAGTTGGGATGCTCTCCCTGCATAAACAATGACATTCATCAGATAAAGGCGAAACTGGCAGCTGTATTCGGGGTGCCTAGTGTAAGTTTCACTTGAGATTCGATCACGTTAACGAAAACGAAAATTAATATGGCATTGAAGCGGCAGCGCCTCCTGGCGACACATACGAAAATAATCTATATATATATATATAAATCAATTGCTGTTCGTTTGTCTCGATAAAACTCGAGAATGGCTGGATCGATTTGGGTAAATTTTGATTTTGAATTTGTGAAAGTTCAGGGAAAGTTTAAGCGGTGAGAAACATAAATAATAAGTAACGGGAAATACTAAAAACGACAATTTAATTTTCCGATACAAAATGATTTGTTAGTTTTGCTGTCATGGAAACGGTCAAAACGGTACGAAGTCCGCCGGTTCAACTAGTACTTAATAATTTTGCTATACAAATTCTCGTTTTCTTTAGCGTGAATTAATGGCGAATGAAACTCGCACGAGGCACCCTGTTAGTAAGGAGCTCGATAGCGCAGTGGTTAACGCGCTCGGTCTGCGATTCCTGAAGTTAATCATCACGACTGTGATTTTTGCGTAAAATGGCCATTTTGGCGTTCTTAATCTCAGAAACAAAAATTCATTAACAATTTTGACTTATTGAATAGCGTAGAATAGCTATTGGCATAATTCGTAGCGGCCTCGCTTTTTGTAAATTTTGCTTAACTTTTTGATTAAACCCAAAATTGCAGAGAAAGATTTTCATAAAATGCGCGAAGGCATTTTTTAGATCTTCTAAATTGAACTACTGTTCTAACGAATGAAATTAAAAAAATAGAATTTTATCTTTTTTATAGTCGAATTTTTAGATCATAGATTATATTATATAGAAAAAAATCTTATTCTAAATCAAAAACTTCGAATGTCGCTTTAAGTTATCTGTGAATTTCTCCTATCTACGATAATGTTATTGAGCAAAATTTATACTAGAACAATTGTTACTTCATGAGGAATAAAGATTTTATAATAATTAAGCATGAATTTATTATTCTATTTCGATAAAAACGTTAAATACAACTGCAAAATTACTACAAAATGCGATGCGCCGGCCGTCCGAACGATACCTATTCTCGCAGAGTGCAGATTTGTAATAGGGCCTCTTAAGCAACTTTTGCAAAGGCCGGTCATCGGATGGGTGATCAGCAATTTATTGTCTAGAGCTCCTCCGTGCTATGGAAGGCACGTAAAGCCTTCGTATCGGCATTAGCAGCCGTTAACAATCATCAAATCGCACTGAGCTTATTTTTTTATTATTTTTATAATATTTATTTGCATTCACATGCTATATAGTTAAAAGATAAAAATTTAATAGAAAAAATCAACCAGCCACAACAGAACAGAATATGACCGGTTATCCAAAGCTCGTTGGTTCGATTCATTTTTTATTTATAAAAAATAAAATTATAAATAAAATAAGATAAGTAATATTTTATCAAATTCAAATTTAAATTATTTTATGGTATCTTGCAACATTTTTTTTCCTAATTGTAATTTTGAAGTGCATCGGTTACTTTAGGGTTTCGTAAAATTGTGTATGTATGGTAAAACCAACCTGCAAACCATGAGATATCACATCCATGGCCTCCGGGGGCAGCATCTTGGTACACCGCATGATGCTGTCAGGGTCATAGGGTGGCGGGTACACCGTCTCCTCGATGTGGGAGCGGGGGGCGTTGCTGTAGGCGGTAGAAACGTGGACTAGGGCCTGGGGGTGAGATAGATGGATAAGTCGATAGATAAATTATTTATTGCTCACACACAGATGGAAACAAAAAGAAAACAACAGTTACACATACATATAAAGCTAGTAACAAAAAAAACAGCACAAAACCGTTCGTTGTGGAGATCTTTGGGGGAAGTCTTTGTCCAGCAGTGGATGTCTTTCGGCTGAAATGATGATGATGATGATGATAAAGCTAGTATATGGGCAAAGGTGGTCTAATCGCTACAAGCGATCTCTTCCAGACAACCTTGTTAAACGAATCCAAGAAAGAGATAGAGGAAGTGCACAAACTAAATAACTTTAGATTTTAAACTACAATAAGCAAATAAATAAGTACGTATAATTCCCTTCATGCACATGTATACATACTTATATATATAATATATTATACTACCGATTCATGTGACTACCGCTCAAAAAAGTATGAGAGCTGGTAGTCCGAAAAACTTTTAACCACCTCTGTGGTTAAGTGCTTAAGCCATCAGTTATAGAAACAGAGGTCATATGAGTAGATTTTGTTAAACTCAGTATGCTTATTGCCTTGAAGAAAGGCCTTCTGGTTCCAAGTTCTGGCTCGCTGCCACCATTTTATATATTAGGTTTCAATATCGTTCCTCAGAAGAAGATTCCTGGAGATGAGCATTTTCACCTTCGATCTCACTGCCACTTGTCATCTGGTGACTGAGTGCTTCCATTATATGAAGTAAAAGAGTAATCACTTAAGAGGAAGACCAAGCTGTTCCTCGTTGAGGAGTTATAAAGGAAACATACCTTCAGCTTGGGCATATCTTCAGCCAACTTCAGCAGAGATGCTGTACCCTGGACGTTGAGTGTGGTAGCTACGTGAAGAGGCTCGGTGAACCTCACTGTGGCAGCCGAATGGAACAGTGTGGTGACTTTGGTCAGCAACTCCATCTGTTCAGTGCTGACTCCGAGTTTGGGGACGGAAACATCGCCGGTGATCGGGTAGAGTTTGCTAAGGCGTTCTGGCCAGCGCGCGCGGATGCGGTCGAAAACCTAAGTGTGAGAGTAATGGAATGGGTTTATTGTTAATTTAATAAATAGAAATTGCAAAACCTTTACTGGAACTATGCAATTGCTCACAAATTATAAAATTACTTAAAATACTTTAGTATTATTACTTACATAACTTATTACTGATTTAAGTAGAGAACAGAAAAGAAAAAAAAGTAAATAACTACAATATAATCACAATAGCAAGACTTTTGTGTTTCAGAAACAAAATGATATCTTGTCCAAGAACTACAATTCTAAATTTAATTGATATCGATATAAATGTATATTATATAAAAATATAATATTACTTAATATACATTACTTTATACACTGTTTTTCCTAACAAAAATAAATTTGAAAAAATGTGTTTTAAAATTGCCCCAAATCGTCCCTAATTGCAGAGGCAGAGAGAATTCGATATGTACAGAAAGGTCAACTCTCGCTCCTTGATTTTATCATTATTTTTTTTCTGTCCTAACATTCTCATACCATACCTCCCGCATCAACCTACCTGGTTCTTCAGCAGCTCCTTATACCTCTGCTCAACCGTCAACCCTCTCTTAGGCCTCATAAGAACGTATATAGTCTCCACTCCTGGACAACTCCTCAGCAGCTTTTCCAGTAAAGCCTTCCCCACGAAACCAGTTCCACCAGTCACGAGGATCACGGCATCATTGAAAAAGTCTGCTATAGCTTCCACCGTTTCTCCTGCAGGTTTTTCTGAGCCTGTTTCATTGAGGTTCGGTGTTGACGGGTCGTTGCCGTTTAGGCTTTCCATGTTTCTGTGAAGGAAAAAGGAATTGGTCAAGGAATCGAGAAGATACTTTGCGGAACCGTCCCGGATGTGCGAGCAATACTCCACGCAAGACCGTACCTGTGTCTTGTACAAAAGACACAACTGGTCAAACAATTTTTGGCTTTTACCAGAATACTGTAGTGGTACTGTATGACATAGTGCAAATTCACGGAACAGAAATTTTTCTGTTCCGTGGTGCAAATTGAAACTTTTACCTGGTGTAAATTTGTTAAATTAGATTTTTTTATTTTGTTTTTTTACATGTTGTGGTTGTCTTTTATATGTTGTGTGTATATTTGTAATGGAAAGTGTCCTGCTAGACATAGCTGTTTTCCAATATTTTTGACGCTGTAAGGGAGAAAAGAGCTTGACACTTGCTGAGTTTCTTGCCGGTTCTTCTCAGTACAAGATCTCCCGCCCTGTGTAGACTTACGAACCGATGGTATAGTGACATTCACAAGAGCTACTTGTAGCCTAAATTGAATAAATGATTTTGAATTTTGAATTTTACTCTGTATTTTAACATAAAGATTTATAAAAAAATAGCAACAGTAAATTTTTTTTAGAGTTATTGCATGGCATAACATTTTTTTATAGTTGCTTACGAAAATTATTTAAGTTTTGTATTTTTGATTCTATAATTCTATTGTCTAGACTTGCAAATGTCCTACGCTGGTCGGGGACGTAAAAATAATGTATGAGCTGCCTAACTTCTAGTGCATGTCATATACCGATTGAGGGACAAGGGTTCCAAGATGCTCGCACATCACGCGATCGGCTGCAACCCATCACTGATGTTATCCATTCCACCTCGGAGCCCTACATACTTTGATTATGTTAAATGTGGCGTCATTGTCACTCTCCTTTTTGGGAGAAGGACGTGAGAGTATACAACGTGTAAAGGTGTGGTCAAAATGAAAAGATCCATAATGTATCCGATCTAGGTCTTGTATGTAGTATCACTAAAGACATAATTATTAACTTTAATTTGTTATGTTTGTATGTATTATTATTATATTTTTTGTTTATTTTTATTATGAAACTTATTTCCTTACAACTCCTTTCCATGACTTACCGGGAAACGGAAAATCTGGTCACACCACTCGTATAATTAGCTCTCACATACACACACACACACACACACACACACACACACACACACACACTCATACACACAAACACACCCTCACACAACTCACTTTTTCTAGTTTATTTATGTAAACCATAACTTACTGATAGTGTATGTCCATTGTTATATGAATGTCCGGATCTATATATTTTTGATACTGTAGGGGATCGCTTCCTCAATATTGTATCTGAAACAAATTCAAAGAAAATAATGGAATCAGGTGCTAACTTAGTTACGTTGGTTACAGTAGTCAACATTACACATTTGTATGCATTTTTGTAAATAAACACGTATTTTTGGTATAGGTATAGTATGGAGGATTCAGTGACCACAGTGGCCTAATGACTAAGTTTTTTTTTTATATATTAACGGGTAAGCACAGTGCCTTGATCTCACTTGTTGTTAAGTGATGATGCCATTGATGGAAGCGCACTTCACCCGGGATCCTCAACTAGTGAGGCACTGGCTATCTTAACTCTAGCTGCCGGAACACAACAATGCTACAAACATTGATGTTATGGCGACATATCTAGATAAGATGGTGGTAGCTAGCCAGGCGGACAAACATGACCTACCACCAACCAAACCGAGTACACAAACATGTACCCCCCGCTGGGAATCGAACCCGGGACCTCTGGGTCTAAACCGGTGGTCTTAGCCACTAGACCACAGAGGCGGTTAACGCCGAACGCCGGACTTTGGGCGGCGCTAACCCCTGAGGTCCCGGGTTCGATTCCGGTCGGGTCAATGTCGAACACGAACTTTTCGACATTGTGTCGGGTCTGGGTGGTTGTGGTACCGTCGTTGTTTCTGATTTCCATGAAACGAGTGCTTTAGCTACTTACCTTGGGATCAGAACAATGTATGTGAAGTTGTCTCATATATTTAATTTACTTCACAAGAGAAAAATCACTAAATAGGAGATCATTAAAAATAAGGTTAACACATTGAAATGGAGGGGAACAAGACACATGCTCTGGGAGCCCGTAAAAACATGGACAAAAGGAACATCAAACTGGACTCCATGACAAAACACAAAGAGAAAAAGGGGGCCAGATTAGTTATGTACAAGGCTCGAGGCGTCCGAGTCCTTTTGTCTAGAGCTCGGGAGTCTTTTTCAGAGCTCGAGCCTTTATGAAAGCTCGAGCCTTTTTAAGAGCTCGATCGATCTCGAATCTTTTTCAGCGCTTTAGTCTTTTCCTGTGCTCTAGTTGTGATGGACTGCTGATGAATATGGATAAGTAGAGGTAAACCACAATAGCCTAAGCATATACGGTGCGCTTTATGACATAAGACATTCACCTTTTTGAGTTCTAATTTTGGAGTCGTCGAACAATCCGTTAATAGAATCGAGCTCTGTAAAAAACTCCGAGTCCTCTGAGTCTTGAGCCCTAAGCAAAAGGACTCAAGACTCAGAGCACTCGAGTCTTGTACACCACAAACTATATTATAACTAAAAGAGATATTAAAGTGATAAACATAAAGTTCAGCTTTTATTGAAGGCTCGCGTTCATTTTAAGACTCGAGTTCTTTTGAAAGCTCGAACTCTTTTGAGGCGTGGCTTAGGCGTGGCTTTTCGGCTAGGCCTGGGTCTACGAGCCTACCGAGCTCACTGAGCACTGCTAATCCGCCTCGAGGCTTCAAAAGTAGAACTCGACGCCTCGAGGTTTGTACATCACTAGGCCAGATAGCGTAGCCAGGTGACCCGATATGCTCGAGACGTCCCGATTTTCAGGGGTCTAGTGACAGGTCCCGATTTACCCTTGACCGGGACGCCAAATGTCCCGATTTGTCAGAGAATTCATGTTGCTATGTATAGAAGTTTATCTACTTTTAGTTGAGTTTTTTGATTTCATCAGAGCATGAGGATTCATAGTAAGCTGCATTTTTTAGCAATTGTAGCTCCCAAATTCCGATTATTTTTACATTCCGTCTCGAAATTTTAGACACTGGACCTGGCAACAAGCAACCACAAAGATGGTCAGATGACCTATAAAATATTGTTAGGTTGACCACAGTGTCAAGGCTGGCGACAGAAAGGGATGCCTAAGAGGTCTTTATGTACAAAAATACGCTGCAGGGGAGACTGTTGTTAATCTATCGACATCTCTTTTTTTAATGCACCCACTATTTTTTCTAACATACAAAAAAAATATGTTGAAAAATAATTTTCATTTCATAATAAAAAACCTTTGAAATTGAAATAAAATGTTTAACTAGTATGAAGGATGAGGAGCTCGATGGCGCAGTGGTTAACGCGTCCAGACTACGAGTGCAGAGGGTAAGCAACGTAAAGGCCAGTCATCGGATTTTGGTCACCCACCCCGAGCTCCACCGTGTTGCGGAAGGCACGTCGCGTCGGTCCCGGCTGCATTAGCAGTCGTCTGCGCCACGTAAAACGGAACGTCGCGGTAAGCGGTTGTGACGTCAGGAGAGCATCCATCCAACGGACTTACACTTCGCATCCGACCGCTTGCTACAAGCCCTTGACTACTTGAATTTTATATAACGTCCTATATTAATTTGTTAAAATTTTAATACCATTTTAAATACCATTTTGTTCTGCATGTACTTGTAGCTTTTAATAAAAGCATTAAAAAGTTGAGCATTAGGAGCTCGATGCCGCAGTGGTCAACGCCGGTCTGCGAGTGCTGAGGTTAAGCAACTTTCGCAACGGCCAATCATCGGATGGGTGACCAAAAATTTAGCACCTCGAGCTCCTCCGTGCTTCGGAAGGATTGCATTAGCAGTCGTTAACAACCACCAAGGATCATGCCCTAGCAGGGGGGACATAAAAGTGAGCGTTACGAAACATCAGATTCCCGTTGACAATAACGTGATCGAATGTCAGGTAAAAACTTGCACTAGCTAGGTATATCCGGTGCAAAAGGCATCATGACGTCATTGCACTAACCTTTTTAACAATTGACCTACATTGTTATAAGCACATTTGTCCACATCAGCGCAAAGGTATTATGACGTCATGGTCATATAATTTCTCTGCGCGCTCAGCTGATTATCTAACAACCTCTTGAACTGCCTTGCGCGCACTTGGCCGCATTTTAAGAGCGCAGAAAGAATAAATTCAGCTAGTGGTCGGCCAGTGGTCGAAATTCGGCAGTATTTTTTTTATTACGGCTGCACGGATTGTACCACCTATCCAAAGCAATGAAAAATTTAAAAAAGATAGAATGTGAGTTTTGATTGGCATTGACAGATTTCGGCCGCTCCTCTTCCATTATTGAATTTTTTGAAAAATGTATGAAACGATTTTTATTTAATTTAATTTAAAGTACTTTTTATGCGTTATTTAAAAAAAAAATTAGCGTTCTGTACTCCTTTTCTAACTATAAGTGTGCGAAATTTCATTCTCCTCCCTACGCGCGATTTTCGTAAAGAGGGCTACAATGTTTTTGCTTTACGTATTAGTATACCTAGATTTTCAAATCAATGAATTAATATTGATATGAACGCATTGTAGACAAAGCTTTTTTTTTTTGAGAGAGATTGCTGATCGCCTCTACGGCATTTTCAGCTTCACCGGGCTTTTTTGGGGGCGGCGAGGAACGTAAAGGGTCCCTCAAGCCGTGTGAAACGAATCACCGTCGGAGGTTTTCTAGAGGGAACGGCATCGCGCACTAGCGCGCGTCCCCGTGCCCTACTAGATTCTCCGAAGGGTTCGGATCGGATCGGTTAGACAAAGCGCTGAATTTATGTCACCAATTAGCGATGCATAATCCAGTGTGTAGAAATTGCAGAAATGTCAATTTCATTACCTGCTTATTTTATGTTTCATGAGCTTTCCTATGGATGTTTACACCACAGGCAGGGAGAACGGGCCGTAAATCACCACGCAAGCTAAGTGCAGTGGACCAACGGCTCTACGTGCCTTCTCAAGCATAGAGGAGACGCAGTTCCATACATTTTCGTAAATAGTAGTTTACGCGAGCACTTCACATTTAAATAAAATAACTTTTACGTATCTACTCGTGTTTATTTTACGCATTGATTTTATGTTATTTTATTCTGACGTTTCGAACCCTTTACGAGGTCGGTGGTCACAGGCTACTGTACACCTCTATGACCGCAGGGAAACTGAGATGTTGGTCGTCTTATAATTAGTAGGTAACTTGCGTAGGTATCATTACAATTAAATCGGGTGCGTTCCGTTTAACGCAGAATGAGCTTATCGTATAGTTTGGTCTAGCTGTATGGTGTTGGGTTGCTTGGTTGTATTTGTTTTAAGGTCTTTCCTTAATTTTAACCTTAAATTTTTGTAAAAATGGTATTATTTAGTTTATAACTTTGTCTTTCTTTTATTTCTTTGGAACGGGGGTACTAAGCCGAAAGGCAAAGTATACATGATAGTGAATAACTTTATTTTTAACTCTTTTTGTTTTTATTTACATTTGATTGGTCTACAAAAATCTAGTAGGCTACGGTATTGACGTAGGTTCTCAGCAAATGGGTTTACCTTTAATGTCAATGTACGGGCGTTGTAAAGAATCGAGTTGATTGACTCTTTTCTTTCTTTTAGTTGATGGCTTCGTGCGATTAGCACATTTAGCCAGTGTCAAAGTAATTTTTCTTACAAGTAATACATAAATATACAATATTTCCTTCCAGTCAGTATGATGATGATGAATGATAATAAAAATGAGAAATGAGAAATGATATAACCCCCCAACCCCTCGAGTATCTCAGTAAAGATGTGGGGCTTTACTAAGCCCTCACGCAGACTTCTTGAGAGAATTTGAAATGTGACGTTGCGCTGTTTTGTTTCATTTGCCAACACTCATGTACACTCATGTACACTCACGAACACTTAACGGTTAATAATCCACCATTATTTCACATTAATATTCGACATAACACAAATTATAGAAAATAAAACAAAACCGCAGACATGACTCTTCACTTTCCCGCCAAGAAGTCAGAATCGAGTTTTCTCTCCATAATTGGACTAATGTATCGAATAATATTAGCTTTTAATTTGTTTTTTTTTTGTGACCGCCAGGGCTACACAGCGTTATTTCTTTTGAAAGCTGTTAATCTAAAATTATCAATTTTTAAGGAAAAGTTCTTAGACAAAAGTTATTCACTATCATGTATACTTTAACCTCCTTTCGGGTTAGTACCCCCGTTCCGACTAACGTAGAAACTTAAGCGTAATTATTCTATAAATTGATATTGTTTTCTAAAGTTTACGCGAACACTACACATTGAAATGAAACAACTTTTACGGATCTGCTCGCGTTTATTTTACACATTAGTTTTAATTAATGTTTATCCTGACGTAAAATGAATGAATGTATGAAAATAAATAAATAAATAATATACCCTCACTTAAATTTAATCAGGTGCGTTCCGTTTTACGCAGAAAGAGCTTACAGTATCCTTTGGTCTGGCAGTATGGTGTTGGGGCTGGGATTTAATATTTTGTATGATGGGATCCCAGGCTGGTGGTAGAAACAATGTGTAAAATAAACGCGAGTAGATCCGTAAAAGTTGTTCTATAAATTTTTATTTTTATTTATTTATTAGGTTGCACAATAGACATTAATCTTAAAGTTATATACATGATAGGTTTAACAATGTCCCAAATGTGTTAACACCAAACAAGAAAATAAAACTAGATTTAGAGAAATAATATTTCCAAATAACTTTAAAATTACTTAAAACTACACTCGGCGTCAAAAAAATCGCACCTCTTAGAAAATCACTTTCAAATGTCATTTACTCTTGATATGCACATGCAGTCGCATTAATTATGATTTTATTTACAAGGTTACTTAATTAACTTATTAAAAAACATTACTTTTCATTATCAAATAAAACCTAATGCAACAAATAAAGTGTCACAAAAATTCGATGCAAATTTTGCTACCCGTGAGAGTTGCTAGTTGCGCTTCCTTTGTGGGTATAAAACGGTCAACACGGGTTCAATGTGGGTCATTCGCTATTCAACCGTTGAAGAGGACACACGCACAGATTTTGATGGATACCACAGCTGATAAAGCCGCTCAAGTGGTTGCACTACTGCAATCAGGGGTGCGGCAGTGTGATGTCGCCCGGCAACTGAACCTGAGCCGTTATTCCGTTCGAAGAGTGTACCAGCGCTTCATAGAGACCGGTGGCTATATCCGCAGACACGGTTCGGGTAGACGTCGCTGCACTTCGGAAAGAGACGACCGGTTCGTTGTGTCGAACTCTTTGAGAAATCGTTTCTCCAACGCTGTTGAGTTGCAACAGCAGCTCCAGGCAGTTCGCAGACGCACCGTAAGCGTATCTACGGTTAGAAGAAGATTGAAGGAGAAGAAGATAGCGGCCCACAGAGCTGCTACGGGTCCAAAATTGACTGCAGCGCATCGGCGAGCCCGCTTGCAGTTTGCTCGTGACCACGTCGATTGGACCCTTGAGCAGTGGAGAGCTGTTCTCTTCTCAGACGAGACGCGAGTGTGTCTTTTCTGCAACGACCGACGGAGAAGAGTATACCGGAGGCAGGGTGAACGTTTCGCCCAAGCCTGCATCCAGGAGACGGTGGAATATGGTGGCGGATCCTGCATGTTCTGGGGCGGTATGTCTGCTGCCGGCAAAACCGACCTTGTCTGCGTCTCCCGGACTGGAGGTGCTCGCGGACAAGGGTCGCTGACTGCTCGCCGCTATGTCACTGAGGTCCTGGAAGTGCATGTGGTCCCCTTTGCCGAATCTTTTGGCGAGGGGTTCACATTAATGCACGACAACGCTCGCGCTCACACTGCAGGCATCGTGAGCGACTTCTTGCAGAGGTCCCAAATCTCTGTGATGCAGTGGCCAGCGCGAAGTCCGAATCTGAATCCTATAGAGCACCTCTGGGACCATCTTAAACGTAAGGTTCGATCTCGGGATCCAGCTCCTTCGACTCTACAGGAGCTCCAAGACGCGGTGATTGAAGAATGGGGGCTTATCCCTCAAGAAGAGCTCCTGAAGTTGGTGAGGTCCATGAGGGACCGTATGGAAGCCGTGATCAGGGCAAGGGGGGGTAACACTAGATTTTAAGTTAATTTTAAGACACTTTTTGTACATTTTTCTTTGTAAATTATCTGTTGTTAATTAGGACTTAATTAAGGATTTTTATTATTTTATTAATTTTAATGTTGTTTGTATAATTATAATTAAACAGAAAGTTAAATTTAATTGTTTTTTGATACTCCTTTTTGTTACCTTTCTAATGATACCCAACACTATCCTCTACATAAGGTTTAAGAATTTTTAAAGATGATTTTTAAAAGGTGCGATTTTTTTGACGCCGAGTGTATTTGGAAATACTACACTTGGGTTGTAAGCCATTTGGGTCAATTATTGTTTTTAAAAAATTTTTGGGGTGGACCACCCTTAACATTTAGGGGGATGAAAAATAGATGTTGTCCGATTCTCCACCCTAGCCGATATGCACGCTAATATTCACGAAAATCGGTCGAGCCGTTTCAGAGGAGTTCAATAACGTACACCGCGACACGAGAATTTTATATATTAGATATACAGCGTGTTTGTTCCATATGATCCTAAATTTTATATATACAAGAATTGCTCGTTTCAAGGTATTAGATAATAATAATTAGATAATAATAATAAAATTTTAATTGCACACAAAAGAAAAACAATACAGTCAATTTAAAAAAGAAATAAAAAAATAAAGAGTACAAAATAGGCGGCCCTTATTGCTAACAAGCAATCTCTTCCAGGCAACCTTGGGCGAAAAATAATAAAATAAATAAAACAAAAATGGGTGCAAGTAAAAATAAACTAAATAATAATAATAATAAAAATAAAATAAATAAAGAATATAATAATAATATCAAATAATGTAATTACATACAAAATGGAAATAAATATATAAAACAGAGTTTATGCAATATAAATTTAAAAAAAATAAATAAAATAAAATAAAAAAGAAAAAATAAAATAAAATAAATAAATAAATAAACATAGTTAAGGTTAATTTAAAAAATGACTCCGAACCTGACCCTTAAACGACTCCAACGTACGAGCACTTCTGATGCGCTCAGGCAAAGAATTCCATAACCGGACAGCATGCACAGAAAACGAGTAGGAAACGAAATTAGTCGAATGAAGGGGAGTCACAAGGGCTAGATTAAACGCAGACCGCAAGATATGGCTTGAGAAAGTCGAACGGAAGGAGAAGCAATTTTGAAGATATGAAGGTGAAGTGGGTAGAAAGAGGACAGTATACTGAAAGGAAAGGACGTGTAAGTCTCTACGCCGGCGAATTGGCAGCCATTTAAGCCGAGCTCGAAAAATCGAGACATGGTCATACTTCCTCAAGTTATAAATAAACCGAATACAGATATTCTGCAAACGCTCCAGTTTATTAAGAAGTGAGATGATTAATTGATGAGTGATGATTAATGCTTAAATAATGATATTTTAAGAATATATCTTAAGCATTGAAATGTCATATAAAAATCAAAATTTACATTATTTTAAATCAATTACTCAATTGTCTAAACTTGAGGTTGAAAAAGCATTTCAAAATTACGTTTAGTCAATTATATTTTATAAATTTTACTTTTTATTTTTAATTGCTAATTGCTGCACTGAAGCTAAATTAAAGACCCAGGTTCGATTCCTGGCTGGGTCGGGTGGGCGTTTAATTTTTTCACTGTATTTCATACAGTTACAATACAATATGGAAACTTCCAAATATGCTTCATTAAAATTGTTCGGAGCATGTTTTAACTTTGAAGTTCTTTGAAGGGATGCACTTTTCCATCAAGAAACCAAGAGGGAGTAGTAGTATAGGTATATTACCTATACTCCCTATATGCATCCCTTGGTACCCTACATACTTGACACAAGGTAGAAATACAGTTTATTTTTAATTCATCAAACGTTATGAAATACAACTGGCCAGTTACCGCAACTGGATACCAAGATAACTGATAACTGATAACTGGATACTTTTGGAGCAGTCGCGTTGCAATTGTACAATTGACAACTGGTTGCTGTCTGTAATAAGCCCACAACCACACGCGCTATATACCTGGAACAGACATGTACCTGGACTTTTTTCCTCACCCCCATGACCCAGTCAAGCGTCGAGGTCGTAGCCCATGGATGCGCCTAGTTTGTTCTGCTCTCGAACCTCTCGGAGAGTCTAGTTGGGCACGGTAACACGCTTGTGTGATGCCGTTCCTCTAGAAACTTGCCAGTACATTGCTCAATGGAACAACAGTTTAACGGGGTCTTATTATCATATCCGTCGCGGTTGGTGTTTCAGCACTCGCGTTTGGTGATCACAAAGTTATGGACCGGTTCGCACGACGGTTAAGGCATTACAGGCAAAATTCCGGGAAAGAGGGCTCCGGGACGTCCGCGACGCAACGGCTGGACGACATTACTTAAATAATCCACAAATAAATTGAAAAAAAAAACATCAAAAAGTGGACTGGACTTAAGTTATTTAAGTCATAACAAGCTATCTATATGGGATCGCAGAAAAAATGGTGCACTGATCTCCAAGCTTCAGTATGAAGACGGCACTGAACGTAAAAATTAAACTTTAACCTCCTTACAAATAAACAAAGAAAAAGGTCCGAATAGTTATTCCGTGTTTTGCCTCTTGTACTCTTATTTGAAATGACGTTTACATGACAGGAACAAAACACGGTTTATTTGTAGGGCGGTATATGCTTAAGGAAAATACGTTTACATTAATTCCTTACGTCTAAGTGCATGTCCTTCATTACACCTGATGTTATGTGATGATAAGGCCGAAGGTGGAAGCGCACTTCACCCCGAATCGTCTACTACTAAAGCACTGGCTATCTTATCTCTAGCTGCCGGAACACGACAATGCTACAAACGTTGATGTTATCGCGACACATTTAGATAAGATGGTGGTGGCTACCCAGGCGGACAAACAAGCCCTACCACCAACCAAACCGAGTACACAAACATGTACCCCCCGCTGGGAAGCGAAACCTCTGGGTGTAGACCTGGTCTTAATCACTAGACCACCGAGGCGGATAAAAGGCGGTTTTTTGATAAAAAAATAGTCCTTAATAATACGAACACGACAAAAAAAGAAATCAGCCAAATCGGTCGAGCCGTTTACAAGTAGTGCTATGGCATACATATGGCAATTGATTTTACTTGATAACCTATAATTATGGCGGCGAACTAAATAGGTCAGAGAGGCAAACCGATGACTATTTCTTACGCGATCAATTACGACTGCACTCTGCAATTATATGTCACTCTTTTTATTGTTTATTTATTTCTGTGTGTATTAAACTCATAATTATTTTATTTATGTCTTTATATTCGATTGTAACTTAGCGTATAAACTGTTATATTAATTTATGATTTGATTTATATTAAGCTTAGACTAAGCCCACATTCGCCTGAAAAACAGGGTTTACCTAGCTCAGGCAACAACATTTAATGTATTTTAGGTTATTAGTTTAGAGCTCTTTGTAAACAATAGATGTAAACGTATTTCAATAAAGATTTTATTATATTATTTTACTCTTTATTTTTTTTTTTCTTAAAACTAGATTTTTACAATATTTTAATATAAAAACAATAAAACATTATAAAAACCTAATTCAAGAGTACCACCAGCAGCGGGGCAGGGCCCAAGCTACCGGTGGTCAGGGCTGCAGAGTGAGGAACCTCCTGACAATACGTGCCGTGTCAAGAAGTACTGCTTTTTGAATCTGACCCTTGATCCAACCATCAAGCGAGAGCCTCTTAAGATGTATATCTTATTTTTATTATTATACTCTTATTCAAAGTCATTAGTCCATGCTGATTAAAATTTTTTTGACGCCAAAATCTCTTGAAAGATACGTATTTTAGATAGAAAGATAGATAGATAGAATACTTTATTGCACACACAGAAGACAAATAAAATGTTATTACAGAGTGTGGGCAAGGGCGGTCTTATCGCTTAAAGCGATCTCTTCCAGACAAGACAAGACAGTCCACTGCTGGGCTTATGCCTCTCATAGTCATAGAATCACTGAGCGGCAAATGAGAGGTAGTAAGCAACAAGCAATTATTTTAATAATTGAATTGTAAATAATGCAGAATATATTATATTTCATTGTGTCATTCATGTGACTTTTGATTTCGAGATCACCGGTGATATTCAATAACCGCCCCCCAGTACCTATGGCGGATTATTTCTTTTGAAGAGAGTTTGCCGAGGGGTTTGGATTGGATCGGGGAGCGGAACAACCCGAGGGCGCCTCCCTCCCGAGGGGGAGGGAGAAGCGCCCAGGTACACGTCTGTACCTGGTATAGAGTACGCAAGAGTACCTGACTACTTATTTCATAACACAAATACCAGCTCATTTTATGTCACTGCTGGGGCATGAGCCTTCCCTATGGATGGATAGGCAGAACGGGCCTTAAACCACTACGCGGGCCCAGTGCGGATTGGTGGTTGTTAATGACTGCTAATGCAACCGGGTCGGGCTTTAACGTGCCTTCCGAAGCATGGAGGAGCTCTAGATGATACATTTTTGGTCACCCATCCGATGACCGGCCTTCGCGAAAGTTGCTCAACTTTAGCAATCGCAGACCGTTTACCACTGCGCCATCGAGCCCCTTTATTTTTGATTAATTATTTATATCAATTTCATTTTAATTATGGTTTTCTAAAGATAACGCGAACACTACATATTGACATATAAAACTTTTTAAATTAACTTGTGTAAAAGTGTTTACACTCTTTTTTACCCTGACGTTTTGAACCCTTCACTGGGTTACAGGGAAGTTTAACATCTATTTAGGGCCTCTTTCACCATCTACAAGTAAGTTCCCATTAGCGTTTACTTGACAGATAGTCCATACAAAACTGTCACTTTAACTGCCAAATATCTACTACTCAGACATTGTGAAACAGGTCTTTAATCTATTATTCAGATTCGTGAAAAGTGTTAAATTATACTTTCTCAAATTTTTATTAAAGTTTCACATAATATTTAAGTATTTTAATTGTTATCACACTAACATTTCCTTAAAGTTAAGAAAATAATTTGAAATTAAGATTTCTCGCAGAAAGCAATAAATACGCTTTTACGCTGATTTGAACACAATATTCGTTTATTATAAGATAGAAACGTAGCACTTACCTTAATGTAAATTATAAATAAAACATTATAAAATCCCGTCTACTGGTATTTTACTTAGATACCTAACTAAAGGTTGCGTGTTTAATTTCACGACCGTGCGGTTTTAACGCGCACATAAAAATTGCAATCAAAATTCCGCTTAAAACACATACCAACCTACATATACAACATCCAAACATTTACACGAACACAAACTGAAAAAAAAAAAAAACTTTTTTCATAAAACAATTTAAAAAAAAACACTACCCTTACCCAAAATACCGGGAAACGCCCCGTCACAGTATCGCCAAAAACAAAAAAAAATAATAATCCAAATCTCAAAAAACCCAAAAAAAAATCAACAAAAAAAAAAGATTATCAAGAACGCGGTATAATCATTTTGTGTCGGCACCACACAACGGCCAGCCTTTCACTGAGCACTCACGTAACAGTCAGCGTCGAGGTGCCTCGGAAACACACGCCCCGATACTCCGGGCGGGTCCGCTGCTACCATTCATCGCTCACTTTTGTCTAAACACACGACCTTGGTACTAAAAGTTGGTGACAGTTGACCAACTTTAACGTAATCATCAAATAGAACCTAAAAAACCTGAATTAGCACTTTGCCGTCTTACATACATACGTAAGTAAATAGCCTATTACTGTCCCACTGCTGGACAAAGGCCTCTATCATTGAAATCAAGTTATCACTATAATTGATGGGTAATGGCTTAATCACCACGCTTGCCGAATGCGGGTTGGTGAACCCAACCCTGCCTGGGTTGGGGAAAGATCGAAGGAAAATCCGAAACAAACTTTGCCTAAACTGCGAATTGAACCCGGGACCTTCGGGTATCGGGCCGAGCGTTTTGCCACTTGGCCAACGACGCGTTACATGCATAATGTAATATATAAATAAGTTACATACGTTTTTCATTTGCCTCTGCAGACTCTCTTAGACACAGAGGTCTCGAGTTCGATTGCCAGCGGGGATCGTATGTTTGTGTACTTGGTTTGGTTGGTGGTAGGGCTTGTTTTAGTCTGCCGGGCTAGCTACCATCACCTTAAACTAGTGCGTGATGCCATTCCTTCTAGAAAACCTCTGGCGGTGTTCGTTTCACACGGTTCGAGGAACCCTTTAAGTTTCTCGCCGCCCCCAAAAAGTTCGGTGCCGGCCGTATAAATCAAACAGCAGTCTCTAAAAAAAAAATAATTAAAAAGGTTAGGCCAAAATGAAACTTAAAATTATTGAAGTTCTAACTTTCTCCATAGGACGGTCTCCGGAGTCACCGCTCTTATAACATCGCCATAACATGAATGTTTGTAGCATTGTTGTGTTCCGGCAGCTAGAGATAAGATAGCCAGTGTCTCTGTAGCTGAGGCACCGAGTGTCGTGCGCTTTCGGCCTATTTATCTCTAAACATAATGAGAATTTAAGACCAAGTGCTTACCCTTAACGTTTATAATAATATTAGTAATTACCTAAACGCTTCAGTGGCAAAGCCCACGGCCTTACAAAGAGAGGTACTGGGATTCAATTTAAAAGTTTCAAAACCCGGGTTTTTGATGTCCCCACTGCTGGGGCACGGGCCATTCTTATAGATGGAAACGCCACAGGGCGAACGGGCCGTAAATCACCACCGCACCTAATGCAGCCGGGACCAACAGCTTTACGTGCCTTCTGAAGCACGGAAGAGCTCGAGATGATACATCTTTGTCACCCATCCGATGACCGGCCTTTGCAAAAGTTGCTTAACTCCACCGATCGCCGTCGAGGTCCTCGCAAATCACTCATGTTTGTCTAAATGACGTACTAGTGCGGGAGGTAGCGTTACAAATAAAAAAGTCATAGTAAGCCGGCTGATGTTAACATCGATAGTTGATCTTATTATATGGCTGATGAGTGAACCGACCGTCAGCTGCTCAAGTAGCGGTGGGTGTAATAGTACGTCGGCTGAAACTTTCTCATAATTAGTTGATATCGTACTGAGCTGAAAAAAAATCGTTATTTTTTTGAGAGAGATTTCTGAAGACGGCATTTTCAGCTTCACCGGGCTTGTTTGGGGGCGGCGAGGAACGCAAAGCCGTGTGAAACGAATCACCTTCGGAGGTTTTCTAAAGGGAACGGCATCGCGCACTAGTGCGCGTCCCCGTGCCCTACTAAATTCTCCAAAGGGTTCGGATCGGACCAAAAAAAAATCGTCAGCTGCATCGTGGAAAGAGAAATATGCGTCAGCTGATTGCTTTGGACTTGTAAAAAAAAGACTTAAAATAAAGTTTAAGTACGCCGGATGAAATTTAACAAGACGATTGTTTAAATTATTAAAAGTACGAAAACAACAATCTGCTGCGTGTGTAGCGGTGGAAAGACCATCAGCTGACGCAGCAAAGATACAGATTATTCGAGCGATGCACAGTGTCTTTCAGGGTCCAGCTTCAGAACTCCTCAGCCCGCACCCAGCTGACTGATAGTTTTCGCGGACGTAACTATTAAAATATCATATTGTCAAATTTCAACTGGAATAGTGACAATTAAATAGGCTACGAGTCGTGATGCTTTTAAAAAGAAAGTCCGTGAGCTCTTGTTTGATGGAACCATGGCAGAATCATTTCAATAACGTCCTATTAGAATTATGTATTTTGTGTATGTTTATGTATATATAATATTTATGTATGTATTACATAGGTACTTACAATCACATATCATAATTGCACCTACCAATGTTATCTCTGCACCACCTTATGGTTGACTGGTAGAGAATGCCTTAGGCAATAAGTCCATGTAATATTTATGTTGCAAAAGTTTAAATAAATAAATAAATAAATGATAATAATCACGGGAAGTATATAGCATGTGTAAAATAATACTGTACAAAAACTATTTTGGTTTTTTTCTTGTTTTATTTTATTTAAACGAAGGAAATGCATAATATAAAATAATATAGTGTGAAAGTAAAAAAATAATAAAAAAAATATAAAAAAAACTTAAAAATAATGTTTGATTTTTGTTCACCCATGACGTGACATGACAATCAAACAGTATTGTTTGGTATGCAGTTTGCGTAGGTCAAGGTGAAATGATAACGAATATCAATTCCTAATTTCTTTTGATTGTGTTAAATATTAATAGTTATTAATTGGGCTCAGGCATAATAAAATGTAATTATATTGGTATAAGTTCATATAATTTTAAATTAAGTAAATGTAAAATTTCATTAACGAGCCTGCTGCCTCCTAAGCCTGGAAAAAGTATAAAGGAAGTTCATTTCCACCGTTCACAAACTGAACCGTCGTCGTCGCGTCGATTAGCAAGCGACAAGAACGTTGTCTAAACAGTTTATACTGAAAGTCGTTTAATGAACATATTTAAATGAACCACGACAACAAACCTACTTTGTTTGTCAGTTTCTTGCTCAGTTCAATATTCTTCGAAGACGTAAGCTAGTCGAAAAAAAAACTGTTTTTTCAACTAGTTTATGGTAAACGATAAACAGTCTCGTTTTGTTCATCGAAAAAGCGTCGACGACCTACCAGTAGCACGCACACGCTGATTTAAAATTTTAGGGGGACAGGCTTAGGTAGCCCGTAGGTCGCGTTATATGGGCTCAAGCAGCTCCAGAAACAGCTCGAAATATGTGTTTAACCATATACTACCAACCACTACCTAAAATGCAACGCTACCTCCCGGACTATACGACCTTCAGTCTAAGTGGTCATCTCGTGGAAATTAAGCAATAGTTGCTAACGACGGCGATCATATTTATTTGAATGTATTTCAAAACGCTTACACTATTTTTTATAAGTTATCTTCTTTGTAATGTTTACACAGGAGAGCGGTTAATGAAGGACGTCTGTCGACGTTATTTCTTATTTTCTTAATTCTTATAGAATACTAGCTGACCCGGCGGACTTCGTACCGCTTTGACAGTTTCCATGACAACACTGCAAACAAATCATTTTGTATTGGAAAAATTTCAAAAATCTAAAAAAAATTTAGGGGTGGACCACCTTTAACATTTAAGGGGATGAAAAGTAGATGTTGTCCGATTCTCCACCCTAGCCGATATGTACGCTAAGATTCACGAAAATCGGTCGAGCCGTTTCAGAGGAGTTCAATAACGTACACCGTGACACGAGAATTTTATATATTAGAAGATAATAGTATGAGACAAAATCGAGTGATCGGTGTGGAGATCCTTGGGGGAGGCCTTGGACCAGCAGAGGACGTCTTTTGGCTAAGATGATGATGAAGCTAAAAATGTATGAAACTACTAACTAGTGTTATAATTAATAAAAGAGCGACGTCATCTCGTACAGACATTGTTATGCCTGTAACATAAGACTTCTATTAAAAATGAAGACTTCCTGAATGGGTAGTAGGAAAAAAATGTATGGACGATCCAAAAGCACATATATTTTGACTTTGTACTTAAAAGGAGGCTTGGTCAACTCTAAGTTCGATATAAGAAAATTTAAAGGGCTTTAGAAAATGAACAACAAGTATGAGATACAATTTAAAAAAAAGACAAAGTATTTTCCCCTCGATGATCTCAACACACACTTCTCGTCTTCTCCGACTCTTGACCATGCCACTAGATTAAAAACTTTTACTGAAATAGCCTCCATGCCCCCATCTAATTTAGAAACTTTTATTTTTTCTCTAGTGTCTACTGACGAACTTCGCAAAGTCATCCTCTTCATCAAGTCAAAAGCTGTTGGCTTCGATGATATCAACCGAGCAATGATTACTAGCATACTTGATGAGCTTATCCCTGCTCTTGTACACGAAACTTTCCTCATATACAGACCATGACCCAGACCAGCATATAGGATACTTATTTTTTTGCTGTAGTCTTCGCGAGCGAAGTCGCGGGCAACAACTAATATTTATATAAGTGTAGTCATGCGCATCAGGCAGGCATAAGCAAGCAGCAGCATAAATGTAACAAGACAGAGGATACTACACCACGAGGGCTGTAACTTGTTTACTTTGATGTGACGTCAATATTTAATTTAATTAAAAATTGCATAACAAGGTGAGATGGTTTGGCCATGTCGAGAGAATGGATGAAGAACGATTGACGAAAAAAGTGTATGAGGCGAGTGTGAATGAAAGTGTTGGTAGGGGTAGACCTAGGCGGACGTTTCGAGATCAAATCAGGGACGTCTTGAAAAAAGGCCAGGTCAAGAGTACCCTGAACCGTATAGCATGTATGAAGGGAATAATGAAAGTGGACGAAGCGAAACAAGTATGTAAGGATCGTAGCGAGTGGAAAGAAGTGGTCTCTGCCTACCCCTACGGGAAAGAGGCGTGATTATATGTATGTAATAATTATGCTTTAGTTACTCTGCATACAAGATCTAGATCGGATAAACTTAGGATCTTTTAATTTTAACCACACCTTTCTGTTACACGTTGTATAATAGGTTTTTAGGTGATAGATGCAGGTCTTAGGAACCACCATCGTACTGTACAGGCAATCAGTACTCGTACCAAAAAATTTGGCAAGTCGTTCCTCTGTAAGACCATTCGGCTCCGGAATTCTTTGCCGGCGCATGTGTTTCCCAGCTCCTATAGCCCCGGGTCTTCTAAGCGGGGCGTGAAACGGCATTTATGCAGGCCGCCATGAATGGGTGCGCTTGTTACCGTGCTTGTTCCACGGAGGAGGTGAGGAGCGCTCTCATTATTTGAACTGCATCGGCTGCTTAACATCAGGCAGAATTGGGTCACTATGACGAGTTAACATAAAAAAAAATACTTTAACGCCTCGGTGGGTGGCTCGGTTCAATTCTCAGGGCAAGCAAACTGTGTTTTGGATATTTTCTTACGATGCCATGATCTCTAATGATGGAGGCCTGTGCCCAGCAGTGGGACAGTCATGGGCTATTTACTTTATTTTACTTTTTACTATACTTTGATAGGTTTGAATAAGCAGTTTGCCTATATTTGGTCAGTTATTTAAAATTGACATACAAAAAATTTCACACGTGTAAGTAAAGTAAGTAAATAAATAGCCTATAACTGTCCCAGTGCTGGGCAAAAGCCTCCAGCATTGAAATCAAGTCATCACTACAATTGATGGGTAATGGCCATCACCACGCTTGCCAAATGCGGGTTGGTGATTACAAAACCTGGGCTATGCACCGAACAAATCTGATACACACTTTGCCCTACCTATGAACCCGGGACCTTCGGGTATCGGGCCGAGCTCTCTGCCACTCGGCCACCGAGGTATGATAGTAAATATTATAATTATGTTACGTACTTATTAGATGATCCACTGACGGAGATAATCTTATATATGTCACCACCATCTTATGTACCTATAATATGTATTACCAAATAATTGGTAAATTTTTTAAATAACACAGCAACGGTTTAGGCAACGTTTATTTACCTATTAGTATACATAATCCTGGCGGTGGAAACATACGGGCGGCTATAATTATATATCCGGTATATAATTATAGCTCCTCCGGCTCCTATATCGAATTAAAAAAAGTCACTATGAAGAATGAGTTGAAAATATTGCGTAAAACGGAACGCAGGATATTTCTTTTCTCTTTATATTATACAATAACAGTCATTATAAGAAATATTGCATTAAAAAAATAGCACCCTTAGAGTTAATAATAGGGGTTAAAGTATGAAATTGCCGTTTTATTGTATAAGGTACTTCGAATTGACATAGAACCTTCATGGTTTGAGATTTTTGAGTGAAACTTTTTTCACATGGTACCTGTGAAGTTCTTCTTTTAAAAAATGTGCAACATTCGATTATCGACTTTCAGTTGTTTTTCTATTCAGCTTAGACAAGAAAGATGGATACTTCGAAAATTAAAGTAATTTTTGAATACGAGTTCCGACGCGGAACTAACACGGCAGAAACAGCTCGCAATATCTATGTTGCGTTTGGAGAGGGGACTGCTAATGAACGCACCGTGCGACTTTGGTTTAAACGCTTTCGTGATGGAAACTTTGATTTGAAGAACGAACCACGTGGAAGACCGCCCACACTGGTGAATAACAATGAATTGAAAGAGATGGTGGAAGTCGATCCGAGCCAAACTACCCAGGAATTAGCGGTATGGTTTAACGTTACCTTACCAACAACATTGACTCATTTGCCAACACTCATGCGCACTTACGAACACATAACGGTTAATAATCCACTATTATTTCACATTAATATTCGATGTAACACAAATTTTAGAAAATAAAACAAAACCGCAGACGTGACTCTTCACTTTCCCGCCAAGAAGTCCTTATTGACACTTATCATCAACACTAAAAAACATGCTATACAGGATGTTTGGTAATAGGTGTATATTCCCGAAATATTCTCGAAACATATTATACATACAACACATGCAACCAAGTATAAAGAACAGTGTGATTACAAGCAAAATCATATACACGTAAATTTACTCTTTCATAAAACAATTATTATTTTTGTTCTGCTGATTCCTGCAATGTTTCGACTTCTGTTAATATTTGACCACGAGGTTGACGACCAAGAACAACGTATCAGCTCGACCAAGGGTCGTCCCTTTTTACTTAGCAACAAAGAACCTCAATATCTCGGTCATGGGGTGCTTTTCAGTTATGTTTAGAATTTTTCAGGTTTCTATGAACGGTACTATATTCGGGATTATACAGACATGTATTACTAAAAACAGCCTGTCATAATTTGTCATAGTCTGGACTTAACATAACTTCAAAATCAGTGTAATGGTTCCTTGCATTGTGTAATATCTAGTATGGTACAAAGCAATTTGTGCATTCCGATTTCATTGCATTTGTAATGACCTAACGACTCTTCTCGGCCGGTCAACGTTCTAACATTGAGCAACAGAATTGCGAAATCTGTCCTTGAAAACTAAACACACTTACACTATGCAGTTTCATGTGTTGAGAAAATAAATAAGTTCTTTATTTAATTTTAACGTCTTGCTGGCAACGAGAAGTCATAATATTACACGCCAAATTATAATTATAAGAAACACAATCGTTAAACGGTTTGTTTTAAGTTACACAACCATAAAGATGACCTTCTATATTTAATTTTTTACGGGTAAGCACTTGGCTTTCATCTCACCTGAAGTTAGGTGTTGATAAGGCCGAAGGTGAAAGCGCACTTCACCCGGGATCCTCAACAAATGAGGCACTGGCTACCTTATCTGTTATCGTCGAAACAACAATGCTATTGATGTTATGCTATGGTGACATAACTAGACAAGCTGGTGGTAGCTAACTATGCGAATTTTAAAGAAGCCGTACCACCAACCATCATCATCATTACCAGCTCATTTTATGCCCCCACAGCTGGGGAAGAGCCTTCCTTATGGATAGATAGGGAGAAAGGGCCATAAACCGCCACGCGGGCCCAGTGCGGTGCGGTGGTTGTTAACGACTGTCAATGCAGCCGAGACCAACGTGTTTAAGTGCCTTCTCATTTATTATGAGAGAGTTTGATCATGGTCTCATGCAGCTTTTTCAGCGTCACCGGTCTTTTTGGGGGCGGCGAGGGTCCCTAAAGCAGTGTGAGACGAAGCACCGTCAGAGGTTTGCGTGAGGTAGTGCATGTCCCAGTTCCCTACTAGAATATCTTAGGGGTTCCAATAGGATCTGCCTTCCGATGCACAGAGGAACCAACCATACCGAACGCAAAACCTCTGAGACCAATAGTTTTAACCACTATACCACAGAAGCAGTTAAAAAGTATCTTTGACGACCTCCGTAGCCGAGTGGCTTGCACGCCGGACTTTGGGCGGCGTTAACTCCTGAGGTCCCGTGTTCGATTCCCGGTCGGGTCAATTTCGAAAACGAACTTTTCGATATTGTGTCGGGTCTGGGTGGTTGTGGTGCCGTCGTTGTTTCTGATTTCCATGAAACGAGTGCTTTAGCTACTTACCTTGGGATCAGTACAATGTATGTGAAGTTGTCTCATATTTTTTTTTTTATTTTTATCTTAAGTCGAAACAACAATGCTATTATACTAACATTGACGTTACATCGCCGCTCGCATAACTAATCGTCCTATCTCATCTATCTAATAGTAGACTTGTCCTGACTTTGATTCATCGAAACCGCTGGAGTCAATTAGATGAAATTTGGACTGTAGGCTAATTGAGTGATGTAACCAGCCACTAAAAAAAGATTTTCAGGAAATCATTCCCTAAGCGGGTCAAATAGGGGGTGAAATTTTGTAGGAAAGTTGAAGTAAAAGACATGAAAATTGATATTTGACTTCTTAAAAAGAAATAAAGAATGAGGAATTTTGTTTATTTTCTTTTAGGAGAAAAAAAGGGAAGAAGGTTGTTTTGAGGAAATCGTTATTTTTAAAGTAAGAATTATAAAAATAATAATTTTATCGATCTTTAGATTTTTTAATAGAAATAACAACGTGTTTTAGCGTTTTTCAAAAAACTTCCCCTAGAGGAGTGAAATAAGGGTGGAAAATTTGTATGAAAATCTGTTATTCCTTAAATTCCGGTATTTGACCTGTTTAGAAATTATGAAGTGTTTCCGGATTTTTGGAAAATGATCCCTTAGGTAGGGGATGACAATTTGTACAGGAGGTTTCAAAACTGACCAAAATCTCTTATACAGGTTGATATTTATTAGGTTGTTTTGTGTTAGACACTTTTTACTAATCCTGGCTCGCATGGATGGGCTTTTTACAGACAACAAATTAAAATCTTAATATTAAAATGACATGACACGTTTAGTTGTCTAACCCTTTTTACATAATCTACCTTTAATAAGTTTAGCTTTTATTACCCACTGATTTATTACTCAATAGTTTTTTTATTTTTTTATCATTTTATTTCAATGTTGACTAAAAAACATAAGCATCAAGCACTGAAAAATTTCGACGGGTGAAAGCCAGACCTCGGTAGCCAAGTGGTTAAGGCAGCCGCCCGGAATGCGGAAGGTGCGTGGTTCGATTCCCGCCTGAGGTTGTCGTCTTTTTTCAGTGTTTAAATTTTACTTAAGTATATTTAAGCGTTAATAAAACGCTAAAATATATAAAAAACACTTATTTTATTTATATATTTTTTTAATATAGGATATACATTTTATTAATATAAGAAATATATACACAACAAAAAGAAACATAACACAAGTGAACTTAAAAAAAAAACAGAAAAAAAAAATAGAAAATTAAAAATTAAATACCTATAAATAAAAGATGTCTTCCAACTGTGGGCTCATGGGAACGGTCCCAAGAATGCTGGCAACATTGCCCCTCTGGATTGCCAAGCTAATACGCTGGCAGAGGTAGCTGCCAGCCTTCTTGTCACTGGAGGCCTCAATAAGGCGGGCACTTAGCTGTTTAACAAGCTGCCTTGCCTCCGCCCCCCATGGATCCATTGTTTCCACCAATAAAATAGTTAAATAGAATAGTTGCATAACATACTTATGTAGCCAATAAAAGAACAATTACTTTCCAAATTCACTGTTTACTAACAACGATATTCTCTTCATTTTGGCTTCGTGTTGCCATTGTATAATAACTTAAATTCAATTACACAGAGCATTAAAATAACTTTGAATATTGCCATTTAAATAAATATTACGTATAAAGTAAATGAAAAAAGTGTATAAGGCAAGTGTGAATTAAAGTGTTGGTAGGGGTAGACCTAGGCGGACGTTTCGAGACCAAATCAGGGACGTCATGAAAAAAGGCCAGGTCAAGAGTACCCTAAACCGAAGAGCATGCGTGAAGGGAATAATGAAAGTGGACGAAGCGAAACAAGTATGTAAGGATCGTAGCGAGTGGAAAGAAGTGGTCTCTGCCTACCCCTACGGGAAAGAGGCGTGATTATATGTATGTACGTATGTATGTATGTATAAAGTATGAACATAAACATTGTAAACAAGATACTTTTATAAAAATAATTAAGTAATAATTTAGAAAATTCCAACAACAGTTTGTCATAAAAAGTTTTCAAACTGTTACTTATTGTAGCGTACATTTTAAGCAAAGTTAAATGTTTGTACTTTGTTTAGAAAGTTCGCGTTTCATGTTCTAAAAACTACAGAAATGAGATATGTCAGTTATTTATACTAGCGACGATTGGTCTGAGGAGACACCCGGGTGCCTAGTGTTTTTCATTTGACGTTAGATTCGAAGAGCTCGATGGCGCAGATTAACGCGTCTGGTCTGCGATTGCTAACGTTAAGCAACTTTCGCAAAGGCCAGTCATCAGATTAGTGACAACACACTTATCACGCCAAGCTCCTCCGTTCGGAAGGCAAGTAAAGCCGTTGGTCCCGGCTGCATTAGCAGTCGTTAACAACCACCATTCAGCACTGAGTCCGCGAGGTGGTTTATGGCCCGTTCTCTTTATCCATCCATAGGGAAGACTCGTGCCCCAGCAGTGGGGATATCAAATTAGCTAACGAGAATGAGAGTCCGAAGTACCAGGCTATCATAACCCACAAGGAGGTATACCTGGTGCGAGCCAGGGCGAGGCTCTTTAGGTGAGGCTGTGAGATGGTTGAAGTACCAGGCTAGCATGAGTTGTAAGGTGCCGCACTGGGCCCGCATGGTGGTTTGTGGCCCGTTCTCTCTGTAGTGTTTCCATACATAGGAAAGGCTCATGGCCCAGCAGTGGAGACATAAAATGAGCTGGCGATGATGACCAAAATTTTTAGGGGCTTTTAAGGAAAAAGAGGCGGCTTTTCATATTAAAATGGAGTCAGTGACGATGATTACGTTTCGCGTTGCCAATACACCATTTATGTGCTTTCCTAATTTAAGCCGGCAAACGCATAACGATAGTGATTGCGTCATAACCCACTTACGGGACCGCTGACTGGTTTCGGACTAGTGATGTGACGGCATGATGATGATGTATCGATACTTTTTTAGGGTACATGTTAGCGACTATAACGCGCTTGCTTTTTTGGTGTCTTTTCTTGTGGACTTTTTTTCTATTTTTAGTTTTAGTGTTATTTTGATATATTTTATTCCTTAACTGTAACTAACATGTCATAATTTTCAAAATCTAAAATGATATGAAAACTTAAATTTAATAAACAAATTGAAAAGAAAAGTAAAATTGGATTGAGTCCCTATTCTGTTTCCAAGTTTTTACTCTGAATTAAATGCTTGGCGTACAGGACACGACACATTTATTCTGTGGCGGTGGCGGCACGCACACTTAACTAATTTATACTTTAGACTCATAAAAAATAATAAAAATATCAAATCTGGCCCTATATTGTTATTGGCACTAGGCTAAGAGCGAGGCACCCTAACACAAGTATTTACATTACTCTCTGGGGTTGTCTCACTACATATTATGTATTCAGATTCAAATTCAAAATCATTTATTTAGTTTAGGCTACAAGTAGCTATTGTGAATGTCACTATGCCATCGGTTCGTAAGTCTACTCTGGGCGGGAGATCTTGTACTAAGAAGAACCGCCAAGAAACTCAGCAAGTGTCCTCTTGAGTGTCCTCAAGTGAGCTCTTCTATCCCTTACAGCGTCAAAAATATTAGAAAAAAAATAATAATATTTTATTAGGAAATAAAAAAATATTTTATTTAAGTAGGTACTTATTTATATTTATTATTTTTTTTACTCAGTAGTATTTTTAAAAGAACCATTGGTCATCGTCACAATCGACTATCGATGATCGATACATTAATCGACAAATTTTCCCGCGCTCCCCCACCACTGGGGCGTAATGAAGCGCGACCACTTTCACTGGTCCGCGTTTGTACGCGTTTCCTACATCGCCGCATTATTATTTTCCATACGCAATAGTTTCGTCATCGCGGGACGGACCCGTTTTGGCCCATTCCAGTTGATGGATGGCCCCACTGCCCCCTTGACTTTGATCTGGTTTTATAACTGGATTACTCATGCTGGTCTGGGACTTGAATATAATGCTCAGCTGCTTAACTTCCCGTGAATGTCGTAACCGACTAAGGGACAAGGGCTCCAAGATGCTCGCACATCACGCGATCGGCTAGCATCCTGTCACTGATGTTATCTATCCCACCTCAGAGCCCTAAACCCTAGAAAGCGCACTTTATGCAGAATCATAAATCGTCATCCGGTCATCGGTGATGAACAATCACCAATTCATTTTATGTGCCACGCTGGGCCACGAGCCTTCGTGGATGGATGGGAACACGACAGGGAGAACACGCGCCATAAACCACTACGCCTGCCTAGTGCGCATTGGTTGTTGTTAACGACTGCTAATGCAGCCGGGACCGACTTAACATGCCTTCCGAAGCACGGAGCTCGAGATGGTAATATTTTTGGTCACCAATTCGCTCACCAGACATTGTGGGAACTGCTTAACTTGCAAGATCGTGACACGAACCGCACCATCAAACTGCTCTGTTTTAATGTTAGAGTATTTTAAGGTCTTAATTTCCTTGTTTCATTCTTTCTGACTTTATCTCTATGGCCGAGTGGCAAAGCGCCCGATAACCGGATGTCCTGGATTCAATTCCCAGGTTGGGAAATTGTTTTGGATTTTTCGTATAACCCGGGTTTTTGATCCTCAACCCGCATTAGGCAAGCGTGGTGATAAAACTATTAATAGATATTAATATTAATAGATACTAATATTGACATAGATCTTTGAGTTCGACATATAAATCATATATCCATATAATATAGGTATATATAGGGCCTTACAAATAAACTCCGAATAGTTATTCCGTGTGTCGTCATGTCATGTAAACGTCATTTCAAATTAGAGTAAAAGAGACAAAACACGGAATAACTATTTGAACTATTTGAATACTGTTGTGGACTTTATTAAAATATACCAAATAGGTTCAATTCCCAACATTCTTCCCGTACAAACTGCTAGAAACAAAAGAGAAATAAAAAACAAAACAAAACTAAGTAGTTCGTTAACTTAAATGAACTTAAATTAAAAGAAAACAAAATAAGCCTTTCAACTTAGTTAAATGTAAAATTAAACAAAGCAAAGCAATGACACAATACGAAACAATATACCGTGAGCCTTTGTACGTACCTTAATTATTATTGAGAATAATAAATTTCAAAATGTTGAGAAAACTATGAAATTAAATGAAATGAAAATCCTTTATTCAATCTAGGCATATAAATTGCACTTATGAACGTCCAGTAATTACATTTAAAAAAAAAATTATATTAAAAAATAATATAAGTACACACAATAATACTTTAAGTATATAATTTAATAAGCAATACATATTTCTGTAATACGATTCTACTGCTGGTATATTAAAATTGAAAACAAGGTTCGTAATTAAACTGCGGCCGAATGAACCAAAATGGTGTTGACTGTAATAAAATATAAGGTAAAATATAGGTATAGAAATAAGTCAAACGTCAGTTCAGTTGTTGGCTTTCACATGACTTCTTGGCGGGAAAGTGAAGAGTCATGTCTGCGGTTTTGTTTTATTTTCTAAAATTTGTGTTTTGTCGAATATTAATGTGAAATAATGGTGGGTTATTAACCGTTAAGTGTTCTGGAGTGTGCATGAGTGTTGGCAAAAGAAACAAAACAGTGCAACGTCACTTTTCAAATTCTCTCAAGAAGTCCGCGTGAGGACTTAGTAAAGCCCCACATCTTTACTGAGATACTCGAGGGGTTGGGGGGGTAATATCATTTCTCACTTCCCATTTCTATTATCATTCATCATCATCAATATTGTTTATTTATGTATCACATAATAATATGAAGATAGAACGAATGAATAGGCTTGATGGATTTCATCCGGAGCCGTAAAACAATAAACAAAAAAAAAAATGGTTTTCACATTCGAGACATTTTTTGTACCGATGGCTATAAAATCAAAAACGCTCGCTCGATCAAAAGTTTGAATTTGAGTAGGTACTATTAGTCCCGATGAAGTTAAAGCTGTTCCTTACTTAACCGATTTATGCGATTCTATAGTACATAAAAATGCCACTTCCATGTTGCTTGTGGGACAATTGGCATTTGATAATATCTAAAGAAACACGACAAGGCAATCGGGACCAAGATTCGAACCTGCGCCTACCAGTTTCGCAGTCAAGTTCGTTAACCAGCAAGCCAACGGGGTCAAAGCTGACGTAACCAACCCTAAAATGTCTTCATGTCGGTTGCGATGCGGTATGAACGAGTGTTAATGCTAGAAGCACAAAATAAGGAGCCAGCAGAAGGTAAGCTTCATGCAAACGCGCTCGAGCAACGCACACATCCTCCCCGATCCGATCCGAACCCCTCGGAGAATCTAGTAAGGCACGAGGACATGCACTAGTACGTGATGCCGTTCCCTCTAGAAAATATTCGAAAGTGATTGGGTTCACACACCTTGAGGAACCCTTTATGTTTCTCGCCGCCCCCAAAAAAATTCTTACTAAGCTGAAAATGCCGACCGAGACAATCATCGAACTCACTCAAAAAAAACGCACACAGACATCTCACGGACACGGAATGTTGCAACAACCGAGCTCGAACTGTTGCGAGATGTTCCGAGATTACATGTCCGTGATAGGCAGGCTTATTACCGATCTGCACACGACTTTAAAGTTTATACTGACACCCCCCACCAAACTTACGGTTATAAAGTTAGATGTCAGACATCTTTGCGCAAGCACAAGGGACCAACTGCGTCAAGTCGTAACGCCAGATCAGGACGCACCGAAGCGCATTCTTCATCCGGTACGCTCACTTCTTGTTGCACCGAAAGCACAACTCGCAGTTCCACTGCTCGGGTCATCAACTCTAAAGTCAACTACCAAATGTCCTCATTGGTGGCGGAGTTGTAAGTCCACTCACTTCTCAGTACCCATCCAGGCACCTCATCAGTTCCAAAATCCTACGCGGCTGATTCGACCGGAGACATTGCATCTAGCAGGCGCCTCTACTAGTTCTCTAGACTAGGGCCGGAGATGTTGGAAGCCTACTCAATGAAAACCACCGAGCAGAACAACCAACTACGGACAACTCACGTGCCACGCAGATCCTTTCGCTTCAGGGCCCCACCAAGACCGCTACTCGGACCCGCTCGTTGTGCACGAAATGGAAGCCTGGCCAGACCTCAACCAGGCAGATGAACATTACCACTTCCACAGCTAACCACATACCCACCACGAGTCCAATCCATATCCGGGACCTGCCGGAGACGCCAGCGAAGGCATAACCGGCAGGGGCCTAGGATCCGGAACTCCCGTAGTACCCTTGAAAAGACAGCCGGACCCGAATAGTGTCAAGATGCCATTCCGTAATACGAAATATGTGTTTGGGTAGCGATAAATTTTTTTTTTGAGAGAGTTTGCTGATTGCCGCTGCGGCATTTTCAGCTTCACCGGGCTTTTTTGGGGGCGGCGAGGAACGTAAAGGGTCCCTCAAGCCGTGTGAAACGAATCACCTTCAGAGGTTATCTAGAGGGAACGGCATCGCGCACGAGTGCGCGTCCCCGTGCCCTATTAGATTCTCCGAAGGGTTCGGATCGGATCGGGGAGCGGAGCAACCCGGGGGCTCCTCTAAAGGCACGGACCTCGGCTCGGGTTGACCGGGCCGTGGAGGAGGAGAGAAGCGCCCAGGTACATGTCTGTACCTGGTGTAGAGCGAGTGTGAACCGGTTCTTCGTACCCTTGTTCTACGAGTACGGTGTCTTGGGCCTAAACTGGTGTGCATGTTTAGTGTATTCTGTAAATGTGTGCTGTCATTTAGAGGATCGGGCGGGGGACCGATCGTAGCAACGGCAACTAGTAGCAGTCGCGTTGCCATTGTACAACTAGCAACTGTCTGGTTTTTTCGGAGATAAGCCTGCGGTGTCATGCGATGCTTGTGCGGCAAGTGGCATGCAGGCAATTCTGAGACACCCTCTCAGAATTTTTACCTTATTTGAAAAGCAAAAATAAAAGTCTAAACTCATATTAATCATAATAAATTTAATATCAAGTAAAAGAGCAAAAATCAAATGTTTATTTATGGAAAACCTTAAAGGTAGGTTTAGACGGAGACTATTTTGAGACGCCTAAATTAAGAGACGCGGGCGGAGGTCACAGGCGCCGAAAAATAGGCGAGTGTTCTATTCTGTGCCAGCGCTGGCATGCCGCGAAAAAATGGCACGGAAAGTGTTTATACGGTGCCTTTTTTAGAAAAGCGCCGAAATTTAGGCAGCTGAAAATAGTCTCCGTCTAAACCTACCTATACTGTGATGAATGCATCACCGCAATATTTATCTCAATTGAAGCAAAGAATCAGGAACGGAATCAATGCGACACCGCGCGTTATTTGCGTCGTGCGATTAAAAATTTCAGTTCCAGATTAAATGAATGCGAGGAACTTTATGGCGATCATTTAAGAATTGTTTCTTTCCATAAATAAAAATTTGATTTTTGCTCTTTAATTTGATATTAAATTTATTATAACTAATATGAGTTTAGATATTTATTTTTGCTTTTCAAAGAAGAAAAAAATTCTGAGACACCCTTTATTGAGCTTACTTTCTGGGGACTCTTTATTTTGTGATACGTATAAGCTTCGCTCTAATAAACATATATTGTGAGAACGAAAATTAGAGTGTTGTTAACGCCCTAATAAGTACCTTGGCCGGATAAGTAAATAACCCACTTTCCCACTGCTGGGCTAAGACCTCCATCGTTGAAAGCAAGTCATCGCTACAATTGATGGGTTATGGCTCAATGGTTATGGTTGGTGATCACGAACAACACATCGAAATCGAAATGCATCGAAAACAAGAAACACACTTTCCCCAATCTGGGAATTGAACTCAGGACATCTGGAAAAAGACAAAGTGTTGGAAAAAAACCACGAGCGCGATTCTAACAAGCACCCCAAAGTTGTTCGAAACATTCGCGTAAATTTATATGTAAATAGTCATATTTATACAAGTTGCTTAACTCATTGCTGTAAAACAATGTTTATTTGTATTTAATTATAGTTGAAATATATATTGATTTACATGAAGGTACATACTATACACTTGACGCTTGAGAATAGACGTTGCCTCATCGACGTGTTCTTTTTTTTTCTTTTTTTTAGTTGATGGCTTCGTGCGATTAGCACATTTAGCCAGTGTCAAAGTAATTTTTCTTACAAGTAATACAAAAATATACAATATGATAATGATGAATGATAACAGAAATGAGAAGTGAGAAATGATATTACCCCCCAACCCCTCGAGTATCTCAGTAAAGATGTGGGGCTTTACTAAGTCCTCACGCAACTTCTTGAGAGAATTCGAAAAGTGACGTTACACTGTTTTGTTTCATTTACCAACACTCATGCGCACTCACGAACACTTAACGGTTAATATTCCACCAATATTTCACATTAATATTCGACATAACACAAATTTTAGAAAATAAAACTAAACCGCAGACATGACTCTTCACTTTCCCGCCAAGAAGTCCATCGACATGTTATTTCTTTATATAATATGCAACGGTAATATAGACGGCGCTGACCTTGTAAATAAATCATTGAATTTATGTGCTCCATGTACCCGAACTAATGAAAAATTTCATGCATTGTCTATTAGTGAGTTCAATAACTAAAAAAAGGTTGAAAAATGTGGCTAATTCCCATGCCTCCAAATTTCATCGTTTTCAAGTCACACATCGATTCCCTCTCGCCTCCAAAATCAATTTTAAAGAAATAACTAACTATTAAATCAATTCCCACCGTCTCCAAAACTTATCAAGTACGGTCACCATGTTGAAACATATTGCCAAACGTTTTTAGACCTATACCTACTAACGTAGGGTAGGGTAAATTAAAAAATAAGGTTATTGCAAGTACGGACCTAGGCGGACGTTTAAAGATCAAATCAGGGACGTCTTGAAAAAAGGCCAGGTCAAGAGTACCCTAAACCGAAGAGCATGTATGAAGGGAATAATGAAAGTGGACGAAGCGAAACAAGTATGTAAGGATCGTAGCGAGTGGAAAGAAGTGGTCTCTGCCTACCCCTACGGGAAAGAGGCGTGATTATATGTATGTATGTATGTATGTATGTATGTATGTTATTGCAAGTTGTAAAGAATCTTTGGAAAAACATGTTTAACTACATATATTATGATAAATTAGTGTGTCTCCTCTTATTTACAAATTTTATCTCTTCTAATATATAAAATTCTCGTGTCACAGTTTTCGTTGCCATACTCCTCCGAAACGGCTTGACCGATTTTGATGAAATTTTTTGTGCTTATCCGGTATCTATGAGAATCGGCCAACATCTATTTTCATCCCCCTAAATGTTAAGGGTGGTCCACCCCTAAATTTTTTTTGATTTTTGAAATTTTTCCAATACAAAATGATTTGTTTGTAGTGTTGTCATGGAAACTGTCAAAGCGGTACGAAGTCCGCCGGGGGCAGCTAGTAAGTATATAGAATTGTACAAAATTAAACTTATTAATGTATATATGTATATATATCCTACTAATATTGTAAACGCAAAAGTTTGTGAGTATGGATGGATGGATGGATTTGTTACTCTTTCACGTAAAAACTACTGAATGGATTTTAATGAAACTTTCCTCATATACAGACCATGACCCAGACCAGCATATAGGATCCTATTTTTTTTTTTTGCTGTAGTCTTCGCGAACGAAGTTGCGGGCAACGACTAGTATTGTTATAAATAGACTTTTATCTATTACATTTTTTTTTTAAATTAAAATGTAAAATGTAATTTTAATTTAGGTAGGTCTTTCATTCTAATATTAAGCATTTAATGTTTGTAGTGCCCTTGCAGGGTTCTTATGTGAACTTAGTTTTAAGATCTATTGTACACACGCCTGCACATCAACCTATTCAAAACTGTCAAATTTCTCTAATCGATATTGATCTTTATACCCAAACACTAAGGTTCAAAATTTATTAAAGAAATTTGACATTTTTTGGTAGGTGATCTGCTGCCGTCTGTACCTACACCAAGAATAGCAAATAAAAATTTGAATTTGAATTTGAATTTGACCGCCCTTGCGAAAGTTGTCAAACCTCAGCAGTCGCAGACCGGGCGCGTTAACCACTGCGCCATCGAGCTCCATTTTTAATAATTTAAGGAAAAAAAATGTTGATAACTGGTTCCTGTCGAAAACTGGTGCCACACCCTATTATAATTATTATTATTCCGATTATTTTGATTGTAGTAAAGTGTCATCTAGTAAGATAAATAGAAACTAACTTCGCATTGCCAAAGCAAGTGCTTTACTGATGTTGTTACAATGATCCTTCGAATAATTCATAGATGGCGCTAGTCACCTCTTTATTTAAGTTCTATTAAGTTGAAAGGAGACTCTAAGAGATGGCGCTGGTCTTATTTATTTATTAAGGAGAGCCCCCTAGACAAGTGGTAAAACGATTATACAATAGGAATCAAATAGAATAAAATAATTATTGTACGGGATTGACATGAGTTAACGATACGTATAAATTACTTGTATGTCAATCCCATGCAATAATCATTATATTTTTCTATTCTAATAGCGTTATGCCACTTGTCTAGGGGAGCAGTACACAGCTCGTTATATTGTAAATAAAAACATAGTTAGGATTCAATTTGAAGGCCAATAAGAATATCTAACGAATTATAATAATAGTTACGAACGGAAAAAGAACAGGTTGTTTTTAAGGAATATTATTTGTCAAAACATGCCACATTTTTAAACATGTTTTAAACTACTTACTGTACTAATAACGTAAGGGTTGTATTTAAAGTTGCTGCAGAATAAACACTAATTAACCTAGAGAAATACTCTATGGGCGACTATTCGTATTCACCCAACAATTTCTAAATTTTGAGTGTAAAAACAAAATGTAGAAAAAGGGCTTTCTACCCCTGCCGAGGAGGCTATTGCAGTGTGAACTTGGTGTGCTAGATTCATCGCTTCATAGCACAATTAGCTTCTAGAGCTTGCCGCCATATTAAAGGTTGCAATGCATATTTTGTAAACTCTTTGAAGGGGAAGGACTGCGCTCTATATTTAATGACCCGATCCGATCCGAACCCTTCGGTGAATCTAGTAGGGCACGGGGACGCGCACTAGTGCGCGATGCCGTTCCCTCTAGATAACCTCCGAAGGTGATTCGTTTCGCCGGCCCCAAACAGGCCCGGTGAAGCAGAAAATGCCGTAGAAGCAATCAGCAATCTCTCTCAAAAAAAAAAATTTAATGATAAAGGACATTGATGTAGGATAAAAATAATTGATATTTATATATTATATTATATAGATATTTCATGTTGATATTCTCAGTCGTACATGAAATAACCAGTTTTTTAATTATATTAAAAAATAGTATAATTTTTTTTTAAATAATTGTACCGAGAAAAGCTTGCTTAGGAGTATATTGACGACCTCCTTGGTCGAGTGGTTTGTACACCGGTTTTCACAAGTATGTATTTGTTTGTCCGTTGTCTAGTAACCATTTAACGAGTTTCATAACGAAGCTTCTCTTGGGCTAGATAATGGGTGTGAGTGTAGGAAAGTTTATTTATTTTATTATTATACTCTTTATTTATTTTTACAATATTTTAATATAAAAACAATAAAACATTATAAAAACCTAATTCTAGAGTACCGCCAGCAGTGGGGCAGGGCCCAAGTTATCGGTGGTCAGGGCTGCAGAGTGAGGAACCTCCTGACAATACGTGCCGTGTCAAGGAGTACTGCTTTCTGAATCTGACCCTTGATTATTATTATTATACTCTTTATTTATTTTCTTTCTTAGCCTAGGTTTGTTATAATATTAATATAAAAGTAAAATACAAAAGCACATACAAAACATAAAAATATTATAAAAAATCTAGCCTAGGGTGCCGCCGGCAACGGGGCAGGGCTTAAGTTGCCGGTGGTTAGGGCTACAGAGACAGGAACCTTCGGACTATCCGCGCCGTGTCCAAGAGTACCGCCTTCTGTATCTGACCCTTGATCCAACCATTAAGCGAGAGTCTCTTAAGGTGTTGGTCGAGACTCTTCGCTACCAGACCGTTTGCAGACACAACTATCGGCACAATGATTGTCGATTATTATTATTATTATTATATTGCTCCATAAAATTGAGTTTCTAAAGTGAGCATTCGTTGTATGGTAGGGCCTTAAATGGTTGTGAATGTTTATACCTATAAATAGTTGCCCTATCGTGTACTGATATGTATACAGTGATACATTTGCAAAAATATGTAAAAATTCGATATTTCAAAAATAAGTATGTCGTGTTGTATTTAAAATCATATATTCTTTAAACTGGGTAAAAATTAGGTATACTTAGTCTTCATAGTGAAGTATTTATTTATTTTATTTTATTTATTTTATTATTATACTCTTTATTTATTTTCTTTCTTAGCCTAGGTTTGTTATAATATTAATATAAAAGTAAAATACAAAAGTACATACAAAACATAAAAATATTATAAAAAACCTAGCCTAGGGTGCCGCCGGCAACGGGGCAGGGCTCAAGTTGCCGGTGGTTAGGGCTGCAAAGACAGGAACCTTCGGACTATCCGCGCCGTGTCCAAGAGTACCGCCTTCTGTATCTGGCCCCTGATCCAACCATTAAGCGAGAGTCTCTTAAGGTGTTGGTCGAGACTCTTCGCTACCAGACCGTTCGCAGACACAACTATCGGCACAATGATTGTCGAGTCAACATCCCACATGGCGGTTACCTCGTGAGCCAAGTCAAGGTACTTGCTAGCCTTGTCCTTCTCGGCCTTTACGAGGTTCTCGTCATGCGGGATGGTGACGTCAACAAGCACTGCCCGGCGTTGCGATCGATCTATCAGCACGATATCAGGCCTATTAGCTATAATAGTCCTGTCCGTGATGACAGCTCGATCCCAATAGAGCGTGGCACGGCCGTTTTCGAGAACCGGCGCAGGTGTGTACTTGTAGTACGGCACTTCGAAGTCCACAAGACCATATAGAAGAGCAAGTTGCTGGTGAATAATCCTAGCTACCAGGTTATGTCTGTGCAAATACTCGCCATTAGCAAGATGAGAACAACCGGAGATAATGTGCCTGAGTGATTCCCCGGGACGGCGGCATGCCCGACAAATGTCGACCGTACCGTCCTTCAGGATATATCTCCGGTAGTTATTCGTCATGATAACTTCGTCCGCAATTGCACAGACAAAACCTTCGGTTTCTCCGAAGAGGTCTCCGAATCGTAGCCAGTTCACCGACGCGAGCAAATCTACATCGGGGCCCGTAAGCGCCTTGTAGAACCGCCCGTGTAGCTCCTTGCTCCTCCATACCGCCCTGCGGTCCTCTGTGCTCAGTACCACTGGTCTGCGCCAGTTCCTATTTGCCAAAGAGAGCGGAGTTAGGCCCCTGTCCATTGCTACCACATCCCGATGCATCCCACACTCGTTGTTGAGGAAATAGTCCCTAAGATTGCACACCTCGCGGTTGTGGAGGTTTTTGGCATTTAAAAAGCCGCGACCACCACACCTTCGCGGAATGTACAATCTCATAACAGACGAGCGTGGGTGTAGCATCCGGTGTGTGGTGAGCAATGCACGTACTTTGCGATCCAGAGCATCCAGCTCAGTCTGGGTCCACCTTAGTATGCCAAAGGAGTATATGAGTAGAGGCATCACCCAGGCGTTGAAAGCACGCACCTTATTACCCCCTGACAAAAGGCTGTTAAGCACTTTTGTCAAGCGGCAATAGAAGCGCTCCTTCACCGTCTGTTTAATGTGTCCTTCCTCAAAACCCAAAGACTGTGACATACCAAGGTACTTGTAGGTTTCTGCTTCAGATATTGACTTGAGGAACATTGTCTCAGAAAGCTGTAAATTCGGTGAATCTACAACTTTCCCCCACTGCACATGCACGACCGCACATTTATCAACACCGAACTCCATTTTGATGGCACTACTGAAAACATGTGTTATTTTGAGTAGTGTCAGCAAATGTTGCTCATTCGGAGCGAATAGCTTGAGGTCGTCCATATACAGAAGATGAGAAATGACCTCACCCTCTCTCCGAAGCCAACAACCTAACCCTGAATCCTTCAGCAATGTGCTGAGCGGATTCAGGGCTAGGCAGAACCACAAGGGGCTCAGACTGTCACCCTGGAATATACCTCGCTCGATCCTTATAAAGTCCTGCGGCTCAGGGGGGTCATCCCTACCACCAGGTTGACGAAGGACTGTGGTCCACTGACTCATACATGCGCCTAAGAAGGATCTTAGAGTTGCATTGATTTTGTACAGCTCCAAGATCCTCCTCAGCCATGAATGAGGCACCGAATCATAGGCCTTCTTGTAGTCAACCCAAGCGGCCGAGAGGGCCCCCTTGCCCCGACGGACCATTTGGCAAACGGCCATGTCTATGAGGAGGAGCTCTTTAGTACCACGTGACCCAACCCTACACCCATTTTGACCAGGGGCCAAGATATTGTTCGCAACAATGTGCGCGTTAATTTTTACTCTCAAAATGGATGTAAGGAGCTTGTAGATAGTGGGCAAGCACGTGATGGGTCTATAGTTCTTTGGTTCCGTGGTACTACCGGACTTATAGAGCAGGAAGGTTACACCAGTTGTTAAGGAATGCGGTAGGGTTCCATCTTCGAGGGCTTGTTGAAATTGCACCGCCAACCGTTCGTATGAACATCGCAGCCACTTCCACCAAAAGTTGTGCAATCCGTCCGGTCCCGGACTTTTCCAGTTCGGCGCCCTACGGATGGCACAACTGATGTCGTTGGGGCTGATGGTGATGGCCCCCATTGGCTCGATGGATTCACATTCACGTTCGACGGCGTTCATCCAATCGCCCTCGGTATGCTCGACAGGCACCGACCAAATACTACGCCAAAAGTTAACAATTGACGCAGTATCCGGCAGTTGCGCATCGAACACACGAAGATCAGTTCCCTCCCACTTTCGGTATACCCTCCTTTGGTCACTCTGGAAGTTGCGATTCTGCTGGTATCGGTCCACACGTTCCCTGTAGCGGCGAATACGGTTTGCCCATGCATAGACTTTCTGTTTCAGAAAGTCGATCCGCTCTGTGATACAAGCCATGTAATCGCATGGTCTAATACCAGTCCCAGCGAAGGCTTGGCTCACAAAGCGCATGACTCGGGGCCGATGATTGCCCCCCCTGAAGCAGATTAGCTTTGCAATGAGAGTCCTAAATGAGTTGATACGCCGCTCGATCCGTACTTGCCAGGCGGGGACACCTCCGGCAGTCCTAGGTGCACGGTCAGCGTCCGGAAACTTGACTCGAGCAACACGGCACGCCGTGATGGCCCCGCAATACACGATCGAGTGAGTATCATCTAAACCTACGCTGTCCAGTAAATACGGGGCAAGTAGGTCATTCAGGGCTCCCATTATTATTATTATTATTAGTTACACGGGATGGACCCAATTACATAACTAACATACAGAATATAAAAATTATCATCATTATTATTATTACAATATACATTAATTACAATTAATTATTATTACACAACTATATCAAATTATAAAAACATTTAAACACAGATATAACACATAGGAACGCTATAGAGGACATTTAGTTTCGCAGGTTGCTGACACAGGAGCGCATTGAGGCCGGTATGCATTTGAACGATGGGCGAGTGGTCGTGCGTGATAGTGCGGCTTAAGGGTGGCGCAAACAGGCGGCCTTGACGACAAGTGCGGCGACGAACGTAGTTGTCGGGGACATTCAGACGCGATAGTTGTTCAAGGAGCTCGGGGCACTGGATGTCACCACGCAACACTTTAATTGCTACCAGGATTAAGTCCCTGTGACGTCTCACCTCCAGCGAACACATACCCAGCATTCCCAATAAAAAGTTTTACGTGACAACGACTTTGAGTGGTAAAATAATTTTAATGTGAATATTCATTCGTATAGTAGGAAGAAGGATGAAATAATAGTAACAAATTAAAACATTTATTTATACAAAGAATTATATTTAAAACATTAATTTATACAAAGAATCTCGCACTGAATTTCATATTAACAAAATTTTATTTTTACCTTTACACATACATACGTATTTACCTTTCACTTTTTATGTCTGTCTCTCTCGCTCTTAGGCGGGCTAACCATGCCCGAGTGGAAGGGACGCGTGCCTCTCACTCGCTCTCATTGTGAGCGCATAACGTGAGCGGAGCGTAACGCAGTTTCTTGAAGTGTCACCCGGCAAACCAATTTATAAGACGTTGTCACGTCAAAAATTTTGTTGGATACAGAAAAGGGTAATAGCCGTATACACTCCTATACCCTCTTAAGTATACAGAACGCTATCAGTGCATACTACACACTTCCAAGTTTACAATTATGTATATGTGACAATATCTTTGACATATATACAATGCAATTTTAAAACATTGAAATACAACTATAAAATATATTAAATATGACAAATATATTTTACATCATTAATCAATAATTTATAAAAAGTATAAGGTAGGTATGTAGGTAGGTACTTGCCGTTTCTGAGGGGTCGATGCATATGAAATAAAAGGTTTTGTAGAATCAAAATGTGTCATTTCCATTTATTATGTTTCATCATACATAATAGGTCCTAGTTCGAAATACTTACTGAAAATAATTAACCGCCTCTGTGGTCTAGTGGCTAAGACCACCGGTTTAGACCCAGAGGTCCCGGGTTCGATTCCCAGCGGGGGTACATGTTTGTGTACTCGGTTTGGTTGGTCCACCACCATCTTATCTAAATATGTCGCAATAACATCAATGTTTGTAGCATTGTTGTGTTCCGGCAGCTAGAGATAAGATAGCCAGTACCTCACTAGTTGAGGATCCCGGGTGAAGTGCGCTTCCATCATTGGCCTTATCATCACTTAACATCAGGTGATATCAAGGCACTGTGCTTACCCGTAAATATAAAAAAAAAAAATAAATAAATATGGTTTCATTTACATTACTCAAATTTTTATTTTTATTTATTCATATTTTTATTCATACCATAATATGATCTAATCACCTACCTGATGATATTTTTATTATTATTTGCACAAAAATAATATAAAAGTGCTTTCTTTATGCACTATCCAAAACGTAATTCATAGGTTTCATAGATTCATATGTCATACTCGTGAACGGGTGCCGCCTGTGGAGGCTGGTCTGCTCTTGCATACTTATCTTATTGTTTATATTACTTACTATAATTTGACTTTGTTTTTCTTAAACAATTTTTGACTTTTATTACAGTACTGTAGTGTTACTGTATGACATTGTGGAAATTGGAACTTTTACCTGAGGTAAATTTGTTAATTTAGATTTTTAATTATGTTTTTTTACATGTGGTCTTCTATATTTTTTTTATTTTTATGTGTTTATTTGTGATGGAAAGTGTCCTGCTAAAATAGGGCATTTTCCAATATTTTTGACGCTGTAAGGGAGAAAAGAGCTGGACATTTGCTGAGTTTCTTGCCGGTTCTTCTCAGTACAAGATCTCCCGCCCAAAGTAGACTTACGAACCGATGGCATAGTGACATTCATACGAGCTACTTGTAGCCTAATCTGAATAAATGATTTTTGAATTTGAATTTTGAATTTGTAATAAACAATGAGATGTATACAGAGTGTTTAGTAACTACCCTAACTAGTAGAGCCGTAATCACGTTGACACTTATCTACACTATAAGTCATGATAACATGGGTCCGTCATGGATCATTAGGGAAATAACCAAAAAACCTGTAAATCTATTTATAATAACAAAAATACAAATTTAAATTAAACATTTTGGTAACATCAGATTTAAATCACCAATCATAATTAAAAAAATACCATAAATAATAATTTATTTTTAATATTTTTGATTACTGAATGTGGCCTTATCATGAGAATTTTGATTTCAAATATTATTTTAATTAAATTAGGTCTAATAGGCATGATAACAGTATTAAAGAATCGAAGGATAAACTGTTCTAACACCTGTCATCTATTGCATCAGTCACGTGCTAGTAACGTGTTTTAGGTTTTTATTGTTGGTGTTATATGTATGTATGTATGTGTATTTATTATTTATATATTATATTTATATTTATATATTATTATTATGTATGTCTTTTTATGTACTGGTATACGAGTATGTTTCTATTGTATTCTACTGTATTTGCGCATTTCCTCTATCTCCCTCATGGGTTCCTAAACCAAAGGTTGTCTGGAAGAGATCGCTTAAAGCGATAAGACCGCCTTTGCCCATGCTAGCTTTAAGATTTTTTTGTATGTACCTGTTTTTGGTTTTAATTTGTGTGAGCAATAAAGTATTTATCTATTTATCTGTTATTACATATATTTGAGAATTTAAAATCTTGTGTAACCACCGTGAGAATCAATGACATCCTGCAATCTTTGTTGCATTGATGAAATCATGTTAATGCATACATCACTGCCTCTGAAACTGTCCCATATTTCATAGACATGATTAATTAGGGCTTCGCGTGTCCTAGCTCGGTTACTGTCCCACTGCTGGACCATTAAACCCTAAAAGATTCTCTATGGGGTTTAGGTCTGGACTTTTAGGCGGCCATGGCAATGAAACCAGCTCACTGCGATGGCGACTGAACCAGGCTTGGCTCAAACGTGAATTATGAACAGCGGAATTATCTTGCACAAAAGGAACAGGTCCAGAATCAGGAAAATATATCTCCAAACTAGGTAGTAAAACCTCTTCTAATATCTCATTATATTGCTGGCTGTTCATTCTTCCACTTATATCGGTCAACTCACCGGGACCACTGGCTGCCATCCATCTCCAAACAGCAAAGCTTATTCGACCACTTCTCCTCGATGGTAGGATATTTCGTTCTGAATACCTGGTATTATCAGGTCGCCACAAAGATAAAGGTCGTCAGAAAAAATAGTTCTGCTGAAGTCGTAGTTTATATATTCTGAGAGCGAACTGTAATCTTTGATGTTTATGCTGAGCAGATAAAACTGGTTTTCGAGCTGGAGTTCTGTGATGCAACCCAGCTGAGTGTAGGCGACGTCGAATGGTTGAAGACGACACTTGTAATGAAAGTGATAAATCCTGTATTTTAACGAATCCTTCACCTTGGACTCTGCTCACGAGCTCCCTATCCTGCGCTTCGGTAGTTTTACGGTGACGGCCTCTGCTCTTACGAAAGTTTACGTCACCTTTCTCTTCCCACCGCTTGAGCCAAAGGTATACGGTCTTTCTCTGAAAATAGAAATGAATAATGTTTATAACATCATTGACAGCTACCCATATTTAATCAAATAAGCCATTTACTAGTAGGTGTTTAAATAAATTTTAGTTTTTCACACTGATTTAAGTTTGTATATTATGCTTCTGAACACTATTCGAATAAATTTATTTAAAAAAATATATATATTACGTTTGATTAGATACCCCATTAGGTTTTTTGTAATACCTACTTATCTTCTTCAAATATATATATTAATTTTAATTGACTATAATGCAGTCAGTGATTAACCGAGTATTAATTAAAAGGTAAATAATTATTTAAACAGATAATACTTACTGTGATTCCTATTTTATTTGAAATATCGGTAACAGAGTGGCCCTGTTCTTTTAAAACAATAATTTTATGCTTTTCATGTGAAGAAATCCGGTACGGCACATTGTTATTACTCATTCTGTCCTTCCCTATAAAACAAACACCACAAATACCACAATAGATTATGCTTTACGTAAATGATTATCTGAATTCCGCTTCAACTCTTAACAATCACAAACTACGCGTTAGCACTGCTCCAGACCGATTAGTATTCCCAATGAAATACATTGTTGAGGGTAGATAGGAAAACCATAGCCAAATAAAACAGTCCACGCTATCGCCCGCCGCCGCGCCGCGCCGCGCTGTCTTGGCTTCCATCATAACATATTAAAAAGACAAAAATGAATGTTTACATTATATTGCAAATTACATTGTGTACATTTTATTGAAATTAATACACATTTGTCAAAATAGTGTATACATATAAAAGAAAACAACCATAGTCATCATTGTTTACATTGTAATGAAACGGTATTGTTTACATTTTTCTGAAATAACATCGTTTACTTATTATTATAATTCATAATGGCTTCATATTTTTGCATATGACTGTGTAAGCAAATGTCTGAAAACAATTTGTGTACATATTTTTGCCAAAAATGTGTACACTATTGCGAGAAACTCTGATGGATAAATAGTATGTATTGTTTAGGTGATTATTTGTTTTTGAAATTTTCAGAGTGAACATTTATTCAAAATTCTGTCCATGTATACATTTCATTGCACGTGACTGTACCATTAGTCACGGGGCATTGGCGAAAAGCCTCCAACTAAGGTTATATTTGAAAATAATAATATGTGTTAACCTTTATTATAATCGCAAATTTTGTTCCGAAACAAATTACAAAAACACAATGATAATTATATAAACAAAACAAAAACATTTTATAAATAGCTTGCCTACTTCTTAACTGATCTTTAGTATTTGAAAAATTATTATGATCGGGTGTCAATGACGGTAGTTGTTGACATTGAACGGTGCCTTTGGCTTTCAAAGTAAAAAGTAAATAGTGTTGAATAATTTCGGCGGGCTGGTTAGAACCGCGATAGCTCAATTGGAAGAGCACCTTACCCGGTATGTCAGAAGGGTGCAGGTTCAAATCCTGCTCGAGGAAATTTTTTCAACATTGTGTTTTTGTAATAATATAATAACCTAAAGTAACTAAAACTATTACGAAACTAAAATATGGCGTGTTAACTACAACTTGACATACCTATATTAAACTTGAAATAGTTTTTTCATATTCTTGTGCAATATCAAGTCGTTTTTCATATAAGTCATCCCCTTTAAATCTTGGATCAATTAAATTTGCAACATAATGGACAATTCTGGCCTTAAACTTTTGTATGTCACGCAATGAGCATTCATGATCTTCGTCATCATTTTCGATTTTTTTTCTCTCGCTCTATCGCACGCTCGTCAAGCTCTTTTTGTCCTTTCTGAAAGCAAAAGTCAGAATAGAATTTTCTAAATAAATCAATGTTTTAAACATGAACAAAACATCATAACAATAATATATATAAAAAAAAAATTAAATTAAACATAAAACATTGATTAAAACGAATAAAACATAACGAAACTCGTCTTTTTTTAAATTTCGTGTTTTTTGCAACTCTGCTTTCAATTAGATTCGAGTTAAACTGTGTACTCAAATGTACACACGCCTGTACGCGCCTGTACTATCAGCCTACCACAAACTGTCAAATTTCCTCAATAGACTTTGAACTTTATGTATATGGCATATGGTTGAATAATATTAATAGTAAATAACTAAGGAAATTTGACAGTTTTATATAGGTTGATGTGCAAGCGTTTGTACTTACACTTAAAATTTTTAATATTATTCTCAAAGAAGATCGCAAATCAAAAGCAGTATGTAGATAAATACATCCACGTAAAGAGATAGAATGCTTTTTTTTTTGTATTGAGTTTTCTGGTGGCCTCAAACGGTCTCTTCAGCGTCTCCGGACTCTTTGGGGGTGGCGAATTGAAACTTTCGTGGCAATTTTTATCTCTCATCTGGCAACAATGTTTGTAGCATTGTTGTGTTCCTGCAGCTAGAGATAAGATAGCCAGTACCTCACTAGTTAAGGATCCCGGGTGAAGTGCGCTTCCATCATTGACCTTATCATCACTTAACATCAGGTGAGATCAAGGCACTGTGCTTACCCGTCAATACAAAAAAAAAAATATTTAGAACAATATTTTTCTGCAAATTATTAAAAATAAAATTACATAACTAATAAAAGTATTGTATTTGTATAAGCCAATGAGCTTGGGAACGATGAAAAAAGTTAATTTTTACAATTATAGATCTCAATAGTTTATAACTAATACATAGTTTTATTTCACTTTGATATGATACGTATAAGTTATAATATTTATTAATTTGATTTCCGCTCAAAATAATGATCGCGTGAATTCGTTTGACGTCATCTTTGCCCTGTCATGTCAAATTGTGCCGCCGCCCATGTGCCGCCCGCCAACAGCTCACATAACGTCAGTAGTTAGCCAAAATTTTGACGCGCTAATGACGTCACACCTAGGTGAATTTTACGCCCGTTTCTTTGCGGAAAACAACACCACGCGGTGGTCTGGTGATATATAAGAATCTTTGAATAATTATTGTGAAGTAATTAGCAGTGCTACAGAAAAAAAATATGTCATATTTTAAGTTGAAACCTAAATAACTCGAAAAAAGGTAAAACTGTACTAACTGTGTGTCTTAAAGTATTAACTGATCTTTAGTATTTGTAAAAAATATTATGATCGGGTGTTAATGACGGTAGTCGTTGACATTGAATGGGTGCCTTTAGCTTTCAAAGTAAAAAGTAAACAGTGTTGAATAATTTGGGCGGGCTGGTTAGAACCACGATAGCTCAATTGGAAGAGCACCTGACCCGGTATGTCAGAAGGGTGCAGGTTCAAATCCTGCTCGTGGAATTTTTTTCAACATTAGTGTTTTTTTTTTAAAACTGTACATTACGTACGTAAGTAAGTACGTTAAATTTATGGCTCTATAATCTCATTTCCTTTGCTTGAACACAACTAACAAGTAGAATAAAAATCAACCTGTCAAAATGGAGTCCATCACATGAAGCTGTAGATATCAAGCCTAAAACATATCGATTTTCATTTTTTTTTTCAAAGAAACTGCAAATGCTACCGCCGTGAAACTATGCACAAGTTACTTTTTTAATACAGATCTGTTCAATAAAAAAATTACGAACATTCAACTTTGTTTACGCTAATGTACAGATTAGCCCAAATCACACGCGCTCTATTACTGGTACCGACATGTACTTGGGCGCTTTTGTCCACCACCACGGCCCGGTCAACCCCAGCCGAGGTCCGAGCCTTTAGAGGCGCCCTCGGGTTGTTCCGCTCTCTGATCCGATCTGAACCCCTCGGAGGATCTAGTAGGGCACGGGGACACGCACTAGTGCGTGATGGCGTTCCATCTAGAAAACCTCTGACGGTGTTTCGTTTCACACAGCTTGACCCTTGACCCTTTATTTTTCTTGCCACCCCCAAAAAAGCAAAAAAAGCCCGGTTAAGCTAAAAATGCGGTCTGGGGAAAACAGCAAACTCTCTAGAAAAAAAACCAGCTCAAAATAAGAAGACTCAATGCAAATGTTTAAACAACACACACATTGACTCCTTGCATGTGTAACACTTTCGCCGATTCAACCTTTGAAACGGCGTTTTTTATATAACTCGATGTACTTACCGGTTGCCATGCAAATGGAATCATACTTTTAACATTAATTACGTAAATACAATAAATTATAAGAACAAAAAGCTTAACCATAAAATGTAAACAATTTTTTTTTTTGTTTATTGTTTTACGGCTCCGGATGAAATCTATCAAGCCTATTCATTCGTTCTATCTTTTTAAGTAATACATAAATAAACAATATTGATGATGATGAATGATAATAGAAATGGGAATTGAGAAATGATATTACCCCCCAACCCCTCGAGTATTTCAGTGAAGATGTGGGGCTTTACTAAGTTCTCACGCAGACTTCTTGAGAGAATTTGAAAAGTGACGTTGCACTGTTTTGTTTCATTTGCCAACACTCATGCACACTCACGAACACTTAACGGTTAATAATCCACCAATATTTCACATTAGAATTCGACATAACACAAATTTTAGAAAATAAAACAAAACCGCAGACATGACTCTTCACTTTCCCTCCAAAAAGTCAAATGCACAAACTAGGTAAAGATACTAGTCAAATGTAAACAAACAGAACTAACTAGGTGACAGACGCGTTGACAGTCATTTAGTTCGGGAACGGAACGTCCCACGTTTCGTTCAGCAATATTTCTTGCCGTGATAAATTCCGAATGGGTTCACGAAATATCATCTCAGCCAAAAAGACGTCCACTGCTGGACAAAGGCCTCCCTCAAGGATAACATCATTTTGAGGGGAATTTGCCATAATCGCCACGCTTCGCAAGCGGGTTGGCGATCGCAGTAAGGTAAGAATAATCACAGAGAGACGCTGCTGCCCATCCTCTGGAATATAAAATAATTATAATTATTATATTTTCTGAACCTGGTGGTGCTTAACACTCCAGCGTTTCACATGGACACGGCACTCGGATCAGCTCGCAACTTACCTGTTCTTCTAGTGTGGTGGTAGTTATTTTGCGCAAAGAGGCGACACACCTCATCATGCAAGTCAGTAATTTCAATGATGCAGCCGTTGCCAGCAGTGGGACGGTATATAGGCTAATACGAAGGGATTATTTTATTACTAAGTACCGTGTGACGAAAGATTGATGCACCATCAAAATAAGCGATACAACGCACATATAAAAACGTATTGAGTACAATGGGCTCATTGCATAGCATGTTATTTTTGTGCACTAACTGTTTTATGTATTCGATAGTGTATTAGGAAAGGAATAGAATAGAATAAAAATATCATGTTCTTTTCTATAATTTTTGCTTGTACCAATGTTAATCTTGTTGGTTGTTCTAATAAAAGTATTTATCTGCTCAATAATTTATACATGTCTTGTGTACAAATTTTCCTGCTACAAGTGTAAGGGCACAGCAAATATATCTGGATTTATTATAAAAAAAAACAAATTAGTAGATGCAGATCAAATAGATTAATAACAAAAAAAAAATTAATTTATACATAGAATATCGCCTATGTGGCCGAGTGGCAAAGTGCTTGGCACGATACCTTAAGGTCCTGGGTTCAATTATAAAGTCTGTTCAAGTGTGTTATGGATTTTTCAATGCACAGCCTAAGTTTCTCAAGCCCATCAATTATAGCGGTGCTTGATGACTTGATTTCAATGATTGCGGCCTTTGCCCAGCAGTGGGTTAGAAGGTATGTAGACTATACTTAACTTAACTTTTACATGTAATTATTATGTTATTTTAATTTAAAGTATGACGTTACTAAATAAATAATTTATTGCTGAAACCATGGTACAAAGTGGTGTTTTTTATTACTTACCCCAACGGTTGTCGGTTCTGCGGCTAATGTAAACAAAACATACACCAGCTGAATTAAAAAACAAAAATAAAGAATTCCTAATCTAAGTGATGTATTACTTATAGATAGCCACGCCATGCAAATGTGGATAGCAAAATATTTTAATCTTTACTCTAATCTGAAATTAAATTTACAAAAAACACGGATTCCAATCTACGAGCACTCCAAGTTCGTTAATTTGTAAGGCTCTCAGTAATCTTAACAAAAACAAAACCAGATGGTACGTCAGTCACAATTAGCCCGGCTCACCCAAGCGATTAACGCGCAACAATAAGATCGTATAAAAGGATGCCCATCATTCGGTATAACGATCGCGCTCTAGTCGATCGTCGCTCGGTTGCAACGAACTAGATATTGTGCCGTCAAGTCGTGTCAAAAAGATTTTAACAATTGTAAAAAAGTTTGTGGTGATTGTGTTCTGTTCTCAAAATTGTTTTATCAGGTGAGTTTGAAACTTTTTGGAATATTATTTTTATAGACATCATTTGTTTTTTTTTCTTGATAAGCAATGTTTTTTTTTTTCGTTTATTATTAAACTTTCATATACCTATGTAGGTAATAACTAAAAAGATGATAACATGCATTTAAGAAATAGGTGTTTGTAAGTATTTAGTTTGTGGTTGCTCGTCAAGTCGTGTGAAAATTAAAAAGATTTTAACAATTGTAAAATTATTTGTGCTGATTGTTTTCTGTTCTCAAAACAGTTCTTTCAGGTGAGTTTGAAACTTTTTGGAATATTATTTTCATAGACTACTTTTGTTTATTTTTAAATTTTGTTTTTTTATTTTTAATTTTTCAACGTTTCTTTTTCGTTTATTATTAAACTTCCATGTGTAGGTGATAACTAAAAAGATTTACACATTTTGTACATTTGCCACAAAATCAGTTCGTCACAATTTCGTACACTTCATACATTAAAAGTAAAGACACATGCATTAAAAAGTTCGTCACAGGTCCAAACTAAAATAAGACAAATTTGTTTAATGAAAATAGAAGTCTGACACCTTGTTTCTGTGACGAATTTAATTTGTGGCATACGTACAATAACCCTTTGCACGTATTTCGTTTGCGTTTGCTATAAAATAAACAGGACAGGTATATGCCTACTTACTTTTTTAAATATATTTTTTTATCTATTAATTATAATTTAAGAATTCAAAAAACCGTATAGGTTATTTTTAAAAGACCGCATGATACTCTTTAATATTTAAGCAGTAGGTATGTGACAAAAAGTTGGCACTCTTTTTTGTATGCCAATTTTTCTGACCTCAAATTAAATTCTCAATTTAAATCAAATGTGAAATTGTAAATCATAGTTGTAAGTTTTTCTTTGTGTTGAAATTCAATAATACAGTTCTGGCTTAACTCTGATTTTAATTAACTGTGTACCTACTTGATAAATTCTCAATTAAAACTAATGTGTAAAATAAACGCGAGTAGATCCGTAAAAGTTGTTTCATTTCAATTGATAAATTCTGTCAGTTGTTTGTGGATAACGCAGCTGGTTACATTGTCAGTAATAAAGTTATATTATACTCTTATGATTAGCATAGGCTGATGGTGATGATGATGACGAAGCTTTTATGTGAGTAGTTAAAGTCAAAGTCAAAGGTAAAGGTTTATTGCCATCTAAACGTACAGACGCCTGCACAAACGAGGGGTTCTTTAAACGAGGCGTGAAGAGGCACCTTGTGGGCTGGCAGGGTGAGGGTGACTGATGCTGCGTTGTTTTCACGCTGCACCAGTTGCCCTTGCGTCTGGACTCCATTTCCTCTTAGCATCAGGTGGAGTGGAGTAATTTGTCGAGCTACGTATAAAAAAAAAACGTCAACCTATCCAAAATTGTCAAAGTTATTTAATACATTTTAACCATATATTTAAGGCATCAGTTCAAAGTCTGTTGAGGAAAGGGTCATCCATTTTGGTTTTGGTTTAAGCGGTGAGAAACATAAATAATAAGTAACGGAAAATACTAAAAACGACAAATTAATTTACCAATATAATATTGTTTGTTTGTTTCGTTGTCATGGAAACTGTCAAAGCGGCACGAAGTCCGCCGGGTCAACTAGTTAATAACGAAAATAAGGAAAAAAAATTGCATATACTGTCCCACTGCTGGGTCTGGCCTCCATCATTGGAATCAAGTCATCACTACTATTGATAGGTATTGGCTTAATCACCACGCTTGCCAAATGCGGGTTGGTGATCACAAACCCGGGCTGTGCATCGAAAAATGTGAAAAACACTTTGCACGACCTGGGAATTGAACTTAGACCCTTCGGATATCATCTCAGAACCTATCCAAAATTGTCAAAGTTATTCAATACATTTTTAACCATATATTTAAGGCATCACTTCAAAGTCTATCGAGGAAAGGATCATCCATTTTGGTCCAATTGTGAAATTGCTGGCCAAAAAACAAAAATGCTTTATTCTGATAGAATTTGACCGTCTAAGCATTTCTTATAAGGACACCGAAACTGTAGCACCGCTGTACCTACTCGATATATTTAATTGAATTCTAAATCTGTATTTTCATACATATTCGATTAAACGAATTACTAAAAACAAATGGTTTGTTCTGTTCTGCCTTAAAGACGACAATAACTTGTGCTTCACAAAAAAATATTCATAACGTCATATTCTGACAAGATATTTCATTTGTTTTAGTTAATTTATTATAATCGAAAATGTATGAAATAGCAGACTTTTTGCACTCAATAAAACCAAGAACATTGGTGCTACAGCACTGGTGCTTTAAAAAGAAATGCAAATTCTATTAGAATAAAGCACTTTTGTTTTTTTGCCGGCACTTTCATATTTGGGCCAAAAATATATGAAACCTGGATGATGTCCTTTTTGTGGTAGGTTGATGTGTGTATCTAATATGATTGACAGCAATATACCACAAAATTATATATGTAAACATTATTCTGAAACATGTCTACAATGAGTTTATTCAAACAAACTTACGAAAAGTTTGAATCGTCCATAAATTTTTTAGCTGTGGAGAAGAATGGGCGCAAGAATCTCCACAGCTTTAATGGAAGTAACGACATTTACAATAAAAAAAGTGTGTCGTTACCAAATCATACAAAATTTACAGTTACAATATTACGAAATAATTACCGGCATGGTACGTACACGTATCAAATTATCAAATCAAAAGAAATCACATTGAAGCAACAACTGAGTAGCATTACAGATTACCAAATGTAGATCCCTGGTTACATCCGGGGCTATCATTATTATATATTTTTTTAGGAGTATCTTGAAATAATTACATTTTATATTACTTTAAAATATTAGTAGAAATATTATTAGGTTATAATCATAAAATAACAACTGAATCTAATAAGCTATTTCTTAACAAAAATATAATATAATAATTATCTAAAATATATTATTAAAAGGAGTCCCTTTAGGCAAGGTTCCGAAGATACTGGCAGCGTTCCCCCTTTGAATAGCTAGACTAATTCTTTGTCCGAGGTAGCTGCCAGCTCTTCGGTCTCCTGTGATGTAGACTAACCTTTTTGCTATTTCTTTAAAAAGCTTTATAGCGCTAGGACCCCACGGACCAAGGGTCTCGACACCGAATGGGATAAAATCATATTCGGAGCCTAGACCCCCGTATTTATATTTTTTAGCTTTTTCAGCCGCTTCACAAGCCGCACCAGCTCTATTGTTGGTTCCATGTAGATGGGAAGGGGCCAGCGTGTCTGAACAGGTTGCATCCCATATATGTATGTACATATATTTGCATGTCCATTTAACTTTTATATATACTTATATTATATTTTTTTATATCCACTCCACTACCATATATATTGTGTATTAGTATATAAACATATATTTATATATATATATATATACTAGACGATGTATATCTACACAACACGCTATCACTTTCACCTTTGTACGTTGAGCTCCTCCCTTGCCATGGGTCCAGCAGAATACCAGCGTTGAGGCATCAGCCACAGCATTACGCTGAACTGATCAGCCCATTCGGCTTTTAGTGTATTTGTGCTTATTTTTATTTCTGTTTATTGTTGTTGTTGTTATATTGTGAAATTTTAACTCTTAATTTTTTATTATTTTTTTTTACTATTTTTTTCATTTCTGTTCTGTGTTGAAAAGCCGAATAAATTTATTATTATTATTATACTCTTTATTTATTTTCTTTCTTAAAACTAGATTTTTACAATATTTTAATATAAAAACAATAAAACATTATAAAAACCTAATTCTAGAGTACCCAAGCTACCGGTGGTCAGCTGCAGAGTGAGCAACCTCCTGACAGTACTGCTTTCTGAATCAGACCCTTGATCCAACGATCAAGCGAGAGCCTCTTAAGATGTTGGTCGAGGCTCTTCGCTATCAGACCGTTCGCTGAAACGACTATCGGGACAATAATGGTTGAATCAACATCCCACATGGCGGTCACCTCGTGAGCTAAGTCAAGGTACTTACTGAGCTTGTCCTTCTCGGCTTTACGAGGTTCTCATCATGGGGTATGGTGATATCAACCAGTATTGCCCGGCGCTGGGATCGATTAACCACCACGATATCAGGCTTATTGGCGACAATAGTCCTGTCCGTAATGATAGAGCGATCCCAGTAGAGCGTTGCATGACCATTTTCGAGTACTGGCGCAGGTGCATATTTATAGTACGGCACCTCCGATTCAACAAGGCCATATCCAAGAGCAAGTTGCTGGTGAATTATTCTGGCTACTTGGTTGTGTCTGTGCAAATACTCTCCGTTAGCAAGATGAAAACAACCAGAAATAATATGTCGGAGTGATTCTCCTGGACGGCGGCATGCCCGACAAATGTCGACCGTACCGTCCCTCATAATATATTTCCGGTAGTTATTCGTCTTGATAACTTCATCTTCAATGGCACAGACAAAACCTTCGGTTTCCCCAAAGAGGTCACCGAAACGTAGCCAGTTCACCGAGGCAGTTAAATCTACATCAGGCCCAGTTAGAGCCCGATAGTAGCGCCCGTATAGCACCTTGCTCTTCCATATGTCCTTGCGATCGAGAGTGCTTAGCACCACTGATTTGCGCCAGTTTTCTGTTGCCAAGGAGAGCGGCGTAAAGTGTCTATCAACTGCCATCCAAATGCATCCCGCACTCACTGTTAAGTAAATAATCCCTGAGACTGCACACCTCACGGTTATGTAGGTCCTTGACATTTAAAAAGCCGCGACCCCCACATCTCCGCGGGATGTACAGCCTCATAACAGATGAGCGCGGGTGTAGCATTCTGGAAGTCATGAGCATTTGACGGACTCTCCTATCCAAGGCGTCCAATTCGGTCTGAGTCCATCTTAGTATGCCAAAGGAGTATGTGAGCAGAGGCATAACCCAGCCATTAAAGGCACGAGTCTTACTGCCACCCGATAAAAGACTGTTAAGTACTTTTCTCAGGCGGCAAAAGAATCGCTCCCGTAATGACTGTTTCATGTTTTATGCTACCGGGATGGCTGACGTAAGCATTCTTCATTTATTTATAGCATCTTTTGTGTCTACTGCTAAACATATTTCCGCCAATATCTTGTGGTTACTCCTTCATCGTCATCATCAGCTCATTTTTATGTCCCCACTGCTACACGAGCCTTTCCTATGGATGGATAGGGAGAACGGGCCATAAACCACCACGCGGCGGGCCCAGTGCGGATTGTTGGTTGTTAACGACTGCTAATGCAGCCGGGACCAACGGCTTTACGTACCTTCCGAAGCACGGAGGAGGGCGAGATCATACATTTTTAGTAATTTTTTTTTCACTCATCCGAAAGTTGCTTAACCTCAGCACTCGCAGACCGGGCGCGTTAACCACTGCGCCATCGAGCTCCTCCTGGCTATCTCTTGGAACGCCATATAGGGACGATTGATACAAAATAAACTATAATTTTGGGTTCTAAACCGATTTACCCAACAAGAATACATATATACATACTATCACAAACTTCTCCCAAAAAGGTGAAGGCGTTGCATCAAAATCACCAATTTTGAGTAAACAAGTTTGAGTAAAAAAGTTAGTGACCTCGACGACACGTAGCATAATCAAAGTAGGGCTCCGAGGTGGGATAGATAACATCAGTGATGGGTTGCAGCCGATCAGCTGATGTGCGAGCATCTTGGAGCCCTTGTCCCTTAGTCGGCTCCATGCACGGGAAGATAGCAGCTGCAGCTGATGATGCATTATTTTCACAACCCAGATCAGCAGGAACTGGAACAAAGACAACACAAACACGCTTCAAGTTATCCTACTAATATTATAAACGCGAAAGTTTGTAAGTATTGATGGATGTTTGTTACTCTTTCACGTAAAAACTACTGAATGGATTTTAATGAAACTCTCCTCTTAAACAGACCATGACCCAGACCAGCTTAAAGGAAGTTTTTTTTTTACTGTAGTCTTCGCGAAAAGTCGCGGGAACAACTATGTAGTATAACATTGTGCCAAAATATTCTAGTTCAAGGCAACTTATGCTCGTGGGTAGCGAAATAATTAATTTGATTCTCGATTTTATTATCATCTTGTTGTTATATGGATAGATTACGTCATCTAACCTTATAAGTTAAAGGAAGTTTGTAAAAAAGGTTTTGGCCAAAAAAAAAAAACAACTTTACATCTTACCAAATAAAGATTGCTATTAAAGCCTACGTAAAAATATTTTGAATGTTTATCGATACATTATACCTTAAATACAGTTGATATGAATAAATATTGTTGGGTAGTGATCTCGAGGAGCTTGATGGCGCAGTGGTTAACGCGTCCGGTCTGCGATTGCTGCTGTTAAAAAGCTTTCGCAAAGGTCGGTTATTGGATGGGTGACCAAAAATTTATCATCTCGAGCACCTCCGTGCTTCGGAAGTCACTTAAAGCCATCGGTCCCAGCTACAGCAGTCGTTAACAACCACCAATCCACACTGGGTCCGAGTGGTGGTTTGTGGCCCATTTTCGCTATCCACCCATAGGGAAGGCTCGTGCCCCAGCAGTGGGAATATACAAATGAGTTGGTGATGAGGTAGTGATGTGTATGAATTAGAGGGTGATTCAATCCAAATAAAATAAAAATCAATTGCTGTCCGTTTGTCTCGCAAAAACTCGAGAATGGCTGGACCGGTTTGGGTAATTTTGATTTTGAAATATTTGTGGAAGTTCAGGAGAGGTTTAAGCGGTGAGAAACATAAATAATAAGTAACAGACAATACTAAAAACGACAATTTAACTTACCAATACAAAATTATTTGTTTGTTTCGTTGTCATCGAAACTGTCAAAGCGCACGAAGTCCGCCGGGCCAACTATAGTCCATTTCAACTGGGATGATCCCGGTGACAGTTCGATTTCGACAATTGTAGAGATGTCCTACAATAAAATAAATTCGATTGTTTCTGGTAATCGATAATACTATATATGGAAATGAAATCGATTTTACTTTACTAACAATACTTTAAATATGATTTGTGTTTATGTATTATATTGAAAGTTTATTGTTCATAAATGCATTAAATGTATGTTTTACACAGTGTTATTCGGTAAAATGAAACAGAATTTGAAAAGAGTAAATTTTTTATTCAGTAAGTATCTGAAAAATCACTGTCAGAATCGCTTGAAGAGTCGCTATCGCCGAAATTTATTATAAGTTGGTCTTTCCACCGATCTATTCTGACGTACCTCTCCCAGTCCTCTAATATAGTATTTTTTGTCTTATCGACTACTTTCGCCCAATTTTTACCAGTGACGTGTTGGCTGTATATATATATACTGTTTTTGTTTTATAAGTTTAAGATGTTTCATTTTAATATTTTTCGTAATGACGCTGCAATAAAAAGAAAAAATGTAGACTAATCTACATGGTCACATAAAAATAGACTAACAAATTAATTAATACAGCTAGAATGAAAAATATAAAGTTAAATTTAATTGATTAGTTATTGAATGTCAATTGAACTTCAATTGGATTACTATCCCAACACTAGTATTTCTTTGTAATGAAATGACCTTGTGAAGGGGTACGTTTTTTTATTATATTGTTTTAAAGTTGTGATTAATGTGTGTTATGCGAGAGTTTATGGAGACAAACCTAATCTAAAGTAAAAAATAGAATTATAAAAAGTAATTGTAGTATGTAGTGATGGATTATATAAAAATATGTTATTTTGATGTAGTCAAATAAGTTCATACGATTTTACAAAGTCACGTCTTCGTTATTGAAGACATCTGTCACCGGGATCATCCTAGTTGAAATGGACTATAGTTAATAATAAAAATAATAAATAAAGATCGCCTTAAAATTTTCAAACATTTGAAAAATACGTTATTTTGTAAATTATTTTAATAATAATTTTGACAGTAAGAATTTTAAACGGACACTGTTTAATAAATAAAAGACTTTTAAAAGTATTTTTGTTTACCACCTTACCACCAAACTAATCTACCACCTAACAAATCTTTGTTTGTCAATATGTCAGTTAGGGATGATTGATTGACTGAATTTACAAAAAAAAAAAACGATTTTGGTTTCGATAAAAACATCGAGTAACAAGATTGATGTTTACACATAAAACATTATTGTTGCGCAGCATTTTAGTATTGCGGTTTTATTCACGTTTTTAAACATGTTTAGCATAAAATGTTTTTAAATTTGTTTATAATTTTAACGCAAATTTTGTTGCGAAACAAATTACAAAAACACAATGTTGAAAAAAATTTTCACGAGCAGGGTTTGAACCTGCACCCTTCTGACATACCGGGTCAGGTGCTGTTAATGACGGTAGTTGTTGACATTGAATTGGCGCCTTTGGCTTTCAAAGTAAAAAAGTAAATAGTGTTGAATAATTTCGGCGGGCTGGTTAGAACAACGATAGCTCAATTGGAAGAGCACCTGACCCGGTATGTCAGAAGGGTGCAGGTTCAAACCCTGCTCGTGGAAATTTTTTCAACATTGTGTTTTTGTAATTTGTTTCGCAACAAAATTTGCGTTAAAATTATAAACAAATTTAAAAACATTTTATAAATAGCTAGCCTACTTCTTAACTGATCTTTAGTATTTGTAAAAATATTATGATCAGATGTTAATGACGGTAGTTGTTGACATTGAATTGGCGCCTTTGGCTTTCAAAGTAAAAAAGTAAATAGTGTTGAATAATTTCGGCGGGCTGGTTAGAACAACGATAGCTCAATTGGAAGAGCACCTGACCCGGTATGTCAGAAGGGTGCAGGTTCAAACCCTGCTCGTGGAAATTTTTTCAACATTGTGTTTTTGTAATTTGTTTCGCAACAAAATTTGCGTTAAAATTATAAACAAATTTAAAAACATTTTATAAATAGCTAGCCTACTTCTTAACTGATCTTTAGTATTTGTAAAAATATTATGATCAGATGTTAATGACGGTAGTTGTTGACATTGAATTGGCGCCTTTGGCTTTCAAAGTAAAAAAGTAAATAGTGTTGAATAATTTCGGCGGGCTGGTTAGAACAACGATAGCTCAATTGGAAGAGCACCTGACCCGGTATGTCAGAAGGGTGCAGGTTCAAACCCTGCTCGTGGAAATTTTTTCAACATTGTGTTTTTGTAATGTTTAGCATAGCCAAATACTTATAGATTTATTAACTTTCAAAATCATTTGTGACAATGGAACTTGACAATTGAGTAGGCCTTAAATTGCTATACGTGTAAAATGACTCCTCTAATGACTAGTGATTAGGTCTAAGTTCATCTAAAACTAACAAATAGTAGTAAAATATCAATATTTTTAAGCGTTCACTAAAGTGTATCTTAAGGCTAAACATAACCTCAAAATCGGTCCTTTTTATTTAAATAACTGTCTTCTCAGAAGTGTCCGTCATGAAACTTAGTTCTCATGGGCTAATACAGGCAATTCATTACTAGAAAATGAGTTTTCCTCTGCAGTTAATTTTTAAGGCGAGCAATATATGGACGCAGAACAACCTCCTTTGCATATACTGTCCCACTGCTGGGTAAAGGCCTCCATCATTGGAGTCAAGTCATCACTACTATTAATAGGTATTGGCTTAATCACCTCGCTTGCCAAATGCGGGTTGGTGATTACAAACCCGGGCTGTGCATCGAAAAGTGTGAAAAACGCTTTGCACGACCTGGGAATTGAACTTAGACCCTTCGGATATCGGTTCGAGGTTTTTGCCAATTATTAGCTAATAAAACTGTAACCAGTGGTTTTTTTGCCCACTGGTCTCAGACTCGCAAGTCCCGTGTTCGACTCCCAGCGTGGTACATGTTTGTGTAACCGGTTTGGTTATTGGTAGTTCTTGTTTGGCCGCTTGGCTAGCTACAACTAATTTATTTAAATCAATGCTATTAGCATTGTTGTGTTCCGGCAGCTAGAGATAAGATAGCCAGTGCCTCAGTATTTGAGGATTCCGGGTGAAGAGCGCATCCACCTTCAGACTAATCTTATTATTATTTTCCCACTACTTCCACCTTTTATCATTACTTTCCCACTACAAGGTAAAGGCCTCTCCTTCCACCTATATCCTGAGATCGTGCCAATTCTTCAAGTGGGAGTCCAACTCATCCCGCCTTCTCCTTTTATCTTACTAGGGCTAAATGCCATTAATAAAGTTAAAAAAAAAACATAAATATATAAGAATTGCCTAACCGTCCGTACTCATTCCACGGTCAATACGAGATGAGACTATTGCAATTTCACATGTTGCATCTCGTTCCTTCCCGAGCAGACTGAAAGAGATGGACGTGAGGCGTGTGATTGCGTATGTCAAGGTCGACTTTTGGTATTAAGATGTGCCGGTTTACACAACAACGCACGTTATTATAATGCGTTATTGTTGACTCAGATAACTGGTGTGTGTACGCATTAAGTAGTGGTACTTTAATGTCGGTTTGGTTGTGATTTTCATGGCAAAATTTGGTCGTAATTCACCACATACATACTGGTCAGCTTAGAAAGGATGTTGATGTTGAAATGTACAAAAATAAATACGTCTCTCTCTAACCACAGTTAATCTTTCTCTATCACGCATTTTGTTTATCCTACTAATATTATAAACGCGAAAGATTGTTTTCAGTATGGATGGATGTTTGTTACTCTTTCACGTAAAAACTACTGAATGGATTTTAATGAAACTTTCCTCATACACAGACCAACAACTAGTATTAACTATCCGATCCGATCCGAACCCTTCGGAGAATCTAGTAGGGCACGGGGACGCGCACTTGTGCGCGATGCCGTTCCCTCTAGATAACCTCTGAAGGTGATTCGTTTCACACGGCTTGAGGGACCCTTTACGTTCCTCGCCGCCCCCAAAAAAGCCCGGTGAAGCTGAAAATGCCGCAGCGGCAATCAGCAATCTCTCTCAAAAAAAAAAAAGTATTAACTATAAGAAACAATAATCCTTGGTTTCTTAAGACGAGTACATTTCTGACTGTTAGTTCCGTTGTGGCTCCTGCCCAGTTTAACCGTGCGCTTCTCTTAATAGACCCGACACCCTTTTCTAAATATTTAATAAACCTTTTTATTACAAACTAAGTGTCGTGTCTCAAAAAAAAAAATCAAAATTCAAAATCATTTATTCAGTTTGGGCTACAAGTAGCTCTTGTGAATGTCACTATGCCATCGGTTCGTAAGTCTACTCTGGGCGGGAGATCTTGTAATGACAAGAACCAGCAAGAAACTCAGCAAGTGTCCAGCTCTTTTCTCCCTTCATCATCATCATCATCTCAGCCAAAAAGACGTCCACTGCTGGACAAAGGCCTCCCTCAAGGATAAATCATTTTGAGGGGAATTTGCCATAATCGCCACGCTTGGCAGGCGGGTTGGCGATCGCAGTAAGGTAAGAATAATCACAGAGAGACGCTGCTGCCCATCCTCTGGAATGGTCCCATAGTCGCCTTCTACGACACCCACGGAAAGAGATGGGGTGGTGCAATTCTTATCCCCGGCACCACACGGGGCCTTACAGCGTCAAAATTATTGGAAAATGCCCTATCATAGCAGGACACTTTCCATTACAAATAAACACAAAATTATAGAAGACAACTACAACATGTAAAAAAAAAACACAATAAAAAAAAAACTAAGTTAACAAATTTACATCAGGTAAAAGTTTCAATTTCCACAATGTCATACAGTACACACGCCAGCACATCAACCTACCACAAACTGTCAAATTTCCTCAATATACTTTGAACTTTAATACTAAGCTGTATGGTTGAAAATGTATTTAAGAAATTTTATAGTACTCTAAAAAAATTGGTTAAGAAAAATCAAGTCAAACTACAGTAAATAATTTTAAAAATAAGATAAGTATGCAAGAGCAGACCAGCCTCCACAGGCAGCACCCGGTCACGAGTATGACATATGAATCAGCCATCGCCTTACCTCATTCGCTTCCATAAATCCTAATAGGCAAACACAAAAATCCGCATTTGAGAGGACACTGTCGTAAACACACTGAAATAATTTCCCACAACAACCCATATAAACACTTTTTGCGAAACATTTTTTTTTTCGAGAGAGAAAATGTGTAACTAGCGAAATTGTCAATTCACCTAATCTGACTAATGAGTAAACTGGTGAATTAGTGAAATTGACGAGTAAGGAAACTGACCAGTGGTACGCTTACTCGAAACTTATTGAGACAACATGTTTGTACTAACAAACATGTTGTCTCAATAAGTTTCGTTGAGTCTGAAGTTATCACTAGATAGATCAAAGGCTACAATTGATAATTTTCTTTTGAGAGTGGGCCCTGTTGCCTGTAATACAGGTCACCTGAACGCAGGCAATAGTATTAAATATGTAACTGTGTCTTTTGTTTTTCCGACACTATTGAATATTGAAACTGTGAACTTGTATTCAAGCAATAAACATCATTATAATTTTATTTTTATTATTTTCATTAGTAACACATTCAAATAAGAACAAATGAAAGTTTATTTGACTACAACACACAAGACAACATGAGAAATAACAACTAAAATACAACTTGAACAAAGAAAAATTTAAACAAAACGAATTTGACGTAAACACAGTATAACAATAAGATCCTGCAGCTAAACAGACAGCCAATTCAGCGAGCCTGACGAGCGTGACGCTGTTTTTCAATTGACACCTTAGTTATTTTTATTTATTTTGACAAATGAATGTCAATAGAATACAATCTTACTGCCGTCAAGGACGCTATATTTAGATAAAACGTCCATGACTGCCGTACTCAGAGACGTCAATTGAGTTTAATGACAATTCATTAAATGTACGGCAGTAACTGCCGATAAATAGTACTTAGCGTATGTATGTGATTCATCATTATCACCATTCATTTTATGTCCTCACTGCTGGGGCATGAGCCTTCCCAATGGATGGAAACACCACAGGGATAACAGGCCGTAAACCACCACGCGGGCCCAGTGCGGTGCGGTGGTTGTTAACGACTGGTAATGCAGCCGGAACCTTCGGAGGTAGTCGAGTTGATAAACTTTGGTCACCCATCCGATAACCGGCGTTTGTGAAAGTTTTTTTTTTTAATATATAACTGGTAAGCACAGTGCCTTGATCTCAGCTGATGTTAAGTGATGATAAGGCCAATGATGGAAGCGCACTTCACCCGGGATCCTCAACTAGTAAGGTACTGGCTATCTTATCTCTAGCTGCCGGAACACAACAATGCTACAAACATTGATGTTATGGCGACATATTTAGATAAGATGGTGGTAGCTAGCCAGGCGGACAAACAAACCCTACCACCAACCAAACCGAGTACACAAACATGTACCCCCCGCTGGGAATCGAACCCGGGACTTCTGGGTCTAAACCGGTGGTCTTAGCCACTAGAGCACAGAGGTGGTTACTTAACTTCAGTGATCGCAGACCAATTACCAAGAATTTTGCAGAATTCTTATTAATTTACGATTCTTTACGTCTGACCAGTTGTGTCTTTTGTACAAGACACAGGTACGGTCTTGCGTGGAGTATTGCTCGCACATCTGGGACGGTTCCGCAAAGTATCTTCTCGATGCCTTAGACGGATTGCAGCGTTGCGCTGTACGTGTTATCGGCAATGCAGAGGTAACTAATACTCTCGAACACCTGCAATTGCGTAGAGATATAGCGTCACTCAGCGTCTTCTATCGCTTATATCACGGCGAGTGCTCTGAAGAACTCTTTGACCTTATCCCACCTTCTCCCTTCCTCCATAGGAGTACACGTGCTGCTCTCCGGTGTCATCGCTTCACTGTCACACATATCCGCATCATCGCGCACAAAGAAATTTGGTGACTCGTTTCTTTGTCGCACCTCCAAAAGATGGAATAGTCTACCAGCACACGTTTTCCCTCTTTCCTATGATATGGGGTCCTTCAAACGAGGCGTGAAGAAGCGCCTTGTGGGCCGACAGAGTGAAGTTGACTGATGCTGCGTTGTTTTCACGCTGCACCAGTTGTCTTCGCGTCTGGACTCCATTTCCACTTAGCATCAGGTAGTGTGGAGTCAATTGCCGTGCTAAGTATAAAAAAAAGAAAAAAAAGAATACACTAGCAATTATAAATTCCAGATGTCTATGGGAATAAAACACTTTAATGGTGTGTGTGGTGGCGTTACAGTTCGCACGCCACGCTAGATGTGGGAAAACAGTTTTTGCAAATTATAATCGTCATTAATCTCTATTCTTAATTAAAGAGGTTGGATGTGAAAGTGTGTTACATCCCCTTACAAATAATGGCTTACTTAAGAATATTTTTTTTGCCTCAGACGGCATTTTCTACTTCACCGGGCTTTTTTGGGGGCGGCGAGAAGCTTAAACGGTTCCTCAAGCCGTGTGAAACGAAGCACCGTTAAAGGTTTTCAAGAGAGAACGGCATCATGCACTAGTGCGTGTCCCCGTGCCCTACTAGTTTCTCCGAAGGGTTCGGATCGGATCGGGGAGCGGAGCAACCCGAGGGCGCCTCTAAAGGCTCGGACCTCGGCTCGGGTTGACCGGGCCGTGGTGGTTTCGACTACCTATTACTATAGGTACTATTTATATTACATTTTAGGTATTATTACAGTACTAATCTTTATATATATAAATCTTCTTTGCGTGTGTATGTCACTGAACTCCTTCTAAACGGCTGGACTGATTTGAATTAAATTTTGTGTGTGTGTTCAAGTGGATTCGAGAATGGTTTAGATTTACAGTTGGACCCGGTAGGTGGTGCTGCTTTCGGGGTCCATCATGGGATACGGGTGTTCTTAAACGGACGAATGATTTGTTTGTTTTGTTGTCGTGGAAACTGTCAAAGCGGTACGATGTCCGCCGGTCAGCTGAATACTTAGGGCTGATTTTGCAATCGTCAGTTAAAAAAAAATAATTGAATAATTTTGACATAATGACAGATTCTCCTTAGAAAATACGTCACAATGACAATATTACTCGTTGGACAAAACTTATCTGGTGATTGAAAAATCGGGCCTTAAAGAAATAAATATGCAAACTACGAAGTTTCAATATTTTCGAACCTGCTGATGATGATGATGATGATGATGACGATGCTTGATGATTAATTTAACTTCGGCGGGCTGGTTAGAACCACGATAGCTCAATTGGAAGAGCACCTGAGCCGGTATGTCAGAAGGGTGCAGGTTCAAATCCTGCTCGTGGAAACTTTTTCAACATTTGTGTTTTTGTAATTTGTTTCGCAACAAAATTTGCGTTAAAATTATATAAACAAAACAAAAACATTTTATAAATAGCTTGCCTACTTCTTAACTGATCTTTAGTATTTGTAAAAATATTATGATCGGGTGTTAATGACGGTACTTGATGACATTGAATGGGTGCCTTTGGCTTTCAAAGTAAAAAGTAAATAGTGTTGAATAATTTCGGCGGGCTGGTTAGAACCACGATAGCTCAATTGGAAGAGCACCTGACCCGGTATGTCAGAAGGGTGCAGGTTCAAATCCTGCTCGTGGAAATTTTTTCAACATTTGTGTTTTTGTAAGAATATGACATCCAAATGTACGCCGTACAGACCTGTCCAAAACTGTCAAATTTCCTCATTATATGTTGAACTTCATGAAATACATAAAGTTCAAAGTCTATTGAGGAAATTGTGAGGTGTGAAGGCGTGCGTACATTAGGGTGTCATATGACAAAGAGCAGTATATTCTGCTGTCATCGTCGCAACTTACACTGAAATTAAAATGTGCTTAAAATTTTAATTAATTGATTATACGAGTGAAATGAGTTATTTAAATGCCACAGAATAATTAAATTTTAATTTATTTTTATTATGAAAAATGAAAATGAAGAAATGCTAAAATGTTAATGTCAAAGAGTATCAATTATCATTATAAGATCCAAAAAGTAATTAGCAGCAATTGTATTCAAATGTCATGCAATGTCAACATAATTGAACGGAGAAACAATAATTTACATACATTTAATTATACATTTTTTAAACATTCTTTTGTTGCATGATAACTTGAAACATAATATCTAACTAGTACTTTGCTTGCGACTTCGTTCGCGTGGATTTCGTTTTTTATCGTTAAATATTATTTATCATTATAAAATATAGCCTATGTCCACTCTGCAGGTCTATTCTAAATACTGGTGATTTTTGTTTTTTTTTTAAAAATCGGATGAGCAGTTTTGGAGATTACCTCGAACATCTAAACTTACTAACCATCAATATTAGTAATATATACACAACAAATAGAAACATAACTCAAGTGCACCTAAAAAAAAAATAGAAAAAAATAGAAAATTAAAAACTGTAACGAAATCTAAACTAACTAAACATGCACACCAGTTTAGGTCCAAGGCACCGTACTCGTAGAACAAGGGTACGAAGAACCGGTTCACACTCGCTCTACACCAGGTACAGACATGTACCTGGGCGGTTCTCTCCTCCTCCACGGCCCGGTCAACCCGAGCCGAGGTCCGTGCCTTTAGAGGCGCCCTCGGGTTGCTCCGCTCCCCGATCCGATCCGAACCCTTCGGAGAATCTAGTAGGGCACGGGGACGCGCACTTGTGCGCGATGCCGTTCCCTCTAGATAACCTCTGAAGGTGATTCGTTTCACACGGCTTGAGGGACCCTTTACGTTCCTCGCCGCCCCCAAAAAGCCCGGTGAAGCTGAAAATGCCGCAGCGGCAATCAGCAATCTCTCTCCAAAAAAAAAAAAAACTCAAAATCTGTAAGAACTTACGATTATTAGTTCCGCTAACTGTTCATAGATGGCACCGTACTTGTTTGTACACTTTCTACATGGCGCTATTAACATTTCACACACCGTGTATACAGGTTGTGGTTTTGAACAGTTGCCAAATTTAAGGAGGCGATTGTGTTAATGTAACTGATAATTACACATATGGTACATAGGTGTTTAAAAACAGGTAAAGATCAACACGTGAACCCTGCAAGGGTATAACAACTCAGATATAATTTATATACAGTTAAATAAAGTAAAAACAAAAGTTTCATATATAGATATTACGTAGGACACGTTAGTATAATATTTATTAAGTTTATAAAAGCATTTATCTGTTAAATAATTATTTAAGGATGTTATAATTTTGTTATTATCTTCTATTGCATCTTATTATGTTTGGTAATGAATTGTATAATTTTACCGCCATGGAGTAAGGTCCTGATCTCACTATAGATAAATTAGTTTTAGGTAGAAGCAGCTTATTTTTTTGTCTGAGTCTTACGCTTACTAAAGGTGCCATAGCGTTTTTTTTTTAGCGTCATCTCAATCAAATATAACTTTTTGTAGTCTATTGAAAATTCTTCCGGTCAACGCAAGGTCATACCATACCATAAAGGTTTAATACCCATTCAATTACCGCGACCTTAATATAACAAAATTCGATAATCCTCCACGGGTTACAGGCACAAACTTGTTGCTCTGTGGTCAAATTATAAGACATCAAAACAACAGATTAAAAAAAAAGTAATTCTAAGAAAAGGGATACGCTTTAATTTAGACATAATGGAGGTTATTCTTGGCGGGAAAGTATTTTCATTAACACGTACAGTGTTTTGTTGTTTTTTTTGTGTTTTGTTTTTCTATTCTAAAAATGGTGGATTATTAACCGTTTAGTGTTCGTAAACGCTTTTTTTTTCATATCCTATGTTAGGTGATGGTAACGCCAACAGTGGAAGCGCTTTACCTGCAATTCTCAACTACTGAGGCACCGGTCCTTTGGTTGACCCAATTTTTTTTAAAATCTTTATTTATTTGTACATAAAATACAAAATTTAGGTTTTTGTTAGAAAACATGCCACCCTCATTTGGTGACCCAATTTTTTTAAAAATCTTTATTTATTTGTACATAAAAGACAAAATTGAGGGTTTTGTTAGAAAACATGCCACCCTCATAGTTTTTAACATTAATAAATATAGCATAATTATATTTGTACAATTAGTTATCAGTAAAGTTATATAGTAACTTAGCCTCGTCTGAATTTGGCCTCATTAATATGCAATAACTAGTGTTCGACATGAACCAATGATCGACATGAACCAGTGATCGACTCTTTCACTCTATAATCATTGAAAGTTGGGGTCAGCAGCTTTAGCAGTCTTTAGCAACATTAGACAGACCACCTGCTTGCTAACTGTCAACTCGTACGACGTAAAATCTATGTTATTTTATGGCGACGAAAGCAGTGTCGAATACTGGGTTTAAAGTGTTGAACATTGGAGAAGAACATTCGGAAATACTACTTATAAATATCGTAGTTATTTATAAGTAGTATTTCCGATTTAACTCTCTTCTCTTTGTTACAAGTAAAGGTTTATTGGCTCATTAACAGTTTTACAAGACAATAGGCGGAAAATGTTACTACTTGTTAACATTCTTTTAAAAATATGTCTTGCAACAATCATTTATTTTATTATAAAACTAGTCTTTGCTCGCGGCTTTTCTCGAGGGCTACCGGTTTGTGATTGTTTGTAATAATAGCCAAACTTAAATTCAAATTCAAAATTCAAAATCATTTATTCAGTTTAGACTACAAGTAGCTCTTGTGAATGTCACTATGCCATCGGTTCGTAAGTCTACTCTGGGCGGGAGATCTTGTACTGAGAAGAACCGGCAAGAAACTCAGCAAGTGTCCAGCTCTTTTCTCCCTTACAGCGTCAAAAATATTGGAAAATGCCCTATCATAGCAGGACACTTTCCATTACAAATAAACACAAAATTATAGAAGACAACCACAACATGTAAATAAAAAAAAAAAAATATCACAAAATAAAAAAAAAAAAACTAAGTTAACAAATTTACATCAGGTAAAAGTTTTAATTTCCACAATGTCATACAGCACCACTACAGTACTCATACTTATTAAAGATAAGTACCTGTAGGGATACTTCTGAAACACTGCTTTATTTCTAACCAGGCCAAATACCAAAATTCATGGATTACTAAAAACTATAACTTTAAAAATTACAGTTTTTCGTACCAAACTTTGGCCCTATTTGACCCCTTTAAGGGTTGATTTCTGTAAAATCGTTTCTTGTGGCTGTCACGTTAGTTGGCCTACTGTCCAAATTTCATCTAATTAGCTTCAGAGCGGTTTCGGCTCGGCGTTAATGAATCAGTCGGGCAGGTTAAATCATTATGTATGTAGAATATGCATATTCCTTTAATGTAAATACTCGGTTTCCAACCTTGAGTTAGCAGTATGAAAGTAAATATATTTTAATTTGATGCAAATTTTATGGGCAACAAATTATTATTAAGTATAGTTTTGAAGACACAAGACTACATTAAAACAGAGAAAGGCAAAGAATAAAGATGTTTCATTAGCAGAGACAATTTGAATTTAGCCGTTTGTGCCCTTTACAAAACAACCGTTTAACCGATTTAACCGATTTAATTTTATTTACAACTTTTCCGGAGGGTAGATAAGAAGATTTGTATGGAGAGAAATGGTTTTTGGCTGATTGTTGCCTTTACAACGTTACCAGATATATTCAAACTCAAATAATTTATTTCAAGATAACTGTGATCCGTATTTTGGTGGAAATATAAAAAAAATATTAGAAAAATACTAATAGATAACTATGTTAGTACTAGCATAATTACAATATTTACCAATATCAATTAAAATTAAAATGTCAGTACACAGAAATTATTACTCATAATTATTATTAATCATTATTACTCATATAAAATTATACTTTACTTAAATTTATCATTATTTTATCTTTAAATAATCTTAAATATATTTATTTTATTTACTTAGATACCTACATTAACGGATCATATCCAAAAATACATCACAAAAATGGAAAGAACTGGAATGCAGCCAATGCAACAATGCACACAATTTGAACAAATTAGACAATTATGCGATTAAATAAAAAAAATAAAAATATTAAATTTGAAAATTCCAATATAATGATATTTTTATTTGATTTGATATATCAAATTTAATACTCTGAACGAGTAGTCACTAACTGACAAAATCATTTTGCGCATTACTGCTTTTTTGTTTTGGAGAGAGATTGCTGATTGCGTCTACTAAGGCATTTTCAGCTTCACCGGGCTTGTTTGGGGGCGGCGAGGAACGTAAAGGGTCCCTCAAGCCGTGTGAAACGAATCACCTTCAGAGGTTTTCTAGAGGGAACGTCATCGCGCACTAGTGCGCGTCCCCGTGCCCTACTAGATTCTCCGAAGAGTTCAGATCGGACCGGGGAACGCATTACTGCGTAAAAGTCATTGACATATGGTAAACATTGTGATTACCCAAGCCGTTGAATAAGATCCCCAATTCCACCCACTCGGTCAATAATCCAGCCGCTGTAATTGATGGGTGTTGGCTTAATCTCCACGCATGCCAAATGTGTGTTAGTAATCAGGCTGAGGTCGGAATCTGCCGGTCATTCCAGGTCCGCATTCAAGTGTTAATTGGGGGAACCTCTTTTTAAATTTATATGTGATAATGAAAACTACTGTAGATAGTCTTAGTGACTCAAAATATTATAAATATTATAGTGAAAACTAATTAACTCCTTGCAAAATAAAGATAATCTCATACTCACTTATACTTTTACCCATCCCAACTTCGACTAGAATACGTGCATCAGCCCAAGCAGCACTTTGCCCTGATTTCAATATTTTTTTTCCCTTTAGTTGATGGCTTCGTGTGATTAGCACATTTAGCCAGTGTCAAAGTAATTTTCTTAAAAGTTTAAAAGTTATATAAATTGACAATACTTCATTTGTTTAATATATGATGATTACTGATAATAGAAATGAGACGTGAGAAATGATATCCTCCAACCCCTCGAGTATCTCAGTAGAGATGTGGGGCTTTACTAAGGCCTCACGCGGACTTCTTTAGAGAATTTTTAAAGTGACGTTGCACTGATTTGTTTCATTTGCGAACACTCATGCGCGCTTACGAACACAAAACGGTTAGTAATCCACCATAATACAAACTCGCAGACATGACTCATCACTTTCCCGCCAAGAAGCCCGTTCTCAATCTTATATGGTATCGGCAATATTTTTTCTTCTCTTTTCCATTTTATCAATTGGCAAATAATAATCGTTTGTCAATTTTTCGAAATCATTACAAGTATCCATTTAGGGCTTGCAATGACGTCAGTGACGTCACTTAAGTACCTACCTACTTCAAGTGACATTTACTTTGCCGTACCATCGATATGGGTAGTTGCGCAAGATCAACAATTGACGATCCAAGATGGCTGACAGCTGTCAGAAAAATGTGTCAGCTTTCGTACAGTTGAATGCTAAAGGTATACACGCCTGCACATCTCAGACTACCTCAAACTGTCCCCCAAAAGACTTGTAACTTTATGCAGGTTGAACATTTATCTAAGAAATTTGACAGTTTTAGATACCTAGGTTGTTGTGCTGGCGTCTGTAGGTATCTGCCCCCTGACTGTGAGTTTTTAAAGCAATATTATTGTAAAATGTTTTTGTTTTGTTAATAACAATAATTTGTGTTAAAATTATATAAACAAAACAAAAACATTTTAAAAAATAGCTTGCCTACTTCTTAACTGATCTTTAGTATTTGTAGAAATATTATGATCAGATGTTAATGACGGTAGTTGTTAACATTGAATAGGCGCCTTTGGCTTCCAAAGTAAAAAAGGAAATAGTGTTGAATAATTTCGGCGGGCTGGTTAGAACCACGATAGCTCAATTGGAAGAGCACCTGACCCGGTATGTCAGAAGGGTGCAGGTTCAAATCCTGATCGTGGAAATTATTTCAACATTTGTGTTTTGTAATATTTTTGCAGTTGTGGAAAAGAGACGCGAGTATATTCGCTGCTACACGCGTCTCGTTTTCACAACTGCAATAATACTGCTTTATGAGCTCGTGGATACCCCCTGCTTGGTACAAATTGGACGAATTATTTTAAATCTCAGATAGTTTTAATATTATAGCCATCAACGTCAAGTTAGGAAGATGAAACTATTTATTTATTATATACTACTCAAAACAAAATAAGGGCCACGAAGTATTTTGTCTGTACCATGAAAATAATAAAACCAATATTAATTTTTTTGTCTCCATAACGAAAACTAATGTTGTTTTTACCGTGTAGACCAATAAATTTATTCCAATAATAATGATTAAAAAGTTTATTTGCTTTTGAAAGAAAAAACACATTTAAGGTTAAAAATAAAAACAATGTAAAGTTACTGAAAACAAAAGAAAATACTCCATGCTCATCTTTTAGTAACGGGTATGCCCCCTCGTTTCGTTACGCACTCCTGAAGCCTGGAGTGCATGCTCTCAATCAAATGCCTGACATTTTCCATTGGAATCTCTTCCCAGGCCCTTTTAACAGCGTTGATGAGTTGCTGTTGGTTGTGGATTTCCTGATCACCGTCTCTAACTCTTCGTTTCAACTGATCCCACATGTGCTCTATTGGATTTAAGTCCGGACTGTTCGCCGGCCACGGCAAGACTTGAATTTGAGACGCTTCCAGTACAAACCGAGTCGCTTGAGCCGTGTGTGCACGAGCATTGTCTTGCATCAAGATGAATCCAGGACCCGCTCGCTGGGCAAATGGGATCACATGTGGTCTGACGACTTCCTCAATATACCGCTGAGCAGTAACAGTACCCTCATTTAAAATAGCGAGCTCAGTTTTGCCGTGTAAGCTTATCCCGCCCCAAATCATTACATTTGGACCACCAAAACGATCGACTTCATGGATGCAGGCTTCTGAAAATCTCTCGCCGCGTCTTCTCCATACTCTAATACGCCGATCGTCGTTAAAAAATTTAACTTTGCATTCGTCTGTAAAGAGCACCATGCCCCATTGGTTTATGTCCCAGTCCAAATGTTGACGGGAAAATCTTAAACGATTTGCACGATGATTTCTGGTTAATGGAATACGGACAACTCGCCTTCTTGATGCCTGCTGGTCTTCATGCAATCGATTACGAATAGTTTGGTCACTGACACGAGTACCCGTTGTGAGCCGTAAACGATTTTGCAGCTTGCGGGCCGTCGTTGTGCGATCTCGGCGCGCACTTAATCGAATGTAACGATCCTCTTGAGCTGTTGTAATGCAAACTCTGCCCGAACCAAGTCTTCTTCTAACACTGCCGGTCTCTTGGAAACGATTCCATAGATTTTGAATAGCTCTTCGAGAAAATCCCAATTGCAAACCCACAGATCGCTGCGAATGACCTTCTTCAATCATTGTAACGGCTCCGGTTGCTGTCAGCGAGTCCATATGACGCCTGCGTGCTTGTGGCATATTGCAAAAGATGTTTCTGACTCGAGATATCAATGAACTCTGATAATTTCTAATAAACCAAGAAGCTAAGGAAAGCAAAACGTCAAAGAAAATGGAATCAAAATTTTCAAAAATAATTTTAAATCAAATTTTATTTAAAATTGTTGCCAGCATTAGATGAATACTACAATATTAAAAAGTTTAGGTATCAAAGAGTTTGTATACTCAATATTTTACTACTTTCAATATGTAAATGTTTAATAATTTACACCAAAATGAAAAAATACCTCGTGGCCCTTATTTTGTTTTGAGTAGTATATATAACATAATAATGATTAAAAACAGAAATGATTAAGTTATTTATAAATTATAGAAAATGGCGACTCAGGCAAACACCAAACTCTCTCCAAAAAAAAGCATTCTAAAATGTTACACTTGCTTTGAAATTAAACGTTCGTCAGTAATACATTTCGCACGCATGCAGTTGGAGATCAAACGGTAATTGTTAACCAGATACACTATTGTGAATTCGCAATTAATGCAATTACGAAATGACCTCAGGCGTCGTCAACCTTCGGAAGACAAAGGCACACGGGGTTTCCACGTTATTCTCTTTTTTATTACAACCTTTCATTTGGGTTTTATCTTTTAAAAGATTAAGGCCAGTTAAAGTTTGGGTGAGTTTTCGCACGAAAAAGTACGAATACGCGCCGATACATTCCGATTGCCGAGTGCGAGTTTTGTTTGCTATCCCTATTCATTCGAATACGTTTACGAAAACAAAAATTTGTATGCCAAAAATGTAACTCTAACGTCCCCTGGTGGCGCTGCTTCAATGCAATACTAATTTTCGTTTTCGTTTGTAACGTTTAGCTACGTCAACGTCAATGTATATGCAAAGGTCAGATTGAGTGTCCAAAGGGTGAAAGGTGTTGTCAAAATTAAACTCCCAAGTTACTAGTTTGGTCTCTAATTGAACACTAAGGGCCTGTTTCACAATGTCTGCTTAGGAGATACTTGGCAGATAAAGTGACAGTTTTGTATAGACTATCTGTCAAGTAAACGCTAATGGGAACTTACTTGTTGATGGTGAAACAGGCCCTTACTGTAATAACGTATGCATTCGGCAAGTTTGGCCTAATGTCATTGTACAAAAGTAAATCGCGACCAAAGTGCAATAGCGCCTACGTGATAGAAAAACTATGAACTAATCAAAAACCTAATTAATAACTAAAATCATGTACGTAACTCGTACATCGTTAACGTGATCGAATTCCGAATGAAACTCACAATAGGCAGCTCGATCCTTCGGCTACTATTGAAAACATGCCAGCAATCAGACTAACATAAACGGTAAAATTGCCTCAAATAGATTTTGAATTTTATATCTATGACTAGCCGACACCCAGCCACTTCGCTGAGCAAAAGTTTATAAATAAAATTTAATTTTTTTATAGCCTATCATTTGCACAATCTTATGTTCTTACTACATACAAATTTTCATTAAGATCGGTCAAGCCGTTCTTGAGTTATAAGATGACATACAGACAGACAGACAGAAAGTCAAAAATTACAAAAATCATAGAGTTGGTGTCAGTGAGTCATAAAAACGAAAATTTATCCCAAAATTTGTCAGAAAAATTGCATGTACAGATAGAGTTTACCGATTTATAATAATATAATAATAATAATATGAGACAACATCACATCCATTGTTCTGGTCCCAAGGTGAGTAGCTAAAGCACTCGTTTCATGGAAATCGGAAACAACGACGGTACCACAACCACCCAGACCCGACACAATATCGAAAAGTTCGTTTTCGACATTGACCCGACCGGGAATCAAACCCGGGACCTCAGTGTTAGCGCCGCCCAAAGTCCGGCGTGCAAGCCACTCGGATACGGAGGTCGTCAAAATAAATAATATAAGGTTGACCATTTATTGAAGAAGTTTTAATAGTTTTGGATAGTCCGATGTGCAGGCCGTACCTCGCACACTAGACGCGAACTAGTCGTGCGTGTCCGCGCATAATAGTTTGTACGTTCGATATCAATCTTAACTTGTTTGTATTTTTTATGCGTTTGCACGAATAAACGTCACGTGACAACGAAATAAGAAGACTGCAGAACGTAAGATTCGTTTCACACGGCTTGAGGCTTGCCCTATAAGGCGCTTTGCAGACGGCGCGGGGCGGGGCGGGGCAGTCTTTTTGACGGCTAAGCAATAAAGACCGCGTCTGTCTGTCGATGCCCACTGCCGCCTTCGCCGCGAACACAAAGCACACGAACGGGACGGAGGCAGTTAGTTCCATAGTTATGAATAGGTTAGACTGAGCTAGCCGCCCCGCGCCGTCTGCGTTACTGCATACAAACTGGGGCCCGACCGCCTAACTCGATTGATTTGGCTACGTGTATAGTTTATGACGTCATCTTGTCATCTAGCTAATAGGTATAGGCATATATCGAAAGCTATAGCCCATAGCTTTCGATATTGCTTTCATAGGCGGTACGAAATACCAAGATGACGTCATTGAAAAATGGATAATTGTACATCAAGTATTTACTTCACGTCTTCATCAACACGTGTGACTTTTGAATTTATATTTATGTTTTATAACTATTTAAGTTTATACTAGCGGCCCGTCCCTGCTTCGCACGGGTGGACCTTTTTTTAATATAGCCTATGTTACTCAGCGCTAATGTAGCATTCTAATGGTGAAAGAATTTTTTAATTCGGTCCAGTGGTTTTTGAGTTTATCTTTCGTAGTATAAAGGCGTCGAGCAATAATATTTTCGACGAACAAACAAATCACAAATGTTAAAAAAAAATCCACGAGCAGGATTTGAACCTGCACCCTTCTGACATACCGGGTCAGGTGCTCTTCCAGTTGAGCTATCGTGGTTCTAACCAGCCCGCCGAACATTTGTGTTTTTGTAATTTGTTTCGCAACAAAATTTGCGTTAAAATTATATAAAAAAAACAAAAACATTTTATAAATAACTTGCCTATTTCTTAACTGATCTTTAGTATTTGTAAAAATATTATGATCAGATGTTAATGACCGTAGTTGTTGACATTGAATTGGCGCCTTTGGCTTTCAATGTAAAAAATAAATAGTGTTGAATAATTTCGGCGGGCTGGTTAGAACGAGGTAATCCACTTTAAGCACCCGTCTTAATAGCACTTGCACGAATAGCACCTGGCCTAGTCCACATTCAGCACCTATTGATATTTTTGGCAGGTGCTATTAGTGGAAAGAAAAGTATTTTTACATTTTGTCCACGAACAGCGCCTACAATACAGAACCACGATAGCTTAATTGGAAGAGCACCTGACCCGGTATGTCAGAAGGGTGCAGGTTCAAATCCTGCTCGTGGAATTTTTTTCAACATTTGTGTTTTTGTAATTTGTTTCGCAACAAAATTTGCGTTAAAATTATATAAAAAAAAAACAAAAACATTTTAAGTATACATAAGTAAAGTTACGGTTATTAATAGACACATTTTGGATGCGCTAGCGCAACAGTTGTTATTTTTGTCTGCACAGACTACCTGAGATTCAGTACCGACATATGTGACGTAATGCTTGTTATACCATTTTATAATAAAATTAGAAAAAAAATGTTTTGTTTATGTCTGCCTTATTGCGCTATCACTTTTTGCACACAGTGATTTGATACTTCCCGCCATAACAATAATTAAAGTACATAAAAAATCCTTTCGAATAATAACATATCGCATGTTGTTATTAGTTCCTATTGCAATTGTTACGATATTTGTCTCGTATTTTTTAATTGTTTCGTATTCCTTGGGTAGCAAGGTGTTTAAGTCATCACCCTTCAATTGTAGTGATGACTTGCTGTCAATGATAGAGTTCTTTGCCTTTTGGAGTACTTGTGGGACAGTTATAGGCTATTTAATTAAGTTTATACTTTACGAGTAAACATTGGCCTTTGTTTAATTTGATAGTGAGTGATGATAAGATCCTCCACTTATACAAAATAGTGCATTCCTTATTTGACTCCCCAAGCTTAGTGTCACTTCTCAATTTCAATATTAGAATCCCCTTGCGTATCCGTAAAAAACAGACTTTATCTTGCAAGTCTATAAGAATAATACCTCCTTTTACAATCCCGTTGTACGTATGTGCCGTACTTACAATGAGCTGTCGCAGGTTGGCGGTGACCTGGACATTTTTGTGCTAACCCTTGCCATGTTTTACCGTACTGTCAGAGAGATACTGTCTGAAGTTTTATAAATCTTTCTGTTGTCAAAATGTTCTGTTTTACTGTACGTTTTTGGAATCCAATTTAATTTAATTGAATTAATTAATTGTAACTTTATTTAATTCTTTGTAGTTTAATTTATTGTAATTTGATTCATTTATAGTTTTTAATAGTCTTTAATTTTTAATTTGAGTCTGTAGATTGCTGTTTTTATTAATTTTTAATTTTGTCGTGGTGACAAGTACGTATGTTTGCGCCAAATATTTATATAAAGCTGTGTGTACACGTTTTTTGGGTCTCGATCTAGTTTTAAATCTATGTAATTTCTGTTTTCTACACTTATTTGATTGTTACCTGTTGTGTATGCCAATATAATAAATAAATAAATAAATAAGGTCGAAGTTGGAAGCCCGCTTCACTCGGATCCTCAACTACCGAGGAGCTGGTTATCTTATCGGTTTCTCTTCAACAAGTGTAACAATTGAAGATACAAACAATAAAAAAGTAAAGATTACTGCTGGACGAAGGCTTCCATCATTGCAATCAAGTCATCGCTACAATTGACAGGTGTTGGCAGAGTGAACGAGTGCGGCAACAGTGCCGTGACCTTGAATCGACGTACCGAGCTGTACCTACCGGATAGGGTTGAGCCACACATAGTCAATTTATTATTGTTTTTTTTTTTTTTTTTGAGAGAGATTGCTGATTGCCGCTGCGGCATTTTCAGCTTCACCGGGCTTTTTTGGGGGCGGCGAGGAACGTAAAGGGTCCCTCAAGCCGTGTGAAACGAATCACCTTCAGAGGTTATCTAGAGGGAACGGCATCGCGCACAAGTGCGCGTCCCCGTGCCCTACTAGATTCTCCGAAGGGTTCGGATCGGATCGGGAAGCGGAGCAACCCGAGGGCGCCTCTAAAGGCACGGACCTCGGCTCGGGTTGACCGGGCCGTGGAGGAGGAGGGAACCGCCCAGGCACATGTCTATACCTGGTGTAGAGCGAGTGTGAACCGGTTCTTCGTACCCTTGTTCTACGAGTACGGTGTCTTGGACCTAAACTGGTGTGCATGTTTAGTGTATTCTGTAAATGTGTGCTGTCATTTAGAGGATCGGGCGGGGGTTTATTATTGTGTGAATTTGGGTGTCTTTTATATTGTAAACTTACCTTGTTATATCTGTTGGCAAAGTAAAAAAGGACAAACTGGGATTATGGTTGTGTGTTGAGACATCCTCATACACAACAGGCCTATATAGACCTATATGCTACAAAACTCGCAATCGCGACACCTAAACCAAGAAAAATACGTGTATACTGATCGGCAGCGCTCAGTGACATACTTGCTATTCTCCGTTGCTACAGCAACATACGCTGCCCGATCCGCGTTTGCGGGGCCAGCCCGCGTCGTTGCGTACTCCTTTCGCGTGCTTTTTCCTGTGTGCTTAATGTAGGTGAACTACGAGCTTGTGTGCGTGCGTTTCGGAGCGCTTGTATGTAGTTGCCGCACTCTCGTTCACTCTGGTGTTGGCTTATCACCACGCTTGCCAAATCGGAGACCACAGACCCTGGCTTTGTTTGGTATTTTTTCGTAATATATTAACCGTCCCCGATACCCGAAGGTCCCGGGTTTAAATCCCTGGTCGGGCAAAGTGCGTTTCGGACTTTTTCGATGCACAACCCGGGTTTGCGATCACCAACCCGCATTTGGCAAGCCTGGTGATAAAGCCATTTACCCATCAATTCTAGTGATGACTTGATTTCGATTATGGAGGTCTTTGCCCAGCCACTGCTGGACAGCCTTACATATACCTTTATTAATATATAGTTAGTGTTTATTAGAATAATAATTGTTAAGGACTATTATCATGTTTTTTGTTGTGTGTGAGTATCTGATATTTCGGCACAGCTAGCGCCATGATCACGGATGTACTGCAGTTATTGCGGGGTGGGTGATTATGAGCAATCAAAACGCCCTACCCTCTGTCTTACGTTTTTTGCGCTCGATACTCGTACCACTGTCTCCTAAATCACTATTCACTCGAACTTGTTCTCGACACACTAAACTGACCGTATCATATCGCGAAATGACACTTTTGACACAAAATGCAACTGTGTCGGAATATCATCGGATACTCACACATTACAAAAAATATGGTAATAATCCCGTTAATAATAATAATTGTAATGGAAGTGATCATAATAGCAACTCTAATTTATTCATCATTATAAAAAATAAAAGTGTACATTTTAAGTGCTCACCAAAATAATTTTTATACCCTAATATACACACATCAGAATAATTGAACGTTTTGTTTCTGATGATTCTTTTTGCTTGCCAAAATGGATTAATGCTCACCAAATATTGTTTTACTGAAACAGTAACATTGATACCAACAATTTTTAAACTATTATTCAAATCATTGAGGATACTAGCTGCCCTACTCCTGTAGGTCACGGGAAAGGTTATTATTTTTATTAGACAACAGGAAGCAAAATTTACCAAATTGAAACTCGAGGCATAAAATATTGGTATTATCTATTTGGTGACAATAAAACATATTTGGTCTGAAATGCAGTTAAAAGGTACTCATAATTTTAAGGCATTTAATAAAAATATAAATTGTATTCTTTTTATAATATTTTAGGAAACACAATTTGGTGATGATCATTTATCCATTTTGGTAAGCGTTTTGAATTTTATTAGTAGTAAAATTGATAAATTTTTCGTAGGCGTTTAAACACGAGCCAAAAATAATCATTCTTTTTTCCATTTTTTTTGTGTATTGTTTTACGGCTCCGGATGAAATCCATGAAGCCTATTCGTTCGTTCTATCTTCTTATGTAATACATAAATGAACAATATTGATGATGATGATGAATGATAATAGAAATGGGAAGTGAGAAATGATATTACCCCCCAACCCCTCGAGTATCTCAGTAAAGATGTGGGGCTGTAAGTCCTCACGCAGACTTCTTGAGACAATTTGAAAAGTGACGTTGCACTGTTTTGTTTCATTTGCCAACACTCATGCACACTCACGAACACTTAACGGTTAATAACCCACCATTATTTCACATTAATATTCGACATAACACAAATTTTAGAAAATAAAACAAAACCGCAGACATGACTCTTCACTCTCCTGCCAAGAAGTCTAATTTTTCCATAATAGTTGTTTTGACATGCATTTACTTTTTTGTAGATACGTCATTGCATATAATTCTTACTCATGGATTTTTTACATGCCATGTTGTTGACGAGGAAATCGTCTTATAAATGCGAAAGTATATTTATATTTATGTAACATAATTGATCCTTAATTACGTCAAAACATATCGGGACGAATAATTATGGTTGGGTGTGAATTTATATTTTAACCGCAAATTTTGTTGTGAACAAATTACAATTTAATTTTTTGCTCGTGGAAAATTTTTCAACAATATTCCGATTGTCGTAATTGGTTGTTTAAAGGTAGTTAAAATATATAGTTATAACATTGGTTTAAGTAACATATAGTTTTCTGTTATGCGCCAAACATAGTGTGTTCTTATCGGCAAGCGAAGTGTAGGACGCCCACAAACTAGGTGGAGCGACGATCTCCGCAAGGTGGCTGGCAAGAACTGGGTGAGGGTAGCCGCGGATCGTGCTCGGTGGCGTGCACTTGGAGAGGCCTATGTCCAGCAGTGGACTAGTGTAGACTGATGATAGTGATGATGATGGGATGATGAAAGAAGAAAATGGGTGTTTGCGGGTGAACGAGTGATCGACAGTTTGCTCGTTCACCTGAGAAAATGTATTTATATATTAACTTTTTTGTGGTTCTTATCTGTATTTCATTTTTAGGGTTCCGTACCCAAAGGGTAAATCGGGAACCGTATGACTAAGACTCCGCCGTCCGTCCGTCTGTCTGTCTAACAGTCTGTCCGTCTGTCACCAGGCTGTATCCCATGAACCTTGATAGTTAGACAGTTGAAATTTTCACAGATAATGTATTTCTGTTGCCGCTATAACAACAAATACTAAAAAACAGAATACAATAAATATTTAAGGGGGCTCCCATAACACAGACATGATTTTTTGCCGTTTTTATAGATAATGGTACGGAACCCTTCGTGCGCGAGTCCGACTCGCACTTGGCCGGTTTTTTAAATGTTGTTATCGTCCCCGTGTGGTGCCGGGGATAAAGAATTGCACCACCCCATCTCTTCCCGTGGGTGTCGTAGAAGGCGACTATGGGTCAATTCCAGAGGATGGACAGCAGCGTCTCTCTGTGATTATTCTTACCTTACTGCGATCGCCAACCCGCCTGCCAAGCGTGGCGATTATGGCAAATTCCCCTCAAAATGATTTTATCCTTGAGGGAGGCCTTTGTCCAGCAGTGGACGTCTTCTTTGGCTGAGATGATGATGAGATGATATCGTTCAAACGTTATCTGTGAGTTTCTGGTTTATTGTCTATTCAACTGTTTGGATTTCTTTTGCAGTGGAAACTTTTTTAGCTTATGTACACACGCCAGCATATCAGGCTGCCAGAAACTGTCAATTAATTTCCTCAATAGACTTTGAACTTTATGTGTAGGAAGGACATATGGTTAAATATTTATTAAAGAAAATTTACAGTTTTGGATAGGTTGATGTGTGTCTGTACAAACTTAACGCTATTTAAATTTATATATACTAGTGTTATGTTAATACTGTTTGTTTTCCTTAAACCAATAAAATGCAATAAAATAAAAATAACAGCAGGTACCTCTTCAACTCCTGCTGGAGAAAAGTGCGTCCCAGTGACCCAGTCATTATTAAAATGTTTTTTTATTTTGTTCATATAATTTTAACGCAAATTTTGTTGCGAAACATATTACAAAAACACAATGTTGAAAAAATTTCCACTAGCAGGATTTTCAAATCCTGCTCGTGGAAATTGCAACAAAATTTGCGTTAAAATTATATAAACAAAATAAAAAAAAAAAACATTTTATAAATAGCTTGCCTACTTCTTAACTGATCTTTAGTATTTGTAAAAATATTATGATCGGTTGTTAATGACGGTAGTTGTTGACATTGAATGGGTGCCTTTGGCTTTCAAAGTAAAAAGTAAATAGTGTTGAATAATTTCGGCGGGCTGGTTAGAACCACGATAGCTCAATTGGAAGAGCACCTGACCCGGTATGTCAGAAGGGTGCAGGTTCAAATCCTGCTCGTGGAAATTTTTTGTTTTTGTAACCAGTTATTATTGTTGTAAGGTCTCAATCGCTGAAATACAACAACTTTTGGAATTGGATTGGGGATACGGAAGGATTCTTGTGTCACAAAACGTTTGGAGCAAAAAGTGACTGCCTCTAGTGGTTAAGACCACCGGTTTAGACCCAAAGGTCCCGGGTTCGATTCCCAGTTCCCAGGGCCTGTTAGTCCCACTAGCTACCACCATCTTATCTAAATATGTCGCCATAACATCAATGTTTGTAGCATTGTTGTGTTCCGGCAGCTAGAGATAAGATAGCTAGTGCCTCACTAGTTGAGGATTCCGGGTGAAGTGCGCTTCCATCATTGGCCTTAATCATCACTTAACATCAGGTGAGATCAAGGCACTGTGCTTACCCGTAAAATATAAAAAAGTGACAGTGATAAAAACGAAAGGAACGAACGAAAGGATGATTTTGTAAAGGAGGGGTTAATGTGGGCTTCGTAAGCCCAGCTTTGGGACGTTTATAGGCAGATGAAAGATACATCTTGCTACGCAACTATACACGTATGTTGTATGTTAATTAAATAAACACACAATAAAGATATTTCGCTCACGGAAATGGTAACATAAACAGTAACTATGTTATTCGTAGCGCACACGCCGCGTACACACTGTATGACAGTCATTATGATGTAATCTCGGACAAACATTGTCGTGTTGTTTGTGTTGAACAGACGTCGTTCAATCGATCCAGGTATAGTGAATAAACGTTTAATTTTTACATTAAAGCTAAGTTAAGTTATTAAGTTGCCGTAAATTTTTGCTTGGTGAAGTTGTCAATAAAAAAAAAAATTTTTTTTTTATATCTTACGGGGAAGCACTTGGTCTTCTTCTCATCTGATGTTAAATGATGATAAGGCAGAAGGCGGAAACGCACGTCACCCGGACTTGTCAAATACTGAGGCACTGGATAGCTGTCGGAACACAACAATGCTACAAACATTGATGTTATGGCGACATATTTAGATAAGATGGTGGTAGCCAGCCAGGCGGGCGAAGAAGCACTACCAAAACAAAAACATGTAGGTACCCCCCGCTGGGAATCGAACCCGGGATCTCTGGGTGTAAACCGGTGGTCTTAACCACTAGATCGCAGAGGCGATTAAATAATATAAGAAGAATGTTTGGTTTTATTATGTTTATGCAAACGCTAAACGTTAAAATATGACCCTAAAAGGCATCACACCGCCATCGCGTCATGGTAAATTTATAATAATATATGCAAAATTAAACACGAATAAATTCATTAAAACCACTGTAGCTTACGGCACGTTCTCCCTGTGGTGGACATAAAATGAGTTGGTGATGACGATGATGATGAAGAAATTCGTAAAAGTGATTAGTTTCAATTATGTCGCACCGTATCAATCATTTTGGAGGTGGATGTACGTTTCTACGTATGTATTGGATTGACAAAGCTTCGTCACATATTTAGGCGCCAGTCTTGTACGAATCAGTGTTCTTGCAGTATTATCAGAAAATAAGACATTTTTTCTAGTTTAGTAATACATAGGTCACACTAAAAGTTTCCGGAATTGGCCACTTACATAAACAATATTTTAAAAAACATTACTACATTTGAAAATGGAACTCTTTGGCCGTGTAAAACAATTTATTTCATCTGATTGTCAATTGTTTTCACGTTGTGGCGTCATTTAAATACAATAAAATGGATCTAACTCGGGAAAATTTTCGTTGCATGATTATTTACGATTTTAATTGTAATTTGACAGCTCAGCAGAGCCTCGTTCAATCTGCTTTTGGCGAAGAAGCACCATGCAAGATGACTATTAATAGCTGGTTTGCAAAATTCAAGCCTAAACTGAATAAATGATTTTGAATTTTTTTTTTTTCAAAGGTGGTCGTGTCAATCTCCATGATGAAATTCGTGAAGGTCGCCCGTGCACCGCTGTTAATAACAAAAACATCGATGCTGTGCGCCGTATGATCGTAACAGACAGGCATGTGACCGGAGATCTTTGAACATAGGCATGAGTCAAATACAGTCAATCCTACACAAACATTTAGGTGTGAGTAAGCTGTGTTCTCGATGGATCCCACACAATTTGACTGATGCTCAAAAAACGGACCGCATCACTTGGTGCCATGCTATGCATGCCAGATACAACGAAGGGGCTTCAAATTTGGTGTGGGACGTAGTAACAGGTGACGAAACATGGATTTACAGCTATGATAGTCATCATCATCATCATCATCACCATCATCAGCTCATTTTATGTCCCCGCTGCGCACGCGGGCCCTGTGCGGATGGGTGGTTTTGTTCCTGTCATGTGAACGTAAAATGTTTTTGTTTGTTTATATAATGTTTATATATAAACACGGAATAACTATTCGGACCTTATTCTTTGTTGATTTGTAAGGCACATAGAATTTAAACCGTTTAATAAATAATAATAATATTAATAATTATTTATTCATTGCCAAAACATACAATACTTTGTCCTTAATTCTTCTGCACTAATACTAGCTGGGAGGAGTTCAATGCCATACACACTTACAAAGGAATCACATATATTAAGAGAGTGTTTAATTTCAATAATTTTCACGTTATTATCCATAGATCGTTTCTAAGGCAATGCCTCAAAGTCCTTGTCTCATTTCTTTTGCGTTGAACTGAGTTCAAAGTTCGTATAATCCTTTTTCGTCTGAACAAAAAAGTTAATCGTACTTTTTTCTTGTATACTCTCTGATTTTCTGTGAGAATTAAATAGTGTTTCATCACGAATAATCTGCCGGACTTTCCATGTAGTTTTTGCTTCTAATCTTTTGCGTGAAACAGAGTTCAAAGTTCGATTACCCTTTTTAATCTGAACAAAAAAAGTTTATTGCAGTGTTGAATGTGAATTTTATTGTTCATTCGATCACGTTAACGGAAACTAAAACGATGACGCTATTGACGGACGATGGGTCAAAATTTCGAAACCAACTGATTTGAAATATATTAAAACTATTATATTAAAACTTATATTAAAACTATTTAAACTATCATGGTCACTTGCAATAGAGTCATTATTACCGGGATTCTTACCATGTCGGATACTCACAAATGATAAACATGGTGATTACTCTATCTTACATTAGGTTGTAATAGATTTGAATTTTTATTTATATAATATTTTTTATTTATATAATTAATAATAATAGTTTTAATAAATTTTATTAATGATAAATTTATTATAAATTTTTTTTTTTGGAAAGAAATTGCTTCTCAGCGTATCCGGACGATTTTGGGGGAGGGGGGGCGGCGTGAAACCTAAAGGGTTCCTCAAGACGTGCGATCAAAATAACCTCAGAGGGTTCCTAGAGGGGATAGCAACACGCAAGCGTCCCCGTCCCCAGCTAGATTCTACGAGGGGTTTAGATCTGATTACAATAATTGTCATTCTGTCAATATTTGTAAATAAATTATTCAAACACACAATTTGGTTAATCATTTATTAGCACTTGCGTAAAAAAATATATGACATTATATAATTAAGTATCGTTAACTGGTAGCTTAGACAAACATTGTCAAAGTTTATAATAATAATAATTATTATTATTTTTTACTAGTCTTCTGGGGCCTTGGTAGCTCAGCGGTCAGAGCATTGGACCGGTTATCCAAAGGTCTCGGGTTCGATTCCCACTCGAGCTTCCTCAGGCTGGTTAATTTGTTTCTAGTAAAATTGTATCTTGTAACGATGTAATATAGCATTGTGAAGGCCAAATAAAAAAAAAATAAAAAAAATGTGTATATAATATAAAATATTTTTATTTATTTATTACCATATTAAAATATGTGTACTAACAATTACGTTTTTAGTCGCATTGTTAAACCACTAAGGTCTCGTCATAATGCGACTACATTCACAATACTCTTAACTAAAGACATTTAAGAAGTTTGAATAAAAGGCTAGTAAGCGGACTGTAATGATTTGGCGGTAAATCAAATAAGAAGTCTTGTTGAACTCACTGTATACTTTATTCCAACGCACAATGGAGACACACGGTTGTCAGCATAGAAAAACATTAAAACATATAAAAAAGTTGCCAGCTATTAGCATAGAAAATAAAAAAAAATTTGGTAATTCCAACAAAGTTGTTGCAATCAATATTGCATCTACTACATCACTATAATCGAATCGCACGCATCGGATTGTGTCCCATCCCTAGGAAGCCTTTTTTACTCGGCCATTTTGTTTTTTGATATACACGGTTATTAAACACATATACGAAAAATTTCCTTTTTTATTAATCTACATAAATACAATATATGTTAATTACATTGTAGGAATGTAGGTGCCTACCTATAGTTTTTAGTTATAATTCTATGATTTAACTTACCATAGTGTAACAACCACGGTCTGTATGGGCGGTGGTGACAACATAAAATAGGTATTTTCTTTCTTAGTAGGCATGTCCACCACAGTTAAATTGTAATCAAATGGTCTTTTATGAATAAAACTTTATTTTTTTTTTGACTTAAATACAGAAGTACTTAAAAGTTAATATAATGCGGAAATATAGGGTAAACAACATCTACGAAATATTGTTTTAAGTCACAAAGAAAGTAGGCCTTTATTGAAATTTGTCATACCGCATAATTCATGCGCCAATTTGTTTAATAATCATGGTACAAAGTAGACGGCAGTTCTTTCGCCATTATTCGTACGACACGTTTGGAGCCGGTTCTTATTATTACATTGTCGAAGTTATGGAATTTTGAACCGGTTAGATACACAATATTTATGACACCTACCAATGTATTTTTCGGGCGGGTTACCTGGTGGAAAGTAATCGCCGCCGCCCATGGACACCCACCCGCAAAACCAAAGTAATCGCGGATGCGTTGCCGGCCTTAAGGAAGGAGTTGGATCTTGGGGAGGGGTTAGGAATTGGGAGGGGGGAGGGATGAAAGAAAAGAAAGAAAGAAAAACATTTATTGACACACACACACACACACACGCACGCACGCACGCACGCACGCACGCACGCACGCACGCACGCACGCACGCACGCACGCACGCACGCACGCACGCACAAAACAAAGCAAGAACTAATAAGAATAGAAGGAAAACAAAAAAAAACAATTAAATGAAAATATAAACAAAAAGCAGTGAGTGAACAAGGACCCTGTCTCATATTGTTTTCTAAAGTTTACGCGAACACTACACATTGAAATGAAACAACTTTTACGGATCTACTCGCGTTTATTTTACACATTAGTTTTAATTAATGTTTATCCAGACGTTTCGAACCCTTTGCAAGGTCCGTGGTCACAGGGAGACTGAGGTGTTGGTTGTCTCATAATTAGTTAGTAGCTTTTATACCCTCATTTAAATTTAATCAGGTGCGTTCCGTTTTACGCAGAAAGAGCTTACAGTATCTTTTGGTCTGGCAGTATGGTGTTGGGGCTGCGATTTAATATTCTGTATGATGGGATCCCAGGCTGGTGGTAGATTCCAACCATCTTCTCTATTAAAATTAGGATGTTTTTTAATTTCAATAGCCTCACGTATCATCCTAGGGATGAATCGTTATTCTCTAGCGTTCTCTTGTGGTTTATCAAATTTTATGTAATGATTGGGCCCCTCAAGGGAATGTTCGCATACCGCAAACTTATTTGCGCGCCTATGCTTGACGCCAGCCTATGCTTGACCCTGTCTCAGCTTATTAACCCTACGACACTCGAAGATGGGGCGAGTACCGTAGGAGCGCTGTTATTCTGACAGGGCCGCTGGAGGGAGACGAGTGACGACGCACCGCGACGCCGACAAATAAAATAAAATAAAAAAAACAGAGTAGGTAATTAAATTACAATACATTAAATATATAAAAGTGAATATTTTAGGAAATAATATTAAATGAGAGATGGGCCTCCGGTACTTTCACTCACCGGACGAACTGCCCCCCGACCGCCTAACCGATGGCTTTGGCTACGTGTATAGTTTATGACGTTATCTTGTCATTTCGTACCGCCTATGAAAGCAATATCGAAAGCCATAAGCTATAGCTTTCGATATATGCCTATACCTATTAGCTAGAGCAGTGGACGTCTTTTGGCTGAGATGATAATGATGATAAAATATGTCTATGACTCAGTGTTCTGCCATATGTTCAATAACAAAATTGTATCAGGAAGTAAGTGTACCCTGGCACTTATTTGTGAAACGTGCGAACACCAGCCCCCCAACCGCCTAACTCTATCGCCATCGCTCTCGCTATCGCGCTCTATAGTTTATGGCGTTATCTTGTCATTTCGAAAGCGATATGACAGCAATATGAAAGCAATATCAAAAGCTATAGCTTATAGCTTTCGATATTGGTTGTATATCGCTTTCGAAATGACAAGATTACGCCCATAAACTATAGAGCACGATAGCGAGAGCGATAGCTTAGACAGATTGCTTTGGCTACGTGTATAGTTTATGACGTTATCTTGTCATTTCGTACCGCCTATGCGCCATCATTATCATCTCAGTTAAAAGACGTCCACTGCTGAACTAAGGCCTCCCCCAAGGATATCCACAACGACCAGTTTTGTGGTGCTCGCATTCAGCACAGGATCCAAGTAGATTTATGATATGATACGATATGACAGTTGGTAAATTCAGTTGTTTGAACAATATTTAAATTTTATACTTAGTTTTGACGTCAATAAGTGCCTGTACAGGCTTATATTGCAAAAACGATTTGACTTTGAGTTATTGCTAAACAATATTTTTTCAACATTTGTGTTTTTGTAATTTGTTTCGCAACAAAATTTGCGTTAAAATTATATAAACAAAACAAAAACATTTTATAAACAGCTTGCCTACTTAACTGATCTTTAGTATTTGTAAAAATATTATGATCAGATGTTAATGACGGTAGTTGTTGCCATTGAATAGGCGCCTTTGGCTTTCAAAGTAAAAAGTAAATAGTGTTGATTAATTCCACGGGCTGGTTAGAACCACGATAGCTCAATTGGAAGAGCACCTGACCCGGTATGTCAGAAGGGTGCAGGTTCAAATCCTGCTCGTGGAAATTTTTTCAACATTTGTGTTTTTGTACTATTTTTTTATATATGTTTCAGACAAATAAACCAATTTTAAAACAATTTATTAGTTGTTCTAATAAATTTGGGAATTGAACCCGGTACCTCTGGGTTTCAAACCGTTATTGTAACGACTAGACCACAGAGCTATTCAATATCTCTCAAAGGTTATCGGTAAATCCTTAGCTAAGTGACTCACCACATTGATGATGCAGCTTAAACTGCAATCATAATATTACGTTGCGCAAGTGGGTACAGTCAGCTGCAAAAGTCCCTGATCACTTTTGAAACACATCGTAATAGCTTTAGCTTAATAGAGTAGAGAGTTTTTTAACGCTTTTTGACTTTTACCAGTAATGTATGATATCGCGGAAAGTTGGTACCAGCCCCCCTAGACAAGTGGCTACACTAATAGAATAGAAATTAAATAGAATGATTAAATTGTATGGGATTGACTTTCACATTGAAAACAGGCACGGCATCGAATGGAAAGAGCAGCCGGGTATAAAACACTCCAAATCCTTCCTAGGACGGAGTAAGTTCATATGCGGAGGCAGCAGGAGGCAGGCCCGATTAACCATATAGTTTGTGTAGGGCATATGGAGAGGAAACGAAGTCAATGCAGCACCTACTGTGTGACTGCGACTCTCTGGCTAGGAAAAGAATGGGACTCCTGGGGTCGGCCTATCCGAAACCGGAGGACTTCAGGCTCTTCGCTCTTAAGGACGTTGCCAAACTTATGGCATCTATCTTTACAGAGGAGGAAGAGTGAAAGGATGGGGCTGCACAAAAGATCCCGATGGGTCGAAGTGTTACTGGGAGAGGGAAACCTCAGCAGGCCCCACTAAGATAAGATAAGATAAGATGGAATTGACTAAGACGTCATTAAACGTATCGTTGACTTATCTTGTCTAGGGGGGCTGATGTAAATTTGATTACTTAGATATTACAAGGTCAACCAGTCAATTAGTCTCAGAAATCTCGAATCGAACCCACGACCTTTGGATTGACAAATCCTTCCTTCCTTCCTTCCTTCCTTCCTTCCTTCCTTCCTTCCTTCCTTCCTTCCTTCCTTCCTTCCTTCCTTCCTGAGCCTGATTGATTTTTTTAGTATTTTTTTTCTTGTAACTATAACTTATAACATTTGCATTGTAAATGCAAAGTTCAAAATAATAAAAATACATAGATTTTATTCTTCTTTTTTATTTTATTTTATTTTATTTTATTATATTTGGGAAACAAACAATACAAAAAAGTAAATATAAAAATGTTACACACAAGTTACACAGTAATCAGTAAAGTTTCCACTGCTAGTTAACACATACTTATATAAAAAATATATATATATTAGGACTCTAAGACAGTTCTTAAGGTGCTAAATTAAGAATTTAATTAAACTAAGTATTATTCTAATTCATTAAGTAAAAGTTCACATATCTTAGTTTTAAAATTTGAAACGTTACAATTAAATATATCTATTGATGTAAATTTTTTATTGTATACATCACAAGATCTAAATAAAAATGTATTACCTACATATTTAGTGCGGGTAGAAGGTAAAGAAAATAATTTATAAAGGCGAGAACTTATCCGAGGGCATCTTATACCGATACTTTCTAATAGGAATGGACTGTCAATGATGTTACTCAATACTTTAAAAAGAAAAACTTGGTCTCTTTCAATACGACGATTTACCAAAGGAGGAATGCTAATAGGTTGTTGTCTATCTCGAAACGACCGATAGTATAGATGTTTTTGCATCTTTCTATTAATCCTTTCTAACGACTCTATATGTACCTTATAATCTGGATTCCATACTACAGATGCATACTCCAGGACACTTCGAACATAAGAGTTGTATAAGAGCACAAGAGTAGAACACTGCTTAAAATCTCTATCTATTCTCATTATGAATCCAAGCATGCGGAATGCTTTTATGGTAATACGGTCAAAATGAGCTATAAACGTTAACTCGCTGTCCAAGATAACCCCCAAGTCCCTCACCTCGGTGACCCTATTAATATTTTTATTGTGTAAATTGTACTCGAATTTAATTACTTTAGATTTTTTTTTACATGTCGTTGTCCTATAACTGCCGTACTCAGAGACGTCAATTAAGTTTTAATGACAATTAATTCTCTTGCTGTCACTTTCTTATGTATAGTGCTAAATCGAGAAGGAAAGACATTTAGTTGTCATTATACTTAATTGACGTCTCTGAGTACGGCAGTAAGTGTTTATTTGTAAGTAATGGAAAGTCTCCTTTGCTAGGGTATTTTCCAATTGGTTGACGCTGTAAAATAAAAGGAGAAAAGAAATAGCCTCGCTGTGTTTGTTGCCGGTTCTTCTCACTACCCACAAGGTCTCCCGCCCTGTGTAGACTTAACCGATGCATACTTATCTTATTTTTAATATTATTTACTGTAGTTTGACTTGGTTTTTCTTAACCAATTTTTTTAGAGTACCGTAGTGGTACTGTATGACATTGTGGAAATTGAAATTTTTACCTGATGTAAATTTGTTAACTTAGTTTTTTTTATTTTGTGATATTTTTTTAACATGTTGTGGTTGTCTTCTATAATTTTGTGTTTATTTGTAATGGAAACTGTCCTGCTACGATAGGGCATTTTCCAATATTTTTGACGCTGTAAGGGAGAAAAGAGCTGGACACTTGCTGAGTTTCTTGCCGGTTCTTCAGAGTAGACTTACGAACCGATGGCATAGTGACATTCACAAGAGCTACTTGTAGCCTAAACTGAATAAATAATTTTGAATTTTGAATTTTGATGGCATAGTGACATTCGTAAGAGCTATTGTAGCCTAAACTAAATAAATAATGAAGAATTTTATAAACTTTGAAGTTTACAACCGACATGTTACATTACAGTTTGTTTGACAGAAAGCTAAGACGGTCAGTGACTTTTGTGGTTGACTGTTGTACAGGTCTGTTGCGAGCGTAAATATATTACTATGGACTAATGGCCAATAATATCTTAACCGGAAAAAAAAGATTTATTAAATTATTTAAAAATGTTTTTAATTTGTTTATATAATTTTAACGCAAATTTTGTTGCGAAACAAATTACAAAAACACAATGTTGAAAAAATTTTCACGAGCAGGATTTGAACCTGCACCCTTCTGACATACCGGGTCAGGTGCTCTTCCAATTGAGCTATCGTGGTTCTAACCAGCCCGCCGAAATTATTCAACACTATTTACTTTTTTACTTTGAAAGCCAAAGGCGCCAATTCAATGTCAACAACTACCGTCATTAACATCTGATCATAATATTTTTACAAATACTAAAGATCAGTTAAGAAGTAGGCTAGCTATTTATAAAATGTTTTTAATTTGTTTATATAATTTTAACGCAAATTTTGTTGCGAAACAAATTACAAAAACACAATGTTGAAAAAATTTCCACGAGCAGGATTTGAACCTGCACCCTTCTGACATACCGGGTCAGGTGCTCTTCCAATTGAGCTATCGTGGTTCTAACCAGCCCGCCGAAATTATTCAACACTATTTACTTTATGACCCGATTTACTGACCCCGACATATTTAGATGGTGGTAGTTAGCCAGGCAGACAAACAAGCCTTACTCCAACCAAACCGAGAACACAAATATGCTGGGAATCGAACCCGGGTCCTCTGGGTCTAAACTGGTGGTTATAACCACCACAAAGGCGATTATAAATATATGAAATGAAATGAAATATATTTATATGTACATAGTGTAACAGGAACCAGATTTTTTTATGAGTGCACTTAATCGTCATCAAGTTTATTGTTACAAATTGGTACGTACCGCCAGATCGACCACAGTTATTTATGCGTGTGACTGTACATGATTTGCGCGAATCACTTAATTGGTCGTGAGTAGGTAATAGGCACTACATATCTAAGTGTTATTCCATACTAAACACTTCGAGTTCAGTGCGCATAATAACCGTTAATCGTGAAAGTTAAGCTACATTCGCATTAGCGTGTCATCGGATTGGTGACCTCGAATACTTCAAATATAACCACCTATGTGGTTAAGACCACCGGTGTCAGACCCACGGTCTCGTCTTTGATTTCAATCGGACAGTATGTCACTTCTTAGAAATTGTAAAACAATTTTCTGTAAATAAAAATACCCAGTGTGAAATTGTCATTACTTACTTTTTATTAATGGGGATCAGGCTAGGGGATCCTGGTGGACGAAACGACATGGTTGTACTCGGTTTGGTTGGTGGTAGGGCTTGTTAAAGTTTGTCCTTCGGGCTAGGTTCCGAGAGGCTAAAATGGGAATGTAGTACAAATATATTTTTGATGCCACAACTTGCAACAACAGACAAGCACTTGGTCTTCATCTCATCAGATGTTAAGTGATGATAAGGCCGAAGGTGGAAGCGGACTTCACCCGGAATCCACAACCACTAAGGAACTGGCTATCTTATCTCTAACTGTCGGAACACTACAATGCTACAAACATTGGTGTTATCACAAAATAAGTAGACCCTGAAGTTATGCTTAATATACATACCGCGCTCGAGCAACGCACACATAGACAACCTCTCACGGACACGACGGATCTCGGAACAGCTCGCTACAGTCCGAGCGCAACAGTTGCGAGATTCCGTGGACATTAATTAAATATTGAAATGGCTGCCTTTGTTAGGGGGCTGGAGTTGCAACCCTACTTTATTTTTTTTAATAAATAAAATGATGCCAAGAATCAACCCTTACAGTCTCCGAGGTCGGACACGGGACATATTGTATACACCTAGTTTTAGCCGGCTAAAACTAGGTGCAGAAAATGTATTTTTATAGAATAGACAACAGAAATCTAGCTCTACACAACGAAGATAAGTGCGGCTACACCTAGTTTTAGCCGGCTGCACCTAGTTGTAGCCGGCTAAAACTAGGTGCAGAAAATGTATTTTTATATAATAGACAACAGAAATCTAGCTCTACACAACGAAGATAAGTGCGGCTACACCTAGTTTTAGCCGGCTGCATCTAGTTGTAGCTGGCTAAAACTAGGTGCAGAAAATGTATTTTTATATAATAGACAATAGAAATCTAGCTCTATACAACGAAGATAAGTGCGGCTACACCTAGTTTTAGCCGGCTGCACCTAGTTGTAGCCGGCTAAAACTAGGTGTAACCGCACTTCGGCTATTAGCCGTAGCATTATTCATAAAAATCAAATGCTATTCGTTTGAGTAGCTAAAACTCGAGAATGGCTGTACCAACTTGGCTAATTTTGATTTTGAATTATTTGTGGAAGTTTAAGCTGTGAAAAACATAAACATAATAAATAAGTAACAGGAAATACCAAAAACGACAATTTAATTTTCCAATACAAAATTGATTTGTTTGTGTTGTTGTCATGGCAACAACAACAAACTGTCAAAGCCGTACGAAGTCCGCCGGGTCAGCTATAAACATGCAAATTTTAATCAATCTATCTTCCACCATGTCAAAATGTCAATTATCTATCAGGTTCCTTTTCATTTTCCTTATTTGTAAAACGAAGAGTTGCCTACCTACATTTATTGGATATGTCATATTATGTCATCGTCATCAACCCGTCTCAACCCACTGCTGGGCATAGGCCTCACTTCGTATATTTTATACTAGATTACAGGCTCTGGCAACTAAAGTTTGCGCTCTGCCCATAGGAGATTCTCATGAGCTCCTTGAAACCTCAGCTTCCAAGGGGGGAGGATGTTAAGCATACTGACGCCAATGGGGGAGGGAGCAAGGATGAAGCAGCGACACGAGATTTCAGCTCGTACGCGCATCCCTATTTATTTATATTTTATTTTGCAAATAAAGGAATTTTACCTCGGTGTATTACCTAATTAAGCATCGTCGCAAACAAATGGTACAGACGCCTGCACATCGACCTATCCAAAACTGTCAAATTTCTTCAATACATTTTCAACCATACAACTAAAGCGTAAAGTTCAAAGTCTGTTGAGGAAAATTATCTTAACCGCCTCTGTGGTCTAGTGGCTAAAACCACCGGTTTAGACCCGGGTTCGATTCCCACATGTTTGTGTACTCGGTTTGGTTGGTGGTAGGGCTTGTTTGTCCGCCTGGCTAGCTACCACCATCTTATCTAAATATGTCGCCATAACATCAATGTTTGTAGCATTGTAGTGTTACGGCAGCTAGAGATAAGATAGCCAGTACCTCACTAGTTGAGGATCCCGGGTGAAGTGCGCTTCCATCATTGGCCTTATCATCACTTAACATCAGGTGAGATCAAGGCACTGTGCTTACCCGTAAATATATTAAAAAAAAATAATTACAGTTTGTGGTAGGTTGCTGTGCAGGCGTGTGTACTCAATAATTTTTCTCTTATCATTTTATTTTCTAAACGAGAAAAAAAAAACAACGATTTCAATAATCTTTATTTTTAATGTAAATATTTCAAAGAGGTTATGATTAGTACTTTAATAGAATAAAAAGCACAAATTTTTGAATAATTTCAAAGTTTGTTGCACACTGGTTTAAACTCCTCTTGAAGAAGATTGAAAATGCTGTGATCAATTTGTACTAGTGCGTTTAGGAGCCCACGAACATGATTTTCACAAGCTCGGATCCAAATATCTCCAATAAATGCATCTATTAGAAAACTGAAAAATAAATAGCCAGAATAAACATTATGATGAAGTCGATATCGATATTTTGTGTTTGTACTGTCGCAGCTCTAACTTTGTTGCAATGTGGCTAATGTAATTAAAATAAAATTTCCTATTTTCGGGATAAGTGACGGGACGTGAATATAATATATTAATGAAGTAAACTGTTGAAAAATTTCCACGAGCAGGATTTGAACCTGCACCCTTCTGACATACCGGGTCAGGTGCTCTTCCAATTGAACTATGAACTAACATAATATTTTTAAATTTTTTCAACATTTCAATTATATATCAGAAATGTAGCTCCATACCATCCTACTTACCTCAATTTTTTTTTGCTCTTGTTAGAGGGGGGGGGGTCCCCCCGCTCCCCCCTGTTGTGGAGACCCTTGGGGGAGGCCTTTGTCCAGCAGTGAACGTCTTTGGACTGAGATGATGATGATGTTAATTAATTCATGACAAAATTGCGGCCTTACTGACCTACAATTATTTGGTTTGGTCTAAATCCATATTGCATACGAACTGCCTAATTCATTTTAATTGTAGTTTCATTGTCGCTTGCGTCATTAATTATTAATTATTGCGTCAACCAATAACCATTATTGTGTCCATCTTTGTCAAAAATTCCGGGTTTTTTTTTCAATAACTACAACATTAATTATTAATTTTCAAGTTTTTAAACTATCACGTTCCATTTTAATTATTTGACTCTTGGTCACGGACTTACTGACAGTCAGCCCGTGACCACGATCGGTGCAACGTTCGGTTCGGTTCGGTCGGTCGAAACTTCGGCTATAAAGGTATGTCTGTAGTGCGTCTATTTTGTTATTGCCTCTCGGTAATCATCGTATTTCCGAATGTTACCGAATATTAATTTCCATGTCCGTTAATTATTAGATTTATCATGTATGATAATTACAAAAAAAAAAACAAATGTTGAAAAAAACCCGGTACGTCAGAAGGGTGCAGGTTCAAATCCTGCTCGTGGAATTTTTTCCAACATTCGTGTTTTTGTAATTTGTTTCGCAACAAAATTTGCGTTAAAATTATACGAACAAAACAAAAACATTTCATGTATAATAATTTGAATTTGGAACCAGGTACCCCATAGCTAGCAGCTACTTGGGACCGACTGTCCCGCTGTCGATGCCGCTGCTTCGTTGGATAGCGAGGCTTATTCGCTAATAAGCCTCACTATCCAACGAGGCAATGCTGCTAGCTTTCTGGGTAATCTGCCTAATTGGAATAATGATCTGAAACAATTTTTTAATTTAAAAATAGTAGTAGATATTGTTTTTATGAGCCTAGTTTTAAGTAGTTTAATTTACTTTTTAAATATCCTAGAACAACGTACCGACTTTATTGTTGTTTTGTTTTGTGATTTTTTTGTCGTGTGAACTACGACTACTATAGTGCTGTAAAATTATAAATCGTAAATCAAAAATTACGTATTACAACAAAAGACTTACTTCTCATTCTAAAATAAATAAATATTAATATAAAAAGAGTATTAGCAACTCTGTGTACTTCCCGTCTGGACAACATTCCGTTTTGTAACCCTAATGAAATACCTCAACAAAAGTATAGCGTTTTTGAAACTTTTTATATTCCATGCATTTAGTCGCGACAACTTTTCAGATTCCATACATTTAGTCGCGTTTAGACAACCTTTAATTCGAATAGTACAGTCGTGGAGAAAAAGAAATATAACACATCAATTTAAGCAGGGATTTTTTTAAATAAAAGCTGTATTGGCATCAGGTCAGAATTTACTACAAGATCTTGTTTTTCTGACTGCATTGAGCCAGAATCAATTAAATTACGAACGTTAGTGTGACTACACATTCAGTTTAGTTTAGTATCTCTACAAACTCCACAGATACAGATCAGACACAGATAAAGTAAAAATAAAAAATAAATGTCTTTTTCTTCAAAGTTTAAGAAAGCAAATTTTACATACATACATACATATAACCACGCCTCTTCCCCGTAGGGGTAGGCAGAGACCACTTCTTTCCACTTGCTACGATCCTTAGATACCGTTTCGCTTCGTCCACTTTCATTATTCCCTTCATACATGCTCTTCGGTTTAGGGTACTCTTGACCTGGCCTTTTTTCAAGACGTCCCTGATTTGATCTCGAAACGTCGGCCTAGGTCTACCCCTACCAACACTTTCATTCACACTTTTACGTTTACGTTTTACGCTGTAGCAGACCATATGGGCCTTGACTTTGCACCAGCATCATCATCTTATGCCATTGTCCGCTGTTTGATGTCAAATAGCCAATAACAACAGTCAGTAACAACAGTACATGTACTTACTGAAAAATGTCGGCATTGATTCATAAAATCTAACTTAATAGGTAGATACATAAAGTTAAAGGTACACTAAGATTTTAATCTCTATTCTATTCTCTTCTACGAGTATTCTGCTTGCCAAATGCCAAAGAAACGTACTTACTTACTTATAAATATAAATTGTATGTACCTTTTCTATATCCTTTTCTACTCCTGTCAAAATTTTCATCGTCCATTTTCTTTTTTTCCAGATAGCTAAGATGGCTCCATCTATGAGTGTGCAAGAGTACTATGCCGGCAAATCGATATTCATCACGGGTTCAACGGGGTTCATGGGCAAGGTTCTAGTGGAGAAGATCCTCAGATCGTGCGCTGACGTGAAGATTCTGTACTTGTTGATGAGGTCCAAGAAGGGGCATAGCAGCAAAGAGAGGATAGATGAATTCGTAAACAGTCAGGTGAGTAGCGCTATCTATCGGTGGGTAGCTGAACTAAGTATTTATAGGAACAATGGCTTATAATGGTATGTGTTCTGGTCGCTAGCCAATCTTGAAAGTTAAGCAACTATAACAGTGTCGGGTGAGTAGATGGGAGACTAAATTGATGTAAATAAATTAAATTAAATTAAATTAAACTAAATTCAAGCTTCATGTTTAGAAGGTACTTTGAACAGAAAGTCTCGCTCGTTACCATTAGATGGCCGTAGTTAAAACCCATGAACGTGGCCTAGTATTTTGGGTTATGGCCCAATCACCCTAATGTCTGATCCCAGCACTGGAATGATTATAAGCTGATAGAGATGATGATGTGAAACATTTTATTGAACGCAGTTTCAATAACAAACTGTCGTAGTATAATTAATGGCATCAAAAAACTTTAGTGTGTATTTTATGAGCTTTGCTGTAGTAAGTAAGTAAGTAAAGTAAATAGCTTATAACTGTCCCACTGCTGGGCAAAGGGCCTCCATCATTGAAATCAAGTCATCACTATAAATTATGGGTTTCAATCACCACGCTAGCCAAATGTGGGTTGGTGATCACAAACCCAGGCTATGCATTGAAAAGATCCGAATGACACTTTGCCCGACCTGGGAAATGAGCCAGGGACCTTCAGGTATAGGGCTGAGCGCTTTACTACTCAGCCAGCGAGGCGTTGCTATTACTTAGTAAAAAAAACCTTTAGGCCAATTTATGTCTATTTGAAAACAGAATTCCGTCACTTATGTCTTTTTTTATTTTCTTAACTAACAGTACATTGCAATTTATATATTTTGTATATATATTTATATATTTTATGCCAAATTGTGTAACAGTTTGTCGGCAGTAGCTCTCGTGGACATTTAACATAAAATAGATTGTAATGTACACACGCCTGCAGATCAACCTATCCAAAACTGTCACTTTTCTTCAATACATTGTCAACCATATATATTAGGCATAAAGTTCAAAGTCTATTGAGGAAATTTAAATGTACATAACCTTAAATTTAGTTTAAATTACTTATTACAATAATAATTCAATTCAAATCACCGTTAGGCTACAATTTGCTTTGTTTACATATTTTCTACTCTAAAATAGCGCAGTTTATTTGTTATGTAAGAATTTATTTAAAACAGTAATTGCACTTCTGTATTCTAAATTAAATGAAACACCAACTTTCTGAAACATTGTAATAACGCATTATACATTATGAATAGCGTTATGTACTTATGTATTAAAATTCTAGATGTTCGAATACATAAAGAAAGAGCACCCTGAACAGCTGCAAAAGCTGCGAGCGGTCCCAGGAGACATACTGCAGGAAGACCTGGGGATGTCTAAAGAAGACCGACAGATGTTGCAGAAGGAATGCCAGATTGCGTTCCACTGTGCAGCTTGTGTGAGGTGAGATGAGATAAGATAATATAAGCATGTTTGGTAATTTGAAAGTTCAAAAGTGACAGGCGCTTTTGTACTTCTAGTGAAACTAGTATGGTATGGAAAGTATGGAAAGTGGTCAGTTGTTTCCTATGTCGAATATGGGTACAATTTGTAGATTATATTTTTTTATTTATTTTATTTGCACCTAAACAAGTAAATATCAAAACATTACATACAAAATTTATTACAACAGTTTATTTATTTATTTATTTAAGGACAACCAACATAACAAACGCTGTTCACATATACAATAGATAGGCACCTACAAATTGGTTACATTTTAAAACGCTGTCATACTTAAAGGTTGCCACGACGCACAAATTTAAACTATTAGAAAACAAACCAAAACACACTACCTATCTATAAAGTATTTAAACCATGCAATAGACGCATTCGTGTCAAAACTATGGTTTTGACATGAATACGTCTACCAACATTGATTTATACTTGCGTGGAAAACAAGACATGTCAATGTTAACTGAAGATGTTACAGACGAACGTGACAAGCGACTACGTTGTGATTGCATTCTGTTAATAGCGGAGAAATGTCCAAGATTGGTCTTTGAGCTCTTTGCTTTAAGTGCTGGTGCGGCTTGTGAAGCGGTGCTGAAAAATCTAAAGCTTGTAAATACAGGGGTCTAGGCTCCGAATATGATTTTGTCCCACTCGGTGTCGAGACCCTTGGTCCGTGGGGTCCTAGCGCTATAAGACTTTTTCTTTCTTTTAGTTGATGGCTTCGTGCGATTAGCACATTTAGCCAGTGTCAAAGTAATTTTTCTTACAAGTAATACATAAATATACAATATTTCCTTCCAGTCAGTATGATGATGATGAATGATAATAAAAATGAAATGAGAAATGATATACCCCCCAACCCCTCGAGTATCTCAGTAAAGATGTGGGGCTTTACTAAGCCCTCACGCAGACTTCTTGAAAGAATTTGAAAAGTGACGTTACACTGTTTTGTTTCATTTGCCGACACTCATGCACACTCACGAACACTTAACGGTTAATAATCCACCATTATTTCACATTAATATTCGACATAACACAAATTTTAGAAAATAAAACAAAACCGCAGACATGACTCTTCACTTTCCCGCCAAGAAGTCCGCTATAAGACTTTTTAAGGAAATAGCAAAAAGGTTAGTCGACATCACAGGAGACCGACTACCTCGGACAAAGAATTAGTCTAGCTATTCAAAGGGGGGACGCTGCCAGTGTCTTCGGAACCTTGCCTAAAGGGACTCCTTTTAATAATATATTTTAGTTATTATATTATATTTTTTAAGGTTTTTAGTTTTAGGTTCTTTGTATTAGTAAATTGTCTTATTGTAAATAAATATGCAAATGATATGTCACTTAAAATAATAATATATTATTCTCTATATTGTTTATGCATTTTGGGAATGGTAAATATCTTGACAGACAAACCGAGCTATATTTAAAATCATTCCATTTATATAACACCATTGTGAAAATCTATCCAAATAGTTTTGAAGCAAACTACAGTCGCTGTTCACCGCTACTTTTTTAACAGTTCAAAAACAAGATACTGTTCTTATTATGTATAGTGTCAACAGCATACTACGCGTAGATTAAAAAAACAGTTTTATACAATGATAAAGATAAGATAAGATAAGATAAGATAAATTTTTATTGCCATAAAATTGTGTAAATACATAGCAGGTATTAAGCATATAATAATGTTATTGTATATACATTACGAATTTATCTTACAATCAAAAATAAACAAAATTGCCTTACACTATTGAGTTAGCAATGTTGCAATCAGCCATGTTTATTACGTAAAATTAACTAAAAATCACAACAGTGCTCACCAAACCATTAACGTTTAATTAAAACAATAATTAGTTAATATATATCGCAATAGAGAAATTCATTCTTCCTTCAAATTAATTAATTAAACTTCCTACTTACCATTTATGAATTTCCCAATGAATCATCTATTCAGTTATTGAGTTAATAATGCCAACATCCGTTTTATTATCGACAACTACATTCTTTCGTATTATTTTATAATAGTAATCATCTTCATCATCATAAGCTCATTATTTATTATTTCAAAATGTGAACATTCTGGGGCACTATTTTTGATTCCTTCGCTTCGAGTCGAGCGCTTGGTTTCTACTGATACGAGTGCCCTCACCCACTCGTTGCAGTCGAGCGACACAAAGCGATTGATAGAATAACCGTCAAAATCAATGCTTTGTGTCAATGTCATGGCACTCGTTTGTTAGTGTCATTGATAGTCTTTTCTATTAAAAAGCAAAGGTTTTTTTAACAGCCAATAGAAACATGGATATTAGGTTCCGTTTTCATTGCGGTTGTTACCGGTTTTCTCTAAATTCTGCGTGGAACGGATGACATTCAACATTTCGTATTATGTTGGCAGCAACGGAAATGAACGATTCAAAAATACGGAAAATCGGCGTCATGCGACTTGGAAGACGAGTGTGACTAAGTCGCGTGCGACAATACAATGACATACGTGCGATTCAAAAATAGATCCCCTAAACAAAGTAATTATAAGTGTAGGTAAAAAGACGTTCGCACATCAGGCGATCGGCTAGCAACCCATGTATCTATTCCACGGTTCCACCTCGGAGCCCTACTTTGATTAACTATGTTAGGTACGTCGACTATTTACACAATTGGTGATTTTCATGCTTGTCTACCTCTATGTATGTAGGTATGTATGTATGTATGTGTGTATGTAAATACTTTGTTTATAATGAAACGCGAAACTTTTGAAATGTAATAGATATATATCATTGAAAATCCTATGTTTTCTATCCATTTCAGATTTGATATGTTCATTAAGGATGCTGTGAACCTAAACACAGTCGGCACGAAGAGGGTGCTCGAACTAGTCGCAGGAATGACACAACTTGAGGTACAGCGTTTTATTAATTACTACATAATTATTGCTCTTAATAATAATATTATCTTAATACATCTTAAGAGGCTCTCGCTTGATGGTTGGATCAAGGGTCAGATTCAGAAAGCAGTACTCCTTGACACGGCACGTATTGTCAGGAGGTTCCTCACTCTGCAACCCTGACCACCGGTAGCTTGGGCCCTGCCCCGCTGCTGGTGGTACTCTAGAATTAGGTTTTTATAATGTTTTATTGTTTTTATATTAAAATATTGTAAAAATCTAGTTTTAAGAAAGGAAATAAATAAAGAGAATAATAATAATAAACTTTAATTACACACAAAAGAAAAACAATACAGTCAATTTAAAAAATAAAAATAAATAAAGAGTACAAAATAGGCGGCCTTATTGCTAACAAGCAATCTCTTCCAGGCAACCTTGGGCGAAAAATAATAAAATAAACAAAATAAAAATGCTCTTATTGTTAAGTGTGTCGCAATTGCGCTTCTACTTGCCATCATCTCACTTAACATCAGATTGGATGAGGGCCAAGTGCTTACAGACGCGCCGCGCAAAATTTTCTGAATGAGGTATGACTCTGTGTGGTGAAGTCATGCTATGCCAACAGCGCAAATGTCATCATAAACATCACCACCTCACGGCCTTATCCTAAGTATGTAGCTCACGCCAGATATACCATCTTGTGACTTATGCTAGCCTGGTACTTCAATCACGTTTCACAGCCTTACCCAAAGCCTCACTCTGGCTCACGCCAGGTATACCTCCTTGTGGGTATGATAGCCTGGCACTTTGGACTATCGATCTCTTGCTAGCTAATGTCAAGTCCCCACTGTTGGGTTACGAGCCTTCCTTATAGATGTATTGGGAGAACTGGCCATAAACCACCACGCAGGCTCAGTGCGGATTAGTGGTAGTTAACGACTGATAATGCAGCCGGGATCTCCCGAAGCACGGAGGAGTTCGAGATGATACAGCAATCGTAGACTGGGCTCGTTAACCACTGCGCCATCGAGCTCCTCTGGCAAATGTTATTTTATGAAAATCTCTATTCAATCCATGGCAATGAATAGTTATAATGTTCCAGGTGTTAGTCCACGTGTCCACCGCCTACAGCCGCTGTGACCTGGCAGTGCTGGAGGAGAAGCTGTACCCTTCCCCACAGAAGCCCCAGGATGTGATGGACTGCGTATCCTGGATGGACAACGAGCTGCTAGAGCATATGCAGTCCAAGTAAGAACCCCAAGACCAGTCACCAATAACCTAGTAAATAAAGAATCCGGTACAAAAATGCATATCGAAAGTGGTCCTGTTTGCCTATACAATTATATTTTTTTTTATAAGAAATAGCACTCGTATATCAATGAATACAAAATTACGGAGACGCTTCTTATAACTCTATAAACTTAGTCGACCGCCAAATAGAAATGTCAAAAAAAAATAGATTTGCCGCCGAAACTTGCATTTCTTTTTTGACACTCAATATATTTATTATCTATGGTCGTCAAAGTGCGCTCAGAAACACATACCACACGACTTCAATAAAATAACGTGAAACGTGGTATGTATACATTTGGCAACAAGATGCATTAAAGGGTTAAATTTCTAGAAACAGAATCTGAAAAATCATTGGAGAGCATCAACAACTTCAATTTAATACTGTGACTGGTTGCAAAATATATGTAATTAATATTTACTTTCATCGCCACGAACGTCCTTGTGGCTACGTGGCCCCAAAGTCGAGTTCCGTTTTTCAAGCGCTCATCGGGAATCTAGTACATTATTCATGGAAGTACTGCCGTCTAGTAAAAGACCCTCCTAAGCCGCAAATAGTTAGCCCGAGCCCCCTACAAGTATTTTCCTTCGTCAAGAAGAGTTAAATATGTTGCCATAACATCAATGTTTTTATCATTGTTGTGTTGTGCACCTAGAGATTAGATAGCCAGCGCCTCAGTGCAACTTGCGGGGTAGGCGGTAAAAAATTGTTTCTAACCAAAATTGCTACATCTTTAGTAAAAAAATACGAGTAAATGCTACTGTCGAATCTTATCCTTCAGCCAGCACATTACCGGTATAACTAAGGATTGTTTTCGTCGCTTGGGCTTCGCACTTCGTAACATGCATGACTTTCACAATCCTCATGTCATGAAACTTATTTATGTCACTTTAATAAGAAGTAAACTGGAAACAAGTTCATGTGTGTGGAACCCACATGAAGCTAAATATAAATTAATGATCGAGAAAGTGCACAAGGCCTTCGTGAGATATTTGTATATGAGGGTATACGGCTATTACCCTTTTCTGTATCCAACTAAATTTTTATTGGGAATGCTGGGTATGTGTTCGCTGGAGGTGAGACGTCACAGGGACTTAATCCTGGTAGCAATTAAAGTGTTGCGTGGTGACATCCAGTGCCCCGAGCTCCTTGAACAACTATCGCGTCTGAATGTCCCCGACAACTACGTTCGTCGCCGCACTTGTCGTCAACGCCGCCTGTTTGCGCCACCCTTAAGCCGCACTATTACGCACGACCACTCGCCCATCGTTCAAATGCATACCGGCCTCAATGCGCTCCTGTGTCAGCAACCTGCCTGTGATGTATTTGTGGATGGCTGGGCAGCTATCCAGTCAGAGTGTTTATGTTTCTGTGAAACTAAATGTCCTCTATAGCGTTCCTATGTGTTATATCTGTGTTTAAATGTTTTTTATAATTTGATATAGTTGTGTAATAATAATAAATTGTAATTAGTGTATATAGTAATAATAATAATGATGATAATTTTTATATTCTGTATGTTAGTTATGTGATTGGGTCCATCCCGTGTAACTAATAATAATAATAAATAAATAAATAAATAAATAAATAAATTATCAATTTTCCATCAACTATAAGCAAATCCTGGATACGCCAATAAAATCATATTATTATGTATATTATAGCGTCACAGGTTTAGATTATCCGGAATAGCACAGCAGGAGATATCCATTAAGGCAACGAATTATCTATTTTCAGAATCATTCAGCCTCAACCGAACACATACTCTTACACCAAAACGCTGACGGAGAACCTCGTGGCTCAATATGCCGGCAAATTCCCAATTGTCATAGCAAGGCCATCTATCGGTGAGTAGATAGGACTAACTAACTATTCGCTCAATTGGTTTGAGCACGCACGAGGTGCCTAGTGCGAGTTTCATACGCCATTCGATTTTATTTTTTTTATTTATTTAAACTTTTGCAACATAAATATTACATGGCGGACTTAATGCCTCAGGCATTCTCTACCAGTCAACCATAGGGTGGTGCAGAGATAACATTGGTAGGTGCAATTATGATATATGATCACGTTAACGAAAACGAGAATTTGTATTGCAATATTGTAACTCATCTCGTTAGGCGCCAGGAGGCGCTGCTTCGATGCCATACAAATTTAATTAAAATGAATACTGAGAGTAAACAAAACTCAATCTTTGAACTAGTTTGTTTAACATTAGTTATTCTGTGGTTTAACGACAAATTATAAAGTGCAGTTTGAGTTAAAAACATCGATCGTAATATATTTTTATTGAGGGTATACAAGCTACTAACTAATTATGAGACGACAAACACCTTAGTCTCCCTGTGACCACGGACCCTGCAAAGGGTTCGCTTTTTGCTAATGACAGTGAATGCGTTCACAGAAATGAAGTTATTTAGATTACAATTTTAAAATACATACTTATTAACAGCGTTCATAGCAAAAATCGCACCATTGGCGCGTAAACATTGTCACTGTGTCGATCTGAATATATTGATTCGAAAAATAGTAAAAAGTTATAATCCGCAGATAAATCATATATTGGTGTAAAGCTCATCTCACGGGCTTTCTAACAGTGTGATCAGTTTGTGTATACGTTCAGTACTTTTCATATAATGATCGTATTACTTAAGTGGTTCTCCCGCCCGATCCTCTAAAGGACAGCACACATTTACAGAATACACTAAACATGCACACCAGTTTAGGCCCAAGACACCGTACTCGTAGAACAAGGGTACGAAGAACCGGTTCACACTCGCTCTACACCAGGTACAGACATGTACCTGGGCGGTTCTCTCCTCCTCCACGGCCCGGTCAACCCGAGCCGAGGTCCGTGCCTTTAGAGGCGCCCTCGGGTTGCTCCGCTCCCCGATCCGATCCGAACCCTTCGGAGAATCTAGTAGGGCACGGGGACGCGCACTTGTGCGCGATGCCGTTCCCTCTAGATAACCTCTGAAGGTGATTCGTTTCACACGGCTTGAGGGACCCTTTACGTTCCTCGCCGCCCCCAAAAAGCCCGGTGAAGCTGAAAATGCCGCAGCGGCAATCAGCAATCTCTCTCAAAAAAAAAAAAATTAAGTGGTTCTATTTGTGAACAAGAAAGTGCAATGACTGTGAGACTGCGTGGCGCCGATACGTCCTTGCACCGTCATTGACCCTGGCTGCCGGCGACCTTGTCAAACGAGTGGCGTCTTTGTTTTGCTACTTGTGCGATCTATTATCAATTGACTAATTTTCCATTCGGCCCGTGCGCTGCTAGTATTGTATTGCTGCGCGTTTGCATAAAAACAAGTTACCTACATACAAAATGAATTGTTTGGCTTGCAGTAATACAGTTGAGCGCAGGGAATTGTTGATTTATATGCAGAGGCGAATTTCATTTTGGCTGCCTTGGTGTGACTTCGGAATATTTTAAGAAACATGTGACTGAGCTTAAAAATTCGTGGGAAATGTAATTCCTGTACCAATGTTACTCGCCGTCGAAATGGTGGTACGCCCGTACGTGGCCGGTTTGAGGTGCTCCGGGAGGATGCCGATATGTCATGTGACGATCTTAAATTTGCCAACTCTGTCTCGTCGAATCCAGACCATATTTCATCCCAAGTGCAAGAACAACCAATACTCTCGCTTTCTAATACTCACCTGCGAACATCATCGACAAACGATCCTTCCACAACTGGTGATATTACCTATATATACTGCTAGATCAGAAACTCGATAACCTTCGGTCATCTATGCTAGGAGAAATTAATGCGTCAATAAAGAAAGAAATCTCAAGTGCAATCGAGCGCGTTAGGTTGGAGTTCACTGAGACCACGGACTTCTTGGCTGCTGAACAGAAAGACCTAAAGAGAGAAATTCAAAACACTAACAGTTAAGTTAACTCTCTTGAGTCTGAGAATGCTAGAATGCGTACTGAAATGACTGGTCTTAAACGGCGTTTAGCAGTACTGAAAAGGCTTTAAGGGGCAACAACCTTGAGATCCATATGTTACCTGAGCGCCGGGGTGAAAATCTTTCAGCTATAGTGAGGAAACTTTGTGACGTCATAAAGCTCCCGTTAAGAACGGTGTTATGTGTGCTGCCCGTAGGGTAGCTCCATTAAATGCCTCGTCTAATAGACCCCGCGATGTACTAGCAACTTTTCCGTCGGAACACCACCGTGATCATATAATTCGACACCCAATATGAATAACATCGTAACTCTAGTTACACGTTGGTACTACTTTATGTGATATGAATTCAGCAAGAGCAGACTTTTATTTCTCTCTTTGAACCGTATCTCTATGACAATAAGAACTACTTTTGTGAAATGGAATAACTTCATTGTAATTGAAAATGTACTGTGTTTTGTAGATGAAGTTACAATACGGAAAAAAATTTGGTAACAATGGTTTGTTTGTGTTAAAGCCATTGCAAATTGACATACAATGATATTCATTCAAATTATTAGACTGTTTATACTTTGACCATATTGTAACTTAAAATTACAATGATTTTCTTCTGTAATCTAAACACTTTATTTAAAATGTTATCATTGTAAAAAAAGTTGACATCGAGAGTAAGTTTTTAGTTAAAGACTAAAATTTGTAATTTGTGCTGGCGCCCTATGGGTGACCAAATTAAGATAACATCTTTATCTATATAAATAATAATTAATAAAAATATTATTACTTAAATTGATTTCTATTATCTCTAATACTTACCATGTCTTTCTATCCGAATGTAACATTGATTCCCATTGTAACTGTTGCTTACAATGAAATTCATCCAATATGTCCTGTTTGTCTAATTTAGTAAATAATTGTAAAATAAGTTACAATTATAATCATAGAAAAAAACTTTCAAATGTTTTCGTGATCCAATTGTAGCGGTAGTTACAATGCTTTTCATATTAAGAATGCTATTGAAAGAAGAGTGAATGCAGGAAACATGGTGAATGGAGCTTTGCACTCCTTTATGAACAGTCAGAAGGTGTCTAACAAGGCTCGTTTGGCTGTGCATAGGGGGGTGTTGGTTCCGACACTCATGTACGGAAGTGAAAGTTGGGTATGGCAGAAGAAACATGAAAGCAGAATAAATGCAGTAGAGATGAGAGCGTTAAGAAGTATGATAGGAGTTAAACTGAGTGATAGGATAAGAAATAGTGAGATAAGGAAACGTTGTGGTCTGAAAGAAGATGTAGTGACAAAAATTGAAAAAGGCATGCTGAGATGGTTTGGCCATGTCGAGAGAATGGATGAAGAACGATTGACGAAAAAAGTGTATAAGGCGAGTGTGAATGAAAGTGTTGGTAGGGGTAGACCTAGGCGGACGTTTCGAGATCAAATCAGGGACGTCTTGAAAAAAGGCCAGGTCAAGAGTACCCTAAACCGTAGAGCATGTATGAAGGGAATAATGAAAGTGGACGAAGCGAAACAAGTATGTAAGGATCGTAGCAAGTGGAAAGAAGTGGTCTCTGCCTACCCTTACGGGAAAGAGGCGTGATTATATGTATGTATGTAAGAATGCTTAAAACCTGTACATTGTAACATTGCAAAAATCATACTTGCAGTAGATTTATCAAAACGGCATCTAAATCAATTGAAAGAGCAATGAAAATTAGTATAATGAAACCTACAATTGTACAAAACAACTTATGGGTTCAGCTACAAATAAATAATAAACATTGCAAAAATTTTAAAATGGCTGTGCTGTAAACTATTTCTCATTGAGTTACAATGTTATTCATATTGGGTGTCGATATTATCTAATGTTTTTGTTTTGTTTATATACTACTCAAAACAAAATAAGGGCCACGAGATATTTTTTCATTTTGGTGTAAATTATTAAACATTTACATATTGAAAGTAGTAAAATATTGAGTATACAAACTCTTTGATACCTAAACTTTTTAATATTGTAGTATTCATCTAATGCTGGCAACAATTTTAAATAAAATTTGATTTAAAATTATTTTTGAAAATTTTGATTCCATATTCTTTGACGTGTTGCTTTCCTTAGCTTCTTGGTTTATTAGAAATTATCAGAGTTCATTGATATCTCGAGTCAGAAACATCTTTTGCAATATGCCACAAGCACGCAGGCGTCATATGGACTCGATGACAGCAACCAGAGCCGTTACAATGATTGAAGAAGGTCATTCGCAGCGATCTGTGGGTTTGCAATTGGGATTTTCTCGAAGAGCTATTCAAAATCTATGGAATCGTTTCCAAGAGACCGGAAGTGTTAGAAGAAGACCTGGTTCGGGCAGAGTTCGCATTACAACAGCTCAAGAGGATCGTTACATTCGATTAAGTGCGCGCCGAGATCGCACAACGACGGCCCGCAAGCTGCAAAATCGTTTACGGCTCACAACGGGTACTCGTGTCAGTGACCAAACTATTCGTAATCGATTGCATGAAGACCAGCAGGCATCAAGAAGGCGAGTTGTCCGTATTCCATTAACCAGAAATCATCGTGCAAATCGTTTAAGATATTCCCGTCAACATTTGGACTGGGACATAAACCAATGGGGCATGGTGCTCTTCACAGACGAATGCAAAGTTAAATTTTTTAACGACGATCGGCGTATTAGAGTATGGAGAAGACGCGGCGAGAGATTTTCAGAAGCCTGCATCCATGAAGTCGATCGTTTTGGTGGTCCAAATGTAATGATTTGGGGCGGGATAAGCTTACACGGCAAAACTGAGCTCGCTATTTTAAATGAGGGTACTGTTACTGCTCAGCGGTATATTGAGGAAGTCGTCAGACCACATGTGATCCCATTTGCCCAGCGAGCGGGTCCTGGATTCATCTTGATGCAAGACAATGCTCGTGCACACACGGCTCAAGCGACTCGGTTTGTACTGGAAGCGTCTCAAATTCAAGTCTTGCCGTGGCCGGCGAACAGTCCGGACTTAAATCCAATAGAGCACATGTGGGATCAGTTGAAACGAAGAGTTAGAGACGGTGATCAGGAAATCCACAACCAACAGCAACTCATCAACGCTGTTAAAAGGGCCTGGGAAGAGATTCCAATGGAAAATGTCAGGCATTTGATTGAGAGCATGCACTCCAGGCTTCAGGAGTGCGTAACGAAACGAGGGGGGCATACCCGTTACTAAAAGATGAGCATGGAGTATTTTCTTTTGTTTTCAGTAACTTTACATTGTTTTTATTTTTAACCTTAAATGTGTTTTTTCTTTCACAAGCAAATAAACTTTTTAATCATTATTATTGGAATAAATTTATTGGTCTACACGGTAAAAACAACATTAGTTTTCGTTATGGAGACAAAAAAATTAATATTGGTTTTATTATTTTCATGGTACAGACAAAATACCTCGTGGCCCTTATTTTGTTTTGAGTAGCATATAATTTTAACGCAAATTTTGTTGCGATAAAATTTATATTTGGTAATTTTCTTTTGTATAATTATTAATGTTAATTTATTATCAGAATGTGAATAGGATACGTTCAAAATCACAGATTTATTTTTGAATACATTAAATAATAACTTTGATATAATACATATGTCTTACTGAAACCAATCTAAACTCTGGATTGTTTGACAATTTGACACTCGTTTCATGGAAATCAGAAACAACGACGGTACAATATCGAAAAGTTCGTTTTCGAAATTGACCCGAACGGGAATCGAACCCGGGACCTCAGAGTTAGCGCCGCCCAAAGTCCGGCGTGCACGCCACTCGGCTACGGAAGTCGTCAAAATATAATCGATACATATTAATCGCATTGGAATTGTATTGAGATTGAGTTTGCGTTCAAGAGTAAGCCTACAGACGTAGCAACTGCAATAAGAACTTAATATATTTATGCATACGCATGGCTAAGCTATAGTCATACTTTGGGGGGGTAGTACAGAGGCTCCTAGTTTAATGAAAGTACAAGCTGTTAGGCTTACTTTGAAAAATATAAAATATTAACGTTACCTTGCATTTATATCTTAGAATTGTGTAAAGGGAATGGCCAATTTCGGCCTGGTTTGAACAAGTTGCTCAGTAAAAAGTATTGTTACGAATAAATATTATAAATTCGTTAATAATTATTGACGCAACACTCACCGCAGGAAAGTGTTCTGTTAAAAAAGATGTAATAATAAGTATTCTCGCCGATTGCATGAACAAAACACCGCCATTTTTTAGTTGCAGCGTTGCAGGACTTAATTTTGGGTTACCACATGAACGCTAATATGATAACATTCGTTTTATAAATGAATAATCGAATTCTGGTACTTGAATTAGAAAACTTTTTTTTTATTCTATTTTTTTATTACCTGGCAACACTGACAAAATCAGCTCATAAGCCGAAAAATATATTTTATTTATATCTTATTTAATAATAATCAACAAGGCAGAGACGCAATTAATCAATATTGTTGCAATTTCCTGGTAGGCCGAAGAACGGTGGGTTGCTGTGCTCACGTTATGACAATAATGTGGTATTTAAGCTGGGCAAGGCATGAAAATAATATTACACCACCTGCCCAGTTTTTAGACAATATTTTGATTACATATGATTCTGAATAAAGCCATTATACGAAATAATGTTGTTTTATTTTATGCGCTAGTATTACACTCCCTGACATATTAAGATTTTTTTTTTCTTAGACACCCTTAAAATTACACCTACTTATAATATTCTATACCATAACGCATAAATAAGTAAATATCTTTAAAGTAAAGAATAATACTTATATTATTTTTGTGCGATTCGAAAGCTAAAATATGAACATGAAATGCAACGGCTTGATTTGTAGAAACTGACCTTCTCAATTCCTTGCCCGAAGCTGCCTTGGAGATGTTCCCGGGCCCGGGAGATATGCACAGTTTCTTCGTAATGCTGCACTGACACTAAATCGTTTATTTTCACAATGATTAGGTGTTATATTTGAATAGTTTAGTATTTTTTCTTTTTCCGCGCGGTCCCCGTTCGTGTATTTTATCTATTGTGAAGTTGGTGCGCTAGCGGCGTTCGCTCACGACATCAAGCGGCGGCCCGCGGAACTTTTCGATGTTATGATTCGTCGGAAGTTCGGCTCGGCTCATTTTTGGCGGGAATTTGAAATCTAGTTTCAAATCAAGCCGTATAAAGAAAACCCAACATTTCCCCCCACCGAAATCCGAGAGGATTTCCCAGTTACGATACCAGGACAAATGGAAATTGGTATAGTTGAACCTTGAGTTATGTAAAGCAATCAAAATTAATATGTAGTAAGTGGACTGTATAATATAATGTTTGTAAGTATGAGTCAAAATATAAATAGTATAAGTTATACATAAATGCATGTTTACATATAACTGTAAGAGTGTGTTTTATATGCGTTATTATTTATTATTCAGAGTCCTGTTCCAACGGAAGCGGACTTAATTTTGAAACCGGACGAGTAAACTCGTGGTTATTCGCCGTTCGTACACTAACGACTCGTACAACGCCGTCCGGACCACTGTGCAATTTGGACACGCGTCCCAAAGCCCATTTTAATGGAGGTGCATCCGAATTTATGAGCACCATATCACCGACGTTAAGGTTACGACAGTTGGTACACCACTTCTGACGTTGTTGCAAAGTGTGCAAGTAATCTTGCTTCCAATATTTCCAAAATTGTTGTGACATTTGTTGAACAGCCTGCCAACGATTCAGTCTAGAACTGGAAATATCTGTTATATTCTATTCAGGGACCGATAAGAGTTCCCTACCTATGAGGAAGTGAGACGGAGTCAGAACCTCAAACTCGTTTGGATCGCTGGATAAAGCACAGAGGGGCCTTGAGTTAAGCACAGCTTCAACACGAGAAAAAAGTGTACCGAGTTCCTCAAAAGATAAAGATCTTATACCAGTGCAACGTTTTAAGTGCATTTTCGCAGACTTTATTACTGCCTCATAGAGCCCACCGAAGTTACTTCCGGTTGGTGGATTATGTCGCCATTTCACACCCCGAAAAGTGAGGCCGTTGGACAGACTATCTGATTCGCTGTTGAGAAAATCTGTTACTTCCTTCAGCTGTTTACCAGCTGAGACAAAATTAGTGCCATTGTCAGACACAATCGAATGGCATAGACCTCTTCGCGCGGTAAAACGGTCCAAACATGCGAGAAAACACTCTGTACTTAAAGAAGATAAGACTTCTAAATGTACAGCTCGTGTGGCACAACACACAAACACGCACAAATAAGATTTGGATATGCGAGCGTTTCTACGAGTCGACTCTTTTGTAGCAAAAGGTCCGCCTATATCGACACCGACAGTGTGGAAGACATGAACATCTTGAAAGCGGAACTTAGGTAGTTCGCCCATTTTAGGTTGTCGACTTGAAGGTGACGCCCTAAAGCAAGATATGCATTTGGTTGTACGCGATCGAATGGCGCTACGCGCTGAAATAATCCAATATTTTTGATTGATTAAACTTTGAAGGGTGCGTGGACCTACGTGCAAGTTAAATTTGTGGTAATGGTCAATCAAGATATTGGTGAAATTAGATTTTTTTGGCAGAAGCAGTGGATGCCTTTTTTGATAAGTTAAATCCGATTGGGAAAGCCGACCCCCCACCCTGAGGAAATAGTGGGAATCTAGGAAAGGGTTGAGCTTTCTCAAGGATTGACTACAGTTACCGTCCTTTGCTAACGCTACTATGTCGTTTGGAAAGTGATGTCGTTGAACTGATTTTACCAACGCGTCATGTGCGTTTCTGATGTCAGCAACCGAAATCGACCTACGTTCATGAGCAGCGGATCTGCAATTCCGAATGAACTGACAACATCGAGCTACAACATTGAGCAGTCTAGTATAGCTAGAGTATTTCTCCGTGAGATCGTACAGCAGCTCAGGTGAGACGGTTTCAGAAACAAGGAGTACCGGTTTTGTAGTTTTAAGTTCAGGTGGAGTGCAGTCTCGGAACTCGTCCATGATCTTCACTGGCCATTGCGCTTGGTCTAAGTCAAGCCAAGCAGGCCCGTTAAGCCATTCGTGCGATGCTAGCAACGCAGACGGTAAGGCACCGCGGGAGCATACATCAGCTGGGTTGGACACAGCACTCACATGATACCAGCATTCATTGGGCACACTATCATTGATTTTGGCCACTCTGGTGGACACAAATATTTTGAGTGTGTGGCTGGGGGTGTTGAGCCAAGCCAACACGACGGACGAGTCCGTGAACAACAAAGTATCATCGACCACAAGACGATTGCGCAAAACATTGAGGACATATTTGACAAGTTTTGCAAGTAAATGTGCAGCCATGAGTTCGAGACGGGGAATGGTGACAGTTTTTAAGGGCGCGACCTTGGATTTAGCGATGATTAAACTGACGTTGCTCTCACCATCCGCGTTTTTAGATCGCATGTAGACTACCGCAGCATAGCCAAGAGTTGAGGCGTCACAGAAACCTAGAATCTGAATGTAGGTATGGCGCACTACCTTGACATGCCGGTCATGTTTTATATTTGACAACAATGGGAGTTCATTGACATATGCTCTCCACTGCGATTCGAGGTCCGATGGTAACGGTTGATCCCAGTACAACTGACGAGCCCAAAGTTCTTGCATGAAGCATTTGGCAAAAAAAATACACGGAGCCACGAAACCCAGTGGATCAAATTGTCGACCTATTTGAGACAAAACTGTTCGTTTTGAGGTTACAGGATTGGATGGAGTCGTGGCGAAGGAAAATGCGTCACATGCTGGCAACCACTGCAGCCCAAGTACCTTAATGGACAGGTTGGAATCATCGTCGAATGCAATTGGCATTTCGCGATAAGTCTGATCCAAATGCTCAACTACCTGTGGGCAATTACTTGACCACTTGCGAAGCATAAAGCCCCCAGCTTTTAACAACTCCATGAGCTCACTCTGCAGCTGCAACGCCTCTTTTACAGTGGAAACCGACCATAACAGATCATCTAAGAAGAATGCAGTTTTCAAAATTTGCGCTGCTTTTGGGAACTTGCTCGCTTCATCATTCGCCAGAGTGTGCAAGACCTTAATCGCTAAGTATGGACAACTAGCCACACCATACGTCAAAGTATTTAGAGCATACTTTTGTATTGGCTGGTCCGATGAGTAACGCCATAAAATATGTTGATAAGGTCGTTGAATCTCATCTAGGATCACCATTCTATACATTTTGCAAACGTCCGCAGAGAGGCAAATTTCATGCAGACGGAAGTTGATAAGCAGTTCATTTATATCAGCTTGAAGTTTGGGACCCGGTAGCACCAAAGAGTTGAGCGACATATTATTTGATGTCTTACCAGAAGCATCAAATACCACACGGTGAGACGTTGTGGTACTTGTCGGTTTGATAATGCAGAAATGCGGGATGATGTATTTCGAATCCACGTTCTGGACATCACCAAGACAAGTCATATGACCGAGGTCCTCATATTCGCGCATAAATTTATGATATTGAGTCTTCAACTCGGGCTCCCGCTCTAGCTTTGACTCTAAGTTGAGAAATCGACGAGTTGCCATTTGGCTCGAGTCACCGAGTTCACCAGACGGTCTGAAGGGGTATTTCACTACATACCTACCCGTGTCGTCACGACGATGATCCTTCGCAAAGAGGCGCTCTGCTAACTCGTCATCGGGGCTACGACGTGGTACCTCAGAGGGAATATTCTCAACCTCCCAGAACGAGTTCATTATACCGTCAATGTTCATAGTGAAACCACAGAAAGGACCATCGTGACTTATTCCAGTGCGCGCTGCGGTTCTGCCGAGTGCGGTACGATCTAGTTCAGTCTGACCTAAAATGACGTACCCGAATACTGAGCTCATTGCAACAGGTAGACCGGGCTCACGCGGCAGTAGTTTGTCACCATCATAAATGTACGGGAACAGATCACCGGCGATCAGCAAGTCGACAGGCGCGGGCTTGTAGTAAGCCGGATCGGCCAACATCAGGTGTTGAAACTCCACAATAGTCTTATCAGTCAGGGGTATTGTAGGTAAATCACCTGCAATGTTGGTGACGATGACCGCATCGGTTGATAGGACGGGACTAGCACAGTGCCGCGGCTTAATATTGCAAGTAGTTAAGCCGAACTCTCGCACTGGATTACCTCCTAGACCAATGGGCTCGAAGTTGCATCTTCGACGTGACAGCCCTAGACGTTTTGCACAGTCTTGAGTTATGTAGCTCGACATAGCGCCGCTATCAATTATAGCACGTACGGTTTGGTACTGGCCCCAACAATCTGCGACGTGTATAACCGCGGTGCCAAGCAAGACTGTCAAATTAGCTGAGCACGTCAATGCGATAGCACTAGAACTCGAATTTGCAACAGAGTCTATGTGTAGTGTGTGGTGATGCTTTTTCTTGCAGATCGTACAGAGTACCTTAGACGGACAGTCACTGACAGAATGTTCACGTAAACAATTTTCGCACAATTTCAATTGTTTGATTTTGTCAAGGCGCTGCGCCGGCGTCAGGTCGGTGTACTCGTTGCATCGATAAATAGAATGCATCTTTTTACAATACAGACACTCCATGGATTTCATTGATTTAACAGGTCGGTCTGCGTTGACAGCAGCTGACGACAAGGTCGCCCGCTGCGGGTTTGAATTATTAGATTTTGAACCAGAAGGCTGGTTGACTTTTGACTGCCTGCGAGAATACGGTACACTTTGAGTAGTCGTGGAATTTGTCGTACTCTCTGACATCTCGAGAACGCGCACATGTTTTTCAATAAAAGTTATCAATTCGTCATACGTAGGTAGTTCATCTTGTTTTAATCCACGCTCAAGTTCACGCCTAGTTACGGGGTCAAGGTTACGCAACGCCACATAAAACAACAGAAAACCCGACAAGTCCTTGATATCCAACAGCTGGAGCGCTTTAATGTTTTCTTGATATGTCTGTAAAAAAACATTAAGTCCAGAAACTGATTCTGTCATCAAAGGTTTGAAGTTGAATAATTTGTCTAGATAAGTAGTCGCTAATGCGCGCTTATTTTCATATCGTTTCACTAAAGCGCTCCAAACTATTTGATAATTATCCGAAGTAACCGGCATAGACTTAACAATCGTCAGAGCTGGCCCGCTAACAGCTGATAGCAAGTAGTAAAACTTCTCAGTATTCGCTATCTGTTTGTTACTATGGATCAGGCTAGAAAACGTATCACGGAAAGTAGGCCAGTTTTCAAGTTTACTGTCAAAAGGAAATAGCTCCAATTTAGGTAACCTAGCCTTTACAGCGCTGCCTTCTGATTTCTGTTCGGCTCTAATTTGTGTTGTGTCGGTCAAACTATTTGAAACCCCACGAATGAAAAAATACATTTCGTCGAAACTTTCAATTTCCCTGTATGATGGAACATAGTTAGGTACAAACCTTTTTTTGAGAACAGTTATATTTAACAAACTTTTTTCGAACTTATCGCGCCAAGTAGGTAATTCGCTAAAACGAGCATTGAAATCACCTAACAACTCGGGTTTGTCCCGAACATTTTTTGAAATCTCGTACAAAGCTTGCAGTCTCATAAAACACATTTCTTTAGTAGTATTATGTGGTTGTACCAACGTATCATAATCCCCGTCAGAAGAATCAGATTCTTTAGCTTTATCAAGTTTAGGTGGCATTATGCAACGCTATATCTACCCACGAATCGCAGCGCAACGCAAAATGGTGGCCGGCCGGCGACGAACGTATCGGTAATTTACGTAAGCAATAATTGAAAATGACGACTCGAAATACAATGTTAGGACTTGAGAACCACGTTGAAATAGGACATAGGCCGCACAAAAATGAGTTTGGAATGAGTTTGAAACTTGTAACTTGCGTACTTATTGAGATATGACGGAATATGTGTACTAAAGTTTGCAACTGAAACCCACCCAGCAACAGTTTTTTATGCAACAGAATTGACAAAGTAAGTGAGAATTATACCAATAAATACGTGTAAATGTATATGTATATAGATATTTACTTGTATTGATTTCGCAACTGGATAATCCGGCTCGAAGGACCAAAATGTGCGATTCGAAAGCTAAAATATGAACATGAAATGCAACGGCTTGATTTGTAGAAACTGACCTTCTCAATTCCTTGCCCGAAGCTGCCTTGGAGATGTTCCCGGGCCCGGGAGATATGCACAGTTTCTTCGTAATGCTGCACTGACACTAAATCGTTTATTTTCACAATGATTAGGTGTTATATTTGAATAGTTTAGTATTTTTTCTTTTTCCGCGCGGTCCCCGTTCGTGTATTTTATCTATTGTGAAGTTGGTGCGCTAGCGGCGTTCGCTCACGACATCAAGCGGCGGCCCGCGGAACTTTTCGATGTTATGATTCGTCGGAAGTTCGGCTCGGCTCATTTTTGGCGGGAATTTGAAATCTAGTTTCAAATCAAGCCGTATAAAGAAAACCCAACAATTTTAGAAAGAGATAATATTTTTTTATGAGTTTTAGTAACAAAATCATAATATTACGCATGCTACATTTGGCATGTTTTTTACGACTTGCTGCAACTTTGTTATGTTATTTAATTTCTTTTAGGTGTGAAATATTTAAATAGGAATTCATTTATTATTACAGTTAATGTCCACGCCAGGCCAAAGCACCCTAACAAACTGATCAATTCCCTTTGTCCGCAAATACTCTGACTTCTGTACAAGGCGTGACGACCATATAACCAAACACCAACTTAGACATAGAAACAAACTAGTGCTACTGGCTTCTAAAATGACACCATTCTTCCAGCCCGCTAATTTCCCAGTGAAATTAAATTACTTATTTAGTTCAGAAACACTTAGTCGCTGACTGTATCTGGTACAAATGGCTTTTATTACGACAAAATCAGCTGTTATAACTTAATTGAAAATCGGGGGCCTCCACCACGGGGGCGTCACACACCGGGAGCCTAACACACTAACCCTGTAATATAGTCATGTCCATAAAAAAATCAATAAGTTAACCGATTCAATAAAAAACATTAGCAATGATAAACATTTTACAAAAAAGTTTAAAGAATTACTTAGATATAAGAAGGTTCTATTATAATATATCGGAACATTTAGAAGACAAACATTTGTTTAATAATGAAAAATAATATAAAACTCAAATATCAAATAATAATAGATAAACTATTTAAAAAATATAATATTATAAATAAAAATCAAAGTATTGATTGGAAAAGGTCATCCCTCTTCAAATTGCTGTGCCCGACAGGGCCCATAAAGAACATATTAAAACAACTTTGTAACATTATGGTGTGCAATAAAATATTGAGTATTGAGTATTGAATTTTTATTGTTGTTATTGTTTCTTTAGTGACTGCAGCGTTAAAAGAACCAATGCCGGGATGGGTGGACAACCTGAATGGACCTACAGGAATAATAGTTGGAGCGGGGAAAGGTAAGATAGCAATATTAACCTAATAAAAATGTTAAAAAAAATACATGTTTCTATTAAACACCACGGTGGCAAAGTGGCTAAGCGCTTGGCCCGATACCCGAAGATCCCGGGTTCAATTCCCAGGTCGGGCAAAGTGTGTTTTGGGTTTGTGACCACCAACCCGAATTTGGCAAGCGTTGTGATTAAGCACAAATTAAAGAGACAGTAGAGAGTAAGCGTCATACAAACGCGCTTGAGCAACGCACACATAGCGCTCGCACTGTTCCGAGCTGTTCCGAGATTCGTTGTCGTTGTCCCTCAAGCCGTGTGAAACGAATCCCCTTCGGAGGTTTTCCAGAGGGAACGGCATCGCGCACTAGTGCGCGTCCCCGTGCCCTACTAGATTCTCCGAAGGGTTCGGATCGGATCGGGGAGCGGAACAACCCGCGGCCGCCTCTAAAGGCTCGGACCTCGGCTCGGGTTGACCTTTCATAATCTTATTCTACTGTAATTGTCTTGCAGGAGCGATCAGGACGATGCACATGAACGATCACCTTCGCGCTGATGTTATACCAGTGGATATCGTTGTCAACGCTTGCATCCTACTCGCTTACAAGACCGCGTTGGAAAAGTAAGCTTTTACCTCTATAACCTCGATTTGTGAACATTCAAAAAGGTTGATCCTTACGTAGCGGCCTGCGACAATTGAGACCGCAGATTAACAGAATCTTAAAAAATATTTAAAAAAATACCTATTGGTTTTAGTGATCAAAATATGCAGCCACTAAATTACGTATATTGATATTATCAATGTATTATAGTAGTTTCCAAGCATATGAATTAAGTAATTTTGTTGTAATTTCAATTATAGCGATTTTTTAGTGGTGCTTTCGAAAATAATTATGGTCTAGTCAAAATTATACAATCGTGTATTTGAGCTAGCAAATTCATGTTAAAGAGACATGAATTTACCTATACCAACATTTCAGATTCGTTAATCATATAATTCGATGAAAGTTGGTGCATTTTTTCACCTCAAAGCTCAAGTGGGAATAGAGCCCACGACCTTTGGATAACCGGTCCAATGAACCGACCGCTGACCGCTGACCTACCGAGACCCCAAAAGACTCGTAAAATATTTCTAGTACTTTGTCATTAACGCTGCGAGTCAGCGGTATTAGGAAGTATTGTTATGAGGAGAATTGAAATGTTTGGCTGAAATCAATTAATCTAACGAAGTTCTTTTTTATTTACAGACCTAAAGATGTGTATTTCTGCAATGTAACACAGTCAGAAGTTAATCCTATCTCCTGGGGCCATGCTTTAGATTTAGGTAAGTTTGATTGATAGTTCTGCTTTTTTTATGTTAAAAGGAGGCAAACGAGCAAGCGGGTCACCTGGATGGAAAGTAATCGCAGATGCGTTGCCGGCCTTGAGGAAGGAGTTGGATCTTGAGGAGGGAGTAGGAATTGGGTGAGAGATGCGCCTCCGGTACTTTCACTCACCGGACGAAACACAACAGCAGCGAGTGCCATTGTTTCTCGCCGATATTCTGTGAGAGGGTGGTTACGAGATTACGCCGGGCGAGCCGGCCCATTTCGTGCTGCAACGCAGCGTGGCTCTATCACTCCGACTGTGTCACTCATTTTTTAGCACCACCCAGGGGTCACGTGTAGGGTCTCAAGGGTAAACCTACCAACGCGAGTAACTTTAACCCCCAAAACTTAGCTTTTTAGATTTACCCCCTTACAAATAAACAAAGAATTAGCTCCGAATAGTTGTTCCATGTTTTGTTACTATCATGTAAACGTCATTTCAAATAGAGTAAAAGAGACCCTATTATTTGTAAGACCCTTATCAAAAATCGAATCAAATCAAATATATTTATTTGCATGAAAAGTGGTACAAAAGATCTTAGATTAATGTTGAGTCGCTCACATATATATATCATATTAATCGTGTATATTTATATCATTTTGTGTTTTTTTTTGTATGTTTTAGCGTTTTATCTATTTGCCTATGTTGGTTTCTCATTGTTTTGTGGACACGTCACCGATTTAGGCCCCTCCAGAATACCAGGGTTGCAGCGGCGCTAGGTCGCTGTAGCACGCGCTGAGGCTGGGGCCAAGTTGGCCACACTTTGTCTTTTGTTTTTGCTTTGTATTGTTATTGTGAATATCGTGGTATTTTGTAGTGCGCGCCAATAAAATTATTCAATTTCATTTATTCACCAGAATCTGGCATGCGAATTTAATAACATCTTACACACAATTATTAGGCACCTTCGTAGTACCAACGCAAAAACATTTAGTAATTTAAAGACATAAAAATATAATCGATTTTATATAAGCCTAATTCTCAATCGTCGTTTTTTACAGTAATCCATAAATTCCTCAATGGAGTAGAACAGTTGTTCTCAACTAACCAAGTTTCAAACCGTCTTTAAACGTATTTATTGGAAAAATCTTGAGATCATCCAGCTAATCGTCAATTTACACATTTCATACGAATTAGGTACTTACATATTATTTTTTTTTTTATATTAACGGGTAAGCACAGTGCCTTGATCTCACCTGATGTTAAGTGATGATAAGGCCAATGATGGAAGCGCACTTCACCCGGGATCCCCAACTAGTGAGGTACTAGCTATCTTATCTCTAGCTGCCGGAACACAACAATGCTACAAACATTGATGTTATGGCGACATATTTAGATAAGATAGTGGTAGCTAGCCAGGCGGACAAACAAGCCCTACCACCAACCAAACCGAGTACACAAAAAAAAAGGGGTTTATTTTAGTAATCTTAAATACAACACATTGCTGATACATCCTATGAAGTAATCGAAAGATATTTGTATTGGGAATGACCCGCTACTTCCCCTATGGATAACAGTAGATTACAAAAGAAATTAAGCAGGTTGTGTGTGTGTGTGTGTGTGTGTGTGTGTGTGTGTGTGTGTGTGTGTGTGTGTGTGTGTGTGTGTGTGTGTGTGTGTGTGTGTGTGTGTGTGTGTGTGTGTGTTTTTCGACTTCTACATAAGTTAGTGTCCCTAACCACTGCTTTTTGCACGTATACAGAGGCATAGGATATACTTTGAGTATTTTATTAAGTTTATTATATACAAATGCAGATTGGGATGGGTATTGTCTACTAGCAAAGTTAGTACGTGCAGTGGGTAAACGGGCATCAATATAATTTCTCCTTTTCCTTTGAATTTATTCTATGAACGGTAAGGATTTATGACATTAATGAACCTCCGAACTGAAAGAAGTTTACTGGTTTGATACCGGGTAGTTGTAGATAACCTGTAAGGTTTGAAATACATGACCTTTATAAGAGCTCTCTGTGCCCTCTCCAGGTCTAGAAAGTTAGTCTTATTAGTACCTCCCCAGATTGGGATACAATAGGACATTATCGATTGTGCTAGGGCTATGTATATTTTATTTAAGAGAGAGCTACACATTACTGTCCTTAGTGACTTGAACACCCAGATTAGTTTTCTGATCCGATTTATGACATTTTCCAGCTGTGAGTGCCAATTAAGCCTCTGATCAACAATAATACCGAGATATTTCGTTTGATTCACCTTATTGACAACGGGACAATCACACGGGGTATTTTCGGGGTTTGGGCAGCAGTGGATTTTGATGTGTAAGTGATTACCTGGCTGTGATGATGTATAAGGAGCAAAGCAAATGTAGTTTTTTTTAGAATATTTAACGTTAAAAGGTTTTCCCTTAACCAGTTCGACACACGCATCAAACCAAGCGCAGCCACCTCGTGAACAGAACCCCAAGTTTTGGCAGTAAAGACGATTGCAGTGTCGTCCGCATACGAGAGTATCCTTCCCCCGACATACTGCAAATTACATAATTTATTGATGTATATTAAAAAGAGAGTTGGGCCAAGGACACTCCCTTGCGGAACACCATATTTAACTGCTTTTTCATCACTGATGAAGCTGTCTATTTTTACAGCTTGAGTTCTTTCACTAAGGTAGCTAGTAAAGAGAGAGAGTGCATTTCCTCTAATCCCCACACTATCTAGTCTGTTGACAAGGACCGAGACAGAAACCGTGTCAAATGCCTTTTTTAAGATCTAAAAATATCGTGAGGCATTTATTTCCTTTGTCAACTTCCTCAGATAGATATCAAATCTAAAATTGTATCTTGAGTTGATATTCCTTTGCGAAAGCCATATTGAAATTTAGATAGAATATTATATTTATTAAGATAATAAATCAGTCTATTACTAATAAGTTTCTCAATTATTTTTGAAATAGAAGTTAAAACAGACATGGGTCTGTAATTATTGACATCAGATTTGTCTCCGTTCTTGTAAACAGGTGTAACTATAGACCGTTTAAGAGCACTAGGAAAGACTCCAGCACTAAAACAGAGATTAGCTAACTTACAAATGTAAGGAACAACAAAATCTCTAGCATGCTTCAGAAATTGGGTACTTATCCCATCCCAGCCAGGTGCACTGCAAGAGTCAAGGCTCATGAGTATGCTATCAACTTCCTCGGGATCTGTCTCCAGCAGGACAAACGAGGTGGGCTGAGAACAAGCATTAGATGAGACGCAAGAAGCCCTACTCCTTGCCATCACAACCATGTACCCCCCGCAGGGAATCGAACCCGAGACCTCTGGATCTAAACCGGTGGTCTTAGCCACTAGACTACAGAGGCGGTTATGATAAGATAACCAGTGCCTCAGTAGTTGAGGATCCCGGGTGAAGTGCGGCCTTATCATCACTTAACATCAGATGAGATAAAAGTCAAGTATGAGATGATGACGCAGTGGTAATACGCTCAGTCTGCGATTGCTGAAGTAAAGCAACTTTTGAAAACGTCTGTCATCAGATGGGTGATAAAGAAATTGTCATCTCGAGCTTCTTGCTTCGGAAGGTGCGTAAAGCCGTTGGTATTGGCTGCATTTGCAGTCGTTAACAAACATCTTCCGCACTGGGCCCGCGTGGTGGATTACAGCCCGTTCTCTCTGCGGTGTTCCGTCCATGGGAAGGCTCCTGCCCCAGCAGTGGGGACATACAATTTGCTATCTAGCGAGAGATTGAGAGTCCAAAGTACCAGGCTATCCTAGCCCACAAGGAAATATATCTGGCGTGCGCCAGGATATGGCTTTGGGTAAGGCCGTGAAAGGTGATTGAAGTACCAGGCTAGCATAAGTTAAAAGAAGATATACCTGCCGTGAGCTACATACTTGGGGTGAGGCCTTGGGGTGGTTGAAATGCCAGGCTATTATGAGTTTTAGGGAGTTACGCACTGGGCTCGCGTGGTGGTTTACGGCCTGTTCTCCCTGTGGTGTTTTCATCTATAGGGAAGGCTCGTGCCCCAGCAGTGGGAACATGAAATGAGCTGGTGATGAAGTCTAAGGGTTGTCTCTTCTGCAGGTCGCAAGCATATGAGCGAGTTCCCCTTCTCCGTGTGTCTGTGGTACCCTGGTGGCGCTCCACATGCCTATTGGCTGATGCATCAGATAACGCTGTTCTTCACACACTTTCTACCGGCATACTTCATAGACTTATTCATGATGTTGTCTGGGAAGAAGCCTTTGTGAGTATATGAGCTTGTATTTTTGTATTTTTGTATGTTTACAACGAATTAACTCAAAAACGACTGGACCGTTCACCATTAGAATGCCATATTAGCGCTGAGTAACATAGGCTATATTAAAAAAATAAAAATATAAAAAAAGTCCATCCGCGCGAAGCAGGGACGGGCCGCTAGTATTATATACACCGCTATACGCGTCGCGCTTTCACAGTTGCAATAATACTGCTTTATGAACTCGTGGTAAGGTCTAAGGTACAAAACTTGAAACTAGATTTTTACAATATTTTAATATAAAAACAATAAAACATTATAAAAACCTAATTCTAGAGTACCGCCAGCAGCGGGGCAGGGCCCAAGCTACCGGTGGTCAGGGCTGCAGAGTGAGGAACCTCCTGACAATACGGGTCGTGTCAAGGAGTACTGCTTTCTGAATCTGACCCTTGATATATTATTGTTATTATTAAGACGATTTGGTGAATAGACGCTGGATGCGAGCAGCACAAAACCGTGAAATACAGTAGACGTATTTTGGCTAAGATGATGAAGTTAATAATAATTCTAAAGAGCTAATCTAAATTTAGATGTTCCATACAGATTTCACTGTTCTATTTCTTTTAAACCATTAAGAAATTTTTAATAAACCTTCCTACACAAAAGGGATAAACAAAAAATAACAATTAATAGGTATTTTACAAAATCACATCACACTAATACCTACACAAATATTTTCTCAACAGCATGGTGAAACTACAGAAAAGAATCAACTACGGTCTACAAGTGCTGCATTACTACACGACAAAGGAATGGTACTTCAAGAACGACAACTTATTGGCCCTCAAGAAGGAGATCTCGGTGGAGGATGACGAGATCTTCTACACCGATTCTAAGGTACATCCCTTCTATACAACGTGTAATTGAAAGGTGTGGTAAAAATGAAAAGAGATCCAGGGTGTATCCGATCTAGATCTTGTATGCAGAGTTACTGAGACATAATTGTTAACTTTAATTTGTTATGCGATTTTTAATTTAATATTTCTATTGTGACGTCACATCAAAATAAACAATTCACAGCCCTAGTGGTTAGTAAACTCTGTGTACTTACATTTGTAGGATGCCTGTGGTAGGGAGTATGCCACTTTGAGGAAGGACAAAGGGAAGATCTTCCTCCGAGCTGGGTGGTATAGCTCGGGGACCGAGGTCCAATGAATGTTAGTTGGAGGTGCTATATATAGCGAAGGAGATGGTGAAACTTCGCTATCGCGATGCAGGCTTCCCATACTGTTTTATCGTCGTAGTATGGCGACGTCGTTGGTATGCGTTAGTGGCGCCATCTATTGACATGGTTGAGAAGGTGTTTTGCTTCGTGTCGAGTTTGTGCGGCGTATGCGGTAGGTGACGCCGCCACACATTTATGATCACCGCTACTTGCTTATGCACTTGTAGAAAGCCAATGGGTAGGAAGAATGCAACATTGAGGAAGGCCAAAGAGATCTTCCTCTGAGCTGGGTGGTATAGCTCGTGGACCGAGGTCCAATGGATGTTTTTTTTTTTTTGAGAGAGATTGCTGATTGCCTCTACGGCATTTTCAGCTTCACCGGGCTTTTTGGGGGCGGCGAGGAACGTAAAGGGTCCCTCAAGCCGTGTGAAACGAATCACCTTCAGAGGTTATCTAGAGGGAACGGCATCGCGCACAAGTGCGCGTCCCCGTGCCCTACTAGATTCTCCGAAGGGTTCGGATCGGATCGGGGAGCGGAGCAACCCGAGGGCGCCTCTAAAGGCACGGACCTCGGCTCGGGTTGACCGGGCCGTGGAGGAGGAGAGAAGCGCCCAGGTACATGTCTGTACCTGGTGTAGAGCGAGTGTGAACCGGTTCTTCGTACCCTTGTTCTACGAGGGCCTAAACTGGTGTGCATGTTTAGTGTATTCTGTAAATGTGTGCTGTCATTTAGAGGATCGGGCGGGGTCCAATGGATTTTTTTTTTTTTTTTTGGAGAGAGATTGCTGATTGCCGCTGCGGCAAGGTCCAATGGATGTTAGTTAGAGGTGCTATATATAGCGAAGGAAATGGTGAAACTTCGCTACCGCGATGCAGGCTTCCCATACTACTTTATCGTCGCAGTATGGTGACGTCGTTGGTATGCGTTTGTGGCGCCATCTATTGACACGGTTGAGAAGGTGTATTGCTTCGTATCGAATAATGTGCGGCGTATGCGGTAGGTGACGCCGCCACACACTCCTGGCGCGCGTGACTTCTCTAATATATATATTGAGTTTACAATTGCATGACAAATTAAAATTAAGTATGTCTCAGTAATAACACACACAACATTTAGATCGGATACACTTTGGATCTTTTCATTTTGACCACACCCTTCTGTTACACGTTGTATACTGCTTTTAAATTAACAATTGGATGAGAAAAACTATACTTTGTATGACACTAAAGTAGCGTTGCCTGATGATGAGCAAAAGATTTTTCTCCATACTTACGAGTCATTTCTTTTGTGTATCTTATTTTTAAAGTAGTACAATGACATTACCAAGAAAGTTCCTATATTGGATATAAGTTTTCAAAGCCTACCCAAATTTACACAAAGTCTTAAAATGAGTGACCTACCTTAGGTGTTTTTGTTGTGGTTTTTGTTTTTTTTTTGTTGTAATTGTTTAAGCGTTTCTTTTATAAGTAGGTTCTGCATATGCCTATGTCATTTTAAATTTCATCAATCCTTTTGGTTTTTTTTTAAATTCTTAACTGTTTGTAAATTATTGTTATTTTAGCGGTTATAACGTTTTTCAGGTAATTATTTGTAACTTTTAATGCATGATGTGGTTACCTATAATAGTAAGTACAGTTATGTAACCGGTATACTTAGAAAATATTGATATCACGAGTTGCTGTAACTTATGTTGGTAATCCAAATTAAAATAAATAAATAAAACATAATTCATTGTTTTAACAGATGATAGATTGGGATCTGTACATAAGGTACTACATCAAGGGTGCCAGGGAGTACTGTTTAAAGGAGGATCCTTCAACACTGCCACAAGCAAGGAAACTGCATAAACAGTAAGAAATCTTAAAAATTCAAAATCATTAAATCAGATAGGCTACAAAATATGTAGACCGCAGAAAGTAAGCTTCACACAAACGCGCTCGAGCAACGCACACATAGACAACCTCTCACCGACACGGAAACTCGCGACAGCTACGCTCCGACTGTTCCGAGATGTTCCGTTCCGTTCTATTCTGAGTGGTAATATGTACAGGAGGAGCTCAATGGCGCAGTGGTTAACGCGCTCGGTCTGCGATTGCTGAAGTTAAGCAACTTTCACAAAGACCAGTCATTGGATGGGTGACAAATGCATCATCTCGTGCTCCTTCGTGCTTCGCCGTAAGCCGTTGGTCCCGGCTGCATTAGCAGTCGTTAACAACCACCAATCCGCACTGGGTACGCGTGGTGGTTTAATAATAATAATAATGTTGATTCGTCTATCATTGTTACCATAGTCGTATCTGCAAACGGCTTTAAAGCGAAGAGTCTCGACCAACATCTCAAGAGACTTTCTCTGGATGGCTGGATCAAGGGTCAGATACAGAAAGCAACAGTCTTGGACACGGCACGCATTGTCAGGAGGTTTCTTTCTCTGCAGCCTTAATGGCCGGCAGCAGAGCAGGACTCATCCAGCTCCGATGCTGGCGGCGTTCTAGGTTTAGGTTAAAATTTAAACACTGAAAAAAGACGACAACCTCAGGCGGGAATCGAACCACGCACCTTCCGCATTCCAAGGCAGCCGCCCGGAATGCGGAAGGTGCGTGGTTCGATTCCCGCCTGAGGTTGTCGTCTTTTTTCAGTGTTTAAATTTTACTTAAGTATATTTAAGCGTTAATAAAACGCTAAAATATATAAAAAACACTTAGGTTTAGGTTTTTATTGAAGTTGTATTTTTGTATGATGTTTTGTTATATTTTACTTTTTATATAATTTTTATAAGAAAACCTAAATCTAAGATTTTAAATAAATAAAAAGTATAATAAAAATAATAATTTATTTTTCCTTTCAGATTGTATTATTTGGACAGAACATTCCAGCTTGTATTGTATGCTTTCCTTGTGTATGTCATTTATTATTACGTCAATAAGTTTATTTAAATATTTAAAATGAAAAATGTAATTGTATTTGAATGATTCACGCCAATATAAAGCATCTCATTATTATTTATCGATACGATAATTATGCATTAATTAGTTATTTTATTTTGAATACCTAATATCTATTTTGCTTAAATGGGTAAATTAAAATTTAAAAGGGGAAAATAATAAAAATAATATTCAGAGTTTTTTATTGTTTATACATACAGGATGTTCGGTAATAGGTGTATAATCTCGAAACACCTTAATAATTTTACGTAGATTTTCATTTCCTTACAAAAATCTAAATGTAATTGCTTTTATATAATTTTTGTTCAACCCTGATATGTTTTGACTTTGGTTTCGTTTGGACCATTCATTTGACGACCAAGAGCAATGTATCAGCTGGACTTAGGGTTGTCACTTTGCTATGTTACTTTGCAACAAAGTACCCTAATATCTTGCCCATAAGGTGCTTTTCAGGCATGTTCATAATATTCCAGGGTCCTATGCTCGGGACCCTATCTGCCATAGCAGGGAAATTACACAGATAATATTGTCATCCTTTTTTTTCTTTTACGATCTAGTCTTTATGCCTTAGTCTATTTATAGTCTTTTTTATGCATTTTAAAATGGAATAATAGAGATTTTTTTAATATTGTGAATTTAATATTTTTACATCGTATTTTCTATTCGTGAATCGTGAATTACCAATTTTATGAATCTGTGATGAAATCTGTATTTTTCAATATAATAAACATATCTAATAATGTAAAATGAAATGTTTTATTTCTAATTAAGTAACTTAATTTAATACAGACGTTCAAACACCTTATGCAAATTATTAATATGATTTCGGTCTCCAGTCCCCGTTATAATTATATCATCCATGAAGACCCCCACATAGAGTATGTCAGTGAACAACTGCTCGAGACGCCTTTGGAAAACCCCTGGACTCGACGATAAACCAAATACTAATCGGTTATACATAAATAACCATTTATGCGTGTTTGTGACCGTGATGTATTTCTTTGAATCGTCTAGTTCAAATTGTGCATTTGCCTGTGACAAATCGATTTTACAAAATTTTTGTCCACCGTGCAACCGTGCTAGCAAATCCTCCACTTTAGGTAGCGGATAACGATCGACTTCAATTACCTTATTTAAAGTTAACTTTTAATCCGCGCAAATCCGAATATTACCGTCCTTCTTGACCACCGGTACGATGGCCGTCGCCCAGTCGGAGCGCTCCACGGGGGTGAGAATGCCGTCCCGCACCATTTGGCCTAAGCCCGGTGAAGCTGAAAATGCCGTCTGAGGCACTTAGCAATCTCTCTCAAAAAAAACCATTTGGTCGAGCGTGCGCTCCACAGGCGCACGCAGCGCGTACGCGAGAGGCCGCGCGTGCATAAACGCAGGCCGCGCGCCCGGCCGAACGTGAATGCTAACCGGCCCGCCAGTGAATCGCCCCAACCCATCCGCAAACACTTCAGAGTATCTGGAACTAAAATCGTTTATGTTAAAATCATTACAAATTATGTATTGACACATTTGAATTTAGGTAGTTGTACGTTTAGTTCCATTAACCATTGTCTGTTTAATAACTAAGGGTTTAATAAGCCCCACGGGTCGAACAATTCTCCTGTACTTATAATATCTCAATCTTAAACTGTTTTTTTTTTTATTTCAAAGTGTTTTTATAATGTACACACGCTTGCACATCAACCTACCACAAACTGTCAAATTTCCTCAATAGACTTTGAACTTTATACTTTATGTTGAAAATGTATTGAAGAAATTTGACAGTTTTGGATAGGTTGATGTGCTGGCGTCTGTACTATAAAGTTCCAAACTTATACAAGTCACTGCACTGCCAGTGTCACACTCCATATCGATGTCCCGACCATCGACATTAAGTGTTATCATTATGGGACCGCACTGCGTGATAGACAATTAATTAATAGCTTTTATCATTACCTTATCGCTATCCTCCCTGTTCTCGTCTTTATCTTGAGACGAGGCCGCTACGTCGACGTTGTGGTGACCTGCCACTTTAGTAATTATGATTGAGCAATATAAACTCGATGGCGCAGTAGGGTCTGCAAGTGCTGAGGTTAAACCAAAAAATAATCATCTCGAGCTCCTCCGTGCTTCGAAAGGCACGTAAAGCCGTGGGTCCCGGCTGCATAAGCAGTCGTTATCAACCACCAATTCGCATTGGGCCCGCATGGTGGTTTATGGCCCGTCTTCCTTATCCATCCATAGGGATGGCTTATGCCCCAGCAGTGGGACATAAAAATGAACTAAAAAAAATATGATTGTGGCTTTGATTCACAGGTATTTTTTTTTAATAAGTTGTCATATTGTTTGTTTGACGTACGAACAATATAAAAATCTATTTTATTTGCATCAGCACTGCACAAAAGGTCATAATAAATTCTGATTTTGTAAATGCATTACATTTCTAATGATAATTATGTAAAAAATAATAAATAACACTGAATTGAGATTAGTCAGTTCGTTAATTGAATATATGTGACTTTGTTTGTTTGTATGTCGGGGCTAATCTCTGGAACTGCTGGTCCAATTCCAAAAATTCTTTCACTGATAGAATGCTACATTCCCTGCGGTTAACACAGGCTACATTTTATTTAATAAAAAATAGTTTAAAAATAGTTAATCCATGCGGACGAAGTAGCGTGTAAAATTCTAGTAATAAAAATAATTTGTAATTAATTATTTATTATTATTTATTTATTAATTATTATTATTATTATTATTAATTGTTGGCATTTGTCAATTTACTATTGCAAAAATTAATTTACTTCTTTGTTTTAATTACTGGTATTATTTTTAATATGGCAACACCAAACGCTAAGTATAAAAGCCATGACCGGCCATTACACCTCCTCTTTTCTTACTCGACTTTCTCTGTGCTAGGAGGCAGACATTATACCTTCCTCGTACCTACCAACTTTATAAAATATACGTTCTACAGTATTTCAAATTTAAATCTGCATTTTTCTTTTCGCTCATATTCCTATTTTTCAATAGGTTATGGGCCCAGCCATACTGTCTAAAGTATTGTGCTGTTGCTTTTAACACGTGCTCCCTGTATAAAACCTGTGCTGTTTTAAGTTTTGTCATGGATAACCTAAAAACCAAGAGAAACATTCAACCTTTCAATGGGGAAAAATATAGTGTCTGGAAGTTTCGAATTCGCGCGCTCCTAACTGAATTGGATGTCATCAAGGTCATCGACGAAGAACCCGTGTTACGGCTCGAGGAGTGGAAAAAGAAAGATCGAACTGCGAAGAGTCTAATCGTCGAGTACTTGGCAGATTCCTTTCTTAATTTTGCTAAAGAAGAGCTGACCGCCAAAGAAATCTTTAAGAACCTAGACGCTTTGTACGAGAGAAAAAGCTTAGCGACACAGCTGGCAATACGTAAGAAGTTGTTGAGCCTAAAGCTACAAGGTGATACTCCACTAGTGAAACATTTTAATGTTTTTGACGACTTAATGACGGAGTTGTTGGCTGCTGGAGCAAAGCTCGAAGAAACCGATAAGGTATCTCATTTACTTCTTACCCTCCCAACTTCATATGATGGCGTCATTACAGCTATTGAAACATTATCAGAAGATAATTTGACGCTGGGTTTTGTCAAAACAAGATTGCTAGATCAAGAAGTAAAATTAAAAAATGAAGGTAGTGACACTTCGACTAAAGTACTTCACGTCCGCGTCGAGCCCAACGGAAAACGACTTGATAGGAGATCTAACCAGCAGAGTTTGAAGGTAACCAAGAAGCTTGCTAAATGCTACCATTGTGGGCGGAAAGGCCACGTCAAACGGGACTGCTATTACTTTAAGCGCCGAGACTACCAACAAAAATATGATCGGCCAAGTCAACCAAACCAACAATGGAAGCCGGCGGACCGGCCCCGAACTGTTCAAACAGTGGAGCTGACTGAGGGGGCGACCATTTCCAGTGAAGCCACCGGATTTGCATTCATGTCAGGTAATCACGAAACTGACGAAAGCGGAGAACAAATAAAGTTCCTGTTGGACTCCGGAGCATCCGACCACATCGTTAACAGGGAAGACCTTTTCAGTAACTATACAATTTTAAATACACCGTTTAAAATTTCAATTGCTAAACACGGTGAATACATTTCAGCTACTAAACGTGGAACATTGCAAGTGATCAGCGACACCGGCATCCCTGGTACTCTGGAGGACGTGCTATTCTGTCCTGAGGCGCCGTACAACCTGCTGTCGGTATCGAGGATGCAGCGTGCCGGGTTAACCATCACCTTCGATCAACACGGAACGTATATCAGTAAGGACGGTACGATACTGATGCGAGGTAAGGCAATTAATAACTTAATTTCGTTAGATTTTATAGTCAAAACTAATAATCGATCTGTTTCTCAATTGTGCAATAGTGATAAAAATAATTACGACTTGTGGCATCAAAGATTAGGTCATATCAGTAAACAAAAGTTTTTAGAGTTGAAAAATAATACTATGACAAGTGATAGTAGTTTAATTGAATCTGTAACGCCTGACGAAAAAAATTGTGCGAAGCATGCATAAATGGGAAACAGGCACGATTACCGTTTAACACGTCCAAGGATAAAAGTCATATTAAACGACCTTTATTTACTGTGCATTCTGACGTTTGCGGGCCGATCACTCCTTCTACAATAGATGATAAGAATTATTTTGTGTTGTTTGTTGATCAATTTACTCACTATTGCGTTGTATACCCGATAACCTATAAATCGGATGTGTATTCTGCATTTAAAGATTTTGTGGCAAAAAGTGAGGCAAAATTCAATTTAAAGTTGGTAAACTTGTACTGTGATAACGGCCGGGAGTATTTGTCTAGTGAAATGAAAGAGTACTGTGTTTCTCGCGGAATTTCATATCATTTTACTGTTCCTAGAACGCCACAACAAAATGGGGTTTCAGAGCGTATGGTTAGGACAATAGTAGAAAAAGCCCGCGCAATGGTTAGTGGTGCAAAATTACCTAAGTGTTTTTGGGGAGATGCAGTATTAGCTGCAGTACATTTGATAAATATCACGCCTACCCGCGCTTTGCAACAAAATAAAACTCCCTTTGAAATGTGGCATGATAAAAAGCCTACAATTAAACATTTAAAGGTGTTTGGTGCTACTGTATTTGTACATAACAAAACTCGAAAATCTAAGTTTGACGTAAAATCGTGGAAGGGTGTACTAGTAGGCTATGTACCGAATGGCTATAAGGTATGGAACGTAGAAAATGACAAATATGAAACGGTGAGGGATGTCATAGTAGATGAAATAAATTTTCTGCAATCTAGGCCTAAGTTAAGATTTGAAGGGAATGAAATGGAACATTCTCAAAATACTAAACTGGCATCAGGGTCAATGACACCTCAAGGTTGTGATAGTTCGAAATCTGATGTTTTAAAATCAGGTAGTATAAAATCAGATAGTTCAAAGTCTGATGAGTCTGTTTCTAGCTGTAAAATTCGTAAGCTAAACGATTCGAATAACCTGCCGGAGTCAAATGAAAGCAATAAAGCAAGTTCAAGTAAAACTTGTAGTTCCGATGTAAATGCCGATGATTCTTGTAAATTGAGAAGGAGTGCTAGGCTAAAAGGTCGTACACAAGTATCTTACAATGAAATTGACGAGGTTTTATTATGTGCTCAGTCAATTAATTGTGAAATACCCACTTCTTTTAATGAGATTAAAAATAGGGACGATAGAACTCGCTGGGAAGGTGCTATAAAAGACGAATTAGATTCACTTTTAGCTAATAATACTTGGGAGTTAGTGCAAAAACCTGAAAATAAGAACATAGTAGACTGTAAATGGATTTTTAGTATCAAAAAGGATGAGTTTGGTAATCCATTAAGATATAAGGCACGTCTTGTTGCCAGGGGCTTTAGTCAGGAATATTTAACTGATTATAGTGAAACTTTTGCCCCAGTTGCTCGTATAGCAAGTTTTAGATTCATGATTAGTTTTGCAAATCAATTTAATTTATTAGTACATCATATGGATGTGAAAACTGCATTTTTAAATGGTAAATTGAAGGAAGAAATTTATATGAAAGTGCCCGATGGTATAGTAAGTAAAGATGGTTATGTGTGTAAATTAAATAAGGCTTTGTATGGGCTAAAACAATCTGCTAGATGTTGGTTTGAATTATTAGACCAGTGTTTGAAAGAAAAAGGTTTTGTAAACTCATCGGTGGACAGATGTATTTATATTTTAAATAACGGTGATGTAAATAGAAATATTTATGTGTTATTGTATGTCGACGATTTAGTTTTGGCTTGCGCAGACAAGCCAACACTAGATACTTTAAAGATTTATTTAATGAGTAAATTTAAAATGGTTGATTTAAATGACATTAAATTATTTCTTGGTATTAAAATTACTCGAAGTAATGACACTGTAACTTTGGACCAAAGTTCTTATATAAAAACCATTTTGGAGAAATTTGGTATGTTTGACTGTAATCCAATAAGTACACCTATGGAGAGTAAACCTAACTATAAAGCTCTAAATACAGATAGTGAATATAATGCACCTTGTCGCAACCTGATCGGTTGTTTAATGTATGTTATGTTGTGTACACGCCCTGACTTATGTGTTAGTGTAAATATTTTGAGCAGATATACAAACAAAAATAATAAGGAATTGTGGCAAAGTCTCAAAAGAGTGCTTAGGTATTTGAAAGGCACTTTAGAATTAAAATTAACATACAGAAAGTGTAATAATTTTGAGCATATTTTATGTGGATATGTAGATTCAGACTGGGGTGGTAATGATATAAATGAAAGAAAAAGTACCTCAGGTTATTTATTTAAATTATTTAATAGCTGTACAATAACCTGGAATACAAAAAGACAAATGTCTGTGGCGGCTTCTTCAACTGAGGCTGAATATATGGCATTGTTTGAAGCTGTAAAAGAGGCATTGTGGTTAAAGTCTCTAATAATTAGTTTCTATATTAATATTGTCAGTCCAATACCTATTTATGAAGACAATAATGGTTGTATCAGTATAGCAAACAATCCTACAAGCCATAAGAGGTCAAAACACATTGATATCAAGTACCATTTCTCTAGAGAACAAGTGCAAAACAATGTAATTAAATTGTTGTATCTCCCCACAGGTAAACAGATAGCTGATGTGTTAACTAAGCCGCTGCCTGCTGTTGCATTTAGACAGTTCAGAGAAGAGATGGATTTGTGTTTGTAATATTTAAGTTAATGTATGTTTTAATTATTAATAGTTAATTGGTCTGATTAGGTTTTACTGGGTTTCCCTAGTCCTTGCAACAAATGTTGGACCATTATTTAATGTATGTTTTCCCAGAAAATACTTGGAAGGTTTCAATGTTCTGGTTCTGGTTAGTCAAAAGACTATGATTGTAAATAGTTTGTAATTAATTTTTGAGGGGGCGTGTTGGCATTTGTCAATTTACTATTGCAAAAATTAATTTACTTCTTTGTTTTAATTACTGGTATTATTTTTAATATGGCAACACCAAACGCTAAGTATAAAAGCCATGACCGGCCATTACACCTCCTCTTTTCTTACTCGACTTTCTCTGTGCTAGGAGGCAGACATTATACCTTCCTCGTACCTACCAACTTTATAAAATATACGTTCTACAGTATTTCAAATTTAAATCTGCATTTTTCTTTTCGCTCATATTCCTATTTTTCAATATTAATTATTATTATTTTTTTATTTATATTATTTATTTTATTAATTATTATTATTTATTAATTTTATTTATTTATATTATTAATTAATTATTATTATTATTATATAATTAATTAATTATTATTGAATTTTAAAAGCATGATAATAACATAATAACATTTATTTTTTTAAATCGTTCTTTTGGCGGAGCTGTAAAGCTTGGCTTGATATTCGAAATCTTGGTTCCCAAAACGGGCAAATATTTTTCGAAGCGTCCCAAACCAGCATGGGACTTACTTAAATCTTTACTTTTTGATGTAATACGACAGTGACGTTTTGACTTCTATTCATTAATCTAGTTAACTATATTTTTAGATTTAAAACATTACAAACAAAAAACAAAGCTTCCCTCTTTATAATAATAATAAAGAAATACAAATACAAATGATTTAAGTATTAGTCAAAAATAAAAATAATAGAAAAAAATAATTAATATAAAGTAATTGTAGGAAACTGAATTTCGGGAAAAGTTCGATACTCGATTCCTGAACTACAGTATAATAAATACCCATAATTACGGAACCCTCGGTGGGCGAGTCCGACTCGCACTTGATCGGTTATTTTAATATAGATAAAAATGTTGAACATTGAGACAACTGTTTATCACATATCCCTTACATTGATAACAATGAATTCAGTTGCCCAACGTCGGAGGACTATACGTTATTAGCTTAATAAATATTTTTTTATGTATATTGTTAAAATAATAAAGTAAATGTATGTATGTTATATACATACAATAGTCTGTAGCCAGTAGGAGTGCAGTGCATCTATTTGCTTAAGGGTGCGCCGTCCGTAAGTAACAAGTGTCATATATTTTATTTGAAATGTCTTTGTCTATATTTATTTGATGCCGCGCGGCCATACTTAATTTGTATGGGGAATTTAACGAAAAATAATAATTTTAAAAACCGCTCGATAAATTGAAAATGTGAGACGGACATGTGTAGTATAGAACATTGGTGATTGTTTAGACAAAATCAGAGGCACAATAGTTTAGATAAACTGTAAATAAAATATTAACTAAACGCCAGTCACTCGTTTTTATGATTTTTGCCCAACTTTAAATTGTATTGTAGAAAAACTGTACTGTGTGTCATAAATTTATGGATCGAAACACGGTCCCCTTTAATAATAAACATATATTTTGTTTATTTAATACGATAGTGTTTTCAATTCAATCAATTTAACCGTGATTGTATTTTTGGCATTTTTTGGTCGGCGCCGGCGCACCATTAATGTCTCTCGGCAAACTTCGTGTTTCGCCTCTCGTCGAATTTCTGTCAGTTATAGAGTATATGGAGTTGCTACCAACCTTATTTATTTGTTTATTTAGTCATTTGGAAAACCAACAGCTAACCAACAAAGTAGAAACTTAAAAATAGCAACAAAAAGCCAATTACAGGTCCTTACATGTAGCAACAAATTTAACTAGGGTTGTATATGCATCACAAGCATAAAGAAGATAAGATATAAATAATGTGTGAATGTAAGATGAATAAAAAAAAAGCTAAAGCTTGTAAATACAGGGGTCTAGGCTCCGAATATGATTTTGTCCATTTGGTGTCGAGACCCTTGGTCCGTGGGGTCCTAGCGCTATAAGACTTTTTAAGGAAATAGCAAAAAGGTTAGTCGACATCACAGGAGACCGAGGAGCAAAGGACACCGGACAAAGAATTAGTCTAACTATTCAAAGGGGGGACGCTGCCAGTATCTTCGGAACCTTGCCTAAAGGGACTCCTTTTAATAATATATTTTAGGTAGTTTTTATATAATATTTTTTTAAGGTTTTTCGTATTAATGTTTTCATATTATTGGATGAATATTAGAAGTTTCTGAATAATAAGGTTTTTGAGCATGACGTGCATGACTGATCACCCAAGAGCAATGAAAAATCTTAACAACCTAATTTTACTTATTTTGGATTGCATGTTTTGTGAATGGTTATGAAAGAAATAGAAATAACTTAAGTAAGAGGTATAGTATTCGGTACACATTAAAAGGTACACAGGGATCAGGTCCTTCAGGCTTATCTAGATGTGAACGAGATTCCTCTTAGAAAACTGTTGGAGACCAAAAGATGTCATAATTCATGTCCCTATTAAAATGGTACACGGAGGGTCAGATCCTTCCATTCGATCATGGCGTAAACGAGGTTTCTCTGTGAGATAAATTGGAGTCCAAAAGAGGCTTAAACCATGACCCCCAATAAATTAGGTTGTGCGCACAACCCGAACAGGCACTAAGATGCACTGTTATGAAATAAATATAATATAAGAATAAAAATTAAAGTCGACTTTATATAAATGTACCAATAAAATAATTAAATAAAAGGGACCGGCCGGCCCAAATAATGAAAAGTACCTAAAGTGTTATAATTATGGAAAGGTGTACCGATACGTCATATGATGACTAAAAGTCTAAGTGTATAAAATATGAGAAAGTGAAATAATAATATATATTTATTTTTTTATTCTATTTTTTTAAGGGACTTTAAGTATGCCATGTCAGTCCCATCATAATTCATAACTTAAACTTGCTACATCAAACTTATATAATTACTAGTACTTAAATACCTAACTTAATTTATGTTTAAAAATAAAAGTAATATCAATCATTGACGATTCACCAACACCATATCGCAAACAAGTCTAGCTGCTTCTGATGTAGGGTTTGCTAAGGGTTTGCTAGGTGTATATCAAACTATACACCTACAGACACAATAATATAAAATGATAATGTCGAAATAATGAAAAGACTTAAGGTAGCTAAGTGACATACAATAACGAAATTAAATAAAATCTTAAATAATATTTGACTAGTTGTAATATACAATCATATTATACAAGATTATGTCAAACAAAAATTGATTTGTGACATTATGGTAAATGAGTAGGTAAGAAATTTGAATAAAGATAAGAATACGAAAAGTTAACTAGTTAGAAAGTATTATTAGGGACTTCTTGGCGGGAAAGTGAAGAGTCATGTCTGCGGTTTTGTTTTCATTACTAAAATTTGTGTTATGTCGAATATTAATGTGAAATAATGGTGGATTATTAACCGTTAAATGTTCGTGAGTGTGCATGAGTGTTGGCAAATGAAACAAAACAGTGCAACTTTACTTTTCAAATTCTCTCAAGAAGTCCGCCGAGGAATTAGTAAAGCCCCACATCTTTACTGAGTTACTCGAGGGGTCGGGGGGTATATCATTTCTCATTTTTATTATCATTCATCATCATACTGACTGGAAGGAAATATTGTATATTTATGTATTACTTGTAAGAAAAATTACTTTGACACTGGCTAAATGTGCTAATCGCACGAAGCCATCAACAAAAAGAAAAAAAAAAGTATTATTAAAAACAAATGTGAAATGTTAAGCGGCGTTATTTGCTAGGAGTATTAACAAAACCTTTGAAACAATTTTATAAAAGTTAACATTGTTCGTCACCAAGTGCGTAGATTAGATTAAATAAATTGTAATTTGCGGTTAAATACTAATATGTATTTGCACAAATGTATTCTATATTTTCTTTTGAAGCTTCTAAGTTAGAATAAATAATTAGGATTTGCAATGTGGGGACCGGGAGACGCTTTAAAGGAAACGAGTGTAGCCTTTGATGGGTGATTTAATACTAATTAAGTCATGCCTAACGATACATCAAGGGGCAAGTGACTCATACACTACACGAGTTGTACCGAGATTCCGTGTCCGTGAGAGGTTGTCTATGTGTGCGTTGCCCGATCGCGTTTGTATGACCCCGCCCGATCCTCTAAATGCCAATACACATTTACAGAATACACTAAACATGCACACCAGTTTAGGCCCAAGACACCGTACTCGTAGAACAAGGGTACGAAGAACCAGTCACACGCGCTCTACACCAGGTACATACATATACCTGGGCGCTTCTCTCCTCCACCACGGCCCGGTCAACCCGAGCCGAGGTCCGAGCCTTTAGAGGCGCCCTCGGGTTGTTCCGCTCCCCGACCCGATCCGAACCCTTCGGAGGATCCGGTGGGGCACGGGGAGGCGCACTAGCGCGCGATGCCGTTCCCTCTAGGAAACCTCCGAAGGTGATTCGTTTCGCACGGCCTGAGGGACCCATTACGTTCCTCGCCGCCCCCAAACAAGCCCGGTGAAGCTGAAAATGCGATATGAGGCAATCAGCTATCTCTCTCCAAAAAAAAAAGAAGCGTTTGTATGAAGCTTACCTTTTGCGTCTCCGTTATTTGCTGTGCACGAATATTTTTCGTAATTTTGCACGTCATCGAATGTGAGTCGACCCTTACCCCCTACGATGAATTTCAATGATGCGGGTTACATGATCGCGTTCATTGCAAGCGTACTACTCGATTCAGTTACGTGTTAAGTTACGGTTGTGCGACTGAAAAATAGCCCCAACGCAGTTGATACATGCTTTGAGATTCTGGTATGTTTTATTTTACTTATTTTTATTTTTTTACTTATATGAAGTGTTAAATGGCACACTGGTAAACGCGTTTGATCTTTTATTTTTTCTTTTTTTTTATATTTTCGGGTAAGCACAGTGCCTTGATCTCACCTGATGTTGAGTGATGGTAAGGCCAATGATGGAAGCGCACTTCACCCGGGATCGTCAACTAGTGAGGCAGTGGCTATCTTATCTCTAGCTGCCGGAACACAACAATGCTACAAACATTGATGTTATGGCGACATATTTAGATAAGACGGTGGTAGCTAGCCGGGCGGACAAACAAGCCCTACCACCAACCAAACTGAGTACACAAACATGTACTCGCCGCTGGGAATCGAACCCGGGACCTCTGGGTCTAAACCGGTGGTCTTAGCCACTAGACCACAGAGGCGGTTAAATCTGCAATTGCTGATTGACAGTCAAAGGATGGGTGTCCGAAAATATATAATCTTGAGCGCCTAAGGCACGTAAAGCCATTGGTCCCGGCTATAGCTGTAAAACAGCGGTTGTTATCGGGTAGTCATCCAAAGCAGCCGATAACAACGTTAAGACAGCGGCTGACAACCGGCTGCTTATCCGACTCAATACCAAAAGTTCTTATAATTTTTACAGTTGCTGAGTCGAAATTGTTATAATATACGAGCCGTTATATACAAATACGTTGGTGGTGTAAAAACAAAAAAAAAGTTCAATATTATGAATTATTTTGCAATATCCAAACAAATGTTCCTCCCTACTTATAATACCGTAGATACTTAATTTGTATTTAATCTGTAGGTACGAGACTCCGCTTCGCCACTTTTATTATTATAATTGTAAAATCATAATAAGTAGGTCGTCTTTACCTAAACGGTTTAAAAACGTTTCAAAACGGTTTCACATACGACGACGTCCATTTTGTGTTTCGTGTTTTTGGTACTATGTGCCCGAGTAAGATGAAACATTAAATTCAAAAGTTAAGTTACCCTTGGTCCGTGGGGTCCTAGCGCTATAAAGCTTTTTAAAGAAATAGCAAAAAGGTTAGTCTACATCACAGGAGACCGAAGAGCTGGCAGCTACCTCGGACAAAAAATTAGTCTAGCTATTCAAAGGGGGGACGCTGACACTTCGGAACCTTGCCTAAAGGGACTCCTTTTAATAATATATTTTAGATAGTTATTATATTATATTTTTTTATATTAGATTGTATATGTCACTGTAAGTAATTATTAGTATTTAAAATTTAAAAAAAAAAGTTAAGTATTTCAAAATAACATCGACGCAACTAAGAAATAGGAAAGAGCGCTTACCTGAATTATTTAATCTGAAGTATAAAGTAAGTAGGTAGTATGTCGATAAACAAAAATAATCACTTAGGACATAAAACGGATTCAATAAAACATAATGACATATTTTCAACCGTACATAGCCGCTGTTTATGGGTGATCATCGTAGTCAGCGAAAAAAGCGGCCGGTTACCGGCTAGCTAACTACGATAACACCACAATCACTCACCATAGGCCCTGTCAGAATACCAGCGTCGTTGTGGTGGTGTTTGTTTCTCAGCACCGCAATGACACAAAGCTGAGGCAGGGTCCTAGTTGGCCTTCACACACACACACACCTTCCTTATCGTTATACAATTATATTATTATTAATAGTTTTTTTTTTAATGTTTTCTTATTCTCATGATTCTTATGAGTGGTGAGGAAGGAATTGTGGTCAGCATTGTCCGTGAACGGTGTGAGCAGTGTCCTTATACGAGCATTGCAATCTCTTTATAGGGATTCTAGTGCTTGTGTAAGAATAAACGGGGCATACACTGAATGGTTTAATATCGAAAAAGGTGTTAGACAGGGATGTGTAGCGTCACCGTGGCTGTTTAATCTGTTCATGAACAATTGCTTGACAGATTTAAAAGAGAATGAAAGTGGGTTGAGAATGAATGAGTTACTCGTTAAATGTTTTCTCTATGCGGATGACCAAGACTTGCGTCTTCGGCCAACGAGTTGCACGAGATGGTAACGGTAAAGAAGACGAAAGTGATGGTGTTTGAAAGAGATGAGGCAGTGACAGACTGCAATATTGTGATTGGGGATGAACAAATTGAACAGGTGAATGAATTTGTGTATCTGGGTTCAAAGTTTACAAGAGATGGAAAGTGTGAGAGTGATATTGAAAGAAGAGTGAATGCAGGAGATGAATCGAGCTTTGCACTCCTTTATGAACAGTCGGAAGGTGTCTAACAAGGCTCGTTTGGCTGTGCATAGGGGGGTGTTGGTTCCGACACTCATGTACGGAAGTGAAAGTTGGGTATGGCAGAAGAAACATGTAAGCTGAATAAATGCAGTAGAGATGAGAGCGTTAAGAAGTATGATAGGAGTTAAACTGAGTGACAGGATAACAAATAGTGAGATAAGGAAACGTTGTGGTCTGAAAGAAGATGTAGTGACAAAAATTGCGAAAGGCATGCTGAGATGGTTTGGCCATGTCGAGAGAATGGATGAAGAACGATTGACGAAAAAAGTGTATAAGGCGAGTGTGAATGAAAGTGTTGGTAGGGGTAGACCTAGGCGGACGTTTCGAGACCAAATCAGGGACGTCTTGAAAAAAGGCCAGGTCAAGAGTACCCTAAACCGAAGAGCATGTATGAAGGGAATAATGAAAGTGGACGAAGCGAAACAAGTATGTAAGGATCGTAGCAAGTGGAAAGAAGTGGTCTCTGCCTACCCCTACGGGAAAGAGGCGTGATTATATGTATATATGTATGTTTCTTATTCATTATTTTCTATTATTCATTAATTTCTTTCTTTTCTTTTTTTTCTTTCTTTATAACAACCGGCTTCACATCTCTAGTCTCGGCTGCATTAGTAGTCGTTAACAACCACCAATCCGCACTGTGCCCGCGTGGTGGTTCATGGCGAGTTTTCCCATTCAGAAGTTCAAAGTTCTTTATTGCATTCATGTTGTACATAATAAACAGGTGTTAAAAATGACCCTGCAAGGGCACAGCAAGTACATTAATTAAAATTACGGTATATATTATTAAATGAAATCTATATGACATAACATTATTATTAAAAATTCTTAAAATCTACATTCAATATTTATAGTCAGCATAGCACGCAATAATAAAAATAAAGCAAAATCTACATTCATTCAAAACAATCGTTAATTATTATAAGTAATATAAATTCACAAAAAAAAAATTATCATTGAAATGAAACAACTTTTACGGATCTACTCGCGTTTATTTTACACATTAGTTTTAATTAATGTTTATCCTGACGTTTCGAACCCTTTGCAGGGTCCGTGGTCACAGTGAGTGGGGAGACCACTCCCTGTGAACCACTCCAAATAAGAGTAGATCCGTAAAAGTTGTTTCATTTCAATGTGTAGTGTTCGCGTAAACTTTAGAAAACAATATAATATTATCAATTATTTTATAAATTATTCATTTAAAAATTCTTGCAGCGAATAAAAACATTTTTTTTAGATATTTTTTTAATATTATTTTAAAATTAGTTAAATCTTTTATGTCTTTGATTTCACTTGGTAACCTGTATATATATATTATGAAGACTTGAGAGTCCAGAGTCTATCATATAGAGAGGCTATCATAACCCAAAAATAGGTATACCTGGCGTGAGCCAGGGTAAGGTGAGGCCGTGGGGTGGTTGAAGTACCAGGCTAGCATGAGTCACAAGGAGTTACACTCTGGGCCCGCGTGGTGGTTCCATCCATAGCGAAGGCTCGTGCCCGCAGCTGTGGGAACTTAAAATGAGCCGGTAATGTGTAAGCACACACACACTAATAATATGTTACTACCATATTAAGAACTAGCGGCCAGTCCCGGCTACGCACGGGTGGACATTTCTTTTTTAATATAGCCGATGTTACTCAGCGCTAATGTAGCATTCTAATGGTGAAAGATTTTTAAAATCGGTTCAGCAGTTTTTGAGTTTATTTGTTACAAACATACATACATACAAAAATACAAAGGTTTCCTCTTTATAATATTAGTATAATAGAGTAAAGATAAAGTGTTGTTAACCCATCCAGATAAGCTAATACCCATTTTCACCATTGACCCCTAAGTTTTAGGTGACCTCTAAGCCATTTTAGGTGACGGTTTTGCTCTAACAACTGTCACCTAACATGGCTTAGGGGTCACCCAAAGTGGTACACCTTCCCTGGGTAAAAAAAAAAAAAAAAAAAAAGGGGTCACCCAAAACTTAGGGGTCAATGGTGAAATCAGGCATAATACGCTTATTTTTAGGGGTCACGTTAGTAGTGTAACAACTACGATCAATTAGTTCTAGATAATTGATCCGGAACGAAAATGCATCTCGGAAGTGGTCCTGTTTGCTCATGCCTATACACTTAAATTTCGAATAACAAAATCTGCAAAAACTTTGGATAACATCAACAACTTCACAGCTTACTGCTTACTGTAAGAACTGTAAGAACTGTCCTGGAATATGGATCGGAGATCTGGAATCCGTGTTACAATAAGTATATTGATCGCATTGAGCAATTGCAGAAAAAATTTGTAAAATTTTTATGCTACCGTCTGAAGTTGCCTTATAACTCTGGTAACTATTTTAAACTTTGTTCGAGGTTTCACCTTCTTCCCTTACAAAAACGAAGAGAAATATCAGATATATTTTTTTTGTTAAAGATAATTACAAACAAAATAAACTCTCCTGAGCTTCTTTCCAAAATTTATATATTCCATCAAGATCAATAAGATATTACTTTCGAGTTTTTTATTAGTATTAGGAGTACACGTGCTGCTCTCCGGTGTCACCGCTTCACTGTCACACATATCCCATCGCGCACAAAGAAATTTGGTGACTCGTTTCTTTGTCGCACCTCCAAAAGATGGAATAGTCTACCAGCACATGTTTTCCCTCTTTCCTATGATATGGGGTCCTTCAAACGAGGCGTGAAGAAGCACCTTGTGGGCCGGCAGAGTGAGGTTGACTGATGCTGCGTTGTTTTCACGCTGCACCAGTTGTCTTCGCGTCTGGACTCCATTTCCACTTAACATCAGGTGGTGTGGAGTCATTTGCCGTCCTAAGTATAAAAAAAAAAAAAAAAAAAAACTTTCCAATTCATCTACCGTTAGTTTCATCAAATTATCGTCAGAATGAATTTCTTTGGCGAGCTAGCAAAGGTCTAAATGAGTTTTCTAAAACAAACAACTTTGATTTATTTTATTCTAGCACAGCAACAGCAAGGCGGCTATTAAGTCAATATTTCTTTGACAAATATTTGATTAAGTGAACTTTATATCCCACTCATTAGTTTTTATTGTTTTTTGGTATTTTTTAATTATTTTATGTTCTATTGTCCACAAAAACCTTATTAATTAATCTGTTTTTAAACGTGGAGACCTGTTATTGGCCATCTGTTACCTATATCTGAATGTATGTATGTTTCGTGTGCTGTTGGTCTTCCGAAGATAAATAAATAAATAAATAAATACTGCAACCTGTGCTGACACCGTGGCTCCCTCACATGTACGCGCCACCTCTCTTCATGTGGGGGCTGCTGCGGTTAGTGCTGAAAATCGCAAACGGCACAAATACGCAAACCTGTGTCCAAATTATTTGTTTGTTCCGTTTGCGGTGGAGACATTAGGTCCACGGGGGCCGGAGGCCAAGCAGCTTGTTAAAGAGTTGATTGCTCGCCTTATTGAAGCCTCCGGTGACAAGAAGGCTGGCAGCTACCTCTGCCAGCGTATTAGCTTGGCATCCCAAACCAACCGTTGGGACCGTTCCCCTGAGCCCACAGCTGGAGGACATATTTTATTTATAGGTTTTATTTTGTCTTTAGTTATCCTAATTTTTTTTTTCTTTAATGTAGTTAGTTATGTTATTACAAAAACACAATGTTGAAAAAATTTCCACGAGCAGGATTTTTTGTTGAAAAAATTTTTTCAACATTGTGTTTTTGTAATTTGTTTCGCAACAAAAATTTGCTTTAAAATTATATAAACAAAACAAAAACATTTTATAACTATAAAATGTTTTTTTACTAATAATTGTATTATATAAATTTTACTGCTTAAATATAAAGATTGCATTAAGGTTACAAAACAATTGTACTAAATATTTACTGTCATCGCCACAAACGTCATTGTGGCTCCGTGCCACCAAAGTCGCGTGCCGTTTTTCAAGCGTTCATCGGGATTCTAGTGCGTTATTGATCGAAAATCCAACCCGAGCATTTTTCCGTTGGGCTACTGACACATATGGAGTGATATGTCTAACTTGTATTAAATTTTATTTATTTTTTAGCATTCGGCTGAAACGCCGAATACTCGGCAAAAAGTCGCGCGTAATTTACTATAGAAAATTAATGTGCAGCAAATGGTAGGTATCTAATATACAAATAGAAATAATCTTTATTTACAATAAAAAACTTGCATAATATTTGACAATGATGTATACAAAGAAAATAATGGGTTTACAAATACAACAAGAGTATCCATACATGCCAAAAAATAATGTTGCCGTCGGTTTCCGCACTAGGACGAGCCTGACTTTTTATATTTTTTTTATACTTGGCCTTTATCTCACCTGATGGTAAGTGCTGATAAGGCTGATGGTGGAAGCGCACTTCACCCGGAATCCTCAACTAATGAGGCATAGGCTATCTTATCTCTAGCTGCCGGAACACAACAATGCTACAAACATTGATGTTATGGCGACATTTTAGATACGACCAAATCGAGTACACAAACACGTACCCCGCGCTGGGAATCGAACCCGGGACCTCTGTGTCTAAACGGTGGTCTTAACCACCAGACCACAGAGGCGGTTAAAACATGACTTGTGGCAAACCAACGTAGGTATACAATATGTAACAACCTTGTATGTCCGATCCGTTAACGTGTTATTAGGTATCGAGATTCAGTTCTATTTACGTAATTATTCATTTATTTACAAGAAACATGATAAATACGTAGATGTTATAGAATTATAAAAAGTTCATTCATGATTCGCTAATTTAGCATGCAAATACTTATCAATTAATTAATTATAATTAGGTACCTACTACAATGTCAATTAATTCATTATCCAGATGTCTGTTTACACATTACAATAATATCAATCCCTCTAATATAAAAATTTAACACATGTCAAGTAGATTCATCATAATAAATAACAAAAATAAACGAAAAACAAAAACAAAAATATAGGACCATTCTCAACTTTGATGTCTCAATCTAAACATAGTATCTAAATATTCACCGACAGAATAAAAACACTGTTCCTGTAGCCATTGTTTAACAGATCTACGGAATCGTGTCTTTGGCAAAGTTTTAAAGTCTGCTGGCAAGGAGTTGAATACTTTAACGCACATGGCTGAGCAATTCTTTGTGTAAAAAGTAGTCTTTGGTTTCACACTGTATGTAAGTCTATCAGAGAACCTCAAGGACCTCTTCGAAATATCTCTAAATTTGGTGAACATGTGATTATTAAGTTTGACAAAACATACCAAATTCAAAATATACATACACGGTAGTGTTAATATTTTTAACTTACAAAAGAAAGGATTGCATGTCATATCTGGAGCTACGCCATGCATAGCTCGAATACATTTCTTTTGAGCAATAAAAGCCCTATCAGCATCTGTACTGTTACCCCAGAGCAAGAGGCCATACTCGAGACTTGAATAAACATAAGCGTAGTACGCTGTTATTAATGTATCAAACGATGTTGTTCTACGTAGCCTACTGAGAAGGCAGATATAACTGTTTATTTTAGTACAAACTTTGTCAATATGTGCTATGCTTATGCTTTCCAATTAATATGATTGTCTAATATAATTCCAAGAAATTTGGTTCCTTTTGTTTCATTAATAGGTTGATCCCTATAATTTATTTGTAGATTTTCAGTGGATGTACCATGATTACTAAATTTTATTAAACATGTCTTACTTAAATTTATATATAAATTGTTTAATGTCGCCCATTCTGAAATTTTGTCAATAATGCTATTAATAAATGATTCATAAATGTCCTTGTCAATATCATTCCTGTCACATGTCACAATATGATGTCACAATAACTGAAATATCATCAGCAAATAAAACACACTTTGTAGGAACAACATCAGGTAAGTCATTTATATACAAAATAAATAGGATAGGCCCAAGAACAGTACCTTGAGGAACGTCAAATGCATTATGTCTTTCATTAGATCTGTAGGTTGAGACAGTTTTATTTACATCAATGTTAGTCACTTCAACGTATTGTGTCCTATTTCTTAAATAACTAGCAATCCAATTCAACACAGGTCCACGAAAACCAAGATTCTCTAATTTCTTTAAAATAATTTTGTGAGATACAAAATCAAATGCCTTTGACATGTCAAAAAAGATTGCTGTAACTTTCTGCTTATCATTAACCCCCTTAACAATTTCATCAACAAGATCATAACCAGCAAGTGTTGTTGATTTGTTATTCTGAAAACCAAATTGCTCGTTTTTAATCAATTGATTGATGGGATGATTGATTGATGATTGATCATTGATGGGAAGTGTGGTCACATTCATGAAATTAGCACAATTTTGTGGTAATTTGAGTAATTTCGGTACCATACAGAAACTTGCGTTTTAAATTACAATAACTCTTTTATGTTCATGAACAGTTTTTTTTTTATTTCTTTTTGTTATAGTTATTTCGGACAGGGTTTTTTTTACAAATTGTATAGTGATAGGCTTTTTTCCAAAACAGGTATTATTTATGATGGAAAGTGCTTGGTAAAAGTAACTAAATGGGTTTCTATCACTAACGCTGAAATAATTGTTTTTATTTACTTTATGCTTTTAGAATAGAATAGAATAAAATACTTTATTGTACACATAATTGTTTGTGTATTGTGCTTTTAGTTTTATTTTCAAAGATTAGGATAAACATGAATGTGTTAAATAAACTTATTGTCTAATTTCAACCTCTATCACGATACTTTTCAAAGGATATTTGCGCTTGTCATTTTGCATAGACGATTCCAAATAAATGTCAAATTGACGATGTCCGTTCATTCAACATCAATCAAAACGCGTGGCGATCGCAATCACTGACACTTGTGAATTAGTTTGAAGTTCTTTAATAGCTTTCAAATGTCAAATTTAAAGGTATTACGATAGGTATTAGAGTTAGACCTGGGGCAGTTCAATATTTAAATATGTATATCCGTTATCTAAGTAGTTAGTATAGTTATCTAGTTAACTGTTACACAAGTTCCTAATTAAACTTAACTTGGACTAGATAATAAGGTGTGGGAATACCTAGTAATTACTGACGTAACAAAGCCAAAGGCGCCCATTCAATGTCAACAACTACCGTCATTAACATCTGATCATAATATTTTTACAAATACTAAAGATCAGGTAAGAAGTAGGCAAGCTACCTATTTATATATTTTTTTTAATTAGCTCCTCATTCCCAGTCATTAAAAGATCGTCGTAGAAAGAGAGATCAAATCTTCCTTTATAAGATCTTAAGTAATAACGTCGGTCCTCCATTTCTTCTTGAGATTATCTCCTTGAGATGCCCTCGGACTAGTTCTCGTTCTTTGAAATTGTTCTCGATACCTTTGGCAAAAACCAATTATGTAAGTAATACGTCTTTTCTATTTAGACCCTGTACTGCGATAATAAGTCATTCAATGACGTCGATCCATTTAATTTTTATTTAATATTATTTTAAATTTTCTTATTATTTATTTAATTATTAACATACTCGTAGTTTATTTAGTGCCCATTGTTACTAATCATGATCGGATCTATTGTTAACTTATAATTAATGAATTATTATTATTATTAATTGTACTAAGCATGTAATAGACGAATTAGAGATTTAATATACTTACACAGTTATCGATGAGCCTTTTGTATATTTTTTAACAGTATTTAATATATTTTGAAAGCTTTATATTTTTCTTTTACATTTTATAATATTTGATCTATTCGCGTTTATTTTTGGTTTCATTTATATCATGATAACATTTTGGACCCTTGAGAACCCTTTGCTTAAACCTTAGCAATCGCAAGCGCCATCGAGCTCCTGCAAAAAGGTATATTTTTGTAAAACGTGCCACTAGGCTTGCCAGACGGCCGGGAAATCCGTGATTGTCCAGGATTTTTTTTTTTATACTTAGCACGGCAAATGACTCCACACCACCTGATGTTAAGTGGAAATGGAGTCCAGACGCGAAGACAACTGGTGCAGCGTGAAAACAACGCAGCATCAGTCAACTTCACTCTGCCGGCCCTCAAGGTGCTTCTTCACGCCTCGTTTGAATCGCCTCATATCATAGGAAAGAGGGAAAACATGTGCTGGTAGACTATTCCATCTTTTGGAGGTGCGACAAAGAAACGAGTCACCAAATTTCTTTGTGCGCGATGGGATATGTGAGACAGTGAAGCGATGACATCGGAGAGCAGCACGTGTACTCCTATGGAGGAAGGGAGAAGGTGAATTGCACCATTTCGAATACCTCCCACTAGTTTTTTTTAGTAGGTAAGTAAGTTAGATTTTACCTATTGTATGTTTGCAAAATATTGCAAACATTACACGTAAAGCGATTTACAAAAATAATTGTGTTTTCTTAAATTTTCTCCTACCGGTCGAATTTGTAACCCTAGCATAGTCCCAGAAATTAAATGCCTGTATCTGGCAACCTCAGTGCCAACCCTGCATTTGGTATGATTGAATTTCATGAAGCTTCAAAAACCGGTGGAAGGATGCAACATTCAGTGAAGCAACACGGACGAAATGACTGACGTGATTTCATCAAACATGCTTGTTGGTCAAATTAACACCCAACGCAACTGCGGAACTGTTGGCGCAACTGATAATTAGTTCTAACTTTGTATTATTCAAATATCGACGACGTCCAAAAAACACCGAAATTCAAACTTTTTTTTATAATTAAACTAGCGGCCCGTCCCTGCTTCGCACGGGTGGACTTTTTTTTTCAATAAAACCTTATTTTTACTTTTTATTTTCAAGTGCTAATTGCTGCACTGAAGCTAAATAATATATTTATAAAATTTTATAAAATACAGTGAAAAAATTAAACGCCCGACCCAGCCAGGAAACGAACCTGGGTCTTCCGCAATCCGGGCGGCTGCACTGACCGCTATGCTACCGGGAAGGCTGACGTAAGCGCTCAATTTTGTCACTGCTTTTTAATGTTTTTAGAGTGCTTTTATAGCAGCACAGCGCCATCTATCCAACGGTCATTGCAATCGAAGGCCATGCAAATTCATCTTTGCAGATGAAATACCATAAATTTGACAACACAACGCTATAGTAAATTTTGTACTTTTTATTTTCAAGTGCTAATTGCTGACTGGGTCGGGTGGGCGTTTAATTTTTTCACTGTATTTTATAAAATTTTATAAATATTTAATAAAACCTATGTTACTCAACGCTAATGTAGCATTCTAATGGTGAATTATTTTTTAAATCGGTCCAGTACTTTTTGAGTTTATTCGTTACATACGTACAAACCTACAAAGGTTTCCTCTTTATAATATTAGTATAGATAAACTTGCATTTGACTACTATCCCACCAGTATACCATAAGTGATGATGTAGCCTACGGTGTAACATGCTTGCCTAGAAGGTACCTATTCACTCGTTATTTGCAGACCCCAATATTAAATTTGATAGGAAACACAGCTTCTAGCTCTGCAGCTTGGCATCAAACAGGGGGCCTACCGCCTAACTCTATTGCTATCGGTCGGGGGGCGGGTCGTCATCGTTGATGTCCTACTTTTTTTTACTGTAATCTTCGCGAGCCGCGGCTCCCAACTAGTAAATAATAATAATAGCAATGTCACTACTAAGCAGTCAGTTCGTAAGTTCAATTGGTTCAAAACATAAATGTACTCTTCATGAATTGCTTCATGATTGGTGATCGGTGACAAAAATTTTGATTGTTATTACTTGTTTGTCTTTGTATTATTATTAACACTTTTTTAAAAATTACATTTTTGTTTCCCATGCATTTGTAAGCATTAAGTAGCATCAACTTATAAAACTCACGTTAACACTTATAAAAATAAAGGTCTGTTTATTCAGATTTTATATTTAACGAATGATAAAAAATGTATGACGGTTTGTTTTCTATTAAATAAATACATAAAAATAGTGATATTATTGGGAAGTCAACCACCACAGGTGTTGATTTAAGCCAGACATCCCAATAAATATTTCCGTAAAAATCACATTTCGTTTTTATTTTAAAAAAATATTATATTTTGAAGCTTTTTTTTATCTGACTGTACTGAACAGCTCCAATAATTTAAAAGTGTCCGAATCGTCAGTGAAAAATATAATAAAATTAAAAAGTGCCAATTCGGACACACTGTGCCCGAATATAATTGTGTCCGAAACGTCAGCGAGCCGACGCGACGTTGCCCTTTGCTAAAGACGGTGATGTATATAATATTATTATGATGTCTGGCTTGAATCAACACAACCGCGGGGCAAAGTGAAGCAGCGAATGAAGGGAGTGGAGCGTGGTTTTGTTGATTTTGTGCCAGACTTCCCAATAATATCACTACTAATAAATTAAATTAAATCTACTAACAAGTAATACTACGTAAAATGCGTAAAACCGGGGCTAGGGATCCCGGGTTATGTAAGACTTTCCACCTCTTCCCTCGTCCAGCTATAAGAAGCTCGTCGAGGGGAGGAGAGGTGTACCCACTAAAAAACCTAGTACCACCCCTTCTCTGCCAGGAGGATGGCTTTGGAATCACGAATGGGAAGTATCGAGTTACCCTCCGCAACGGTCCGCTAGAAGAGAGACACCAATAGTTTTTTTTTAATATATTTTACGGTACAGTGCCTTGATCTCACCTGATGTTAATTGATGATAAGACCAATTGCTGGCATCGCACTTCACCCGAAATCCTCAACTAGAAAAGCACTGGCTTAGTTTTAGCTGCCGGAACACAACAATGCTACAAACATTGATTTCATGGCGATATATTTAGATAAGATGGTGGTAGCTGGCCAGGCGGACAAACAAGCCCTACACATGCATGAAGAAGCGTTTTTTAGTGCGTTCAGCGCCTTAATGACTCGTATCCTGATAGGATGATTGATCAACGGCCCTTATCAAACGTTGCAAAAGCTAGAGCACGCGTTTTGTATGAAATCTATCAATAATCATGAGTCAATTTGGACCAATGAAGCATGTAATGGATGATAAAGTGACGGTAGTTGGGGTCTTCCGCAATCCGGGCGGCTGCACTGACCGCTATGCTACCGGGAAGGCTGACGTAAGCGCTGAATTTAAAGAGGTAAAGTTTGTAACTTTGTTTGTTTGAGAAGGTCCTCTAGAACTGCTGGTCCAATTCCAAAAATTCTTTCACTGATTAAATGCTACATTTCTTGTAATATAGGCTATACTTTATTTAAAACAGGTTTATTTTTAAAATCTGGATACCTACTTGAGTGCGAAAGAAGTTTCATCGAATTTTGTTTCTTTGAAAAAAATTTCAACGACATCTCTACACTGCGACGCTTTAAATCGTCGTGTTGTTACATCGAAAAACTGTGCTGCGAACGATTTCACTGAGAAATTATCATAATGCGAAACCTTGTTCAATCGACGGCATGTTACTGCGATGTTGTATTAAGAAAGTCGTTGATTAACTTTATTTACTTTAACTAAAATGTTTTCGTTTTGTTTATATAATTTTAACGCAAATTTTGTTGCGAAACAAATTTACAAAAACACAAATGTTGAAAAAATTTCCACTAGCAGTATTTCAACCTGCACCCTTCTGACATACCGGGTCAGGTGCTCTTCCAATTGAGCTATCGTGGTTCTAACCAGCCCGCCGAAATTATCCAACACTATTTACTTTTTTACTTTGAAAGCCAAAGTTTTTGTAATTCCTTTAACTATTTCATTCCTTTATTCAAGTTTGTCGTTCATTAATAAATAACAAGGAATAACTTGTTTATGTTAATCTGCCCCCCGACCGCCTAACCGATCGGTTTGGCTACGTGTATAGTTTATGACGTCATCTTGTCATTTCGTACCGCCTATGAAAGCAATATCGAAAGCTATAGGCTATAGCTATAGATATATGCCTATATCTATTAGCTAGATGACAAGATGACGTCATAAACTATACACGTAACCAAAGCAATCGGTTAGGCGGTCGGGCCCCTGTTTACCTAAAGTTCAACAATTTATAACATCGCAGTAACAAGACGTCGATTGAACAAGGCGTCGCACTATAGAGGAAGTCGTTGAATGTTTCCGAAGTAACAAAATTCGATGAAACGGCTTTCGCACTCAAGTAGGTCTCCCCTCAAATCCACGTTTACCCCGACGATCCCATAACAGTTGCGAACGCCCCCCCGCCCGATCCTCTAAACGACAGCACACATTTACAGAATACACTAAACATGCACACCAGTTTAGGTCTAAGGCACCGTACTCGTAGAACAAGGGTACGAAGAACCGGTTCACACGCGCTCTACGCCAGGTACAGACATGTACCTGGGCGGTTCTCTCCTCCTCCACGGCCCGGTCAACCCGAGCCGAGGTTTAGAGGCGCCCTCGGGTTGCTCCGCTCCCCGATCCGATCCGAACCCTTCGGAGAATCTAGTAGGGCACGGGGACGCGCACTTGTGCGCGATGCCGTTCCCTCTAGATAACCTCTGAAGGTGATTCATTTCACACGGCTTGAGGGACCCTTTACGTTCCTCGCCGCCCCCAAAAAAGCCCGATGAAGCTGAAAATGCCGCAGCGGCAATCAGCAATCTCTCTCAAAAAAAAAAAAATCAAATCCACGCGGACATAGTTGCGTGTAAAGTGCTAGCTTATTGATATAAAGGAGGCGGGTCATTGCACCACATCGTAATTCAAAGCCAGCCATTGTTTAAAATGACTTAGGTCAATATCCTGATTGATTTGCATAGTGCAGGTGAGGATATTACTTGCAAATTTTACTTTTTATTTTCAAGTGCTAATTGCTGCACTGAAGCTAAATTAAATATATCTAAAATTTATAAAATACAGAGAAAAAAAAAAATTAAACGCCCAACCGACCCAGCCAGGAATCAAACCTGGGTCTTCCGCAATCCGGGCGGCTGCACTGACCGCTATGCTACCGGGAAGCCTTCCCAGTTAATTTTTTCACTGCATTTTATAAATTTTAGAAGTATTTATATTACTTGCAGTGTTAATAATATTATTTAGGGTAATGGCACCGGTGTTCGACAAGCACCGGAGATGGACATTTTTTTTACTGGTAATCACAATGCCTTGATCTCACCTGATGTTAAGTGATGATAAGGCCAATGGTGGAAGTGCAGTTCAACGGAAACCTCAACTACGGAGGTACCTACTGGCTATACTACGGCTTGGCTTATCTTATCAAAAATTGTTTGGGCTACCACCAACCAAACCGAGTACACAAACATGTGTACAGATCAACATAATGGTCCTTCGAGCCGGATCATTGTGTTGATCTCAAGGGGATCTTGGAGTGAAAAGCGGACTGTATTTTGAATTATAATACTATTGGTTACAATTAATTCGTGTGACCGCACAAAGGTAAAATCGGCCGGTGCCTAAGCTGTCGCAAAGCTAAGTGTCGCGGTGTGCGGCGGGCCAGGGGTCCGAAGCTGTTCCCACCGCCCGCCGCTACACCGTCGTCGTGTCGCTGAGAGCGGTCGAACGCCCCTCGCGCGCCAACACATGTAACCCCGCTGGGAGTCGAACCCGGGTCCTCCGGGTCTGAGACCGGTGGTCTTGACCACTAGCCATAGGCGGTAAATCATAAAAAACTGGTGGGGGTGAAAGAATATGTACACACTCCTGCACATCAACCTACTACAAACTGTCAAATTTCCTCAATAGACTTTGAACTTTATACCTTTACAATATGGTTGAGAATATTATTGAAGAAATTTTACAGTTTTAGATAGGTTGATGTGCCGTCGTCTGTACATAAAAATGATTTGTGAGGTAAAGTAATGCGCAATGCTGGATTATTTTAACCGCCTCTGTGGTCTAGTAAACTTAGACCACCGGTTTAGACCCAAAGGTCCCGGGTTTTATTCGGGGGGTACATGTTTGTGTACTCGGTTTGGTTGGTGGTAGGGCTTGTTTGTCCGCCTGGCTAACTACCACCATCTTATCTAAATATGTCGCCTTCATCAATGTTTGTAGCATTGTTGTGTTCCGGCAGCTAGAGATAAGATAGCCAGTGCCTGTAGTTGAGGATTCCGGGTGAAGTGCGCTTCCACCTTCGGCCTTATCGCTTAACATCAGGTTAGATGAATGCCAAGTGCTTACCTGTAAGATAAAAAAAACTATACCTAGTAAGTTAAGTTTCATTTGTAAGCTTTATTATGAGTTGAGTATATTCTTATGAGTTTAACTGCCGTACTCAGAGACGTCAATTAAGTTTTAATGACAATTAAGTCTCTTGCTGTCACTTTCTTATGTATAGTGCTAAATAGAGAAGGAAAGACATTTAATTGTCATTAAACTTAATTGACGTCTCTGAGTACGGCAGTAAATAAAGTTCTCTGAATTCATACTATTAATAATAAAATACACCTGTACACCTATTGCGCCAGCGCTGAATTTGCCGCACGCCTCAACGGTTAAAATTGTTAACAAACCTCTTTCCTTACAAAGACTGAATGAAATCGAACCGACGACGGCAAAACGTGTTTGTAATTAATATTGTTTGCTCAGTTATTAAATTCACTTGCGTTTTCTACGTTTTTCTGTACGCGGTTTATCATTATGTAAGCGCAATGTTAAGTGCGTGCGTGCGTTATTCGCAGTGCAAGTCTATTGCAGTGCAAGTTAGATTCAATGTTTTTTTATCATTTTGGAGAGAGTTTGCTGTGAGCCTGTGCCCTTTAGACTGGGCAACTTTGAGAGCGGCGAGAAACTTAGTTAGTTCCTTAAAGGATCGAAACATCGCCAGGGACAAACTAAGGAGACTCATGAGGTACGCTACCGCGTTCGAGCAACAACAAGATAACTAGTAAAATTTGTTTCTTGTATAATTGTAGGTACATTGTAACTTACCACTTAGATACAAGTTAACATCTAGACAACCTGTCACCCTATCCGATCCGAACCCTTCGGAGAATCTAAGTAGGGCGCGGGGACACGCACTAGTGCGTGATGCCGTTCCTTCTAGTAAACCTCTGAAGGTGATTAGAAACTCTTTAAATTTCTCGCCGCTAGGAACTCGATTCGAGTTGAAAAGGTCGTGAGGACTGACTAGGTCGTGGGGGTCATATACTCAGTACCCGATTAAACTAATGGTAAAAAAGGCACGTGCCTATATGGGCCCCGTGTCGTTTAGGGGCCCCTCGGTCCGAGATAAAAAGTTTCTTTTTTTTTGCTAAGCCTAGAAGATAGGGGCCCCGAATCATGCAGTGCATAGGGGCCTTTACATAGCTTAATCCGGCTCTGCATATACCTACGCTGTTCGTGTCGCGCAGTAGTCGGATGCGATCTCGATTGTATCTTAAACCTTACCACGAGTTCATAAAGCAGTAACAGTGTGTAGCGGCGTATATAATACTAGCGGCCCGTCCCTGCTTCGCACGGGTGGACCTTTTTTTAATATAGCCTATGTTACTCAGCGCTAATGTAGCATTCTAATGGTGAAAGAATTTTTTAAATCGGTCTAGTAGTTTTTGAGTTTATTCGTCACAAACATGCATACATACAAAAATACAAAGGTTTCTTCTTTATAATATTAGTATAGATACTGGTATAAGAGCATTAATACTGGTATAAGAGCCTGGTAAGGAGCCATGGTAAGGCCCTGGTCTTCGTAGCTAGGAGTAACGTAGCGAAACGCTAGACTGAAGGAGCTCGAAGAGATTTAAAACCACCTTAAAATCTTTGTCAATTTCTTTGTCCAGAATCCATCATGGCACCTTCCGTGGCTGAGTTCTACGCTGGCAAATGTGTTCTTATCACTGGAGGCACTGGATTTATTGGAAAGGTAACTATATCCTTTTATTTATAATTGGGAATCATTTCAAATAATAACATAGCTTTTATGTTATTTCCAAACAAAAATTGTATTAAGTGTAATATAATATGTAACTACATAAGTTAATATTTAAGGTACTTACCTATATATATTGTATGGGCCATACATAGTTGCCCGAAAAAATATTCTATTTCATTGTCGCACTACCAAAAAAGCAAAAGGCTCTCACAGAACATGTATTTCTCCCTTCTTACGTTACGACATAGGGGTTCTTTGAACGGGTCGTAAAGAAGCAAATTGCAAATCGGCAAGATAAGGATGGCTTGTGAGGCACAATCCTGCTCCAGCAATCTTCACATATTGACTTCACTCCAGTTAAGGGTTCCAGTTGGAGTGCGCTTCCAATGAAGCCAAGTGCTTACCCGTAGAGGAATAAAAAATACTTTAAACTCTCCAACTTTCATGGTGAGTTATGGCTGATCTTCCACTGTGTTTATCATGTGAGAAGGTTTGAGCCCAGCCGTAAGTCGGTTATAAACACTGTGAACCTTTACTTCTCCTGTTCCAGGCTTTGGTGGAGAAGTTCCTCAGAAGCTGCCCCCAAATAGACACCATCTATCTGCTGTTAAGGAACAAGAAAGGATTAACTAGTGAAGAAAGACTGAAGGATCTGTGCAACAATAAGGTATTTTTATAACTGTTACGCCACGGTGGCGATGGCGGAGTGGCAAATTTAACCGCCTCTGTGGTCTAATGGCTAAGACCACCGGTTTAGACCCAGAGGTCCCGCGTTCGATTCCCAGCGGGAGTACATGTTTGTGTACTCGGTTTGGTTGGTGGTAGGGCTTGTTTGTCCGCCTGGCTAGCTACCACCATCTTATCTAAATATGTCGCCATAACATCAATGTTTGTAGCATTGTTGTGTTCCGGCAGCTAGAGATAAGATAGCCAATACCTCACTAGTTGAGGATCCCGGGTGAAGTGCGCTTCCATTGGCCTTATCATCACTTAACATCAGGTGAGATCAAGGCACTGAAGCTCCTGGGTTCAATTCCCAGCTGGGGGTGAGTGTGTTTCGGACTTTTCGATGCAGAGCCTAGATTTGTGATCACCAACCAACACACGATTGCCGAGCATGGTGATTAAACCAATACCCATCTAAATTGTAGCGATTTCCATTTCAGTAATGGAGATTGGAAGTTCTTGCTCACTGTCAGTTCTTTTTGAGTGCTTTAGCTAGTTACCTTGGGGATCAGAACAATGTATGTGATGTTTTCTCATTTGATTTATTTATTTTTAACAGAGTGACATAATGTAGGCTACTTTTCATTTACGGTTTGTTTTGTGTACCCTTATATAACTTTATATATAATTCTGTTGCAGCTTTTTGACTTGCTGCGCAGCAAGAACCCTGATGCATTCAAGAAGCTCAAGTTGATCGCCGGAGACATCCTGGAGGAAGGTTTGGGCATCTCCAACGACGACCGCAGCGAGCTACAGAAGAACTGTCACATCGTCTTCCATAGCGCAGCTTGTGTTCGGTAAGTACGTTACCTTGGTAGTATGATGATAACCAGAATCCGAATAATTGGCATTCACGTGAAGTTTTAGGGTTTACAGTCGTAAGAACTGCAGCTTTAAAGTTAGAAGTACCAACACAATTCTTCTCCACTGGCTGTCTTTATAACTGTATTCAACTTCTGCTTAACTTCAGGTAAAGCGGAGTCATTGACAATTAATATTTTCAATACTGTATTAGGTACACACGCCTGCACATCAACCTACCACAAACTGTCAAATTTCCTTAATAGACTTTGAACTTTATTACTAAGTCGTATGGTTGAAAATGTATTGAAGAAATTTGACAGTTTTGGGTAGGCTGATGTGCAGGCGTCTGTACTTCTGCAAGACCTTAATTAATTAATAAAAAAATCCTTTAAATTCACTTTATTTTATTTCAGGTTTGACCAGAAGCTCAAAGATGCTGTAGCTCTCAACACGACAGGGACGCTGCGTGTGCTAGAGCTAGCTGAAACTATGGAGAACTTGGAGGTAGAAACAACATTGTTCGAACACGAACTGACATTGCGTAGACATTGCCAAACTTATAGCAGTCATCTTTACTTGGCCTTCATTTTATTTATTTAACTTAACTTAATACTATCATTACAGTAATTCCCAATTCGATAGCAAAGTAGAAAATTATAAAGTATATTGAACACTTAATTAAAAAACAATCTGCTTTTATAAATTCAATAATATATAAATTAAATAACACAAACCAAATATTATAATTTATCGTAAATGAAGAGAATAATTAATTAGAAAATAATTAATATATGAGACAATTGTTCTGATCCCCAAGGTAAGTAGCTAAAGCACTCGTTTTCATGGAAATCAGAAACAACGACGGTACCACAACCACCCAGACCCGACACAATATCGAAAAGTTCGTTTTCGACATTGACCCGACCGGGAATCGAACCCGGGACCTCAGAGTTAGCACCGCCCAAAGTCCTGCGTGCAAGCTACTCGGCTACGGAGGTCGTAATAACAGCACAATATAGATAATATAATTCTAGTAAATTCAGGCATGTGGCAAACAAAAAGATCGGCTCTTTCTGCAACACTTAAGTGTGTGCAGGGTGCGTGTCAGCGGCGCCCTCTGCATTAACCCTGTGCGTGCGGCGGGTCCACGGAACAACCTGGGCCGTCGCCAGCGCATTACGTACAAACCAGGGACACAGAACTCCACGCAATAATTTCAAAATATAGGTCGCAAGAGCAAGATCCCTCCTAACTTCTAGTTGATTGTACCCTACCATGCCGAGCACGAAGAGATTCGGACACATCAACGGGTAAAATGGATATACCCCGTTACAGCTTTAGATAAAGAAAGCGTGTAAATTTATCTTGTTTTTTCTCCAACATATTTGGATTCATGCAGAGCCCACACCATAGTATTATACTCCAGGTGTGTCCTGACATTAGCATCATACAGTGCACGCAATGCCCCTAGGCTAATTCGTGCGCCTGTCGTAGAGTAAAGCACAAGTTTCGGTAAGCTTTTAACCTACACCGACAACATGATCTCTAAACGTCAGGTCCATCCTGAATTGAACGCCAATGTCTTCTTCTGAGACACGTTGCATGGGAGCACCGTCTACTGTGTACTGGTGGTGTAGTGGCCTACGAGCTCGACTAAAGGGGATAGAGCACAGAGTACTTCGATACGTTAAATTTCAGGAGGTTCTCTTCACTCCACATAACTACCTGGTTTATGTCACTCTGCATCCAGTCACAATCGGAGTCATTCTTAATATTTATCAGTAATTTTAGCGAACAGTAAGCAAGTTGAATAATAAACCACGTCAGGCAAATCATTATCTATGATTAAAAATTCCAGAGGGCCAAGGTTATTGCCCTGACTGACACCCGAACGCGTGAGGTGTGACTCCGATTTGTAACCCCCACAGTCGATATACTGACTTCGGTCTTTCATGTAGTCAGTAAAAAACGACAGTGTGTGAGGGCGTACATTCAATACGTGCCAACTTCTGGAGTAATATATATATATATATATATTATTATTCATTATTAATTTATTATCATCTGATATTAGGTGACTATAGACCAAAAGCACTTCATCCGGAATCCTCAACTACTGAGGCACTGGCTATCTCATCTCCTACTTTCGTTAATAACAAAGCTACTAACAAAGATGCTATGGCGACATATTTACATATATTTTTTGGCTGTAACCTGTTTTGTGCATTTGATAAATAAATAAATAAATAAATAAGATGGTTAGCTAGCCAGGTGAACTTAAAACAGGCTCTGCCACCAAAGAAACCGAGTATAATCATAATCCTTTGTTGGGAATCAAACCCGGGACCTCGCGATACCGCTTCTCGCCTACAAGCGGTAACCAAACCTGTTAAAAATTTCACTAAGCCAGCTGGTAATATTCCAGGCACTAGTTCATCTCTCGACAGCGTACTGCCGCTGCGAGCTGGATGAGCTCGAGGAACGCGTGTACCCAGCGGTGCACAACCCTCGCAAGATCATGGCCATCTGCCAGTGGATGGACGATGCGGTTCTAGATCATTTGGAGCCTAAGTAAGTATAGCTTACCATTTAGTAAGTAAGTAAATAGAGCGACTAACCCTCATGCTAGATGGAGCGACGATCTTCACAAGGTGGCTGACAAGAGAGGAGAGGCCTATTTTGCAGCAGTGGACTAATATAGACTGACGATGATGATCATGTTGATGAATAGAGTGCGTGTACATCTGGCAGTGGATGGCCGATGTGGTTCTAAATCACTTGTAGCCTAAGTAAGTAGCTTGCCATTTCATCATTATCACCATCATTCAGTCAATAGACGTCCACTGCGGGACAAAGACCTTCCCCAAGGATCTCCACAACCGGTTTTGTGCTGCTCGCATCCAGCGGCTTCCAGATCGTCAGTCCACCTTGTTGGAGGCCTGCCCAGTATCCAAGTAGCCTAAACACTGTACAACTTCTGGGCAAAGACCTACATCATTGAAATCAAAGGTTTTGCTGCAATTGATGGATATTGGCTTAATCACCATCACATCAAATGCGGGTTGGTGATCACAAAATTGGATTGGAGTTGGATTTGAACCCAAGACCTCTGGGTGTCGGGCCGAGCGATTTGCCGCTCGGCCACCGCTGCGCATCCTCTTCTTTCTATTTTTTGTAATTTAAAAATTACAATTACAATTTTAATGATAAATATTGTGTGTGGTAACCAATGTTTCTGTCATATGAAGTGACCTAAATAAATACAGTTAACGATTGATAAACTTAAATATAACTTATCTTACTACCTTACAGAAAAAACAAAAGAAACATAACTTTATTAAAGACTAAATAAAACCTGTTAATAAAAAATGTCTTCCATCTGTGAGCTCATGGAAATATAGGTTTGGAAGTTTTTTTTTGTTACAGGTTGATAGAGTCTGAACCAAATACCTATTCTTACACTAAAGCCATAACAGAAGATTTGGTTGCCGAATATGAGAGCAAATTTCCAATAGCGATCGCCAGACCTTCCATTGGTGAGTTGGTTATTGGTAATTAGTCTATAATTATACTGTCCCACTTCTGAGCAAAGCTCCATCGCCCAAGCTGCATCGTTGAAATCAAGACATCGCTAAAATTAAATGTAACACCTTATCTTTGTTAACACTTAATAAGCTTTTAAGAGAATTGATGAGTGTTGAGAGTTGGTTGTGTACCATTTTTATTTAACATAACTAAAATTCTTCTAAAACTTAAATTCTAAATATAACTGTACATTTTTGAGTATCCTTACCATCAAAACGAGGTCTCATGTTGACTAGCTTATCAGTGACAGTTACATTGATCCTTAAAAGCTCTAAGAACTTTTTTCTATTACCTATGGGTAAGTAAGCATTTGGTCTTCATCTCACGTAATGGTAAGTGATGATAAGGCCGATGATGGAAAAGCACTTCACCCGGAACCCTCAACTACTGAAGCGCTAGCTATCTTATCTCTAGCTGCCGGAACACAATAACTATAAACATTAATGTTAAGACGACATATTTAGTTAAGACGATGGTAGCTAGCGAGGCGGACAAACAAGCCCCCACTGGGAATTGGGTAGTTGACTGGTAAGTCAATATAGAAACTTTTTAACAACTGTCAAAATGATTCTTTTTAATAGAAATTTTATGGGATTAGCAAACTATGACGTCACTATTTCTTTCCGTCAATTGAGTGTTTATTAATGACTTTTTAGGTTACATAAATTCATGCTTAGGTCAAATAAAATATTGGTCAATGTTGTAAAGAACTGTTACGTGATTTCATTTATACGTTTATTGTCCTGTAATTAATTGTTGTTGTTGTCAACTACCCAATTGAACCCAGAACTTCTGGGTCTGAGACCAGTGGTCTTAACTACTAACCACAGAGCCGGTTTTTTACCCGTTAAGGTTTTTTAATTGTTCTATTTTTAGAACGATTTGATTATTGAATTTATCATTTAATTTCCAGTGATCGCAGCTTGGAAGGAACCAATGCCAGGATGGGTGGATAATCTGAACGGTCCCACTGGTCTTCTTATAGGCAGTGGAAAGGGTAAGCAGTGACGTTTTGTTAAATATTTTGACACGATTACCATACCAGCTCATTATTAGCCCCTAAGAATTACTAGGGCACACTAGTGTTAGTTTTTATCAGTGTTAGAAAAAGTTAAGGTGACTTTGCCGATAAAAAGGTTAAAATGTATTGTTTTCTAATAAATAAATGTAAACTAGTTACATATAGAACTTGTGTAACTAACACGACACTAGAAAGCGCTGCTACTATTCGTAGATAACATAAGCTTAATAGATATTAGATCTTATTAGATTAGAGCTTATTAGATCAAAAATATTTTTTAATTTTTAACGCGTGTTTTATTCAGCACACATTAACATTTTAATTTGTATGGTAAAATTTGCAAGTGACCCCGCATATCATTAGGAGGCGCGGCTAAAATACTATACAAATTCACATTTTCGTTAACCTGATTCAATGGTAAAAAAAACTCGCAATCAGTATCTACTCTGAACGGTCAGTTGCAAGCTTCTCGATCTAGGGAGCGCCTTTTGTCAGGTAGAAAGTTCATCTTTAGAAGCTAAACTTTGTTGTGTCTTGGGACACCCTTTGGTAGTGTACGTCTTTGTATATTGGAATATGGAACTTGTTATGCACTGAAACGCGAATTTTCTTTTTTCAGGTGTTATTAGAACGATGCATTGTGAACCTTCGTACACAGCGGACGCGGTATCCGTTGATGTTGTCGTAAACGGATGCATATTGGTTGCTTATTCTACTGCATTGGACAAGTAAGAGCTTTTGTTTATATTATATTATATTAAATATTTTACTCATAATTAAAGTAGCGCTTGACCCTTAATTAATAATATATTCCTTTTAGGGCAAAGAAAGCACACGTCTACAATATTACCCTATCCGGAGCAGTCAGCCTTTCCTGGGAGGAAATAATTGAATTGGGTAATTTTTTTCGGGTATAATTTAAACGCTCATCAGAAATATTTTTTAGACACTAAGCCTAAGTACTAAATAAATTAAATGACTCCAAAAAAATTAAATACCTTTATAAAAAGGGTCCTAAAATATGCCACATTTTGGTCCAAAATAAATAAACATACATCACAATAATTTCATATATTATACAAATATTCTTTTTGCTTCCCAAAATGGATAAATGAAAACCAAATATTTACACTATTATTCAAATGATTGAGGATACTAGCTGCCCTACTCCTGTAGGTCACGTGATAGGTATTAGGTAGTTTATTTTTTTATTAGTCAACAGAAAGCAAAATCTACCAATATGAAACTCAAGGCATAAAATAATGGTATTATCTATTTGGTGACAATATAAAATATTTGGTCTGAAATGCAGTTAAAAGGTATTCATATATTTTAAGGCATTTAATAAAAATATAAATTGTATTCTTTTTATAATATTTTAGGAAACACAATTTGGTGATAATTTATCCGTTTTGGTAAGCGTTTCAAATTTTGTTGGTAGTAAAATTGATACATTTTCGGTAGGCGTTTAAACACAAGCCATTTTTTTCATCACCACCATTATCACCAGCCTTTAACGTCCACATGCCTTTAACGTCCAACTGCCTTTCCTCATGAACCATATACATATGGAGAAGTTGGGTCCCAAACCACCACAAGATTGCCTGAGATGCTTTTTTTAACATTATTATCATCATATTATGTGTTAATTTCTTAGGTGAATTAAGTAAGAGTACTTTCATATTGCGTATATCGTGTTTTTCTGTAAGTATTAAAACATTAACTTTGCACAATGTAATTTATGTTAGGAATGTGTAAATTTTAACTTTGGAGATCCGAAACAAACAAACAAAAATATTTTTTAACTCATTTTATGTGCACATTTTTTTTGTAATAAAAAAAAAAGTCTAAATTGCAGGAAAAAAATGGGTGCAAATACATCCGCACACTTTAGCACTGTGGTACCCCGGCGGCAACATCAAGTCGTACGCGTGGACCAACCGGCTAGCAGTCATCTTTTTCCACCTGATCCCCGCTTACCTGGTTGACAGCATTCTGTTCTTGCTGGGGAAGAGAACTTTGTAAGTATCATCATTATCAACATCACCATCATCAGCCTATTCTGCCGTTTTGACAAAGAATGCAATAACAAGGTCACTTACTGTCAGTCGTTACCACAGAACAATAACTGTGGTCGTTACTGTATTTTGCCATAAGATAGCAGTGTATACTAGTTCAATGCTGGATAGGCCTTTCACCATCATCATCATCAGCTCATATTGTGTCCCCACTGCTGGGGCACGAGCCTTCCCTATGGATGGATAGGGAGAACGGGTTATACCACCACGCGGGCCCAATGCGGATTGGTGGTTGTTAACGACTGCTAATGCAGCTGGGACTAACAGAAGTCGCTTAACCTCAGCGCACGCAAACCGGGCGCGTTAACCACTACGCCTTCAAGCTCCTCTCTTCTCTCCTCTCGGATAGGCCTCTAAAGTACAGGAGGACGTAAGTAAGTAATAATTATAGGCGAGATTTTTTTTATGAAAGAGTAGGCATGTGTTTTCTCATGTTAAGCGTGCGCGGAGTCCAGATGCTCCAAACCTAGTGGAGCAGGATTGTGCCTCAGTAGCCGTCCTCACATTGCCGACCCGAAAGTACTTATTAACACTTCATTTGAAGGACCCAATGTTGAGGAAGCAGAGAATAGGTGTGCTGGTGAGTATTCCGTTTTAATTTGACGGGGCTTTAGGCATGAGTTCGATATATAAAAACGTAACCAAAAACGGACATGAGCCCTATATCATATCATATCGATATGGAAAACTTCATAGCCGATATAAGAAAAACTGTAATACCGAATCGAAAACCAAAACTGCTTATGAGAACGCGATATGAAAAAAACTGTACTATACCGTCACTGTAACTAATATCACCATATCCATGGAAATTGTGCGTATTAGAATCAAAACTAGCACACCGTCTTACTGATATCGATATCTGAAAACGGTTTTCGATATCGATATGAAAACTGATTATCGGTTATCCTATGAAAGCGATTAACGCCCATGTCTACGGGGCTTGCATGACGCAAACTTCTTGGGTTAAACTCCTTGCTGAAGTCAACTCGTGACGTCGGCATCAACCCCCGTCATACCCCGACAAAATCTTTGATTAGAATAATGGTACGCCAAAAGATTGAAAGTGTTTAAAGGCTTAGGTCCTTACAAATAAACAAAGAATAAGGTCCGAATAGTTATTCCGTGTTTTGTTCCGTGTTTTGACAAAACACGTAATAACTATTTGGAGCTTATTTGTAAGGGGATTAAAGTACAGACGCCTGTACATCAGACTTTCCAAAACTGACAATTTTTTTCAATAAATGTTTAACCATATTCCATAGACATGAAGTTCAAAGTTTTTTGAGTAAATTTGACAGTTTGTAGTAGTCTGATTGCAGGCGTGTGTACTTGCAAAATAATTTATTGATATTTTTATTTGTATGGTGATTAGTGATTACTGTGGGGGTCATTAAATGTTCCTCTCTCTCTCTCTCTCTCTCTCTGTCGGACTTACTAACTGCTATTCTATTTATTTCCAGCTTAGTCAACGTGCAGAAACGCATCAGTCACGGCCTTGATATCCTCCAATACTACACCACCAAGGAGTGGCATTTCAAAAATAATAACTTCAGGAATCTCCAAAAGAGAGTCAGCGATGAGGATAATGCCACCTTCTTCACGGACCTCAGGCCTCTCGACCCTGACGAGTACATGATGTACTATGTGTTAGGAGCGAGGCAGTATTGCTGTAAAGAAGACCCTTCTACTCTACCCAGGGCTAGGAAGCTGAACAAAATGTTAAGTGTTTCCTTTGTTAAGTCGGTATATTAGTATATTTATTGTCTAGCGCCTGATGGTAAACGGGCAACCTTGAACGCTTGTAATATCAAGGGTAAACCATGCGAGTTGACGAGTCCGAAGCTTCAGTTCTTATGCCTCTTTGGTCTAGTGGTCTAGTGGTCTCAGACCCAAAAGTCCCGGGTTCTAGCGGGGTGTACATATTTGTGTACTCGGTTTGGTTGGTGGTACGGCTTGATTGTCCGCCTAGCTAGTTACCACCATCTTATCTAAATATGTCGCCATTACCTCAATGTTTGTAGCATTGTTGTATTCCGGCAGCTATGGATAAGATAGCCAGTGCCTCAGTAGTTGAGGATTCCGGGTGAAGTGCGCTTCCACCATTGGCCTTATCATCACTTAACATCAGGTGAGATGAAGGCACCGTAAGTAAAGAAAAGATGGCGTCTGTTCATCCACAAACATCAATCAGCATTACTTAACCGCACCCTATTTCCAGACGATACTACGTGGATATGGCCTTCAAGGTGATGTTCTACGTACTCCTAGTGTGGCTGGTATACTCCAACCGCGAAGTCTTCACGTCGTGCGTGGAATTTCTGGACTTGACGTTGAAGAGTCTATCTCCTATCAGCAACATCAAAGGCGAAGACGTGTCGTCCCAAACGTTTAAGTCATAGTTTAAGCAAAGTAGTGTTTCGTTTCACGTCTTGTGTGTGTGTCGTGTAGTCAATGATGTACGGATATTAAGGCCGATCCACACCTGCGCACGAGCACGAACAGTCCGGCAGGCTTATTACCGATCTTTAGGTGATAGTCGCAATCATAACAATTTGAAATTTATTGCTACAAAAACATGTTCATATTACGGAACGTAGAACGCTGCGATAGCGCCACGAGCGAGTGATAGACGAACTAAAAGTGCATGACAGCGCGGGCGCGGGCGATGTGCTATAAAGGATATTTGGACTTCCCATACTTTAGCGAACACTTAATTAGCCTGATTTGTATGAAGAGTCTCAAAATGTTTGACATATTTCAACCCATGTTACTATGAGAAAGTTGTTTACTTACCGATTCTGTGTAGCTCCAGAAAATTTGCGCACTGGAAAAAAAATATCCTGTAGAATAAACCGACTGATTGTTACAAACGCAACTAGTAGCAGTCGCGTTGCCATTGTGCAATTAGCAACTGGTTGCTTATTTTTCACTACTAAGCTGCTTTTCGCGTGTATCTTAGTTATGAACATATCGTAGAGGCTCACCAGTCTTCGATACAGTAACCAATTGTTCGACAAGAGTATTCGTTTCCAAAAAATTATGTAGAATATCATTGAAATTTTACTAAATAACAGCTAGGAAGGTGGTCTGTATTCAATTGTTTTTAAATTAAAAAATCAACTGCTGTTATCTATTTTTGACGATTAAAGAAAAAAGTGTAGATTAGTGCGTTCCTGTCGAACATGATGCAAGGTATGTAGGTGTGTTTTTAACCAGACGACTAAATTAATAAGTAAGGTACCATTTCATTTAATTTGTTGTTCGTTACAAGTCAAGTGGTTTTTTATTTAGTGTGTATTTGTATTCGGTAAATGTTATTAATGTGTAACACCTTTCCTATCGCTTTCTTGCAATTTGTGGGAGTGATTTTGTGAAATGGGACGGAAGTGTGTAACAGGAAATTGGAGAAGCGCGCGCAATTTGATTTGACGCATGAGCGCGCGGTATTGCATGACTCTTAGTGTCAATTAAATAAAATAAAATTTTCTTTAAAAATATTTTTTCTTTGTTATGAAAAATCATTTCAAATAACCCTGACCCATTTTTTTTTCAGAACATAATGTTAAAATTACTTAATACTAAGGTGAGATGCTAAATGTAACACATCATAAATGCGACTACTATAGGGCTCGCTCACTTTTTATATTTTAATCTGTAGATCTTGAGTCAGAGACCCTTTTGTCTTATTAAATGTACCGTATATTTTATTTGTTAATTGTTGAGAAAAAATATATGTTAAAATTATATTTATTTATTTATTTATTTCTACAGGTACACAAACAGATTACAATCAATGCACGAGTACAGTAACATATTTGGTTAACCTTACTAGCTAGACGGTAATCCAAAAGGAGTGTACACAGCATGACATTTTGGGTATAATTTGAAACGCAACAATGCTGGTCCTAAATGAAGTTATAGTTAAAACAATAATAATAAGAGCCTCGACCAACATCTTAAGAGGCTCTCGCTTGATGGTTGGATCAAGGGTCAGATTCAGAAGGCAGTAAGTACTCCTTGACACGGCACGTATTGTCAGGAGGTTCCTCACTCTGCAGCCCTGACCACCGGTAGCTTGGGCCCTGCCCCGCTGCTGGTGGTACTCTAGAATTAGGTTTTTATAATGTTTTATTGTTTTTTTTATTAAAATATTGTAAAAATCTAGTTTTAAGAAAGAAAATAAATAAAGAGTATAATAATAATATTACTTGAGCCCTGCCCCGTTGCCGGCGGCACCCTAGGCTAGGTTTTTTATAATATTTTTATGTTTTTACTTTTATATTAATATTATAACAAACCTAGGCTAAGAAAGAAAATAAATAAAGAGTATAATAATACAAAAAAGATTGAACAATGTAAGGACATTAACACTTACAATAGTAAACGGAGTGAGGTGGGCGTCTATCTAACTGACTGACTCCGCTCCATTGGATAAATTGAATAATTTATAATTATCTGTTTTGCGTCAACCATTTTCTATTGTATTAAACAAAATGGAAACTTACGTCTGATAATAATAATAACATCGTCATACGCATGTATATTATTATAAGTCTTTGGAATGCGTCTGTTTGTTTGTTAGGACGGGTTAGTCTCAGGAAACACTGGAAGGATTTTAATGGGGATTTCCTAATAGATGGAGCTTCTTTCACGAGTGGTTTATGTACACAAAACAACACGAGCGAAGTCGGGCCGGGTCACCAGTATATTATAGAATAGTATAGTATATAGTAAAGTATATAGTATAGTATAGTATGTAGACCAGTATAGTATATAATGTGCTTTGTTATTGAAATAAAACAATTTTAATTTTAATTAAATTTTTTAATTAATAGAGAATCAGACAGACCCCTTGACTTCACATCCATCACTTAAAAGTATTTCTATAAGTGTACGAAAGAATATGGTTAAATAAATATGCAATAAATACTCAAATCCTGCCTGATTTCACCATTGACCCCTGTAGCAGTTGCGGTGTTTGACTGATAGGTTGCTGGATTGCTGGTGGTTCTGAATATTATAATAAAATACCAGGACTGCTGAATGACGTCTTTACTCTTCATATTATATTACTCTATGCTCTTCTATATTCGCCGATAGAGAGAGCAATAGTTGCCATTACATTAAGTGACAAATAAACTTTTATATTTTTAATGTTGGCAACATCCAACAACCCCTTAGTTTTAGGTGTCCCCTAAGCCATGTTAGGTGACAGCTGTTGTTGGAGCAAAACCGTCACCTAAAACTTAGGAGTCAATAGTAAAATCGGGTATAATTAGAGCATTAGTTCGTTTAATTATAAGTTTAGTGCAAACGGGTGTAAGACTTAAATAATAGAATAAGAAAAAGAAATAAAATAAAAATACAGTATTTACCTAACAACTTATAGACAAATAAAACATTCATAATACGATGTTATATGATACTGAAAGGGCACCTTCTCAGCATAATGTCATAGCATTTTAGTAATGCCAAGACGCTGGTCTTCCGAAGATGCCCAAAAAAAAAAAAAATTATTTTAAGCAATGGACCATTGATGGACTTCTTGGCGGGAAAGTGAAGAGTCACGTCTGCGGTTTTGTTTTATTTTGAAAATTTTGTGTTATGTCGAATATTAATGTGAAATAATGGTGGATTATTAACCGTTAAGTGTTCGTAAGTGTGCATGAGTGTTGGAAAATAAAACAAAACAGTGCAACTTTAATTTTCAAATTCTCTCAAGAAGTCCGCCGAGGAATTAATAAAGCCCCACATCTTTACTGAGATACTCGAGGGGTTGGGGGGTATATAATTTCTCACTTCTCATTTTTATTATCATTCATCATCATACTGACTGGAAGGAAATATTGTATTGTATTGTAAATATTGTATATTTATGTATTACTTGTAAGAAAAATAACTTTGACACTGGCTAAATGTGCTAATCGCACGAAGCCATCAACTAAAAGAAAGAAAAAGAAAGACCATTGATGAAAACTTAAATAAGTACCTAAATTAAAAAAAAGGTTGCATTCTAAGTATATCTGTTGTAGGAGCATTCAGTTATGATAAAATAATTTATTATTTTTATATATCTTGTTTTTTTATTTTATTCATCATCAGCCCCTCTCGATCCACTGCTGGGCATAGGCCTCTCTTTGTTTATGCCATTCGCCTCTGTCCTGCGCCAGTCTGGGCCACGTGCAACCCACGGTCTTGGTTTTATCGTCAACCCATCTGGCGAGATGAAAAGAGAAAAGAGAAGAGAAAAGTCCACCGGCGGGTGGACTTTTCCCCTTTTTCTGTAACCATTTCTCGGCCACTACTCAGTCAGCTTTCGGTCCACCTGTCGTCACTTTGTCTGGCCAAGTGTCCTGCTCAACTCCACTTGAGCTTCAATATCCGCTCGCTGGCATCTTGGACTTTAGTCCGCTTGCGAATTTCGGTGTTGGGGACGCGCTCTATTAGGTGTGTAGTCAGGCGCCATGTCTCAGCACCGTAGGTCATAGTTGGCAGGATACATTGATTAAAAAGACGTGTTTTAAGGCATTGTGGAATGTGGGTGGACTTAACCCTATCGACGACAATGTCTGAAATATTGGACTACTCAATTTCGTGCCGAATCCCGCCAATATCAGGGTGCCTGGTGGGAGTTTTGTTTACTACCCGTATTCATTCGATTACGTTTACGAACTTTGGCGTGGCATTGAAGCAGCGCCTCCTTGCGACATAAGAGAAGAGTTAAAATTTGCCATACAAATTATTCTCGTTTTCGTTTACTTGATCGAATGTCAAATTGTCAAGTGAATTCACACTAGGCACCCAGATATACCTAGGTACGGACGCCTGCACGTCAACCTATCCAAAACTGTCAAATTTCTTCAATACATTTTAATACACACATAAAGTTCAAAGTCTATTGAGGAAATTTGATAGTTTGTAGTAGGTTGATGTGCAGATGTGTGCAAACAAGCATCAGAATATACGTGTGGTCATAATGAAAAGATCCAAAGTGTATCCGATTTAACCGTGCAGAGTTCATCATCATCATCATAAGCTCATTTTATGTCTCCACTGCTGGGGCACGAGTCTTCACTCTTCCTGAGGAAAGGTAAGGAGAACGGGCCATTAACAACCACGTGGGCCAGTGCGGATTGGTGGTTGTTAACGACTGGTTATGCAGACGGGACTAACGGCTTTACATGCCTCCCGAAGCACGGAGCTCGAGATGATATATTTTTGGTTACCCATCCGATGAACGGACTGTATGAAATTTTCTTAGTTTTTGTTAAATATAGCATGATTGATGTCTTAACATAGAACTCTTATGTATTATTTTCTTTTTCTAATGCTTTTTTAAGAATTGCTAAATTTTGTTTTTTTACAAATTATAAATAAATAAATTAAATAAATAATTATTAACATCCTTCACCAAAACGTAAAGTAAGTAAGTAATATGGTTAGTGAATATAAATTTTAATGTTAATTTATGGTAGGTATAAATCAAGGGAAACAGTGTCTGTAAATAAAGCAAGTTATTAGATTAGATACTTACAAATCAATCAAGTGATTATTTAAGCGTAGCCACACTAGTTCACGTGATCGAGTTACCGCCTCCCTCGTGCGTCTTTATAGAAAAAAAAACAACAAGAGAGAACTGTCAAAGTGACATTGTTGAGATTTTCTCACTGGAAGAAAATTTAACTTTGTAATTATTTTTAATATATCGTTTTACTATAATTAAATATGTCCGAAAACAAAGATATCCCTAAAGACGAGATGGATCCGGAACTGGACGACTTATTAGACAGTAAGAACATACTTTTATGGTTTTAGCAAATATTTTTGTGTTACACAATCCTTAACCTTCTTGCAAGTGCTATAAAATTTTAATGATATTGGTATATCCTAGACTAAACAGGTTTTATCTATTTATTGACAATATAAATTACACAATTAAAGTGTTTATTTGTGAACTTTAAAAATTCTAATTGGTTATGATGGCCATAATTGGTGCTAAAAATAAAAACTTATTTTAAAGCCTGACATATTCATTATAATGATGTAAATTAATTACCATACTAATTTGGTTGTTTGAGTAAAAATAGCATAATGAGGGGAACAAGGTTAAATCCATGCATTTGAACTTAAAAGTTGGTTTATACATAGGTCAATAGTAGTCTTATTACTACATTACTTAAAATTACAAGCCGCACTTTATTAGTGCTAACCAGGGTTCGAAACGATCTTATATCATGATAATAATAGTATACAATATGTATATAATACCTATATAATATATAAAATGATAGTAATAGTTTTTTTTAATACCTTACTGAAAGCACAGTGCCTTCATTTCACCTGATATTAGGTACCTACCTAATGATGAAGACAGGTGGAAGCGCACTTCACCCGGGATCCTCAACTAGTGAGGCACTGGTTATCTTATCTCTTGCTGCTGGTACACAACAATGCTATGAGATTGATGTTATGGCGACATGTTTGGAAAAGTTGGTGGTAGCGAGCCAGGCGGGCAAACACCCACCAAACCCTACCACCAACCAAATATGGTGCACAAACTGTGTTCAAGAACATCCTTTTGTACACTACAACTCGTTAATTTTGAACACAGCCTAAATTTGCAGGTAGAAAATATTATATAGAAAATTTTCTTTTCAACGAGCCTTCTTTTGTAAGACATCTTTAACAAGTTCTCTCGCACCATCGATTTAGTAAATCCCATTGGCGTACACAATCTCCAAGGGACCAATAATTTTGAAACATCTCTATTCTTACATCATTTATTTTAGAATTTCACTTTAAACGGCATTTATCATCGCAAGGTGGTAATAAAGCCCTTTTAAGTTGTGTTCTTCCGTTTCTACTTAGGTATTGTAAACCCTGATTTTTAAAGTGCACAAACTCAAAAGGCTCTTAAGCAACATGAAGCCAAAATCAAAACAAAGAAGGAAATCAGAAAGAAATCCTTCGTTCCAAATAGGATCTACACTGTTATAGCTTCAAATATAAACAAACCCAGGACCTCTAGGTTTAAACCAGTGGTCTTAACCACTAGACCACAGAGGCGGTTTGCTAAGTTTAGTAAGTTTGTAGTATAGCACAAGTTGTCATTGCCAGGTGCCCTCCAAGACATGACAAAGAAGCCGGAGCAGAGTTCCTCGCAGCCCGCCAACACGGACGACATCCCGCAGAACATGTGGAGCGAGGAGTTCATCAAGGAGGCGGCGGCGCAGTTTGAAAGCAACATGGCTGCCATACTTGGCAGCTTTAGTGGGGTTCCAGGTTTGTTTTTAGTTATCTATATCTTTTATTTTATCATCATCTTCACACCTGCTCATTTTTATGTCCCCACTGCTGGGGCATGAGCCCATCATCTGGATGTTTACACAACAGGGAGAACAGATTGTAAACCAACATACGGGCACAATGCCGAAGGTGTTATCTCAGGCCTTTGTGAAAGTTGCTCAATTTCAGCAATCACAGCGCCTTAACCATTATGCCGGTAAGCTCCTTACTGATTTTCACCAATTTAATTGAGTAAAATATAGCCCACTAGGAAAGTAGACTTATGAACTCATGACTCATGGTATGGAACGTGGGGGACAGGTTGATGTGATCTACACAGACTTCGAAAAAGCTTTCGATCGTGTTGATCACATCATACTTCTCGAAAAACTGTATAAATTGGGTATTCGTGGCGATTTACTGCGATGGATCCAATCTTACTTATCTAATCGATCTCAGTCGGTGGTAGTAGGAGGCTTCAGATCTGATTTCATAAATATACCTACGGGCGTACCACAGGGTTCGCATTTAGGCCCTTTATTCTACAACGCGTATATTTACGATATATCAGACTGTTTCAAAACTTCAAGTCATTTGTTGTATGCGGATGACAAAAAAATATTTTATAAAATTAGAAATGTAAATGATTGCTTAAGTATACAGACCGATTTGAACCATTTATTTACATACTACCAAGATAATCGAATCACAGTTAACGTTTCAAAATGTCAATGTGTGAGCTTTACGAGAAAACGGACACCACTGATCTACACTTATAACTTTAATGATATCCCTATTGAAAGAGTCAACATAATCCGTGATCTCGGTGTTTTTTTCGATAACAAGTTATTATTTCAAAACCACATTGATAATATTACTACTAAAGCTTTTAAAAACCTCGGTTTTGTGATTCGTGCCTGTAAGCCTTTTCGTGATCCAATCGCTATTAAATCCGTGTATTACGCATTTGTCAGAAGTACTTTAGAATATGCAAGCTGTGTATGGAATCCTCATTATGAAATATATAAAAATAATGTAGAAAAAATACAAAAGAGGTTTGTGCGGTATCTTAACTATCGCTTGCGTATTTCATCGTCATCTTATAAAGACAGTTGCGAACAACATAACATGCTGACCCTGGAAGGCAGGCGTTATCTTCTCGACATGTGTCTACTATACGATATCCTTAGTGATAATATTGATTGTCCTCAGCTGCTGAGTGGGATTGGATTCAATGCACCCACCTATCGCACACGCCATACCCCCTTGCTCAATGTTCCTCGTTCAGCCACTAACTATGGCAAAAATGGTGTCATAACGCGTATCGCCCGTACATATAATACCATGTATGCGGATGTCGACATATTTATTCACTCCAAAGCAAGTTTTAAAAAGCAAATTATAAACAAATTACTTACTAACTAAAACAGCAACGGGTTCCGTAGTGTATGTGAAGAAACTGTGACATACAGAATGATGTGACTTATCTATCTAATTTATTTAGTTTATTATTTTATTACTAATACTTTCATAAATTAATTTCTATAATATTAAATTAATAACTAAGTATATTATTACTATTTTTATGTATTTATAAATGAGTTTAGTAACTACACGGTGCGTATAAGTATTATTCTCTTTCTTTTTTATCTAAAAATACAGTTTAAAATTTATGTAAATATATTATTTTTGTTATTTATACATAAAAAGCAAATACGGATACACAACAATACCTCATTGTGTTAATCTTATGGGCTTCTGTTATGCTTATGTAGTAAATTTGTATAATTTAAACAGGGAAACCTATAATTGGCCATAATCTTTACCTACCTGAAAAATTGTATACGTTTTGTAACGCTGTTGGTTTTCTTAATAAAATAAATAAATAAATAAATAAATAAATAAATGAACCGATTGCATAGTGACATTCATAAGAGCTATTTGTAGCCTAAACTTATAAATAAATGATTTTGAATTTTGAATAGTTTTATTTTGAAATTTGGAAATTGCAGTCAGTACAATTACTGCCAATTAAAGGTTTCTTTCATAACGTTAAATATGTTTTTGTTTATATTATATTGAAACTTTTGTTGCAGAGGAACAAATCACGCAAGAGCAAATAGCACAGACCTTCTCAAAAATGGCAGGTACGTTACAATATGACAAAGATAATTAATAGAATCAGGCAGGCGCTGACAGCAATGAAACAGCGCTCTTTGTCGATCTGCATACGAGCAAAAGGGATGCAATTAGTGCGTGATCCACTGGTTTCAAGTGTAAAACCTAGATGTTTATATTAACAAAATAATATTACTAAAATATTTATTTCATTTACCAAAATATGTTTGACAAAAATTTATTAAAACTAAAGCATTCTTCTAATAAGTATTACGAAAAAGTATACTTAATTTCATCGATGTATGTTTAATGTTTAAAAGCGATTGGGTTTTTGTTTCTCTATGGCAAAAATAGTATTTTGTAACATAATATATTTTTTAATATGTACGTAAATAGATTTAGCGATTTTTTTTGTTATTGCGTTCTACTACACATACGTAACACTTAAATTCTATTAAGTTTTAAGCGAGCGCAAGTAAGCAGGCCTCCAACAAGGTGGACCGACGATCTGGTGAAGGTTGCGGTTAGCTGTTGATTGAGCAGCACAATACCTTGGGGATCCTGGGGGGCCTTTGTCCAGCAGTGGATGTTTTTTGGCTGAGATTTGATATTGATGATGATGAGGACAAGTACATAAGAAGCACAACATTTAAATAAAAATCCCATACCCGTTCGATGCTGGTCTGGGGTGTGAAAAGAATGTCTCAGCTGCCTAACTTCCCGAGCATGTCGTCATAGCCGACTAAGGGACAAGCAACCCATTTTTATTTATTTATAGTTTTGCAACATAAATGTTACATGGCGGACATAATGCCTGAGGCATTCTCTACCAGTCAACCATAGGGTGGTGCAGAGATAACATTGGTAGGTGCAATTATGATATATGATTGTAATTAACTATGTAATACATACATAAATATTATATATACATAAACATACACAAAATACATAATTCTAATAGGACGTTATCTGATGTTATTTATTCCACCTCGGAGCCCTACTTTGATCATGCTAAATATGGCGTCACTAAGGCGAGTTTACTCAAAATTGGTGATTTGTGAATTGGTGATTGATGAATCTGTACATATTTGTATGCAAAATTAACGTGGAAACATGTATGTCCTCTTGGCAAACACTATTGGCAAACTCTTTTGACATCTCAGAGTACAGGGAGTGGCTGAAAAACAGCGTTGGTTAACGTCTAGGCCTTACTTAACTTAGGCTGAGCCATTTCCTTTTGTCTTTTCTTATTTTATTTTTTTTACCATAAATTATTTTTATACAAATAGGTTTTTAAGTATTCATTGCACTGTTTGTACTGTAGATTTTCTTATCTTTTTTATAAAAATGTAGAAGGACAATAAATATATTTCTATTTCGATACTCTGTGTTTACCACTTTTTGAGAGAAGGACGTGAAAGTAAGTATGTGTGCATTCACTAAGTTAATAACGTTTTAAACAGAAGCGGCGGCGCACGTATTGAAGCCTGGAACCCAAGCGGGGGACGCGTTGCCGGAGACGCCTGAGTCACGAGAGCAAGTTGATGAGGTAAGAGGATTTAGAAACAGGTTTTGTTCTAGGGTTTGAAACGTTAATTATCACTGTTTGTTTTGCAGCTTTTTTGTTAAATGTAAATAAATAAATGAAAATAAAAAAAAAATTGTCGGATGTGATGTGTAACATTTGACATCTCACCTTAGTAATAAGCAATTTTAACATAATATTCTGAAAGAAATGAGTATATATAGAAAGGTGTTATCATTTTTTTATAACTACAAAATAAATGCAGTAAATACGCAAGAAGACATTTGACTTATCAAAATGACCTTTGATAGTCAAATGACACAATATGTCACATATAATAATAATATGTCATGTTCATAATATCGATTTTAAATTTACAAAATGGCGCGCGCAAATAGTATATTCGCCGCTACACGCGTCTCTTTTCCACAACTGCAATAATACTGCTATAAGAGCTCGTGGTTACCCCCCATATAGTTTCAACATAAAAATCTTCCAGGGAAAGTACAGAATTGTCTCCAATTAGTTACAAGCAAAATGCAACGGAAAAAAAGAAGAAAAGAATTTTATTTAACTTTGTAAGATTTTTATTTTTACTTTTTTTTTATATATACTACAATCATAATTATAAAGAAAATATACTTATATAATATTTCGCACATAATATTTTTATAATATCTTGATCTCATCTCTCATCGTCAGACTATCTCAGTCCGCTGCTGGACATAGGTTTGAGTCTCACTGAGCCCAAGCTTCGGCTCTCCGCATCCCATTTCCAGCCGCACTGCGCAGACTGTCGCTTCATATTGTCGGGGACGGCCCACACTGTGTATATCAAATTGCGGTCTCCACTCCAGAATTCGTCAGGTCTTCAGTTCTCTTGTTAAAAGTCGACGTCAATACGTTCATTCAATATAAGCCTTTACAATCATTTATCGATGTCAAAACTGAGTACGAAGTTCAAATAATAATAAACTATAATTAAATTAGTTTAAACTAAACAACTGAATCTACCACCAGTTCCGATATTGGGAGAGCCTTCGACCGAGAAGAACTGGCCAGTATATTCTATTATATTTTATTAAATATATATTTAAAAAAAATATATATTTTAGACAACATCACATACATTGTTCTGATCCCAAGGTAAGTAGCTAAAACACTCATTTCATGGAAATCAGAAACAACGACGGTACCACAACCACCCAGACCCGACACAATATCGAAAAGTTCGTTTTCGACATTGACCCGACCGGGAATCAAACCCGGAACCTCAGAGTTAGCGCCGCCCAAAGTCCGGCGTGCAAGCCACTCTGCTACGGAGGTCGTCAAATATATTACTAGAATATTACTACTTAAAAGGAGTCCTACGCTTTCATTATTATTAAAGACGTTGTTGCCCGCGACTTCGGTCGCGAAGACTACAGTAAAAAAAAAAATGTTCCTATATGCTGGTCTGGGTCATGGTCTGTATATGAGAAAAGTTTCATTAAAATCCATTCAGTAGTTTTTACGTGAAAGAGTAACAAACATCCATCCATACTTACAAACTTTCGCGTTTATAATATTAGTAGGATATCATAGGCTATCATAGCGCTATACAACGTGTAACAATAAGGTGCGGTCAAAATGTATCCAAATAGATTTTGAATTTTGTTCCCCGACCCACCGCGTCGCATCGCGTCGCCCGAATGCGCTAGTATTTCGTATTCGTTTAGCGTTTTTTCTGACGTTTTTAAGGGTCACAGCGTGATGTAAATAGCCTTTATAGCCTTCCCCAGAAAATGGCCTATCAAATGCAAAAAGAGTTTTTCAAATCCGTCTGGTAGTTCTAGAGATTAGTGCGTTCAAATAAAAAAAAATTCTTCAGCTTTATTCTTTTAGCATAGATGGCGCTTAGTAGCGTACACAAGGCGAGCAGTAGACTAATAAAAATAATATAAGCTGAAATCACGAAGAAACGTTTAAAATATATATATTTTCAACCTATTGTTGCAGGTCTCGGCAGCGATAACCCAAACCCTACAGAACCTTAATACGAACACTGAAAACTTGCAGACACCTTTCTCCGAGCAAGATTTAGCAGGCATGTTCCAGAACTTCAACCTCGGCGCTGAGGGCGGCCAGGTAAGTACTCAATACAGAATATACTGGGTGTTTGGTAATATATCTATATTCCCGAAACATAGCCATGCAATTAAGTATAAAAAACACCGTGGTTACATACAAAATCATCATAAATCATACCTAGGCGGACGTTTCGAGACCAAATCAGGGACGTCTTGAAAAAAGGCCAGGTCAAGAGTACCCTAAACCGAAGAGCATGTATGAAGGGAATAATGAAAGTGGACGAAGCGAAACAAGTATGTAAGGATCGTAGCAAGCGGAAAGAAATGGTCTCTGCCTACCCCTACGGGAAAGAGGCGTGATTATATGTATGTATGTAAATTTCTTCAATACATTTTCTACCATATAACTTAGGTATAAAGTTCAAAGTGTATTGAGGAAATTTGACAGTTTGTGGTAGGTTGATGTGCAGGCGTGTGTACATTATTTTGTTCACCCCTCACATGTTTCGACTTCCGTTTCGTTTGGACCATGAAGTTGTCGACCAAGAACAATGTATTAGCGAAACCTAGGGTTGTCACTTTGCAATTTTAATAAGTATCAAACAGCGTTATCATCTCTGCCGTATGGTGATTTTCGGGTATGTTTATAATTTTCCGGGGTTCTATGCTCTGTGCCCTATTTGCCATAATATTCGGATTATTATTCGGATCACCCTGTATATATTGCAAAACCATAATGTATACAGTGTGTAACAGAAAGGTGTAGTGCAAATGAAAATATCCAAAGTGTATTCGGTTTAGATGTTGTAGGTAGAGTAGAGTTACTTAGTCATAATTATTTTATTTAATATGACGTACCTCCGTAGCCGAGTGGCTTGCACGCCGGACTTTGAGTGGCACAGTGCTTACATCTAGTACGTCGCAATGTAGCATAAGGTTTTTTTAAAATGTTTTAAATGTGACATGGATAACGTTGCATCCAGTTTTGTAAGACAAATAAATATATATATATATATATACTATAGTTACAAGATAAAACCTCGGTAGCTCAGCGGTCAGAGTATTGGAACGGTAATCTAAGGGACGCGGATTCGATTCTTACTCGAGCTTCCTGAGGCAGATTGATTTTATCTAGTAATATTGATTTATCTTATTATTTGTTGTTTCAGGATAGCAATATGTTTGTCCCATTCATGCAAGGCATGATGCAGTCGCTACTGTCAAAGGAAGTTCTTTACCCATCTTTAAAGGAGCTTGTGGACAAATACCCATCCTGGTTGGTCGAGAACAAGGGGAAGATTGAGCAGAGCGAGTACGAGAGGTAATTTAACCCACCGGGCGGCGTGTTGAAATTTTTCATTGGTTTCCGACCTTACGGTATAGAAATAAAATTGTGTGTGTAAGTGTCCAATATATCGACAGAGCTTCGTAAGGGTTAGATAAAGACTTTAAAAAACGGTATTTTAAAAACTATAGATACATAAATAATATTACAAATATTAGTGTTGGCAGTGGACTGTATTGTAGGTAGTAGGTTTCTTGGTAGGTAGGTTCCCCGTAGGTAGGTACTGGCAGAGAAAGAGACTTCGGAGTAGTAGTTTTCTTATTCGTCTTTACAAGAGAAGAGTAGAGCTCGGACTGAATCGAATACGTAATTTTGCATTTTTGTTTTTTTTTTTTGGAGAGGGATTGCTGATTGCCTCAGACGGCATTTTCAGCTTCACCAAGCTTGTTTGGGGGCGTAAAGGAACGTAAAGGGTCCCTCAAGCCGTGTGAAACGAATTCCTTCGGAGGTTTTCTAGAGGGAACGGCATCGCGCACTAGCGCGCGTCCCCGTGCCCTACTAGATTATCCGAAGGGTTCGGATCGGATCGGGGAGCGGAACAACCCGAGGGCGACTCTAAAGATAGATTGATAACAACATAGATAAGAACTTACCTTCCTAAAATGATCTAAATAAACTAACAACTCTTATTTATAAATTTATTTATTTATTTATTTATATATTTCAATTAACATGCCTGCTTACAGTTTGGTCCAAGACACAGACTAGTTATACGATTAAAATTAACAATACAAAATTAAAATTAAATAAATTCAAATCAATAATAAAATACAAATCAATAAAATTAATTATAACAAAAAGTTAAATCCAAATAAATTCATGTCAGGTATAAAAATAAATTATAAAAGGTCACATACACTTAAATCAAATAGTTTTAGTATACACGAGTAATACAATGTTAAAGCAAGTATTGATGTGTAAAAATTAGACAAGGGTAATATTTTTATAAGAATACCATTTCAAAATCAGCACTTAAAAAAATAATATTTTTCTCATCTTATCCGATGAAAATAAAAATCTGAAGGGTGTTAATAAATATTATAAACTAATCAACAACAATAAATGAAATAAAGTGTAAAAGCACTTCGTAGAAATTACAGCACATAAAAATATAAAAATAAATTACTTAGAGTTGTGTTATCAAGTTTGTGGTATTTCATCTGTAAAGATGAATCTGCATGGCCAATCGGTTGCAATAACCGTTGGATAGATGGGACTACTGCCGCTAAAAAGCAGTCAGGATCAAAGCAGTGAAAAAATTCAGTGCTTACGTCAGCCTTCCCGGTAGCATAATGGTCAGTGCAGCCGCCCGGATTGCGGTAGACCCAGGTTCGATTCCTGGATGGGTCGCGTAGGCATTTAATTCAGCTTTAGTGCAGCACTTTATTAGCACTCAAAAATAAATAACAAAATAGAAATTGCTAGTTTTCAACATGTGTTACGAATTATTTGTAATTTTATTTTTTTATATTCATTATGCTTATACAACGTGTATCAGAAAGGTGTGGTCAAAATGGAAAGATCCAAAGTGTATCCGATCTAGATCTTGTATGCAGTGTCACTTAGAGATAATTATTAACTTTAATCTGCCATGCATTTTTTATTGTCATATTATAATAAACAAGTCCCCCATCACTAGTGGGTCAGTGAACTCTGTGTGCTTACAATCCTACTTGCCTATGCGCGCCTAGTACTCAGTTTATGCTTCTCAATTAAAAAAATTAATAGTTAACAATAACACTGAAACTTTCATTTCACTTTGTAACATTACATTTACACAGTGCGAAAAGCGGCAACTATGCATTCCTTCATCTGCCCGAAATATTTTTAAGTAGCCCCGTTAAAAAAAAAAACCATTCCATCCTAACTATTCTGCGCTCAGTGTACCAGGCGCGTATAGGCAAGTTAGGAGTGATTATAATTGTGAGTACACAAAGTTCACACTAGTGATGGGACTTGTTTATTTTAATATGACGTCACTAATATAAATATTAAATTAACAATTGCATTTTAATTTGTAAAGTAAGATCGGATACACTTTGGATCTTTACATTTTGACCACACCTTATATTTGTATCGAAACTGTTCAGGTTTGAAAAGCAGCTCAGCCTGATGGAACAGGTGTGCGAAGAGCTGAAGCCTGAACAGGAGTCGGACCCCGACGACGTGAAGCGAAAAAGGTTTGAGAAGGTCCTAGAGCTAATGCAAAAGGTAAGGGTTTTTTAAAATAAATAATAGACTTTTTTTAGAATAAAATAGAATAGGTGTTACTTAAACGGTTAGCAAAGTAGTCGTATTTTTGTTAGCAAAAAATGTTAGTTGGGCAGTAAAAAAGCTAGTTGGGCAGCAACTTATGGTCAGCAAATATTTCTAAATCAGTCTGCAACTTATATCATTCTGAACAGCAGTCTTATGCCGCTCCCACCTTTCGTGACTGGCCCTCGCTACGATGCGCTTCGTTTGGGAAAAAAAAATTACTTAACCTAACCAACAACGGATTTCTTATGCTGACCGATAGTATAATTCTGCTAACCAAATAATAATTTTGATGACCAAATATATTTAAATATTTATTTTGTAATACAAATAAATTATTTCCCAAATATAATTTATATAGGATAAAAGTATCAGACAGGAACAGAACAGAAAAATGGCGTGAAGAAGAAGATATTTATAAAATTGACAATTCAACAATTACAAATACACAAATGTTGAAAATATTTCCACGAGCAAGATTTGAACCTGCAGCCTTCTGACATACCGGGTCAGGTGCTCTTCCAATTGAGCTATCGTGACCAACAAAATTTGCGTTAAAATTATATAAACAAAAGAAAAACATTTTAATTCAACAATTATTCAAAGTCAACTCAATAAATATTCTGAAATTTATTTTATAAAGCTAAAATAAATTCAGAATCATTTTAAGACAGCTCCGCTACGCTCAGCTCCTTTTCACTTCAATAGAGTTTCAGCATTATACCACATTGATTAATTAATTAATTTATTTATTTTACCATTATTTAAATAGTATTTTTTTGTAGCAAATAATACCAATTATGAATAAAATGATAAAATTGTTAATTATAACAAAATGTGAATTCTTATTAATTATTGTCTTGATATTTCAGATGCAAGACCTTGGCCAACCTCCCACAGAACTAGTAGGTGACATCGGAGCACCCCCTCAGGGCTTCGCCCCTCCCGTAGGCCAGGACCCCAGCCAATGCTGCGTCATGTAGTCGGATGACAGCTTTGACGTGTATGACGCAAAACGCATTTTCAAATAACACCCTGTCATTTTATATCCGTCATTTAGTTGTTTTTTTAATAATCCTGTGTGTTTAGACCGAGCTTTTATCCAACTTTTCAGCGGTTAAAATTTTTGGTATAGTGAATAAAATCCGGTAAATAAATCTTAATAATTATTATATAAAATGAAAGTAAAATAATTATGGTGGATATATAATGATAGTGTAGCCATTAATACTATCATAATAGAAGTTAAGGTACACGTGACGTAGTCGTGTAGTCATGACGCAACATGTCATTTTGACGGACTTGTATGATCATGACGCACTTGTGTGAGCATGGCACATTTATAGTTTCATGAAGAATAAATGTGATCATGACGCGTTTATGTCATTTTGACGCGTTTGTGAGATCATGACGCATTTTTGTCATCACGATTCATAAATTTGATCATGACGCATCTTTGAATTTTGCCGCATTTGTGTGATCATGTCGCAAAGTGTCATAAAATTACATTTGTGTGATCATACGCATTTTTTTGTCTATGACGTACCTATTTGTGTGATTATGACGCATTTGTATTATCATGCGCCTTTGCCTTCATGATTCATAAATGTAAAAACGCGTTTGTGTAATCACTACGCTTTTTACTGATCATCGCTAATAATCGGAACGAAGGAGGCTAATTTTTATCTAAAGTTTCCGACAAGACCAACCAGAGAGGCCATGCCCCCGTGCAGAAAATGAAAGACTTTTTTCATAGAAATAAGTGCACATGGCCCATGTCCCACTGATGCTTTTTCAATGACGTCGCTACGCACGCATACGACAAAATTATTAAACACTAGCATAACTAGACGCACACTAATATATTCTCACACGGGGATAACCAGTCCGTGCACGAGTCTGAGTGCTCGACAGTATCGCTTATATTTACCAATAATAATGACATAGCCTGAAGAGTTGCTAAGCTCAAGTGGGAGTGGGCAGGGCACATCGCTCGCAGGACTGATGGCCGCTGGGGCGCAACAGTAACAAGGTGGACCGACGATCTGGTAAAGGTAGCGGGAAGCCGCTGGATGCGGGCTGCACAAAACCGGTCGTATTGGAGATCCTTAGGGGAGGCCTTTTTCCAGCAGTGGACGTCTTTCGGCTGAGATGATAATAATGATGAATAATAATGAAAAAAGTTTTATTAAAATCAGGCTCTTCGGTATGGTTAATTGAGATAGACACTTTGCTTTTACGTATCGTTAAAATAGACAGAATTATTAATTAAGATAAGTCAAAATTGCAAAATATATCTATATAGTTCCATTCCACGGAAAAACCTATATTTGACTGGTCAGAAACTCGACAAATTTTAAAAATCTCCTGCCTCTATTCAGGAAGGAGATTTTCCAAGTATTTGGATAAAGGTTTTACATCTTTTAAAAAAGATTTCTTAGAAAGAGAATAAACTAAACTACAAAAAATAAACTACAATTTCAATAATCTTTATTTATAATGCAAATATTTCAAAGAAGTCATGATTAGTACTTTATTTTTATAAAAAGCACAAATTCTGAAAATGAGGGCACAAAGTAGCTTGGATCCTAATATCTCGAATAATTGCATCTTTTGGGAATCTGAAAAATTAAAAGCCAGAATAAACATTATGATCAAGTCGATATCGATATTTTGTTTTTGTACTGTCGCAGCTTTAACTTTGTTGCAATGTGGCTAATGTAATTATTAAATTTTCCTATTTTCGGAATAAGTGACGGGACTTACAGTTTCATAGTATTGATATTTTTTAAAGCAATTTAGTTAAAAAAAAATGTTGGAAAAATAAGTAACAATTTATAAATAGTGATTTAACATTAATTAAATAAGTATTTAAAAAAAAGTTTGAACGATAAATCTTTAAAAGTTACGCAAAGTTCCAACTTGACGTTCTAGTGGCAAAACTTTAGATTGACAATATTTTTTCAGTTTTTTTGCAAATTTAGGCATTATTCAACAATATTAAGACAAAATAATACTTACAGATGAAAGTAACGTTATCCTTTTGTACACTCGACGTTTCTCTGATCGCTTTTTACACGAAAACACACTGCAAATTGTAAATTTTTGCTGACGTAACGCGTGCACCGTGATTTGCAAATGACGCTGGAACACGCGGGAACTAGTTTTAAATAATATACTTTTGGCAGAGGGGAACGCCTGTCAGTGGCGTCAGCGGTTGGTACAGACTACTTGGAAGTGAAACTATTCCAGGATCCGGGATTCGATAAAAACATATTGACAAAATTTTGGTGGTTTTAACCCTAAGCGCATTAACTAAGGGTTAGAGTGTACTAACATGAAATTGCTCGTATAGCATTTCCAGCGTCCACATTAAAAAAAAAAATGATTTTGAATCATAAAAGATTTATAGGCAGTTCAAAATAAAATTGTTTAATTGCTGTACAATACATCAATACGAGTCATATCTGGACTAAGTTCATATAATACGAAAAAGTAAAACTATTTCCGAGATCCAGAATTTAATAACCTAACTATGCAAAATACTTAATGCTACATTACCTTAGTAAAATAAATATAATACATACATACATACATATAATCACGCCTCTTTCTTAATACTTGTGTAATATAACGTATGGGATATGTATGTATATATATATATAGGTATACATATATATCTATTTATGTATGTATGCACATGTATGTGTGTGTGTTGTTTAAATATCCACATAAAAATAAAAACAGAAAAAAGTTGCATGTTTATTTAAGTACACTATACTGGCTCGTAGCTCATTCATTCCAAGCACTCTTACCTCGCTATTGAAGTCTCATTGTTCAATTTTATATTGTTATGTTTGTTTTACTCAACATCGGTTTATCCTGTATATGACCTGATGTTATAACCTTACACCTTGCAAATTTAATGATGTACCAGCTTATAGTATGAAACTGACTTGGGGGTGGAGCCCTGGAGATCGATATTACGGGTATCTCAGGATACCTATTTGAGACTCCAGTCTCTCACACACAAGGTACCAGCATCAAATTTTTGTTATACCCATGAAATAACATACACTTATGTAACCTACATGTGAGAAAAAGTTTTATTTTTTTCACTTTTTTTTTTTCAATTAAAAAAATGTCTTGTCTTGTCGGCAACTTTAGGTAAATTAACCTCCTTCGTTACGATTTCTGATCATGACGCACTCATGTGATCATGACGCATTTTAAAGATCATGACGATGCGTTTATGTGATGTCGCATTTGTGTCATTTGGACGTATCTGACGCGAACTAATGGTGCTGTATATTACCCGAGCGGTATCGACGTGTTTTAAAATTTGTGACATGAACTATTATTGTTATTACTAATTTATATTTAAATGGGTGATGCGTTGGTTGGATAGTGTATGGTGGCCTTTGAAGACTTGGGGTATAAAGAAAGCTCTTATTATTAGATGTAGTCAGTACAATCGACAGAAAAATTACTAAACATTTTGATGTTATACAACATGTATTATAACATCATGTTATCTTTATATCTATCTTTCTATTGATCTTAAAAGTAGTGTCTTAAGCATTAGGTTACTGAATTGATATCAGACATTTTGGTATGTTTTCACAATCATTCTTTTGTGGAAATGTCTATAGATATACATTTTAAACCAGCCTTATTGCATTGTTATTCAATGAAAGAGCGACTGTTATATACTTATTTTTAATTAATTAAAAAAAATATATATATAAAAATTGCTGAAGTCAATTCAGTAGCCGTTAAGTTCGAAAGTTTATCAACATTTTTGTCAATATTGTGTCAAAATTTACAGTTTTTTTTTTTTAGTACAAACGCTTGCACAATCCAAAACTGTTATATTTCTTCAATAAATGTTCAACCATTTGCCATAATAATATACGTAAAGTTCAAAGTTTTTTGAGGAAATTTGACAGTTTGTGGTAGTCTGATGGGCATGTATACGTATATACTACTATCGCATGTCACTTACACATTTTATTATATAGTTTTGATAGCATCAAAACTTCATCATAAATCTTCAAAAGACTGATGTACACATATTTGAAATTATGCTACTAACATTAAAATCGTATACGTTTCTTGTTTAAAAGGATAATTGATAATATTCTTGTTTAAAAGGATAATTGATAATAAAATATGATTACTAATTTAATGCAGACTGAACGTACGCTTTTTATTTGAGATAGTTTGCTGATGGGCCAAACGGTATTTTCAGCGTCCACGGACTATTTTGGGGGCGGCGAGAAACTTAAAGGGTTCCTCAAGCTGTGTGATCCAAACACCGTCAAAGGGTTTCTTAAGGGAAAATAATGATTAAATAGAAATAGATGCACTGTACAGAAAGTATTACAAATTAATTTTGTTCAGTAATTTTTCTCGTCGATTGTACTATTATTTGAGTTATTTGAGCTTTGTGCGCAAAACAAATATAATAGGATCAATGAGTGATGTTTGTTTAATTATTGTATAAATATATATATTATGTTTTTCTTATTACGATTGTATGTTTGTAGGGAGCTGATGTAATTTTTAATAAAAATATGAGAATTTTGACTTAAAAACTCATTTTAAATCTTATTGCCGTGTGATAACGTTTAGATTTGCATACAATTGTTTCTTTAGGTGGTAGTAATAGTTGGGACTCTGCCTTTGTTAGAAATAGCCGTTTTGAATTTTGGCTTTTTTGTAAATTGACTGAATGTTTTTTTTATTAGATGTTTAACATTATTTTATTTCGGTATTCCATACAAAGTTCATTCTTCCGAACCAATAAGCCAATCCCTATGAAAATTTCTATACTTTTTGAGAGAGCTCATTGATTGAGCTTCTCTTCACGTCTTGACTTCATCTCCATCAGGTAGAAAGAAGTGATTTTCTTTATAAAAAAAAAATCTTACAAAAATACAGGGATCTACTTAGTAAATAGAAAAAAAAAACAATATAATTAATGCTTTTAAAGTACTCAATGGATTAAAAAAAGTCATAATTATTGTGAATATGATGCATTTTCTTATCATGACGCATTATGGTGATCATGACGTAATCGTATCATCATGACGCTTTCTTGTCATTTCGTTGAAGGCTGACGTAAACTATATTTTTTACGAGTAATAGGCAAATGACTCCGTTTTACCTGACGTTAACCAGAATCTAAGTCCAAACGCTCCACAGCTATTGTAGCAGCATTGTAGGTTGTTCATACCTCGTTTAAAGGACCTTATGTTGTAGGAAGGAGGAAATACATCGAAAAATTTACAATTTTTTTTGAAAATTATGATACTTTGAGGTATTTTGTAGTGGCGGCAGTTCACACACTAATCCAGTGGTCTGTTCTAGTTTCGTCGCTAAAAAAACATAGTTAATTGAGTTTAATTTTTAATTTTTCCTATGATATGGGGTCCTTCAAACGAGGCGTGAAGAAGCACCTTGTGGGCCGGCAGAGTGAAGTTGACTGATGCTGCGTTGTTTTCACGCTGCACCAGTTGTCTTCGCGTCTGGACTCCATTTCCACTTAGCATCAGGTGGTGTGGAGTCATTTGCCGTGCTAAGTATATAAAAAAAAAAGTTTTTTTATGAATTTTCCTGGATGACAACTAGCAAGCAGGAGGTATGTATTCGCTTGTTGCTTAAAAGTGTGCCGACCAATATAATTGAAAATGCTATCGTATTATATAAAATTCATATTTAGTATCAAAGGCAACGTGTTTACATTTAGTACGATCCATAAATGTTCACACACACGTTATAGTTTTTTCTACAATATCATTTGAAGTTGGGCAAAAATCATGAAAACGAGTGGCGGCGTTTAGTTGATATCTTATAGTTTATCTAAATTATTGTAACTCTTATTTTGTCTAAACAATCACCAATGTTCTAAACTACAAATCTTCCGTCTACATTTACGATTTATCGAGCGGTTTTTAAATTATTATTTTTCAAATTAACACGTTAAATTCTCCATTCAAAACAATGGCCGCACGGCATCAAATACTTAAATATGGACGAAGACATTTAAAATAAAATATAATATGACACTTGTCACTTACGGACGGGGCACCCTTAAGTCCAAAATAGGTAGCTGACCCGCCCCCGCCCAATTCTCTAAATGACACTACACTAAACATGCAAAATATATAGGCCTAAATTATAGGCCCATAACACCGCACTCGTAAAACAAGGGTACAACGAGCCGGTCCACACGCGCTCTATACCGGGCACAGACATGCACCTGGGCGCTTCTCCCCACCACCACGGCAGGTCAACCTGAGCCTTTAGAGGCGCTCTCGGGTTGTTCCGCTCCCCGATCCGATCCGACCCCTCGGAGAAACTAGTAGGGCACGGGGACACGCACTAACGTGCGTGATGTCGTTCCCTCTAGAAAACCTCCGAAGGTGCTCCGTTTCACACGGCTTGAAGAACGTGTCAATATTTAAAAAAAACCCTTTGATTTTCTCGCCGCCCCCAAAAAAGCCCGGTGAAACTGAAAATGCCAGTTGCGGCAATCAGCAAACGCTTCACGAAAAAAGGGATGTCTACCTCTATGTTTAATGGATAAATGAATAAAGTGTCAATGTAAGGATCCTGTCGTTCACCACCTGGTGCGACTACTTTGTGTGCAATACCGAAACGTGTAAAGTCCTTTTTATAGCTGTTGTTTTTTATTATAATTAACACGTTATTTCTAGCTATAATACAATAAAATAAAATGCATAAAATTGACACACTTAATAGTTCCAAGTATTGTGTTTCAATAAAACTGTTGTGAGTAAGTAATTAAAAATCATTATTATTTTGCAGTGCCAAAGATGTATGATGATATTGGTGGATGATACATAATATATTATGTTTATGAATCAATATGCTGTTTTATTGTTTGAATTACGTATAACGGTATCACTCACTCATCACCTCATTTTATGTTCCCACTGCTAGGGCACGAGCCTTCCCTATGGATGGAAACACCACAGGGAGAACGGGCCATTAACCACGCGGGCCCAGTGCGGAAGGTAAACGACTGCTAATACAGCCGGGACCGACGGCTTTACGTTCCTCCCGAAGCACGGAGGAGGGAGATGACCCATCCGATGACCGGCCTTTGCGAAGTTGCTTCCGAAGACCACGCTTACTATTGCTCCATCGAGCTCCTCTCAACAATCACAGACCGACTTCTTTCCAATTATAGCATAGTTATATAAGATTGTGGTAGTTAACCAGGCGGACGAACAAGCCCTACCACCAACCAAACCGAGTAGTACACAAACATGTACCCCCGCTTGGAATTGAACCCGGAACCACTGGGCAAAGTCCTCAGAATAATAAAGCTAAATTATTGTTCTGATACTAAGACCGTGGACAAAGTCAAGAGACCGCAGAAGGTAAGTTTTATACAAACACGCTTGTGCATTGCACACATATATAACCTCTCACGGACGCGGATTCTAACAACAACTTCTGAGGGCCCAGTGTGAGTTTCGTTTGCCATTTGATCAAGTTAAAGAAAATGAGAATTATGGTATCGAAGCAGCGCCTCCTGGCGACATACGAGCAGAGTTATTGTTTTGCCATACAAATTCTCGTTTTCGTTAACGTGATCGAATTGCGAATGAAACTCACACTAGCTAGGCACCCTGAGTGCCTATTGTGAGTTTTATTTACTATCCGTAGGGTAAAGCCATCAAAAAGTACGCACTACCAAAGAGTATGTAGGTATTCATTTATGCAATTCTATATTGGCAAACACATTCATGGACTTAATAAATACCTACTACGCACAATGTTTATTTATTTATTTATATAATCTTTATTGCACAATACAATTAAATAAAGTATAAAAGGCGGACTTAATGCCAAATGGCATTCTCTACCAGTCGACCTAAGGCCTAGGCAGAAAAATTGGTAAGCGGTGCGACAAAGAACGTATATGAAACATATACTACATACATTTATAAGAACTGAAATATACATATTAAGTTTATTAAATTAAGTGATAATATAATATAATATACATATACCATAAAAAAAATTAAATAAAAATAGACTACATGAACATAATTAAATATAACAGAACAAAAGATGATGGGAATCTCTTACGTGGCTGTTGATTCCTGTAGAAACAGTTTATACACCATTGTTTTAAAGACCATTTTACTTGGAGCTTGTCTGACTTTTTCGGGAAGAGCGTTCCATAATTGAATAGCCTGAACCGTGAAGGGATTTGTAACGAGTGTTGACTCCATGCAAACGTTATGTCACAGGCAAGTAGTTGCTAGCAGATTAATATTATTCAATTAGTAGCACTGCGGTACTCTTTGGTATAGCGTGCTCTTTGGTGGCTTTACCCTATTCATTCGATTTCGAAAACTAAAATTCGTATGGCAAAGTTTTAACTCGAGGGGGAGGGACTTCTTGGCGGGAAAGTGAAGAGTCATGTCTGCGGTTTTGTTTTATTTCCTAAAATTTGTGATAAATCGAATATTAATGTGAAATAATGGTGGATTATTAACCGTTAAGTAAAATGTTTTTGTTTTGTTTATATAATTTTAACTTTTTAAATTTTAATTTTTTTAAATTTTGTCGCGAAACAAATTGCAAAAACACAAATGTTGAAAAAATTTCCACGAGCAGGATTTGAACCTGCACCCTTCTGACATACCGGGTCAGGTGCTCTTCCAATTGAGCTATCGTGGTTCTAACCAGCCCGCCGAAATTATTCAACACTATTACTTTTTTTTATATTTTTTAAAGCCAAAGGCGCCAATTTAATGTCAACAACTACCGTCATTAACATCTGATCATAATATTTTTACAAATACTAAAGATCAGTTAAGAAGTAGGCAATCTATTTATAAAATGTTTTTGTTTTGTTTATATAATTATATATTAATATATTATAGGTTCAAATCCTGCTCGTGGAAATTTTTTCAACATTTGTGTTTTTGTAACCGTTAAGTGTTCGTAAGTGCGCATGAGTGTTGGCAAATGTAACAAAACAGTGCAACTTAACTTTTCAAATTCTCTCAAGAAGTCCGCCCGAGGAATTAGTAAAGCCCCACATATTTACTGAGATACTCGAGGGGTTGGGAGGTATATCATTTCTCACTTCTCATTTCTATTATCATTCATCATCATCATACTGGAGGAAATATTGTATATTTATTTATTACTTGTACGAAAAATTACTTTGACACTGGCTAAATGTGCTAATCGCACGAAGCAATCAAATAAAAAAAAAAAGTTTTATCTCTTCTCGTATGTCGCCAGGAGGCGCTGCTTCAATGCCATACTAATTCTCGTTTTCGTTAACGTAATCGAATGTATATGGATAGTAAATAAAACTTACACTAGGCACCCTGGGTCTCTTTATTTTGTGCCGTGGTCACCACTAGTTCAGCAAAAGCGAACGTGTGGAAACGATCAGGTTTTTCTAATACTTCCGTTCGTACCTACGTACGACCGGTCTGTTATCTTGTTATTATTTAGGCCCATGACCGGGTTCGAACGATTCTTTTAACGAGCTAATCAATTATCGACTTTACTAAAGAAATATTTATAAAATTTATAAAATACAGTGAAAAAATTAAACGCCCAACCGACCCAGCCAGGCCAGCGGCTGCACCGACCGCTATGCTACCGTAGCATAGCAGTCGGTGCAGCCGCTGGCCTGGCTGGGTCGGGTGGGTATAAATATTTAATTTAGTTTCAGTGCAGCAATTAGCACTTGAAAATAAAAAGTAAAAACTAAAGAAATTATGTTGTGACAAAAACATAATTAATTAACAAAGAGATTAAATTGCACTTGTTATAACTGCATAGTGCATACTGGGGCCTTTGTATGGGCGCATAAAACAGTATTGTAGCTTCTAAACGTTTACTAAATGTAAAATTTTTTACAGAGGTGAAAACTTCTAAGATTGATGAAGCAATGTTGACTAAAAAACATAAGCATCAAGCACTGAAAAATTTCGACGGGTGAAAGCCAGACCTCGGTAGCCAAGTGGTTAAGGCAGCCGCCCGGAATGCGGAAGGTGCGTGGTTCGATTCCCGCCTGAGGTTGTCGTCTTTTTTCAGTGTTTAAATTTTACTTAAGTATATTTAAGCGTTAATAAAACGCTAAATTATATAAAAAAAACACTTATCTATAACGCAGCTTCATCTTAACCGAATGTTCAAATATTTGTAAAAATATTTCTTTCGGATCTCAGAGGTGAAAACTTCTAAGATTGATGAAGCAATGTTGACTAAAAAACATAAGCATCAAGCACTGAAAAATTTCGACGGGTGAAAGCCAGACCTCGGTAGCCAAGTGGTTAAGGCAGCCGCCCGGAATGCGGAAGGTGCGTGGTTCGATTCCCGCCTGAGGTTGTCGTCTTTTTTCAGTGTTTAAATTTTACTTAAGTATATTTAAGCGTTAATAAAACGCTAAAATATATAAAAAAAAAAAAACACTTGTTTACTAAATGTGTAGAAATAGTGTGAATCAGTGCTTAGGAAGGCGTATAAAGCCGTCGGTCCCGGCTGCATTAGCAGTCGTTAACAACCACCAATCCGCACTGGGCCCGCGTGGTGGTTTACGGCCCGTTCTCCCTATCCATCCAGTTGGGAAGGCTTTTGCCCCAGCAGTGGGGACATACAAAGAGGTGATGATGATGATGATGATAATAGAAATAGTAATATAAAGCTATAGTAATTCAAGGCATTCGTGCAATCTAGACAAAATTAATTTTAAAATCTGAAATAACAATGAGATGTTACGCGAACAAATCAAATAGATCTATAACGCTATGTTAATCGATCAATGGGTAGGTACCTAATGTACTAGATTCCCGATGAAGGCTTGAAAAACGGTACGCGACTTTGGTGCCACGGGGCCATATTTTACGTTATGTTTTTTAAATATTAAAATGAGTACTACAAACTTTTAAAGATATATCAATAAAATTAGCACAGACCATCCGTGACCCCAGAGCCGACCTAGCAGCTACTGGGACAGCGAATAAGCCTCGCTATCCAACGAGGCAATACTGCTAGCTTACTACAGATCATCCGATGATCTGGGCCAATTTTTTTTCTTTTATAAAAAAGGAGGCGAACGAGTAGGCGGGTCACCTGATGGAAATAATCACCGCCGCCCATGGACACCCGTAAAACACGCAAATCGCAAATGCGTCGCCGGCCTTGAGGAAGGAGTTGGATCTTGAGGATTGAGTAGGACTTGGGAGGGGGGAGGGGGGAACTATCTAATACTATTTATAAATAGTATTAGATAGTTTTTAAGGAAATAAGTTTTGAGTAGATAAATAGTTAAACAAATGATTAAAATGCATATTTAGACATTATTTTAAAATGATAAAAAATTGTATCAAAGTAAATTGCAATACCTGAAAAAGGTAATTAAGTTAATAAGCTACCTATATTATTTATGTAAACACTAACCCCCTTACAAATGAAAAGAAGACTTACAAAGAATAAGGTCCGAATAGTTATTCCGTTGAAATGAAACAACTTTTTTTACAGATCTTTTCGCGTTTATTTTACACATTAGTTTTAATTAATGTTTATCCTGACCCTTTGCAGGGTTCGAAACGTCAGGATAAACATTAATTAAAACTAATGTGTAAAATAAACGCGAGTAGAAAGTTGTTTCATTTCAATGTGTAATGTTCGCGTAAACTTTAGAAAACAATAATTATTCCATGTTTTGTTCCTTTCATGTAAACGGCATTTCAAATTAGAGTAAAAGAGACAAAACACGGTACCTATAACTATTCGGACCTTATTCTTTGTTTATTTGTAAGGGGGTTAATTTGCAATAAATATTCGTATATTTGTATTTGTACAGACGCCCGCCCGCACATCTAAAACTGTCAAATTTCTTCAATAAATGTTCACCATATGCCATATACATAAAGTTCAAAGTCTATTGTCGTGATTCTTGTTAAGTTCGCTAATAGTATTATTATTATATTAATTTGGCAACTGGTTTGACCGTAAATTTGTAATGGTTGTGAAACAATTGTTAGTGTACAATATTCTTGTTCAGATTTATTGCCATGTTACTAAATAATTATTTTAAGTACATTAATACAATTACTTGTTTTATTATACAAATGGCAACATTGGATTTATGGCGGGATAATTTCCAGCGCTCTGATTGGTCGCAGCGTCGACCAATCGGAGCTTGGTATTTTCCCGCGCTTAGACAGTCAACGAGACCGTTGATTTTCAGTCGGTTTAGTCAGTCTAGTTTGTACAGTGTATCTGTAAGGAAGTCTTACGATATTATACATTTATTCAAAATAAAGAAGTTTCATTTTAATTCAGAAGTGGGATAGACCTGCGAGCCATGTCGGAAAAAAACCGTAAGTACTTTAAAAAAAAAATCTTCTTATATTTGATACGTTAATGTAATCTCAGATAAGATCAGTGAGCGGTTATAGTGTAGCAATTATTGCGGCGTGATTCACAGATTGTTGGAATACAAATCGTAAATTTAAATGGTTAGGTCGTTGCTCGTGCTACCTTTGGTCGAGGCGACACCTCGATAAGGTTATATGGCAACGACAAAACGTGGGTGATAGTTGCGGTGAACTAATTATAATTAGAAGTTAGGTCGTTGCTCGTGCTACCTTTGGTCGAGGCGACACCTCGATAAGGTTATATGGCAACGACAAACCGTGGGTGATAGTTGCGTTGAACTAGTTATAGATAGAAGTTAGGTCGTTGCTCGTGCTACCTTTGGTCGAGGCAACACCTCGATAAGGTTATATGGCAACGATGAAACATGGGTGATAGTTGCGTTGAACTAATTATAATTAGAAGTTAGGTCGTTGCTCGTGCTACCTTTGGTCGAGGCGACACCTCGATAAGGTTATATGGCAACGACAAAACGTGGGTGATAGTTGCGGTGAACTAATTATAATTAGAAGTTAGGTCGTTGCTCGTGCTACCTTTGGTCGAGGCGACACCTCGATAAGGTTATATGGCAACGACAAAACAGGGGTTATCGTTGCAGTGAACTAATTATAGATAGAAGTTAGGTCGTTGCTCATGCTACCTTTGGTCGAGGCAACATCTCGATAAGGTTATATGGCAACGACAAAACAGGGGTTATCGTTGCAGTGAACTAATTATAGATAGAAGTTAGGTCGTTGCTCGTGCTACCTTTGGTCGAGGCAACTCCTCGATAAGGTTATATGGCAACGACAAAACAGGGGTTATTGTTGCATTGAAATGTTAAAAGTTTGGTCGTTGCTCGTGCTACCCTTGGTCGAGGCAACTGCTCGATAGGGTTATATGGCAACGACAAAACATAATTCTATGACAATGTGTGAGATCACGCCGCGTTGACTTGCTTTGATTGAATAAATGATAAATAACTCAACGATATTCGTTCCGCTCACTGTTTTTTTTTTCCCTCTGAACAACATGTATTGAGTTGTATGCAGTCATGTAGGTGAACTGTTAGTTGAAAAGTACAAATGCAGCCATGTAGGTGAGCTGTATACAGTCATGTAGGTGAACTGCTGATTTGAAACTTATACGTGTAATGCAGCCATGCAGGTGAACTGTATGCAGTCATGTAGGTGAACTGCTGAGTTGAAAAGTACAAATGCAGCCATGTAGGTGAGCTGTATGCAGTCATGTAGGTGAACTGCTGGTTTGAAACGTATACGTGTACTTTGATGCAGCCATGTAGGTGAGCTGTATGCAGTCATGTAGGTGAACTGCTGAGTTGAAAAGTACGAATGCAGCCATGTAGGTGAGCTGTATGCAGTCATGTAGGTGAACTGCTGATTTGAAACGTATACGTGTACTTTAATGCAGCCATGTAGGTGAGCTGTATGCAGTCATGTAGGTGAACTGCTGAGTTGAAAAGTACAAATGCAGCCATGTAGGTGAGCTATATGCAGTCATGTAGGTGAACTGCTAATTTGAAACGTATGTTTACTTTAGTACATCCATGTAGGTGAGCTGTTTTTTGAGCTGTACGCTTAAAGTTAATGCAGTCATGAAAGTGAACGGCTGATTTGAAATGTGTACGTGTACTTTAGTGCAGTCGTGTAGGTGAGCTGTAATTAGTGTCGTACGTCTAAAGTTAATGCAGTCATGTAGGTAAACTGCCGAGTAGCAATGTATAGGTATATGTACTTTAAAGTAGCCATGTAGCTGAGTTGTATTTATAATTGTACACCTAAAGTAAATGCAGGCATGTAGGGGGACTGCAGCTAAGAAATCTATATGTGGACTCTATCGCGGCCATGTAAGTGAGCTGTGTTTAGAATTGTATGCGTTTAATTTTATACAGCTATGCAGGGTATCTATCTAATTTTAAGTTGCTAGATGCTGAGACTAGTACAGTTCGTTAAAGCATATTAGTTCTGGGTATTAGTCTCATTGGCAGAGCCCAACTATGCTACGCCGAATAGATGTTCTGAATCGAAATTTGAATTTGAATTTCATATAAATATTTTTCATATGGCATTGATGAAGAAAACGTGGGCAACACTCCAAGACGAAGTCGACTGCGAAGACGACGGTCTACCTCCAGTGAAGCTGAAGAGTCCAGGGTACCCGGAAAGCAGTCGAAGCCAACAAGAGACTGGTCAGCGGAGGTTCTGCTGGAGATATTATCTGCACTGCCGAACAATTCAAGTAAGAGTATTCCTACGACTAATGTTTTGCCTGAGTTCGATCCGAACAATAAATCGCAGGATATCGAGCGGTGGTTGAAGAAAGTAAATGAGTGTTCCGTCATCTATGGTTGGGATGGGAAGCAAACCATTCATTACGCGCTTCAAAAATTATGTGGTCTAGCAAAACGATGGTACGAGTCTTTACCATCTATAGATTTCTCATGGGAGGAGTGGCAAGTTAAATTTAAAAAAGCATTCCCCAATGATGTAAATTACGGTAAAATTCTGGAAGAAATGTTAAACCGAAAATCTCGTACAGATGAAACTCTAAGAGAATATTTCTATGACAAATTATCATTATTAAGTAGATGCGAGATTGTCGGTCATAAGGCAATAGATTGTATTATATATGGCATTACTGATAATTCAGTAAGAAATGGTGCTCAAGCTCTTAAATGTGAAGAACCTGAGGATCTGTTAAGTTACTTAGCGTCACAACAGCCAACACGATCAAAAGAACCTGTACGAGGTTCGTTTCTATCTGGTACTTACAGAAGGCGAGATTTTGGTGCGAATAATAACGGTCAAAATAGAGCGTCCTCCTTTAATAGGTTAACTGATCTTGTTTGTTTTAACTGTAAGGAACGAGGTCATACTTACAATAATTGTAAAAAACCTGTGACAAAGTGTGGTAAGTGTGGCAGGGTAGGCCATAATGCGGATAGTTGTTTTAGGAAACCTTTGCAGTCTTATGAAGTTAACAGCCAAACTACTCAGCACTCTGAAAAAAAGGTGCTAAAAGTTACTTCTGTAGATAATAAGCATAACGATGTAAAATCCAAAATTGAGATAAAATTTTTATCTAACGCCCCTTCGAAGCACGTTTTGAAAAATTACTCTAGGAACAGTAGCGAGAAATTCTTTAAAAACGTTAGTGTTAATGGTACTATGCTTAATGCCTATATTGATTTTGGAAGTGAATGTAGTATGATTCGGAAATCTGATGCTAAAAGTCTTGCTCTCTGCGAACGCTATGATCTATTACCGACTATAAGGGGTTTCGGCAATTCTAATGTAAAACCAAACTTTCAGTCCAATATTCAAATTAGAATTGATGAAGTAGAAACAGAGCTGAGTGTTTTAGCAGTTGACGATGAGTTTTTGGATGCGCCAATGCTAATAGGCCAGAACTTTACTGAGTTAGCTTTCGTGATGGTAGTGAAAGATAATGAGCGGCTAAATTTTTATCATACTCCTTGTGGTCTTTATGGCAAAAGGAATACGATCCTCAACCTCTATGTTTCAAAAGATGTTGTCGTGTCTAAGGGAGGACTAATAGATGTTCATACGAATGAATCATATACGGGCGATATTTACTCCGACGGGTGTACCAGAATGAGTCCAAACCAAGAGTATTATTTACATCAATTATGTTTTAGGTTAGAAGGAGGCAAGGGAATAATATTTGTTACTGCCTTAACAAGCACACCTATTATTTTCAAAGCAGATAAGTTGATAGCCAGAGTCAATCCCATTACAGAGACTAAAGCTTTGATTGTAAGGTCGGACAAAAGTCAAGACAAATTCCTACCACTAGACAAATCAGATATTAGAGTTGGACATGATCTAGATCAGAATACCCGTGATAAATTGTACCAACTTTTACAGAAGTATAGAAACTGTTTTGCTTCTAATCTTAGCGAGCTAGGCTGTGCAAAGGGCACTGTTATGAATATAGATTTGCAGGATGAAACTCCAGTTGTTTATAGACCCTATCGCTTGTCACATCATGAGCGGCGAAAGGTTAGGGATATTATTGAGGACTTAATTCAGAATGATATCATTCAAGAATCTGATTCAAATTATGCCAGCCCCATATTACTAGTAAAAAAAAAGAACGGGGAGTCACGGCTTTGTGTTGATTACCGGGCCCTTAATAATAAAACTTTAAAAGACAAGTATCCATTGCCGTTAATAGACGACCAACTTTCAAATTTAAGTGGCAATAAGTTCTTTATAACCTTGGATCTAGCGTCAGGTTACTACCAAATACCAATGGGAGTATCTAGCAGACATCTGACTGCGTTTGTCACTCCGGATGGACATTACGAATTTAAACGTATGCCGTTCGGATTGGCAAATGCACCCGCGGTGTTTCAAAAAATGATGAATCGGTTGTTAGGTTCTCGAAGATTTAAGTCCACCTTAGCGTACATGGATGACCTTCTAATTCCATCCGCTTCTTTAAATGAGGGCTTTGATAGGCTCGAAGATGTACTTAACATGATTCAGGAATCTGGTCTTACATTAAAACTGTCTAAGTGCAGTTTTTTCGATAGAAAAATTGATTATTTAGGATATGAAATCTCTTCGGAAGGTATAAAGCCCAGCGAAAGAAAAATATTGGCTGTACGAGATTTCCCAGTACCACGTAATGTCCACGAAGTAAGACAGTTTCTCGGTCTGGCGAGCTATTTCCGCAGATTTGTCAGAGGGTTTGGGGAAATTGCTAGGCCCTTAACTGCGCTTCTCAAAAAGAATGTCCAATGGCGATGGGACGACGAAGAGACAAAGTCTTTCAAAACTTTAAAAGATCATCTCATTGAACGTCCTTTATTGGCCTTATATAACCCAGAATTAGAGACAGAAGTGCATACAGATGCTAGCGCTCTCGGATTAGGCGGTATTTTGATGCAGTGGCAACCTTGTCCTAGAATTCTAAAACCCATTGCTTATTTTAGTAGGCAAACCACACCCGAAGAACGCCATTTTCACTCTTACGAGCTAGAGACTTTGGCTGTGGTTTGTTCATTGAAGAAATTTCGTCCTTATCTTTTAGGGCTCCACTTTTCTGTTTATACAGACTGTAATGCGTTGCGTACTACATTGACAAAACGAGATCTGATTCCTCGCATTGCCCGTTGGTGGTTGCAAATTAGTGAGTACACTTTTTCAATTGAGTATCGTCCAGGTAGTCGAATGAGTCATGTCGATGCTTTAAGTCGGAATCCTCCGAATAGAGACAATCCGACTCAGATCCTAAATACTCTGAATCATAAATTAATGCTAAATCCTCTAATTCTTCAGTTATGTCATCTGACTCTGACACCACTCCAGATGATGACTGATGCAAATGTATTTATGAATATGACTTTCCATTAAGTTGTAATCTATTATAACTAAGTACTTGACGAAATTTTGGTATTTATGTACTATAAACGGAGTTCCGTCTTAGCTTTATAATAAAACTTAGTAAAATTAAGATTAGACTAGTTAAATAAAAAAAAACATGTAACGTTGGTTTAAATTGAATGTAATACATAATAGATCTAATATACCTAAATAATGTATGATTTTTGTAAAGGAATTTGAATGTATTCTAAGTTTCGTTTTACTACAACTTGGGTATTGTACTGAATTTTAGTAATAATTAGAAACCCTAAAAACAAATTATTTTATAATAATTTACTTATGTCATTAAAAGTAAAAAAAAAAATATGTAAACGATATGCATTAGCTTTCTACAGTATACATGTAATAACTCAAATCTTTGTTGATACATTAAGGTTTTATATAAATAATACTTTAGTTTAAGTATCCTTCACTCCAACGACCTCTGCAAATATTATATAATTGTTGTAAGAATACTTGTAGTTTAACTCTTCTTCAGATTATTTCGAATGTCGTGATTTTTGCGTGCATCGGAGTTTTGCACGCAGTCGGACGGCCGAATGTCGTGATTCTTGTTAAGTTCGCTAATAGTATTATTATTATATTAATTTGGCAACTGGTTTGACCGTAAATTTGTAATGGTTGTGAAACAATTGTTAGTGTACAATATTCTTGTGCAGATTTATTGCCATGTTACTAAATAATTATTTTAAGTACATTAATACAATTACTTGTTTTATTATACAAATGGCAACATTGGATTTATGGCGGGATAATTTCCAGCGCTCTGATTGGTCGCAGCGTCGACCAATCGGAGCTTGGTATTTTCCCGCGCTTAGACAGTCAACGAGACCGTTGATTTTCAGTCGGTTTAGTCAGTCTAGTTTGTACAGTGTAAGGAAGTCTTACGATATTATACATTTATTCAAAATAAAGAAGTTTCATTTTACTATTGAGGAACATGTTTTTGTTTTGTTTATATAATTTTTAACGCAAATTTTGTTGCGAAACAAATTACAAAAACACAAATGTTGAAAAAATTTCCACGAGCAGGATTTGAACCTGCACCCTTCTGACATACCGGGTCAGGTGCTCTTCCAATTCGGCGGGCTGGTTAGAACCACGATAGCTCAATTGGAAGAGCACCTGACCCGGTATGTCAGAAGGGTGCAGGTTCAAATCCTGCTCGTGGAAATTTTTTCAACATTTGTGTTTTTGTAATCTATTGAGGAAATTTGACAGTTTAGTCTTATGTGCTGACGTGTGTTTAAAAAAGAAGTAGGCATTAAGTCGCAAATTGGCAGGTTTCTACAAAGCGTACATTTCCTATTTTAAACCTAGTAGGTATGTTCATTAAACTAATTCACACATTTTTTTTTGAGTTTGTCAATCGTCACCAAAGTCAAGACTGGATGTATTTACACTGATGCCAAAATCCCTGTTTTAAGTTAAGATTGTTGTCCAATGTGAATGTTTAATATGTACTATTAATTAACACTATTTTTTTGTCAACAAACAAAATTAATGACATTGCTTGGCGGGAAAGTGAAGAGTCATGTCTGCGGTTTTGTTTTATTTTCTTATGTCGGAGTTTCACCCGAGTTCGTGTTGTGAGACTCCATTTTAATTTCTATCTACCGTACTGTTACTACTAATAATAATAAAAATACTTGAAATTGGCTAAATGCTAAATGCGAACGCGAGACGCGAGCCATTAATTAACATAATTAATTAATTTCTAATGTCATTTAATTGTGGATTATTAACCGTTACGTTAATGTTCGTGAACGTGCATGAGTGTTGGCAAATGAAACAAAACAGTGCAAAGTCACTTTTTATATTCTCTCAAGAAGTCCGCGTGAGGACTTAGGAAAGCCCCACATCTTGACTGAGATACCTACTCAAGGGGTTGGGAATACCCCCCCACCCCTTGAGTATCTCACTTCTCATTTCTATTATCATTCATCATCATCATCATACAGGAAGGAAATATTGTTTCTTTATATATTTAACTTATTGTTTTCTAAAGTTTACGCGAACACTACACATTGAAATGAAACAACTTTTACGGATCTACTCGCGTTTATTTTACACATTAGTTTTAATTAATGTTTATCCTGACGTTTCGAACCCTTTGCAGGGTCCGTGGTCACAGGGAGACTAGAGACACAGACTAGAGACTAGAGACTTAATTAAAAGTAATGTGTAAAATAAACGCGAGTAGATCCCTAAAAGTTGTTTCATTTCAATATATTTAACTTGTAAGAAAAATTACGAAGCTATCAACAAAACCCTTGAGGGACCCTTTACGTGCCTCGCTGCCCCCAAAAAAGCCCGGTGAAGCTGAAAATGCCGTCTGAGGCAATAGGCAATCTCTCTCTCAAAAAAAAAAATTAACTAAAAAAAAAAGAGCATGACATTGAAGCAGTGCCGCACACCTGGCGACATACGAGAAGAGTGAAAATTTTCGTTTACGTAAACGTAATCGAATGTATACGAATAGTAAAAAAACTCGCAAGGCACTCTGGCGTTGCTGTAAGTGTTTTACAGGTTTTACCCCCCACGAGCCGGTCAACCCGAGCCGAGGTCCGAGCCTTTACAGGCGCCCTCGGGTTGTTCCGCTCCCCGATGCGATTCGAACCCCTCGGAGAATGGAAAAGGGAACGGGGACACGCACTAGTGCGCGATGCCGTTTCCTCTAGAAATCCTTTGACGATATTTCGTTTCACACGTGTTGGGGAACCGTTTAAGTTTCTCGCCGCCCCCAAAAAAGTCCGGTGACGCTGGATATTTTACCTGTGCCAATCAGTAAACTCTCCAATTATAAAAAATAAAATATAAATAATATAATCCGGAGGCACAGGGTTCAACTCCCAGGTCTCGGGAAAAGTGTCTTTTAGATGCATAACCTGGGATCGTGATCACCGACCCGCATTTGGCAAGCGTTTGGCAGGCATTTCAATGATGGGCGCCTTTGCCCACTGTGGGACAGTTGGGACAGAACTTTAAAAATATGCGTATATTATGCGTACCTTGCTAAAAAACAGAGAATCAGGTTTTTTTTTGCATTTATTGATTTACCAACGTTTGTTTACTATAAATTCTTAAAAATTAAAAACATGTAAGTACGTTTTATTACTAGGTATAACTAATATATACCTATATAATATATAAAAAACTTAAGCTTCTGACAGTTGATCGGATTTTTGTATTTAACTTTATGGTACTTATGTGAAATGAAGTCCACAATACGAATATATTATACAAGCGGCCCGTCCCGGCTTCGCACGGGTGGACTTTTTTTTTATATAAGTAGCCCATGTTACTCAGCGCTAATATGGATTTTTTTTTAATTCGGCCCAGTAGTTTTTGAGTTTATTTGATAAAAACAAAAATACCAAACCTTCCTCTTTATAATATTAGTTTGATATTTCCAAGCTTATAAATATGTAAGCTTATTTGTTATTTTGTTTTATATTTAACCGCCTCTGTGGTCTAGTGGCTGAGACCACAGGGTTAGACCCAGAGGTCCCGGGTTCGATTCCCAGCGGGGGTACATGTTTGTGTACTCGGTTTGGTTGGTGGTAGGGCTTGTTGGTCCGCCTGGCTAGCTACCACCATCTTATCTAAATATGTCGCCATAACATCAATGTTTGTAGCATTGTTGTGTTCCGGCAGCTAGAGATAAGATAGCCAGTACCTCACTAGTTGAGGATCCCGGGTGAAGTGCGCTTCCATCATTGGCCTTATCATCGACTAACATCAGGTGAGATCAAGGCACTGTGCTTACCCGTTAATATACTACTCAAAACAAAATAAGGGCCACGAGGTATTTTGTTTGTACCATGAAAATAATAAAACCAATATTAATTTTTTTGTCTCCATAACGAAAACTAATGTTGTTTTTACCGTGTAGACCAATAAATTTATTCCAATAATAATGATTAAAAAGTTTATTTGCTTTTGAAAGAAAAAACACATTTAAGGTTAAAAATAAAAACAATGTAAAGTTACTGAAAACAAAAGAAAATACTCCATGCTCATCTTTTAGTAACGGGTATGTGCGTAACGAAACGAGGGGCGTTTCGTTACGCACTCCTGAAGCCTGGAGTGCATGCTCTCAATCAAATGCCTGACATTTTCCATTGGAATCTCTTCCCAGGCCCTTTTAACAGCGTTGATGAGTTGCTGTTGGTTGTGGATTTCCTGATCACCGTCTCTAACTCTTCGTTTCAACTGATCCCACATGTGCTCTATTGGATTTAAGTCCGGACTGTTCGCCGGCCACGGCAAGACTTGAATTTGAGACGCTTCCAGTACAAACCGAGTCGCTTGAGCCGTGTGTGCACGAGCATTGTCTTGCATCAAGATGAATCCAGGACCCGCTCGCTGGGCAAATGGGATCACATGTGGTCTGACGACTTCCTCAATATACCGCTGAGCAGTAACAGTACCCTCATTTAAAATAGCGAGCTCAGTTTTGCCGTGTAAGCTTATCCCGCCCCAAATCATTACATTTGGACCACCAAAACGATCGACTTCATGGATGCAGGCTTCTGAAAATCTCTCGCCGCGTCTTCTCCATACTCTAATACGCCGATCGTCGTTAAAAAATTTAACTTTGCATTCGTCTGTGAAGAGCACCATGCCCCATTGGTTTATGTCCCAGTCCAAATGTTGACGGGAAAATCTTAAACGATTTGCACGATGATTTCTGGTTAATGGAATACGGACAACTCGCCTTCTTGATGCCTGCTGGTCTTCATGCAATCGATTACGAATAGTTTGGTCACTGACACGAGTACCCGTTGTGAGCCGTAAACGATTTTGCAGCTTGCGGGCCGTCGTTGTGCGATCTCGGCGCGCACTTAATCGAATGTAACGATCCTCTTGAGCTGTTGTAATGCGAACTCTGCCCGAACCAGGTCTTCTTCTAACACTGCCGGTCTCTTGAAAACGATTCCATAGATTTTGAATAGCTCTTCGAGAAAATCCCAATTGCAAACCCACAGATCGCTGCGAATGACCTTCTTCAATCATAGTAACGGCTCTGGTTGCTGTCAGCGAGTCCATATGACGCCTGCGTGCTTGTGGCATATTGCAAAAGATGTTTCTGACTCGAGATATCAATGAACTCTGATAATTTCTAATAAACCAAGAAGCTAAGGAAAGCAAAACGTCAAAGAAAATGGAATCAAAATTTTCAAAAATAATTTTAAATCAAATTTTATTTAAAATTGTTGCCAGCATTAGATGAATACTACAATATTAAAAAGTTTAGGTATCAAAGAGTTTGTATACTCAATATTTTACTACTTTCAATATGTAAATGTTTAATAATTTACACCAAAATGAAAAAATACCTCGTGGCCCTTATTTTGTTTTGAGTAGTGTATAAAAAAAAGAAAAATAAAATTGTTGACAAAAACCAAATAGTTTACAATTAAAAAGAGTAAAACTATACATTACACATCTGCATGACTAAGTTTAAGAATTAGTTAATTCAATCTATAAATTAAATGCATGAATACATTATATGCAGGGTATTTCCACAGGTGCTTAATTGGATCATTATCATGCAACAATCCCCTCGACCTACGTCACAACAAAACCGCAAAAGGCTTTAGCGCTATCGCTAAATATATCTCCGACTTCCGCCTTAAAAACCATTATTTTTTATACATTTCCATATTACAAAATTATTTTTTGGTAAGATAAGATAAGATAATAAGATAGATAATTTATAAAACAAACCAATAAATTAATCATCATCATCATCATCAGCTCATTTTATGTCCCCACTGCTGGGGAACGAGCCTTCCCTATGGATGGACAGAGAGAACGGGCTATAAACCACCACGCGGGCCCAGTGCGGATTTGGTGGTTAACAACCACCAAATGTTAAATTGTTACCGATTGCTAATGCAGCCGGGACCGACGGCTTTACGTGCCTTCTGAAATACGTAGGAACTCGAGATGATACATTTTTTGTCACCCATCCGATGATCGGGCTTTGAATAGTGGCAAACCGCGCGCGTTAGCCAACGCGCCATCGAGCTCCTAAATAAAAATAAATTAACCGACAAAAATAATGTAGAAAAACAAATAGTGGGCCTTTGTCCAGCAGAATAGAATAGAATGGAATAGAATAAAATACTTTATTGTACACATAAAAATTAGAAAAACAGGTACATGCTAACAAAGAAAAAAAAAATTTAAGTCGTACAAAGGGCGGCCTTATCACTAAAAGCTATATCTCAGCAGTGGACGTCTTTTGGCTGAGATGTGTGTGTGTGATGATATGTGGCCCTGTGCAGACTTACGAACCGATGGCATGGTGACATTCTTAAGAGCTACTTGTAGCCTTAACTGAATAGAAGATTTTGAATTTTGATGATGATGATGTTTAATCGTCACACCTTCTGCACACACACAGCCACGACACGATGAGGCTTTACCGCGAATCGCAAAAATTATCTCCTTTTTAAGCCTTAAGGAAATAAAAATACAAGAAAATAATAAAGTGCATCTAAATTTGGATTGGAGTTGAGGAAGAAATTTTTCAAGGTCACCCGTTTGTTGACACAGAAAAATTCGTTATAAATATGGTGCTTTGTTGGTGTTTACGATAATATTTTCGTATCTTAGGTACTAAGTAAGTCAATAAGCTAATACGTAACGAAATAATTATAAAATATAGTAAAAAAAATTAATGCCTACCCGACCCAGCCAGAAATCGAACTTGTAGGCTTAGCCAAAGTAACATTATGAAAACGATTGCGAAGTTCAGTGCCTTGATCTCACCTGATGTTAAGTGATGATAAGGCCAATGATGGAAGCGCACTTCACCCGGGATCCTCAACTAGTGAGGTACTGGCTATCTTATCTCTAGCTGCCGGAACACAACAATGCTACAAACATTGATGTTATGAATAAAATGTATGGGATTGACATAAGCCGCGCTAAATCACTTGGTCAATCTTTTATCGTTATCGTTTTCTATCGTTTTCTTAATGTTACTTTGGCTACCGCCCCTGGTTCATCTTCAATGAGTAAGTAGGTGAAGTTAGTAAAAAAAATGTTAATGTAGAAACCTAGTCATCATCACATCATCTCCACGTAATTTTGAAGTCCCCACTGCTGGGGCACGAGCCTTCCCTATGGATGGAAACATCGCAGCAAGAACGGGCCGTACCACCACGCGGGCCCAGTGCGGTGCGGTGGTTGTTAACGACTGCTATTATAGCCGAGACCAACGGCTTTACTACGTGCTTTCCGAAGCACGGACGCACACGAGATGATAAAGTTTGGACACCTATCCGATGACCGGCCTAAACTCATAGTAAGCATTTATAACACCAATTTTTAGTAAACTCGCCGTGACCTCGACGCCACATTAAGGATAGTCAAAGTAGGGCTCCGAAGTGGGATAGACAACATCAGTAATGGGTTGCTAGCCGATCGGCTGATGTGCGCATCTTGGAACCCTTGTAAGGGACGAGTCGGCTATTACGACATGCACGGGATGGTAGACAGCTTTTACATATAAATATTACGGTCCCAGACCAGCATGGGCAGCAGCAGTTTTTAATCCACGCGTCTTCGTCGTTGATTTGAGACTTTAAATATAAACTTTTATAACATGTTTTTGTTTTGTTTGTATAATTTTAACGCAAATTTTGTTACGAAACCAATTACTAAAACACTACATTTGTGTTTTTGTGATAACATTTGCGTTAAAATTATATAAACAAAACAAAAACATGTTATAAATAGCTTGCATACTTGTTAACTGACATTTTTTGATGTTATAGCGACATATTAAGATGATGGTGGTTGCTAGCCAGGCGGGCAGACAAGCCGTACCACCAACCAAACCGAGTACACAAACATGTACCTCCCGCTGGAAATCGAACCCAGGACCTCTGGGTCTAAACCGGTGGTCTTAACCACTAGACCACAGAATCTATATACTATAGATATCACATTTCCTATCATAACTATCAGATAATAAATCAAAACAATTTTTACTTGTGTCTTCAATCCAACCTTTTTGCTACGTTGGGGATTCCCACAATTTAGTTTGGACGTAAGAATGTAATCTTCATTTTTTACCGGTCTAAATATAGACTGCTTCGGAGGTAACCGGTTCAACGGCCGGTTGTGACCTGATAAAGTATCAAAAGATCGCTATACTTAAAATTTATAAATATCGGAACGCGAACCGTAATTGAAGTATGGGGTTATGGCTTCTGACATCTTTGTCATTTGATAAAACAAAGGTTACATTTCAAATGGAGGAAGTTTAGAATTTAGCTAATAATAATTATTAAAATAGTTGTTATTATCATCATTACTCGATTTAAATGATGATAGTAGTAAAGTAAATAGCCTATAACTGTCCCACTGCTGGACAAAGGCCTCCATCATTGCTATTTATTTTATTTCATTTAGATGTACAATACAAATTACAATCAAATATATGGTACATTACAAAACAATGAATCAATCTAGATTGCAATTCAAAAGGATGTATACATGCAGAAAAATATTAAGGCGACAATTGAAAAAATTACATCAAGTTTCATCGAAAGTTGTAGGAGTATGACAAGACCAACGAATCTGAAATTTTGATATGAATAACTTCATGCCTTTGTCTTTAAAAATCCTTGGTCAAAAACACGATTGTGTAATTTTGTCTCGATCGTAGTTCATTACAAAAATACCTCTAAAAAATCATTAATGCTGAAATTACAATGAAATCAGTCAAAAGTTCGGCGCAAGCCACTCGGCAACGGAGGTCGTATCAATAGACTGTGAGCTTTATGTTTAAGAAATATGGCTGAACTTATAATGAAGAAATTTGACAGTTTTGGACAGGTTGTTGTGTAGGCGTCGTCATATAATCATAATCATAATCATCATTTATTTGCTCAAAACACAGTAATATAGCTGGTCACGACAATTGTACAGACGCCTGCACATCAACCTATCCAAAACTGTCAAATTTCTTCAATACATTCTCAACCATATTATCCTACTAATATTATAAACGCAAAAGTTTGTAAGTATAGATGGATGTCTGTTACTCTTTCACGTAAAAACTACTGAATGGATTTTAATGAAACTTTCCTCACATACAGACCATGACCCAGACCAGCGTATAGAATACTTTTTTTTTTACTGTAGTCTTCGCGAACGAAGTCGCGGGCAACAACTAGTAAAGGTATAAAGTTCATAGTCTATTGAGGACATTTTGACAGTTTGTGGTAAGTTGATGTGTAGACGTGTGTACGAACGTACATGTTTTACCAAACTGGCATGCAAATATTAATAATAATTCTAATAAGTTACTAATTAATAATTACCCGTAATTACCCGTGTGGTGCCCGGGATAAAGAATTGCACCACCCCATCTCTTCCCGTGGGTGGCGTAGAAGGCGACTATGGGACCATTCCAGAGGATGGACAGCAGCGTATCTCTGTGATTATTTCCACCTTACTGCGATCGCCAACCCGCCTGCCAAGCGTGGCGATTATGGCAAATTCCCCTAAAAAGGATTTATCCTTGAAGGAGGCCTTTGTCCAGCAGTGGACGTCTTTTTGGCTGAGATGATGATGATGACTAATTAATAATAAGTTAATTAGTTACATTTAAATAAAATTCATTTTATATAATATTTAAATACAAATACAAATACAAATATTCTAAGACACTATAATAACAATGTTCGATTATAAATTTCTTTAATTTAGATTTAAATATGGGAACAGATAATGATTGTCTTACATCATTTGATGACCACCTTGGTCGAGTGGTTTGTACACCGGTTTTCATGGTGTCGCCATCTCTGAGGTCCCGGGTTCGATCCCGGTCGGGTCAATTTAGAAATTATTGTTTTTCTAAATTGTCTCGAGTCTGGGCGTTTTCTATGTATAATAAGTATGTATTTAAGCATTTTAAGTATGTTTATCCGTTGTCTAGTAACCATTTAACGAGTTTCATAACGAAGCTTCTCTTGGGCTAGATAATTGGTGTGAGTGTAGGAAAGTTTATTTATTTATTTATTTATATGTAATTTGTTATAAAGCTTGATTGACATTGCGAGACAGCTTTTATTGTGCATTGTTGTTTTAGATATATGAGACATTACCAATCTATTTGTATTTCTGCTCGAACGTAGATATATGTCCTTTGCAGAATTAAAAAGACCCAAGTGCTGTCTAACAAAAACACATGATTCGAAAATGTACAAACTGGGAAGTGTCAGTATTTTAAGATCCTTAAAGTACGGTTTACATGAATCTAAAGGACTCAGTCCCGCTATGGCACGAATACATCGCTTTTGAGCAATGAATGCTCTTATAGTATCAGTAGAGTTACCCCACAGGAACAACCCATATATTAGCACTGCCGCCACTTAGGCATGGTATGCAGTGAGAGCAGTTTTTTCTGACACAGTTTTGGCGCAAGCGTCTAAGAACAAACACAAAACTGTTCATCTTACTGATTACCTCTCTACTTGAGCCCTTACAGTTCAAGTGTTCGTCGATGGTTATACCAAAAAAGATGCCTGATCCAATTTTGTATCAATTCGTTCTGATATTGTATTTTTAACTTCCGTTCAACTTTGTTATAATTGTTCCGAAACAATAAATAGTTCGTCTTAAGTGCATTGAGCATTAAGTTGTTTTGGCTAAGCCAATTAGCAACTCGCGATATTGTAAAATTAATTTCCATGTCTAAGTCAGTATATTGTTTCTTATTTGAAGTTACATTTATTGAAATATCATCAGCAATCAGTACAGTCTCATGAGATGTTACAGCTGGTATATTATTAATGTAGAATAAGATAAGAAGAGGTCCTAACACACTTCCCTGTGGAACACCATAATGGTTGACTTGATAGCTAGATTTATAGGTAGTAAGAGTATCATTTTCATCTAAATTACTTATTTGTACACACTGCGATCTATTACTGAGATAGGTTTTAATCCAGTCTAAAGGTGGCCCTCTGTTCCATTTTCTTCAAGCTTACTTAGTAAAATAGGATGAGACACAAAATCAAACGCTTTTGTCATGTCAAAGAGCAGAACGCTTGTGTCATATCCTTTGTCTATATTTGTTATGACACTCTTAATAAGATTAAACATAGCTAAAGTATTAGACTTATGTTTTTGGAATCCGTTTTGTTCTCCTTTTATTATTTTAAACTTATCACTATATTCTGATAATCTTTTATGCATGCACTTTTCATAAATTTTTGAAAATATTGGAATTAATGTCACTGGTCTATAATTTTCAATTACTTTTCTATCACCTTTCTTATATAACGGCTTTACAATAGATCGCTTCAAAACTTCTGGATATACCCCCTTTGCCATGGACTGATCAATCAAATACGACAGAACAGGTGAAATTTTATTATTTTGATAATTTCATCACCTGATGTATGTTTTAAAACTAATAAACGGCCATAATTATTGCAATTTAAATTATAATTCAAAATCGAAATTGCCTGTACCCGGTCTTGATGACTACTTATAACAATAGACCATGGGAAAGCCAAGGCTCAAAAGAAGTGAAAGGGCTTGGGGCAGTACCTAGCAATGTGTTACCTCAATGCAAGGGACACGTTTTGACGGTAAGGCCGTTGGAATTACCGAATTCGGCGATCGATTACTGGTTTGCAATCTTGAACCGATTCAGGGTGGTTCGCGAAGACCTTACTCTTTAAAAACCTGTAAAGTAAGAAATAGGTTAATATCAAAATTCAATGAAAACGACAGATCGAATTGTGACTTATTTTTTTTTAAAGCCGCTCGCTATAAAACGTTCCCCTACAGACGATTTGTGTGAACACACCAAAATTATCAATTACATTGATCGTGATTATCTTAACTAACTATATTTTGTAACCCTAATTATCGATAGTAAAAATAAAGTAAAGTAAACCGACTATAATTGTCCCACTGGTGGGCAAAGGCCTCCATCATTGAAATCAAATCATCGCTACAATTGATGGGTGATGGCTTAATGACCACCCTTGCCAAATGCGGGTTGGTGATCACAAACCCGGGCTATGCATCGAAAAATCCGAAATATATTTTGCCCGACCTGGGAATTGAACCCGGTACCATAGGGTATCGGGCCGAGCGCTCTGCCACTCGGCCACCGAGGCGCATTATCGATAGCTAGCACTTTACTTGCAACTTCATCAGCGTGGATTCCAGATGTAAAAATTAACTCTTTTTTGAATAATAGCCTATTTTGACGACCTCCGTAGCCGAGTGGCTTGCACGGCGGACTTTGGGCGGCGCTAACTCTGAGGTCCCGGGTTCGATTCCCGGTCGGGTCAATGTCGAAAACGGACTTTTCGATATTGTGTCGGGTCTGGGTGGTTGTGGTACCGTCGTTGTTTCTGATTTCCATGAAACGAGTGCTTTAGCTACTTACCTTGGGATCAGAACAATGTATGTGAAGTTGTCTCATATTTATTTATTTATTTATTTATGTTAATCGCAGTGAATCTAGCTTTCTACCAGTGAAAGAATTTTTGTAATTGAACCAGTAGTTCCAGAGATTAGCCCTGACATACAAACAAACAAAGAAATGTCACAAACGTTACCTCTTTTTTGATAGTAAGATAAGATAAGATAACTACTATGCACTTCAATGCAATAAGTATCTTTGTTGTTATTTCAGATCTATAAATAACGTAAAAACTAAAACATTCTGAATTTGCTGCTAGCTTACTGGGTATTCTGCCTGATAGGGATGATCTGGAGAAATTTTTTTATTTATAAATTGTATTAGATAGTTTTTAAGAGTTTAGCTTAAAGTAGTTTAATTTACTTTGTATATATTTAGTTAATTTAAGTTCTTAAGAGAATCCTGTCACTAAGGCCACGGCCTATTCTATATACCCCAACTGCTAGAACAAATTTGCGACAAAATTCTTTTATTATAAGGGCAGTTAGAAGTTTTAATAGTGTAACAACATCTGAAGAACACGACTAGTTCTGTACTAGCTGTTTAAAAGTTAAACGTATCTTAAGTGAACAATACTTTAATTAATTAGCATCAGTTAATATTTAGCTATTTAGTGTCAAGAAACTACCTCTATGTTTAATATTAATATTTCATTTATATGTGAGTTGAAAGTCTTTATACCTATTTTACTGCTAAACGTGGAAATTTGTTATTAGCACCTGATTGTTCACAGTTTTATATTAGTTAGTTATTTGTCTGTAAATTTCCCTAAAATAAAAAAAAATAAAAAATAAAATAAAGAATGATGTTCTGAATTTTAAATGAGTAATGAAATTCTAGGAACTAATTTAGATGAATAAATAAGCTAAGCCATAGATCGTGTTGGGTTTAAACCCCAATAGTTAGACTACTGGCAGATGTAAACCCATCTAACACGAGTACTTTTAAAAAACATTAAAGAATAGCTCAATGCACATATAATATATACTTTAATATCTTCCACGTAAGCACTTGGCCTTCATCTCACAATGTTAAGTGATGATAAGGCCGAAGGTGGAAGCGCACTTCACCCGGAATCCTCAACTCCTGAGGCACTGGCTATCTTATCTCCTGCTGGAACAACAATGCTACAAACATTGATGTTGTGGCGACATATTTAGATAAAATGGTGGTAGCTAGCCAGGCGGACAAACCAGTCCTGGGAATTGAACCCGGGACCTCTGGGTCTAAATCAGTAGCCTTAACCACTAGACCAAACCACTAGACAAATTGTGGAAATTGAAACTGGTGCCTGATGTAAATTTGCTAACTCAGATTTTTTATTGTGGTTTTTATATTTTTTTTTATATCAGAAGAAGGCAAACGAGCAGGCGGGTCACCTGATGGGAAGCAATCACCGCCGCCCGTGGACATCCGCAAAGCCAGAGCAATCGCAGATGCGTTGCTGGCCTTTAAAATGTTTTTGACATGTTGTGGTTGTCTTTTATCTTTTGTGTGTTTATTTGTAATGTGTCCTGCTATGATAGGTTATTTTCCAATATATTAACGCTGTAAGGGAGAAAAGAAACGCCCTTGCTGAGTTTCTTGTCGGTTCTTATCAGTACAATTTTTTTTTGGAGAGAAATTGATTGATTGCCTCAGACGGCATTTTCAGCTTCACCGGTCTTGTTTGGGAGCAGCGAGGAACGAAAGCCGTGTGAAACGAATCACCTTCGGAGGTTATCTAGAAGGAACGGCATCGCGCACTAGTGCGCGTCCCCGTGCCCTACTAGATTCTCCGAACGATTATTTTGAATTCTGAATTTTGAATTTTGAATTTGGATTAAAAAGTTATTGTCAAAATCTATCCACTAGTGAATAGATAGTAGATAGATAGTGAGGCACAATCCGGCTTCACTAGCTGTCCTTGTATCTAGCCTCTGCTTCTGTATAACATCAGACAGAGCATAGCCATATGCCAACCATACTATAAAAAGCTCGATGGTGCAAAGGTTGACGCACCCGATTTGCGATTGCTATGGTTAAGCAACTTTTGCAAAGGCTGGACATCGGATAGGTGACCATAAATTCTCTCACCGTTGGTCCCGGCTGCATTAGCAGTCGTTAACAACCACCAATACGCACTGAGCAAGTGTGGTAGTTTATAGCACGTTCTCCCTATCCATCCATAGGGAAGGCTCGTGCCCCAGCAGTGGGGATATAAAAATGAGCTGATGATGAATGTAGGCCTAAACCTTATTTGCCCATGCCGCATTGTATAAGCCAAGTGGGAAACTCAAGCCCAGCTATGGGACATTTCTAGATCAATAATTATGACGATAAACTATTATTAGTTAACATCCGGCCAACTTCGTTACGAAAATAACGTCATTATGACGTACTCCGTCAAATTTCCGTCACTATTAACAAATGAATAATGATAAAACAACAGAAAACCCGCAATTAAAATTGTGTTTCCATTTATTAATAACTAAATCTAATTATATAATGTATTGTCTCATTAATATTTTAATTGAAGCTAACAATAGCGCTTCGCAAAACCCAAACATTTTAGTATATAACTGTAATATGTTTTTTTGTGCTTACGCATACAGACCTCTCAGTATGCACCTTCCGCCTCGCTTTACAGTAGAAGCTAAGCGTTGCGTTAATATATATTTTTTTCATAATCATAAATCATAAATCATAAAATCTTTATTAGCGTAAAACATGGTAACAATGATGTAATTATTGGAGTATAGCAACATACATGTTTTATCGATCTGTCGATATACAAATATTTTGTCGTCATGCTTTTGAAATTAATTAGGTACTTATTTATAATTCATATAATTTACTAAAAATAAAAATTACAATATTTACTTAGATTAGATGTGTCAATAACAATTTGTAAAATTATATAATAAAATTAAGATAAAAGTAAATTATATTAAAACATTCATTATTTATTTATTTAGGATCAAAGCCATCGTCACAGAGAAATAATAAGATGTCAACAATATTTCTATTAGTCATATTTTAATTAATTAATTCTATTCAGATGTAATTTTTTTTATTTTAGATTTCCTTTACGACAAAAGTTAATTAATTAATAATTAGTTAATTTATGTCATAAATGAATTTATTAACTTTTTTATATTTTATATTATTATTCGATTCGGTGGCCGAGTGGCTAAGCGCTTGTCAACAACCAGAGGTCCTAGGTTCAATTCCGAGGTCGGGCGAATTGGGTTTCGGAATATCCGATGCAAGGCCCGGGTTTGTGATCACCAAGCCGTATCTGGCAAGCGTGGTGATTAACACAATATTCATCAACTTTAGTCATGATTTGAAATCAATGATTTGCCCAGCATTGGGACAGTATATACGCTATTTAGTACTATTTCTTATTAGTGGTGATTAAGCCAATACCACGCAGAGAATGCCTGCGTAATCGAATTAGAAATGAAGAGATCCGCACAAGAACAAAGGTAATCGACATAGCTTGAAGAGTTAAGCACCAAGTGGCCGTGGGCAAGGCATATTGCTCGCAGGACTAATGACCGCTGGGGCGGAACAGTCCTTGAGTGGCGACCGCGTACCGGAAAGCGCCTCCAACAAGGTGGACCGACGATCTGGTGAAGGCGGGAAGCCGCCGAATCCTTGGGGTAGGCCTTTACCTACAATGGGACGAAATAGTAGCGCAATCAATTAAATAATATTCTAGTCTAGACCTGTACAGATCAATGCTTGGTATTAATCTCACTGAATTGATGCTAAATGGTGATAATAATGATTATAATTTACTCAATAAAGCTTGAATGTCAACTGGTTCTTATGATAAGTGTAGGTACCTAACATATAATTATGAACTGGAATGACCCGAGGTATAAGACCTGTTTTCTAGGTAGCATTGCTCTTCGTATTTATTTATGCTATTGCATAGTATCATTATGTTTATAATTAAGTTATTAAATGCCTAATGCATTTGATAACTATGCATTTAGTATTTTTTTTTAAATAAAAAAAATATATATATTATTTAGAACAACATTACATTGCATTGCGTACTTAGGTTCGTAAGTGACAAGTGTCATATATTTTATTTGAAATGTCTTCGTCCAAATTAACATATTAATTTTGTATGGGGAATTTAAGTTGCTTAATAAGAAATAATAATTTAAATAACCGCTTGATAAATCAAAAATGTGAGACGGACGATTTGTAGTTAAGATATTGGTGATTGTTTAGACAACTGATTTTGTCTAAAAAATCACCAATGTCTTAGGTACAATAATTTACATAAACTATAAGGTATCAACTAAATGCCGCCACTCGTTTTCATGAATTTTGCCTAACTTAAATGATAATATTTATAAAACTTTATAAAATACAGTGAAAAAATTAAACGCCCACCCGACCCAGCCAGGAATCGAACCTGGGTCTTCCGCTATCCGGGCGGCTGCACTGACCGCTATGCTACCGGGAAGGCTGACGTAAGCGCTGAATTTTGTCACTGTTTTTTAATATACATTAAAAAACAGTGACAAAAACGGTAGTAACAATTTACTCAATAAATGATTCCCTTAGCTGAAAATTTTGAATTCAATCAGGAATCTTAACCCATTCCCTGTCCTATGAATCACATATGATACATAACAATTGAAAACCAATTGTTATAATTCTTGGACAGCGAACCTGTTAAGTTTGCGATCGGTGGTCTAACCGCCACACTATCATCGTCATCACCATCAGCTCATTTTATGTCCCCACAGCTGGGGCACGAGCCTTCCCTATGGATGGATAGAGAGAACAGGCCATAAACCACCACGCGGGCCCAATGCGGATTGTTGGTTGTTAACGACTGCTAATGCAGCCGGGGCCAACGGCTTTACGTGCCTTCCGAAGCACGGAGGAGCTCAAGATGACAAATTTTTGATCACCCATCCGATGGCCGGCCTATGCGAAAGTTGCTTAACCTTAGCAATCGCAGACCGAGCGCGTTAACCACTGCGCCATCGAGCTCATCGTCATAGTTTAGTGCCACCTTCATAGTGAAGTTAAAGTCAAAGACAAAGGTATTTATTGCAATTCATGTAGTAAACATAGGTGTTTTCATCTTTCTCATACCAAAACATGAGGCCGGTTTGGGCACCGCAACATTACTTTTCTAATACTTAGTGCAATAAGATAATAATAAATTTTATACTACACCTGCTTGGAAAGTACCTTGATACTTTATTAAATTTACGGTAGAAAGTACGTCATTGCATATCGAACAAATATGCGGGGAGAAAACGCATCTGAGCGGGAGAGAAAAGTGTATGAAAATCCATTTCTTACGTGGTTTTTCTTTTTTAATTTTGGGTAAGACTATGCGCCGGTAACCTAAATATCAAAAGCCAAAAAGTTTTTACAGTGAGTTTTTATCTCCAAGTTCGCAAAATGACACTGGCCACTAGCTGTGTGTTGGATGGTGTCGGGCTGGCAGTGCGACTCTGCGGCGGCAGGATAAACAATTTGAAAAAAGAACATGTGAAAATTGCAGACGCCATTGGCGCCATTTCCAATTTGTGTGTTGTTTGAGGATTCAGTTTTCGTAGAAAGTAAAATAAAACTATCAAAATGATAAGTAGTGATAGTGATGATGAAGATTTTTTAACTCCGCCGCAGTAGAAGGAAACAGCAAAAATAACATTAATGGAAAAAGTGTTACATTAAGCTTCACTAACTGCAACAATTTCAATATAAATTTCAATTAGTACAGATTTCGTTTTTTATTTTCCTTGTAGGTGTAGTATAAAGCACTATGTATCACTCGAGAGAAACTGCGATTCCCGATCTCAGGTGTTTTAAAGCCCTCGCCTACGGCTCGGGCTTCAAACGACACCCTCGACGGTAATCGGTCACTTTCTCCTCTCGGTGAACAATGTACTATTATAAGCCAACCAAATAAAAAATAAAAAAGTAGTTTTAAAACAGTTTTTTTTTTCTTTTAGTTGATGGCTTCGTGCGATTAGCACATTTGGCCGATGTCAAAGTAATTTTTCTTACAAGTAATACATAAATATACAATATTTCTTTCTAGTATGATGATGATGAATGATAATAGAAATGAGAAGTGAGAAATGATATACCCCTAACCCCTCGAGTATCCCCAGTAAAGATGTGGGGCTTTACTAATTCCTCGGGCGGACGTCTTGCTAGAATTTGAAAAGTGAAGTTGCACTGTTTTGTTTCATTTGCCAACACTCATGCGCACTAACGAACACTTAACGGTTAATAATCCACCATTATTTCACATTCATATTCGCCATAACACAAATTTTAGAAATTAAAACAAAACCGCAGACATGACTCTTCACTTTCCCGCCAAGAAGTCCCAGTATAATATTATACCACCACTTAATAACTTTTTTTCGTAATGATCTAGAAAATAGGTGACTCTGGGTTAATCGTTATCAATTAAAGCGCTGTATAGCAGCCTATCGCATCGCTACCACTGTGACGCCCACCACAAACCGACCACGCACGCACTAATATATATTATTGTGAAAGAGACGGTCAAGTGATCGGCCAGTCTGACTCCGGTGTCCGTCAAAAGCTGACGCAAGCGTGGACACTGCGTTTGAGCGCGAAAACAATTAAAGTGAATAAAATTCGTGTGTTGCAAACTTTTTTGAGAACCGTTCGGATCTTTTTGGAGGTGAGTGTTCTGTTTTCTTTTTTTAAATTGGAGGTTTTAGGTTTTAATTGCAACCTTTTTTTGGTGTGAATATTTTATGGTGCCTATATTTTTGTTCAGGAAAGGAACATCTTTGATTTGTCTCTGTATAAATGATTTGTAGATTTTAGATAATAATATAATATTTATTAAGAAAATGACGATTATCTACCACACAATTTATATCTGTAGTTTTGAGAAAGAGAAAAATCTTTGATTACTTTATACAATGTGTTTAATGTGTTTCGTGAAAAGATTTTTTTAAGGTTTCAAGAGCAGTACAAGATTTTTGAATAACTATACATTTATATTCTCAAGTATCTAGGTATGTTTTTTATGTCGGAAAAGCTTGTACAATTAGTTGTGTTATAATTTTTTTAACCTTCTTACTAACTCAAGGCAATTATCCATATTCATTCCGATCACTGCAAATTATATACAAGTGCATGCACCGTGCATTGAGTAACATACATACAAATTAAAAAAAAACACAGAACAGGAACTTAGATTTAACACTAAAGTTTTTAGTGTGATATGTATATTATTAATTACCTATGCCTAATTGAATACAGAGCTAAGGATAAAGTCATTGAAAAAGTAATAATCATGATTGTTCTTTTGTTTATTTTTATATGGCTTTGATTTTTTGTGCTGTTTTATAAACAGATTGGGTATTACAGACCTGACGTTAACTTTGAAACTATAGCTATTATTATTATTTATTATTTTTATTATGTATTTTTAGATAGGTAGGTATAGTATTCAAAAGTAACTTATAAAAAAAAATCTTTACTTATTTAACAATTTTTTCTTTAAATATCAAAATGACATGCTTCCCTTTTGTCCAATAGCAATCCCCGATGGATGGGGACCCACCAAATGAACATTTATTATTTTTGAAATACTTTTTGAATTTTATTCCAATAAAATATTGAGTAATGAAAGATACACTTGGGTAATTATTTAAATAAATTTTTATTATTATCATAATTCGAGAATTTTCAAATAAAACCGCTTAATAATATAAAATATAATATATATAATATATAATAATAATAATAATAATAATAATAATAATATAATAATATATATAATATATAATATAATAATTTAAAAATAAAATAAAACCGTTTAAAAACCGCTTTTGAAAAAAAAGTCGGACACTCAATCATACAGATATAATGATTGACATTAATTTGCATTTAGCAACTCAAAGTGTCAAATGAAGCAGGATAAGTTTTTGAAGAGCAACATTTTTCAATTAGTTCACATAGTAACTTATATATAATAATCATAAACTATTATAAACATTAAGATCACTACAAAAAAATAAATTAAACAATTATCTTACTACAAAATACAAAGTTTAAAACTAGCGATCTCTTCCAGACAAACGAACGGAACTAAGATACCATAAAAAACTTAAACTCTCTTATCTAATCTTTGTAGCATTGTTGTGTTCCGGCAGTTAGAGATAAGATAGCCAGTGCCTCAGTGGTTGAGGTATCCGGGTGAAGTGCGCTTCCACCTTCGGCCTTGATGAAAGGCAACTTCTCTCCTCTGTGTAAAAATACATCATTAAAAATCGTATTAACTTTATACAGATTCCAAAAAAACTTTTTTTTTATCGATTTAATAAAATACTTAAACTAGGGCACTAGCACCAGTATTCGACAGGAACCAGTCATCGACATTTGTTTCTTAAATCATTGGAAATACGGTTAGCAACTGATTTCTGATTTAAGCGACAATTTAATACGGAACACATGCTTTCTAATTCTTATTCAGTAAAGTTTCAATGAAATTCTGTATTATTCCTCCGACGACCTCCGTAGCCGAGTGGCCTGCACGCCGGACTCTGGGCGGCGCTAACTCCGAGGTCCCGGGTTCGATTCCCGGTCTTGTCATTGCCGAAAACGAACTTTCTGATATTGTGTCGGGTCTGGGTGGTTGTGGTACCGTCGTTGTTTCTGATTTCCATGAAACGAGTGCTTTAGCTACCTACTTACCTTGGGATCAGAACAATGTATGTGATATTGTCTCATATTTTAATTTTTATTTCTTTTTTATTTTTGTCGGCGAAAACTAGTTACTAACTTTACTATTTCAAACACTGGTGTCAATTAGATATTCAAGGACTTTAAAAACCAGTTAATAAAAGGCACACAAAAAACTTACTAGTTGTAGGTACCTACACACCTGCAAACATCAGACTACCGCAAACTGTCAAAGGAGATGTTCAATTTTATGCCAAGACCCTGTACATTTACTAAAAAAAAATCTATATCAAAATTTTATTCGAAAAAGGTGACATTACAAGTAAATAATAATAGTATTCACAATAATATAATAACCTAAAGTAACTAAAACTATTACGAAACTAAAATATGGCGTCAAAAAATTCCTCCGCGTCGCTGTCGACTGGCAATGTACCCAAGAGACTGGCGGCATTGCCACGTTGTATGCTTAGCCTCTGGCCAAGGTAAAAGCCAGCCCTTGGGTGATAGGAAGTGTCAACCAGCCGTTTGGAGATGTCAGTAAATAAAACATGAGCACTCGGACCCCATGGCCCGAGGGTTTCAACCCCAAACGGCTCGAAAATATAATTGCCGATAAGGTTATTATACTTTCGCCGCTTGAGGTTTTCTGCAGCCGCAGGAGCAGCACCAGCACAGCACGCTGTGCTAGGAAGATGGGATGGCGCAAGAGTATCGACACAAGTTGCATCCCATACTAAAGGCCTACCCACCTTCCATGGAAATAAAGACATGCCGTCCGGTCGCTTGCCATCGTCGCGTGCCAAACCGTCGGGTTCTAATACAGCTGGAACGCCGACGGTAACAAAAAATTAAAAAATACATGTATTTAGCTAATATAAGTAATAGGTACTTCAATACGCTCTATCGTTTTTATGTACAAATGTTAAAAGAAACCGAAAGACATAGGTACCCAAGTTGTTTTGACAGCTACTTGACATTGACAGAAAACCGCTGTCATCACGAAAGTTAATTATTTTAATGTTTCACATATTATATTATATATCGATGAGTGTTTCAGACGATTCTGACATGAAAACTATTAATTTATTAGAAAAAAATCATTACGAATAAGCTTATTTCATACATAAGCTATCTTTCGGTATTGTGTGCAAGGTGTTGGCATTTTCTCCATACAATATTTAACATTCCTCAATAGACTTTGAACTTTATGTTTAAGACATATGATTAAAACATTTAATGAAGAAATTTGCCAGTTTCAGATAGGTTGATGTACTTATTCTATTACCGTTTCAATCTTCATGACAAAAACACGTAGGACACATCTAATCTTATCAGTCTTACAAAACTCTCAAACGTTTAGTAATTACAATAAAACATGGCGTTCAGCATAATAGTAAATAGCTTATATACCGTCCCACCGCTGGGCAAAAGCATACAATAGATGGGTATTGGCTTAATCACCACGCTGGCCAAACTCGGCTATGCATCGAAAAATACGAAACACACTATGCTCGAACCTGGGAATTGAACCCAGGACATTTGGGTACCAGGTCGAGCCTTTCGACATAATCACATGAACAGCCCATTTTATGTCCCCACTGCTGGGGCACGAGCTTTCCCTGTGGATGGGTACGGAGAAAGGCCAGTGCCACGCGGGCACAGTGCGGATTGGTGGTTGTTAACGATTGCTAATGCAACCGGGACCAACGGCTTTACGTGCCTTCCGAAGCACGGAGGAGGTCCAGATGATAAATTTTTGGTCACCCATCCGATGATCGGCCTTTGTGAACGTTGCTTAACCTTAGGAATCGCAGACCGGGCGCGTTAATTACTGCGCCATCGAGCTCCTCGCTCACTTAAAATATGTTATTTAATACTAAAATCCTCATTTATGTTAATCTTTAACCTTTTGAACAACCATTGCAATGTTTTAAACAAAGATAGTGTGGCGTAATGTACGGAGGTTGTGATACAATGCCATCAGAGGAGTTCCGTCGTGTGGCGCAACGGACATCATTACAAACGAAGAGCCTTAAGAAAGAGCCTTCACTGTTCGATATCCCTTTTCTTTCTTTTAGTTGATGGCTTCGTGCGATTAGCACATTTAGCCAGTGTCAAAGTAATTTTTCTTACAAGTAATACATAAATATACAATATTTCCTTCCAGTCAGTATTGATGATGAATGATAATAGAAATGAGCAGTGAGAAATGATATACCCCCCAACCTTTCGAGTATCCCAGTAAAGATGTGGGGCTTTACTAATTCCTCGGCGGACATCTTGAGAGAATTTGAAAAGTAAAGTTGCACTGTTTTGTTTCATTTGCCAACACTCATGCACACTTACGAACACTTAACGGTTAATAATCCACCATTATTTCACATTAATATTCGACGTAACACAAATTTTGGAAAATAAAACAAAACCACAGACATGACTCTTCACTTTCCCGCCAAGAAGTCCAAATATTAAATTACAGTAGGTACTTCTTCTCTCGTTAATTGTCGCATTTCCGAATATAATGGAATATTAATTTCTATGTCCATTAATAATAATTATTAGATTTATCATGTGTAGTAATCTGAATTCAGAAGAACGTATTTTATTGTTGTTATGTTTTGGTTTTTTGTGTGAACTTATTGAGCTGTAAAACTATATATCCACCTCTATGGAAGGCTCGTGCCCCAGCAGTGGGGCCATAAAAATGAGCGGGAGAGGAGAGAAAATACCAAAAGTACCAGGCATCATAACCCACAAGGAGAAATGCCTGGCGCGAAATACATACATGGGGTGAGGCCGTGAGGTGGTTGAATTACCAGGCTATCATAACCCACAAGGAGGTATACTTGGCGTGTGCTACATACTTTGGGTGAGGCCGTGAGGTGGTTGAAGTACCAGGCTATCATGAGTTATAAAGAGCTACATGTAGTGTAGTTCAAAGTGTTTCCATCCATAGGGAAGCCTTGTGCCCCAGCAGTGGGGACATACAACGAGCTGGTGAACAAAACACGTACTTGCCACACTGTGTGTATATCTAAGATGAGCTAGAGAGAGAGAGAGAGAGAGAGAAAGTCTAAAGTGAGGCTAACATAACCCGCATGGAGGTATACATACTTGGGGTGAATTTGTCAAAGTACCAGGCTATCATGAGTTATAAAGAGCTACATGCATCTAGTGTAGTTCAAAGTCACCACCATCCGCACTGGGCCCGCCTGATGGCTTACAGCCCGTTCTCTCCCTGTAGTGTTTTCATCCATAGGGAAGACTCGTGCCCCAGCAGTGGGGACATAAAGTGAGCTAGTGAATCAAACACGCACTTGCCAATGTGTGTAGTATTTAAGCCATTAATTATAATATAGTGACGTCAAATAACTCGTTTGCATCCTAATGACGTGACGAAATTATATCAGGTCGAGATATTATTACCATTTGCGTTGAGACGTAAATTATTAAAGTGAACTTCAAATCATAATATATATATTTGCTGGTTGAGAAAAAACATTTATTTGTCGAATTTTTTTAACCTCAATCTTGGCATTAGATTTTGTGGAATGTGACGATAAGGGCACGGGTAATCTTCATACAAACGCGCTCGAGCAACGCACACATAGACAAACTCTCACGGACACGGAATCTCGCAACTGTTGCGCTCGGACTGTTTCGAGATCCGTGTCCGTGATAGGGTTTATGTGTGCGTTGCTCTAGCGTGGTATTAATAAAGCTTGCCTTCTGTGGGTATCCATATTTTGTGACAATATGTAGGTACGGTAAAGATCGGTCGAGTAGATCACAGAGGCTGTTCATTCTAAAACAAAAAAAAAATAGCCTAATCAAAATAAACATAAATATATTTAATTGAGCTTCAATGCAGCAAGCACTTAAAAAATGAAAAGTAAAAATTTACTATAGCGTTGTGTTATCAACCGTTGGATAGATGGCGCACTGTGCCGTAATTAGCACTCAAAAAATTAAAAAGGCAGGGACAAAATTCAGCGCTTACGTCAGCCTTCCCGGTAGCATAGCGGTCAGTGCAGCCGCCCGGATTGCGGAAGACCCAGGTTCGATTCCTGGCTGGGTCGGTATTTTTTCACTGTATTTTATAAATTTTATAAATATTTAAAAATAAAAAGATTTGTGGTGGAAACATCAAAAATCTTACGCAAAGAAATTTGGTGACTCGTTTCTTTGTCGCACCTCCAAAAGATGGAATAGTCTACCAGGACACGTGTTCCCTTCTTCCTATGATATGGGGTCCTTCAAAAGCACCTTGACCGGCAGAGTGAGGTTAACTGATGCTACGTTTGTTTTCACGCTGCACCAGTTATCTTCGCGTCTGGACTACATTTCCACTTAACATCAGGTTGAATGGAGTCATTTGCCTTTTGGTCTTTGCGGTCTCCAATATTACTATCATCGTCACAAACGTCATTGTTATTCAGTAGCGCGTGGCACGTCTTTCAAACGCTCATCGGAAATCTATTAGGTACTTAATTGATCGAAGGGGGCTAGGTACACATACTTGTATTTGTGACGAATTCACAAAGTCCAAAGTCATAGTCAAATATTTTTATTCAAATAAAACTTTAGTAAAGTGCTATTGAATCGTCGAAACATTATTTTACCTACTACTCATTCAGGACGGCTGTTTATTAGCTGTGTTGTGTTGTTAAAAAAAAACTCCACAGATTTATTAAAAGTAACGACATTTACAAATAAAATTAATTATGTCGTTACCAAAACATACAATATTTTTAATTTAATAAAGGAGATGGAGAAAATGCCATACCTTGCACACAATACCGAAAGATAGCTAATGTATGAAATAAGCTTATTCGAAATGATTTTTTTCAAATACAAATAATAGTTTTCAAAATGTTTTTGGTTTGTTTATATAATTTTTTCTTTAGTATTTGTAAAAATATTAAAATCGGATGTTAATGACGGTAGTTGTTGACATTGAATGGGCGCCTTTAGCTTTCAAAGTAAAAAAGTAAATAGTGTTGAATAATTTCGGCGGGCTGGCTAGCACAACGATAGCTCAATTGGAAGAGCACCTGACCCGGTATGTCAGAAGGGTGCAGGTTCAAATCCTGCTCGTGGAAATTTTCTCAACATTTGTGTTTTTGTAATAGTTTTCATGTAAGAATTATCTGAAACACTAAAAAAAAAAACAACTTTCGTGGTGGCAGCGTTTATCTGCCAATGTCATGTGGCTGTCAAAACCACGATGTTCTCCGGTTTCTTTTTACATTTTTACATAATAACGATAAAGCGTATTGAAGTAGGTATTACTTATTTTAACTAAATACATGTATTTTTATGTACCGCCTCTGTGGTCTAGTGGCTAAGACCACCGGTTTAGACCCAGAGGTCCCGGGTTCGATTACCAGCGGGGGGTACATGTTTGTGTACTCGGTTTGGTTGGTGGTAGGGCTTGTTTGTCCGCCTGGCTAGCTACCACCATTTTATCTAAATATGTCGCTATAACATCAATGTTTTGTAGCATTGTTGTGTTCCGGCAGCTAGAGATAAGATAGCCAGTGCCTCACTAGTTGGGGATCCCGGGTGAAGTGCGCTTCCATCATTGGCCTTATCATCACTTAACATCAGGTGAGATCAAGGCAATGTGTTTATCCGTAAATATAAAAAAATTTTTTTTTTTTAAATTTTTATAAGTAATAAACATCTCCTTTACAATTAAAGCTTTCAAGTGCCCGCAATTACAAAAAAATGCTTACCTATTTAAATTAACTTTTACTTTATATGGCAGTGAACTACCCAATTTAGCAACACTTAGCTTTAAGTCTATAATAGGTACCTATGTTTCTTTTTATCTTTTGCTTTGTGATAACACAAAAATGTGTATGTATAACAAAAGTGAATGAATTCGTACCAAAATGATTCACACCAGTGACCGGCGCCGGTGCCGATGCCGGTGGAACGAGTTTCGACACTTTAAATTATTTTAATTTCAAATATTTAGCTAGGTATGTCGTTAAGCTGTTCCGTGCATGAATTGGAAACGTGTGCTTTGATTCGTTGGTGCTGGAGTCGAAATTTGAATATCATAGATGTTGAAGATATCACCTTACGTAGGTAATAAGAGTTTTACGCAAACTTAATTACGTAAGTAGGTAAATAATAGCCTAGATATTGGCCTACCGCTGGGCAACGGCCGAGTTCATTCAAATCAAGCCATCGCTACAATTGGGTAGTTGACAACAACAACAATTAATTCCAGAACAATAAACGTATAAATGAAATCACGTAACAGTTCTTTATAACATTAGCCAATTTTTTATTTGACCTAACCATGAATTTCTGTAACCTAAAAACTTATTATCAAACACTCAATTGACGGAAAAAAATAGTGACGTCATAGTTTGCTAATCCCATACAATTTCTATTAAAAATAATCATTTTGGCAGTTGTTAAAAAGTTTATATATTGACTAACCAGTCAACTACCCAATTGGTGGGTTCAAAATCCATTATGAAAGGTTTGAAATCGCTTAAAACAAACGACAAAAACTTTTTTATTTTTTTATTTATTAATAAATTTAACTGCCAACGCTGATCAACTCGGAGGTCCCGTTAAATTCCCGGGTCGGGCAAAGTTTGTTTGGGATTTTTTGACGCGTAACCCGGGTCTGTGATCACCAACCCGCATTTGGCAAGCGTGGGTGATTAAGCCATATTACCCATCAATCAAGGGTTTGAATACCGTTAAAAAATTGGTATTGATACTTCTGTCCAACGAAGATACCGGTAAAAGAAATAACGGTATGCTAGGTATCGTTACCTGGGTGGCATTTTTACCGGTAAATTACCTAACCGCTGTACGCAGATTAGCTAAAGCGAAATATTTAACGAAAAAAGTAGCGATACTCTTCTAGATAACGTTACCTGCACTGGTACCAAATTGCCTTCATAGAAATAATGTTACTTAACGGTACTTATAGTGGGAATTTGGTAATGATAACAAGCCCTGCCATCAACTGTAGCGATGACTTGATTGCAACGATGGAAGCTTTTGCCCAGCCGTGGGACAGTTGTAGGCTATCTGTTACTACTATATTAATATAATTATAATAAATAATTTTATTTATTATTTAATTGACAGACCTCTGTATTCACTATAAGCATAAAAAGGTTAATTGTAATTGGTTTATGGTTTGGCAGAATTGGAGCTTTGAAGTTCGTTTGGAATCTCAAAATTAATTGCCTCTCAAATCACTTTCCTCATAATTGAGATTGCACAGTGTCATTTGTGGTTTTATCTTAGACAATCAGTGGTTGTTATTCTAATGAAGATAAGATATCCAAGAGATAAGAGCTAACTAAGATAGCGCAGTCTTCGGAACTAAACTTAGTATCGGACATCTAAATATACACAGTGATGGACTTATAATTAATAACACTTCATGTGAATTATGAAAGTTTGAAGTCCACATACAATAACAATCATGCAACAACATGGCCACTCAATTAAAATACTCTTAAAACACATTAAAAAAACAAAACTATCTAACCTTCAATCATAAAAAGAGTTTACATACCATACAACTTTGTTAGTAATCTATACTAATATTATAAAGAGGAAACCTTTTGTATGTACGTATGTATGTATGTTTGTAACGAATAAACTCAAAAAGTACTGGACCGATTTAAAAAATTCTTTCACCATTAGAATGCTACATTAGCGTTGAGTAACATAGGCTATATTAAAAAAAATATAAAAGAAAAGTCCACCCGTGCGAAGCCGGGACGGGCCGCTAGTATAAAATATACTAGCGAAAATTCACTTACGTTTGATAATCACTAATCAGAATTATATTTTTTTATCAGCAATTAAAAGTGTGCACACCGAGTGATGACGTTTAATTTAATTTAATTTTTGTAAGGAACAGCAAACAGCTACCTACATCCCACATCTTATAATATAACATAAAAATAAAGCTAAATAAATATTAACAAAAACACAAATGTTGAAAAAATTTCCACGATCAGGATTTGAACCTGCACCCTTCTGACATACCGGGTCAGCTATTTGTTTTATAAATAGCTTGCCTACTTCTTAACTGATCTTTAGTATTTGTAAAAATATTATGATCAGATGTTAATGACGGTAGTTGTTGAGACTGAATTGGCGCTTTTGGGCTTTCAAAGTAAAAGTAAATAGTGTTGAATAATTTCGGCGGGCTGGTTAGAAACACGATAGCTCAATTGGAAGAGCACCTGACCCGGTATGTCAGAAGGGTGCAGGTTCAAATTCTGCTCGTGGAAATTTTTTCAACATTTGTGTTATTGTAATTTGTTTCGCAACAAAATTTGCGTTAAAATTATATAAACAAAAACAAAAAACATTTTATAAATATTAACAGTAACAACGCTATTCTGAGTTACAAATATTAGTTATAAAACGCTAGAGGGTGCAGAAGTGCGAGTTCAATGCAAATTATTTAAGTCTACCCTAGCCGATATGCACGCTAAGATTCACGAAAATCGGTCGAGCCGTTTCAGAGGAGTTCAATAACGTACACCGTGACACGAGAATTTTATATATTAGATATATAAATATAAGCATAATCTAATATATAAAATTCTCGTGTCACAGTTTTCGTTGCCATACTCCTCCGAAACGGCTTGACCGATTTTGATGAAATTTTTTGTGCTTATCCGGTATCTATGAGAATCGGCCAACATCTATTTTTCATCCCCCTAAATTTTAAGGGTGGTCCACCCCTAAATTTTTTTTGATTTTTGAAATTTTTCCAATACAAAATGATTTGTTTGTAGTGTTGTCATGGAAACTGTCAAAGCGGTACGAAGTACGGGGCCGCCGGGGGCAGCTAGTATAATATAAAGGTGTCAATTAATTATAATACATTTAAGAGTGTTTGGACGATGAGTGATTTAAATTTAACCCCATCACACAAAAATGTATCAATTGATGCGAACGCATTGTTGTATGTGTCTACCAAACAGCGGATATAATATAACAGGTGCGCGCTGGACAGTGTTTATGCGGCAAGTGCCCACAGCGAACAGTCGACCCGAGCGTTTTTTTTTTTTTTTTGCCAGGAAAAAATCTGCTCGCAGATTCCGTGGATCCGGGGATTGCCTTGTCCTTTTTCTAAAAAAGGATTAAGACAGACCCGGTAAAAAAACCTGGGGTTCGCCTTAAAAAAAGCTGCGAAGGCTGCCGGAACGCACGCCCCCCGAAGGCCGAGGGGCGCGGTTGGCGTTACTCAGAAAGAGTCGCCGTTAGAAAGGAAAAACGCGGCGCGCCCACTAGTGGGACACGGAGTGTCCACCAGTGGGACGCGCTTTATTCTGCAGTGAAGCTGCCTATGTCCGCAGACTTAACTAGTCTGTGGATCCTGTGCCGCTATTAGGCGGTCCAGGTCCCGCGACAACTGATTCGGCGGGTCCGATAACGCGTGTTTCGGTCTACGGAAATATGTGATCTTTTTGCGCGTTATTTAATAGTTCTTGGTACTAACTAACACAGGTTAACGTTACATTGACGTCAAAATAAAATAATAACAAATTAACTATAACGTTCAATTTGTAGTAACCAACTAGCATATCTATAGTTCCACTGCCGAGCAAAGGCCGCCATCATCGAAAATTGATAGCTATTAGCTTAATCACCACGCTTGTCCAATGCGGGTTGGTGATCACAAACCCGATATGCATCAAACAATCCGTAAGACACTGTACCCGAACCGTGAATTGAACCCAGGACTTCCGGATATCCGGATATATCAAGAAAATCGCTTCACCACTACGCCACCGAGACGCACAATAATATTACATTAATGTTATTTAATTACTTTAGCTACATCAAGAACTCAAGATGGCGTCATTGCGACGTATTGTCGGCCATTTTGTTTTAAAAAAAGCCTCTAATGGTAGTGATAAGTGTTAATTAAACAATACAAAATAAGATAGCAGGCCTGTGTTAAATATTGCGTTATTATAGTGTGCCACTGATTTCTCTAATGTTTTTTATTTAATGAAATAAAATTGTAGCGTTATTTTATTTAGTTAAAACGCGCTCGATCTGCGATTGCTAAAATTAAGCAAGTTTCCTATGTCTTTGATTATAATCTTTATAATCATTATTAATAATAGATTAATAATAGTTTACGCGTAAACCGTAACAAACAAACAAAGAAACAAACAAACTCACTTTCGCATTTATAATATTAGTTAGGATAGTGTTAAAGTAGGATAGGAATATTGTAAGGAAATTGGTACAGCGCCACAACGTCAGTCATCATCATCATCATCATCATCAGCTGATTTCATGTCCCCACTGCTGGGGCACGAGCCTTCCCTATGGATGGATAGGGAGAACGGGCCATAAACCACCCCGCGGGCCTAGTGCGGATTGGTGATTCGACTCATGCAGCCGGGACCAACGGCTTTACGTGCCTTCCGAAGCACGGAGGAGCTTGAGATGATACATTTTTTTTGGTCACCCATCCGATGACCGGCCTTCGAAAGTTGGTTAACCTCAGCACTTAACCACTGCGCCATCGAGCTCCTCACGTCAACGTCCGTAAACGGAGGTAATAGTGACAGAGGTCATTTCATAGAATTGATGACGTCAGCATGACATGACTTGTCTTAACATGATTACGTTACGATTCCAGTATTAGGGTTTTATTTGCTATTCGAAAACGTTAATGAAAACGATGTATTTTTATTATATTATATATCTTACGGGTAAGAAAAGAAAGAAAGAAAGAAAATAAAATAAAATTTGGTTCATAAAACTAAATTTAAAAAGAATACATCACGCATATTACACAAATTTAGAGGTTCCAGAACCAAAAAGGCAAGTGTCATGACCTAAGGAGATCCCCAGGCATAACACTGGTATTCTGCAGAAGCCGTAACTAAAATAAAAAAAATAAAAGTAATGAGAAAAAGAGGTGGCACCAGACACGTAAGGAACATTGGCAATACTCAAATACTTAAGCTTATAAATACTCAACTCGTGTATGTTAGGGTGTATGTGTATGTGTGTGTGTGTGTGTGTGTGTGTGTGCGTAGTACTTGGTCTTCATTTCACCTGATGTTAAGTGATGCTAAGGCCGAAGGTGGAAGCGCACTTCACCCGGAACCCTCAGCTACTTAGGCAATGGCTATCTTATCTCTCGCTGCCGGAACACAGCAATGCTACAAACGTTGACGTTCAAACGTTATAAAGTTCAAAATTTCATGCTGATTGCTGAGCACCCACGAATGATGCAGAAGCTTATGCTGAGATATTTTTCTTTTTTGAGAGAGGTTGCTGATTGCTACTGGGCTTTTTCAACTTCACCGGGTCTTTTTGGGGGCGGCGAGAAACCCAAAGGGTTCCTTAAGCCGTGTGAAACGAAGCACCGTCAGAGGTTTCCTAGAGGGAACGGCATCACGCAATAGTGAGTGTCCCCGTGCCCTACTAGATTCTCCGGAGGGGTTCGGATCAGATCGGGAATGCTCAGACAACGGCCCCTTAACTTCATACTATTCGTTTACTTTTTATTTCTCTTTTTGTTTATTTACATTTTTTTTCTCTTGTATGTAGGTATACTGTCTGTCTTATTTTTTTTGTAGTGTATTGTTAATAAAATGTGGTTTACTTTTTTTCGAACTGACAATTTAGTTTCCGCAATGACAGTGTCGCTCATAAATAAAAAAAAAAAACATTAACTTTATACTTTTATCAATTAAATTTTGCCATTTACAATGCTATATGTGACAAGATAAAATTTTATTTTTATTTATTTATTTGGACCGGTAATACTAGGGTCTTATTAACTTCACAGTTCTTTTGGGCCAAGGGCTACCGAAATATTGCAAGCCTCTTTAAAAGTCGTATAACCTCATTCGTCTGGTCTTAAGGTAAATAGTCAAGCATGTTTGCTCTATGTAGTAATGCGGAATACTTACGTGCTGAGTACTCAGTACAAGGCGACTGTAGGCCGCCTTGACTTTGTCAATTATCATGGTCGCGTCGCGTGTGAACTTGTGAAACTGTTTGGTCATATAAGAGTCTTTATACATGCTGTTATATTACTAAAAGTCGTTGGCCACGGCTGCATTAGCTTTCGTTAACAACCAACACTGGGCCCGCGTGGTGGTTTACGGCCCGTGCTTCCTGTGGTCTTTCTAACCGTAGATAAGGCTCGTGCCCCTACAGTGGGGACATTATGGCGACATATTTAAATAACATGATGGTAGCTAACTAGCGGATTTAATACAAGCCCTATCACCAACCAAACCGCGTACAAACATTGCTGTGTTTAGACGCCTTGACTATGTCGTCTTTGTCAATTGACGTCCTCCATAGCCGAGTGGCTTGCACGCTTTAATAATGTTAACGTTTTAATATGTCGCCATAACATCAATGTTTGTAGAATTGTTGTGTTTCGGCAGCTAGAGATAAGATAGCCAGTACCTCACTAGTTGAGGATCCCGGGTTGAAGTGCGCTTCCATCATTGGCCTTATCATCACTCAACATCAGGTGAGATCAAGACACTGTGCTTACCCGTTAATATTTAAAAAAAAATAACGCCGGACTTTAGGCGACGCTAACTCCCGAGGTCCCGGGTTCGATTCCCGGTCGGGTCAATGTCGAAAACGAAATCGGGTGGTTGTGGTACCGTCGTTGTTTCTGATGAAATAAGTGCTTTAGCTACTTACCTTGGGATCAGAACAATGTACCTATGTGATGTTGTCAAATAAATAAATTAAATAAATTATCTGAAGCTATTTGGTCATAAAAGAGTCTTTATACATGCTGTTATGTTACCTTGGTCCAGATGGCATGTAAAACTGTTGGCCCCGGCTGCATTAGCAGGCGTTAACAACCACCGCACTGCATTGAGATCCGTGTAATGTTTTGTGAGTGCTTATAGCAGTGGGACATTAAAATTAACTGATTAGAATATTGATGATGCTGTTATGGCGACAAACCTAAAGTAAGACGATGGTAGCTAGCCAGGTGAACTTAAACAAGCTCAACCAAACCCAGTACAATTATGTATCTTATAGGAATATAATAAAGTATAATATAAGACCTCTACCGCAGGTTCACGAAATCATGCGTGGCATTTGACTTCGACGTTCAAAAAAATACTTGTAAAATTTGATCTATACTTATAAACTAATATTATAAAATGTTTTTGTTTTGTTTATATAATTTGGTTCCGAAACAAATTGCAAAAACACAAATGTTGAAGAAAAAAATTGGTTGCCTGTAAAGTCGATATACGGGCGAAAGTTTTACGTGACAACGACTTTGAGTGGTAAAATAATTTTAATGTGAATATTCATTCGTATAGTAGGAAGAAGGATGAAATAATAGTAACAAATTAAAACATTTATTTATACAAAGAATTATATTTAAAACATTAATTTATACAAAGAATCTCGCACTGAATTTCATATTAACAAAATTTTATTTTTACCTTAACACATACATACGTATTTACCTTTCACTTTTTATGTCTGTCTCTCTCGCTCTTAGGCGGGCTAACCATGCCCGAGTGGAAGGGACGCGTGCCTCTCACTCGCTCTCATTGTGAGCGCATAACGTGAGCGGAGCGTAACGCAGTTTCTTGAAGTGTCACCCGGCAAACCAATTTATAAGACGTTGTCACGTCAAAAATTTCCACGAGCAGGATTTGAACCTGCGCCCTTCTGACATACCGGGTCAGGTGCTCTCCCAATTGAGCTAAATCGCTTCGCTCGAGCGCGTTTGTATGAAGCGTACCTTCTGAAGTCTCCTTATTTTGTGATAGTGGTCTTAAAAACTAGATCACAGAGACTTTAGTTAGATGGGTGAATGACCAACACCCACGGACCAACCTTTGGCCTTATGACGTCACCTACGTTTAGGTGAGACGAAGGACATGCTTATTCAAATTTAAAATTTAAATTATAGTCTGTTACTTACTTACTTATAGATTATAGGGCGATAAATAATTTATTGCTTACACACAGATAAAAAATACCCTTATTGCTCCAATCACTTCCAGATGACCTTTGTCATAAGAACCCAAGAAGATTACTTTTCTTGACATTGTTTTGTATGTCAAACTTACAGACAGTTATTTACATCGTCAAGGTATTTAAAAAAAAAATGGTATTGATAAGCGAGTTTTGGGCAATTGCACTTTTAAGGTGAAATGACATTAAAGGTGAAGGCAGGAAATGTCATATTTGGTAGCAGTTCCACCTGGAACTTGTGCTGTTTTACAAATGTGGGTCAATGTCGACATTTATTTTTAATCTACCTTTTTATTGTAGAGGTAGTATATGTTTTTCATTACCTGGATGACTTATTACAAGCAAACAATTAGTTGATGCAACACATTACATACTTTAAGTTAAGTGTCGCCTCAATAAAAGGGGTTCATGCATCACTTTTATATATCAAAATGACACTTGGCCTTCATCTTCTGATGACAAGTGATGATAAGGCCGAAGGTTTGCGCACTTCACCCGGAATCCTCAACTCCTAAGGCACTGGCTATCTTATCTCTAGCTGCCGGAACACAACAATGCTACAAACATGTTTTTATGGCGACGTATTCAGATAAAGATGGTGGTTGTGGGGATTAAGAATCCGGAGTGTAGGTACATCGAAAATGTATGAAACACTTTGCCTGACCTGGAAATAGGAACCAGGACAATAAGATTCAAGGCAAAGTAAGTTTTTAAAATTTTTTAATATACTTAAAAATAAGAACACACGCCTGCACATCAACTTACCACAAACTGTCAATTTCCTCAATTGACTTTGAACTTTATATAGATGTCATACGGTAGATTAGCTAGACAGTAGGTATAGCTTTTATAGAAATAACGTTTACAGAGAAAAAAAACGAGCGAGGCTTACAGTAATCGCATATCATGTTTAACATTTGACATCTCACCTTAGTAATTATGCAATTTTAACATTATATTCTGAAAAAATGGGTCAGGTATTACATCACTTTATAACTATAAAATAAATGCAGTAAATACTCATTAGAAGACATTTGACATATCAAATATGACCTTTGATAGTCAAATGACACAATATGTCACATATAATAATAATATGTCATGTTTTTAATTTGTTTATATAATTTTAACGCAAATTTTGTTGCGAAACAAATTACAAAAACACAATGTTGAAAAAATTTAAGAAGAATTGAAGAATTGTTGAAGAACCACGATAGCTCAATTGGAAGAGCACCTGACCCGGTATGTCAGAGGGGTGCAGGTTCAAATCCTGCTCGTGGAAATTTTTTCAACATTGTGTTTTTGTAATAATATGTCACGTTCATAATATTGATATCAAATTTACAAAATGGCGCGCGCTTGCGCGCTTTCCCGACTTCCTGTCACACTGTTACACCTACTTCCGTCACATTTCACGAAATCACTCCCACAAATTGTATAAAGAAAGCGAGCGGAAAGATGTTACACATCAAAAAGTATGTCGTTACTCGTTACCATACAATTTTAGACAGTACAACACATTTACAATTGGGTAGAAGATGACTGATGGTTAGTTAATGTGAAACTTTTTAACAACCGTCTAAACGATTTTTTCAAAATGAGAATGGCAAACTATGACGTCACTATTTTGTTTCGTCAATTAAGCGTTTATTAATAACTTTTTTGGTTACAGAATTTCATTAATTTGATCAAATAAAAAAATATTTGTTTTAAAGAACTACGTTACGTGATTTCATTTACACATTTTATGTTATGGAATTAATTATTGTTACTGTCAACATCCCTATTAAGTACACTATACAGGGTGTTACCTATTAGGTATACTATACTAAAGGGTGTTTGATAACACCTGTATAATCCCGTATATGGCAGGTAGGGCGCAGCTCGTCGAATCGTTGTTGGTTACTAAGTAAAATTATAAAGTGACAACCGTAGGTCAAGCTGATACGTTGTTCTTGGTCGTAAACCTCATGGTCAAACATAAACAGACGTCGAAACATTGCAGAAATGAACAGAAAATTTGTAATAAAATAAATTTGAGTTTTTTTTTATAAAAAAAAGTAAATACGTATACGTGAATACTTATGATTTTGCATGTTAATACAGTATTCTTTATACTTGGTTTACACCTATTACATAACAACCTATTTACTTTAATAAAAAGTATAAAATGTTATTGTTTATTGATGACAAGGTTCTCTAACGCAACTCAAGCAATAGATATGTACGAAGCAACGGATTAAGCAAGCAAATTCAAAGAACAACAACAATTTTAATAGCACTCTACAACATAACCAGAAGTGGTATAATCTATTATTAACTTTCCGAGCTATATTTACTAGGCACTTATTCGGAAGTGCTATGGAATAGCACCTTGTATGCAATACTACTGTCAAGGTTTTTAACTTATCTACGAGATATTATGATTCTCAATAATTTATGTAGGAAATAGCAAGAAAGTTATACATATTCTTTATTGCACAAAAAACACACATACAGAGAACAGTTCACAAACAATGGTGAGCAAAGGTGGACTTATCTCTGAAAGAGATCTCTTCCAGCCAACCTAAGGTGGAATGGGAGCATCATGTTTAAAAGGAAGCGACAAAAGTGAAAAACAAAAATATCTCAAATAAAAATAACAATATTAATTACAATACATACACAATACATGTACTACAATATTATTAAAAACTACATAAACATACATAATATTACTACATAAATATGAACATGTACAATAATAATAATAAATATGGGTATTACAAGTGCGATGACATAAGTGACAGAAAGTGATCCTTGACTTTTTTTTTTAAAGGATATAATGGACGAACTATCCTGGATGTCCGTAGGAAGCCTGTTCCATAGTTACGTTAATAAAGACCATTATTACAATGAAATAGATCTGAAATTACATTAACATACAAACTCTCACGTCCGTCACCAAAAATCACTGAGGTTTGTCCGGAATGCTAGAACTCAACATCATCATCATCATCATCATCAGCTCATTTTATGTCCCCACTGCTGGGGCACGAGCCTTTCCTATGGATGGATAGGGAAAACGGGCCATAAACCACCACGCGGGCCCAGTGCGGATTGGTGGTTGTCAACGACTGGTAATGCAGCCGGGACCGACGGCTTTACGTCCCTCAACATAAAATTAAAAAAAATATATTCCTATGAAGACATCAGTAGGTACTACAAAAGATAAATTAATGAATAGTCTGCAACAAACCAATCATCTGTCTTTTACTCTTAACCGAAAATCAAATAGGTACTCGTAGTTACATCTCCATATAAATTGGCCAAATGGAATCAGATAGCTGTTCCAAAACCGGTTTTGCCCATTCGCGATGTATGTGACCTTCTTTATTGGGATACAAAGTTCAATATGTGAATGAATGTGTTAGTCCAAGATATTTACTACAAACTGGTTGTTGCCCGCGACTTCGTTCGCGAAGACTACAGTAAAAAAAAAAGTATCCTATATCCTGGTCTGGGTCATGGTCTGTATATGAGGAAAGTTTCATTAAAATCCATTCAGTAGTTTTTACGTGAAAGAGTAACAAACATCCATCCCCATACTTACAAACTTTCGCGTTTATAATATTAGGTACCTAGCGACGATATCCGCAAGGTGGCTGGCAAGAGCTGGGTGAGAGTAGCCGTGGATCGTTTTCAGTGGCGTGCACAAGGAGAGGCCTATGTCCAGCAGTGGACTATTATAGGCTGATGATTATGATGATGATGATGTGTTAAAAATAGTTGTGTATTTCATATTTCTGTATTTTACAAATTAGCAAAGAGGTCAATCGCCGAATCCAATTAGGCTGGGCAGCGTTCGGTAAGCTACGAAATACCTTTTCGTCCGACATACCGCAGTGTCTCAAGACGAAAGTCTTTGATCAGTGTGTGATGCCAGTGATTACATACGGGACTGAGACGTGGTCGCTCACTATGTGGCTTATCAGAAGGCTCAAGGTCACTTAAAGAGCAATGGAGAGGGATAATGCTCGGGGATTCTCTGCGTGATCAAATCAGAAATGTCCTCATTTCCGCAGACGAACAAAGGTTGCCGACATAGCTCGAAGAGTTGCTAAGCTCAAGTGGCAGTAGACAGGGCACATTGCTCGTAGGACTGATGGCCGCTGGGGCCGAACAGTCCTTGAGTGACGACCGCGTACCGGAAAGCGCAGTGTGGGCAGACCTCCAACAAGGTGGAGCGACGATCTGGTGAAAGTTGCGGGAAGCCGCTGGATGCAGCACAAAACCGGTCGTTGTGGAGATCCTTGGGAGAGGCCTTTGTCCAGCAGTGAACGTCTTTTGGCTGAGATGACTGACCAAAACATGAGCCCTGATTGGGCATCGCAACAGTGCTATACTATGAGCTGTATGCTATGTTTAGAGTTTTTTTGGGGAGAGTTTGCTGATTGCCACTGGACATTTTCAGCGCCACCGGACTTTTTTGGGGGCGGCGAGTATCTTAAAGGGTTCCTCAAGCCATGTGAAAAGAAACACCGTCGGAGGTTTTCTAGAGGGATCACACTAGTGCGTGTCCCCGTGCCTTACAGATTCTTGAGGGGTTCGAATCGCATCGGCAGCGGAACAACCCGTGGGCGCTTCTTAGAGGCTAGGACCTCGGCTCGAGTTGACCGGGCCGTGGTGGTGGGTAGAAACGCCCAGGTACATGCCTGTACCTGGTATAGAGCGCGTGTGAACCGGCTCGTCGTACCCTTGTTCTACGAGTACGGTTTGGGCCTAAACTAGTGTGCATGTTTAGTGTATTTTGTAGTGGCATTTAGAGGAGCGGGCGGGGCCAGTTCCTCAGTGTCTGAGGATTGCGGGCCAATATTGAAAAGCTATACGTACTGTTTTAATTTTAAGCAAAATCGGACCATGATATTTTTGACTTTTTTTTGTTGCTTCTTATATTTTGACACTCGAGCGTGGGGCCCGTTCGAAGTGGGGTCTAACCACCGTTAGGACGTTTTAAAGTTGCTATTTCACATCGCTATCGCGAGTTTCATTCGGCATTCGATCACATTAACGTAAACGGGAACTTGTATGGCAACATTTTAACTCTTCTCGTTTTCTATTAGGAGGCGCAGCTTCAATGCCATACGTTCCCGTTCGTTTTCGTTAAAATGACCAAATTAGGCACCCAGACTAGTCCGACCACAAAAAAATTATTCGCTCCATTAAATTTTTAACGCATTTTTATTAAATAAAAAAAATGCTTAAACACGTGACATTGTCCTCAAGCACAGATATTAACATGGCGACCGGTTTAACAAATATTTACTTTTAATATACTAATATAGAATACATACGTCATTATGGCGTGTCGTCAATACATAAAAAGGCGATTTCGGTTTAGAAATTAAAACTAGTATGCAACACTCAATTATTATACTAGTTTGACGAGTTCTTATTTTTAATAAAAAGTTTTTTTACATAAATAAAAAAAAAACAAAATTCAATATTTAATGTTATTCAGTTGAGCCTACTAATTAGCTCTAAATGTTTCTATGCCATCGGGTCGTAAGTCTACTGTATCTAACCTTGTACTGAGAAGAACCGGCAAAAAACTCTGCAAGCGTATTTTTTTATCTTTTCTCCCTTACAGCGTCATTCATTGTTTTGTTTCTGTTTCCCAAATACAAAGTAACGTTTGTGTGACGTTGACAAAACAATATTTAACTAAAAAATGCCTAAATTATTTTTTATGAACAAGGGGGTAAACGTATAAATTACATCACGTAACAGTTATTTAAAACATTAACCTATTTTTTATTTCACTTATTTTCAACCCTCCTCAATTGTTAATGAATAAACTTTAACTGACGATTCAGAAATCTGCCCTAAGGCATGAACTTCTGTAACCTAAAAAGTTTTTAATGAACACTCAATTCAAAAACATTCAAAATTCAAAATCATTTATTCAGTTTAGGCTTCAAGTAGCTCTTGTGAATGTCACTATGCCATCGGTTCGTAAGTCCACTCTGGGCGGGAGATCTTGTACTGAGAAGAACCGGCAAGAAACTCAGCAAGTGTCCAGCTCTTTTCTCCCTCAATTGACAGAACAAATTGTTACCTTTATGTCGAGTCCCTTTACGTCGAGCCGAGAACCTTGTCTCGCTTCTATTCTACGTCGAGTCTACAATTTCTGTACCGTTTCTACTCATTTAACGTCGAGTTTGCTTACCCGGCTCCTACTACCTTTATGTCGAGTTTAATTATAACACAATAGTGACGTCATAGTTTGCCATTCCCCTAAAATTTCTATAGAAAATATCGTTACTATTCACTAACTACCTACTGCTTTAAGGCCTACGCAGACCGGGACGGCATGGCAAGGATTGTGCCGCCAGTCAGCGCTCAATAGCCGCTTAGGTACCGCGGCATGCCTCGGCATGCCGCGTTACGTCGACGTATGTTTTTGTGTCTTATTTATATTTCGTTATGTTTGAATGTCCATTGGTAAAAAATTAAATCCTTTGGCATGCCGTCCCGGTCTGTGTAGGACTTTATTGTCAAAATCCGGCGTGCAATGCTGATTCACCAGCATTCAGCTGTTTTAAACCGTCCACAATCGTATGTCAGGCACCTTGGCAATTTTCACAAAGCTCTAATGACAAAAAATGATCAAAGTCAAAGTTCATGGGTGTTCCCATCAGGTTGTTCAGGCTAGTTGGCCGTCTTTTTATAAAAAAAAAAAAACAATGTGCGATATGCTAAATAGAAACCGTATTATAGAATGTATGCGAAAACGTAAAAAAATGTCAAAACTTTCACCAATGAGGCTTAATCTACTAATACGCTAAACCATTAAGGCCAATGACTTCTTGGTGGGAAAGTGAAGAGTCATTATGGCAGACTCGTTTCATTTTATATGATTCGTGTTTTGATTGTATTGTGGATTTATTAACAGTAAAAGTGTTTGAACGTGCGAAGGCGCGAACCCTTAAGAGTTCCTCAAGCCATGTGAAACGATACCTTCGGAGGTTTTCTATAGGGAACGGCATCACGCACTAGTGCGTGTCCCCGTGCCCTACTAGATTTACCGAGGGGTTCGGATCGGATCGGGGAGCGGAGCAACCCGAGGGCGCCTCTAAAGGCTCGGACCTCGGCTCGGGTTGACCGGGCCGTGGTGGTGGTAAAAAGCGCCCACGTACATGTCTGTACCTGTTATAGAGGTACGAACCCCTCGGAGAATCTAGTAGGGAATAGGCACATGCTTGTGTGATGCTATCACTTCTAGTAACCCTCTAATGATTTCTGTCTCTACAGCTTGAGAAACATAAAGTTTCTCGCCGTACCTGAAATCTAGTTGGTTACCAGTCAAAGCTATAATAAAATATATATATAAATCAATTGCTGTCCGTTTGTCTCGCTAAAACTCGAGAATGGTTTTACCGATTTGGCTAATTTTGATTTTGAAACATTTGTGGAAGTTCAGGGAAGGTTTAAGCGGTGAGAAACATAAATAATAAATAATAAATAAAATACTAAAAACAACAATTTAATTTTCCAATACAAAATTATTTGTTTGTTTCGTTGTCATGAAAACTGTCAAAGCGGCACGAAGTCCGCCGGGTCAACTAGTAATAAATAAAATCATTAATTTCAGACCATTGGATCTATGGGTTAGTAACAATTGAAACTTAGAAAACTATGTTAGTAACAACAATACAATATTAAATTAAATCATTAAACGAATTAATTGGTCGGTTCACTGATTGTATGTCAAACGTGTACCGTTTGAAAGTTAAAAAGTGCCGAGTCCATCCGGTCACCAATCATCTTCAGGACTGTGCTGGCGCTCCGCTGAGCTCTCCCAATACAGTCAACAGCTTATTCTTTAAAAAAAAACAACCAAAACGCTTAAGCCACTAACGCGTACGCCGTTTAAATGTTCTTATTAAACAACTTTGATATTGTAAACAGTATTTTTACCTAATTTGAATATCGCTTTAATAAACAGGAACCAGATATATATTCGTACGTAATGTCTATCATGCTTATCAAAACAGAATTTTGCGTCGTAACTAACGCTTGTATTTGCTTTTCAAGTAATACCTACACTATGTTTGAAAGTATGAGGGATATTATGCAAAAAAAAGATCGAGAAAAAAAATTGATGGTGATGTCATCACCAATTTTTTTCTCCAGCTCATGTTTATGTCTCCACAGCTGGGGCACGAGACGCTAGGGACGGTCTCACCGCGAAATAAAGAGACCGCAGAGCAAACGCGCACAAGCAACGCACACATTGACAACCTCTCGCGGACACGGAATCTCGCAACACCTGCGCTCGGATTGTTGTGAGCTGTTGCGAGATTCCGTGTCCGCGAGAGGTTGTCTATGTGTGCGTTGCTTGTGTGCGTTTGTATCAAGATTCCCTCCAATCCGACCCGAACCCTTCGGAGAATCTAGTAGGGCACGGGGACGCGCACTAGTGCGCGATGCCGTTCCCATTAGAAAGCCTCCGGCAGGTGATTCGTTTCACCATTCCAAAAAATAAACAACCTTTCTTTCTAGTATGCTAAGTGTCCTTCCAGTTGGTCCTTTAAGTTTCCTTTTAATTGGTGCTAAAACCAACTACCGTGACGTCTTTAAAACATTGTGATACCATCCTACTAATATTACAAACGCGAAAGTTTGCAAGTACGGATGGATGTTTGTTACTCTTTACGTAAAAACTACTGAATGTATTTTAATGAAACTTTCCTCATATACAGACCATGACCCAGACCAGCATATGGGATACTTTTTTTTAAAGTTTTGTCTTCGCGAACGAAGTCGCGGGCAACAACTTTACTAGTCTTTTAATAAGAACAGAGCGGATTGTTACTTGACTAACTAATTATAATTTGTTTTAAGTTTAACTGCTGGCCTAATAACAAATTTTAACTTCACTTTCACAATCGTATTGTTGTCTGGAGGGTAAGTGAACTTATAACATTGTATTAACTAACATTATCCTTTAGCTTTCATTTTACATAACGTCATCATTATCGTCAGCTCATTTTATGTTCCCACTGCTGGGGCATGAACCTTCTTCATAGATAGATAGGGAGAACAGGCCGTAAACCACCAGGCGAGCCCAGTGCGGATTGGTGGTTGTTAACGACTGCTAATGCAGCCGGGACCAACGGCTTAACGTGCCTTCCGAAGCATGGAATACATAATATAAGTAAACATAATATTATTGATAATTAATTTATTATTATTTTATCATGACATTTCGACACCTAACTATCCACTTTTTCAAGAATCAGAGGCAAATATATTTTAACGTAGTTTAACAATTATTTATATTGTTTAAGCTATTACCCATCAATAAAATTGAAGTTATGAATTGATTTCAATGATAGGACGCCTTTGCCCTACAGTGGGACAGTTATATTGCTTTACTTAATACTTTTAGACACAAAACATCTTCTAACAAATACAAAAGTGGTCCCAATCTGTTCCTTGGGGAACGGGCTTTTAAACCACCAAGCGGGCCCAGTGCGGATTGGTGGTTGTTATGGTTGTTATTGTATGCAACCGAGACCAACGGCTTTACGTGCCTCCGAAGCACGAAGGAGCTCGAGATGATACTATTTTGGTCACCCATCCGATGACCGGCCTTTGCGAAAGTTGTTTAACGTAAGCACTCGCAGACCGGGCGCGTTAACCACTGCGCCACCGAGCTTCTATTACAATATAATTTAGAAATAAACGAAAATATAGCTATAAAGGCATTCCCCAAGGATCTCCTCAATCCCCTTCGTCCAGCAGTAGAAATCTTTTGGCTGAGATGATGAAGATGCTGGTTTATTTATTTGTTTATTATCTTAGGAAGACTATCACTAAATACACAAAAAATAAATAGCTACAAACTTAAAGGTATAACAGAAAAGTCGCTAAAGTGTCTCCACTGTTAGGAACGACTTAAATAACAAAGGAGCATGATATAGCTTCAGTATAGCTCACGTATTTGGAATCAAACATTAACTTTAGAAATAAATGCAATTAGTTGTTTCGCCCTCTTGAAAACTAGCAAAAATCAATCAATCAAGCGTTCTAATGGGCTAATTGAAAGTATGATGCGCTAGCTATCTACAAGACTAATAAAACCAAATTCGTTTAAACAAAACAATTCATTTACATGCTATAACTAAATTAAATGCGAAAAGCAGTTGTTTAAAATAACAAAACAGGTTTTTTTCATTATTAATGAGTCTGACTTGCCTGTAAATTAAAGCATATTATCCAACTATGTAAAGACACTCTTGACCTTACTGATGACAAATGGAATTTCTATTTTCTTTTTAATTGTTTAACAATAGGTACTATATTAACAGTTTGCATACATTTGTACGGTTACTTTTAAGGCGCTGAACACTGTTCAATGCGCTTCTTTATGCATGTATTCTATAAAAAGTCTAAAAAATACAATGCTGAGAAAAATATATTATTGTGTCCTAATCTTCAATCAATTATGTACTTATATCCCATCGCGCACAAAGAAATTTGGTGACTCGTTTCTTTGTCGCACCTCCTAAAGATGGAACAGTCTACCAGCACACGTTTTCCCACTTTCCTATGATATGGGGTCCTTCAAACGAGGCGTGAAGAAGCACCTTGTGGGCCGGCAGAGTGAAGTTGACTGATGCTGCGTTGTTTTCACGCTGCACCAGTTGTCTTCGCGTCTGCACTCCATTTCCACTTAACATCAGGTGGTGTGGAGTCATTTGCCGTGCTAAGTATAAAAAAAAGTACTAGTTAGGGCCTGTTTGCTCATACTTAAACATTTAAATTTCGAATAACAAAATCTGAAGAAAACATTGGATAGCATCGACAACTTCAGCTTACTGCGAAAATTAAGGTTGCAAAATATTTGTTCCTTAATATTATTTACTGTCAACGCCGCAAACGTCATTGTGGCTCCGTGGCCCCCAAAGTCGTGTACCGTTTTTCAAGCGCTCATCGGGAATCTAGTACAATCATAATAGATAGATTAACGACAATGTTATCGTTTCCAAAATAAGATCAGTAGTTCCAGAGATTAGCCCCGCCCCGACATATAAACAAACAGTCACAAACGTTACCTCTTTAGTAATAGTATAATGTTTTTAATTTACTGAAGCACTACGTCGATGAAATTACCTGATACGTGATACTTAATATTTAAGAAACGCTATTCTTTTTGAATAAAACCTCTATATTTAGAATTCAGTGGATCGCACACTATTAGCATCCCTTTTGCTTGTATGTAGATCGACAGAGAGCGCTGTATCATGGTTGACAGCGTCTTAACGGTTAAACATCTATTGGAGTTAATAAAGGATTTGTAAATGAGTTTTTTTTTAATTCAAAGTGTATTTTCGTATTGTTTGTTTGCTGAATACATTAATTGTTATTCAATCCTATTCTATTGTAATATAATTGAATACTTTCTGTGTTTTTTAGGTTAACTTAATTTTAGAGAGGCTTTAAATGTTTCGGTATTCCATTCCGAAATTTCAAAATTCTATATTTTTCAAGCCAATATAGCAAAATGTAAGTAATGATACTTTTTTGTGCTATTGGCTTTTTGTTGTACTTGTTACATGAATAACATTGAATTTCGAAGTTTTTATAGGTTACCGGAATGTATTTATAGACTCCTAAGTGACGTGTGCTAGTGTTTTTTGATGCTTTACTTTTTTAACGGTCGAATCTAACTTTTGAGTACATAATAGTTTGTTCATCAATAGAGCATGTTTTTTTCTGTTTTTATTTAGAATACGTTATTGTTTGCGTCCTGAATGCAACGTCTAGACAAACCATTTAGGTTAAAAGGCGTAAAAGTGTCAATGTATTTATACTTATGAGTAGTTTTACTTTCGATTAAATAAAAATAGAAAAAAAGAAGCTATTCTCTATCTAGAGAAGTCACCTATTTTTCATTTCATGCCGAGACATAATCAAAAGTAATTCTTAAATCGTTAACTAAAATGTTTATCCAATAAAAATTAAAGAAAACTGCTTAAAAAAACAAATAAATAAATAAATAAAAGAAATAGGCACCTTTAATCACCAAACCTTTATTTTATAAGGAAACTTAGTACCATAGACGACATTCAAACCATATTCAAACCAAGCCGATTGTTTTCTTTTTATACATACATATAATCACGCCTCTTTCCCGTAGGGGTAGGCAGAGACCACTTCTTTCCACTTGCTACGATCCTTACATACTTGTTTCGCTTCGTCCACTTTCATTATTCTCTTCATACATGCTCTTCGGTTTAGGGTACTCTTGACCTGGCCTTTTTTCAAGACGTCCCTGATTTGATCTCTTTTTATTAACAGTAAAATTCTTCTCTTTCCAGCCAGCATGACGTTCGACGTGCATACCACTAAGGAGATCCTGAATCCGAAGCAAGGAGGCGACATAACCTACATGGACATGGTGGAAGAGAAACCTGGCTTGGGCGAGTCACAGATACAGAAGATGTTCGCGGGCTCCTCGGTGTTCCTCACCGGAGGAACGGGGTTCCTGGGGAAGCTGTTTGTGGAGAAATTACTAAGGTATGTTCTACAATAACTTTGTGCTTACCGTTCGTGATGCCGGGTCCATCCCTATCCCAGTCAGAGAACGGATGGTATGGATGTTTAAAGACAAAAACATATTTTTATATAAAATATCGGCTTTCTGAAATGTCTGTTTTAGGAAGCTCCGGTCTCTTTAAAAATACTCTCATACAAAATAGACATAGACAAAAAATTTATGTATCAAACTTATTGAAACTAATATGTGTGCAGCGTGTGTGTGTGTCTGTGTAAAAATAAAAAAGTATACATAGTAAACGATCCGTATTAATTCCCTTTGCTGAGTTTCTTGCCGGTTCTTCTCAGTATAAGATCTCCCGCCCAGAGTAGACTTACGAACCGATGGCTTAGTGACATTCACAAGAGCTACTTGTAGCCTAAACTGAATAAATGATTTTGAATTTTTTTGAATTTAGGTTCAAGAAAACGAAAATGTATGTGTATGTCAAAATTTTAACTCTTCTCGTATGTCGCCAGGAGGCGTTGCGTCAGTGCCATACTTATTTTCGTTTTCGTTAACGTAATCTTGTGTCAAATAAAACTCACATTAAGCACCCTGTAGCCGATTCTTCACCAACTACTTTCAGGTTATAATATTGTTCATTATTTTACATGTTGTAAGTCTATTACTAGAATTGACTGAGTACAAGCAGTCGTTGGCTGGCAATAGCTGGGTGAGAGTAGCCGCGGATCGTGCTCAGTGGCGTGCACAAGGAGAGGCCTATGCCCAGCAGTGGACTGGTGGCTGATGATGATGATGAATGATGATGATAATAATGATATAAACTATTTGTTTTTTTTAAACATATTAACGCCTCGGTGGCCGAGTGGCAAAGCGCTTGGCCCGATACCCGAAGGTCCCTGGTTCAATTCCCAGGTCGGGGAAAAGGTTTTGATCACTGATCACCAACCCGCATTTGGCAAGCGTGATGATTAAGCCATTACCCATCAAGTGACGATTTGATTTCAATGATGGAGGCATTTGCCCAGCAGTGGGATAGTTATAGCATATTAAATTGGAAGGATAAATATCGCGCCACAAACGCCCAGCGTGTGACATCAGCTGTTGCCGGCCCTGACGCGTGACTTTGAAACGCGTACGGCGCGCAACTTCAAATTAGATTGTACTAATTTAAATGACGCCTCAACAAGGATAGTCCGTTTAGAAAGATATAAATCAATGTTTCTTTGTTCGTATAGATTCCTGCACATCAACCCATCTAAAATCGTATTTCTTCAAGAAATGCTCAACCATATGCCGTTTACATAAAGTTTAAATTTTATTAAGGAAATTTGACAGTTAGCAGTAGTCCGATTGTTTTCACATTAGAGTTTTTAATTTTTCAACACACAATTGCCATAAAATAAGAAGACAGCAGACGGTCAGCTTCATACAAACGCGCTCGAGCAACGCACACATAGACAACCTCTCGCGGACACGGAACCTCGCCTATAGTTGTAAACCAGCGGCTTGTAAGCCCCGATCCGATCCGAACCCTTCGGAAAATCTAGTAGGGCATGGGGACGCGCACTAGTGCGCGATGCCGTTCCCTCTAGATAACCTCCGAAGGTGATTCGTTTCACACGGCTTGAGGGACCCTTTACGGCCCTCGCCGCCCCCAAAAAAGCCCGGTGAAGCTGAAAATGCCGTAAAGGCAATCAACAAACTCCCAAAAAAAAAAAATCTTGTAAGCCGGTAGCTACCGAAACCAGCGGCTAGAAACGAATAACCAGCTGCTTGATACCGGGTACATACCCGACTTGAGCATCGAAAAAAAAATAATTTTTTTTTTACATTTTTTATTATTTTACGTACTCTTATTTTTGTTATTCAGTAGCACTTATTATATTCTGCTATTTTTGTTTTTTTTTTTAAATAGACATCGAAGACACCGTATATACCTACTAATTCAATTAATTCAGAGACGAACAGGAAACTATGAAACAACGTTTGTGTTTAGGTGGTGGTATATGAAAATAATAAGAATAAAGGTAGCTCTAAATTAGTTTACTTTGGATTTAATCATCATTATAAACCAAAGAAACAAATACAACTAAACACTTAGTATTACTAGGTATCTGTCCACACTTATTTCATGGATAAACACCTATTTCCAAAACATCTCTCACAAATAAATTATCAAAATAGTCCTATTCCACTGCTGTGTCACATTTTGTATGAGAATTTTGAGTTTTTAACACTTAATACAGATGCAAATGGCATTGTTTATGTCTATTTATGTCAAATGTATCCTATAGTAAATAAATATGAAGAAAAACAACAAAAGCTAAAAACTAATCATGTAAATATATCAATGAAATGTAAGCAGCCGTTTCCAGCCGCTAGTTATCGCTAGAAATGATAATAAGCCAAATAAGCCGTTTCTAGAAATGTCTATTTATGTCAAATGTATCCTATAGTAAATAAATATGAAGAGAAACAACGAAAACTAAAATCTAATCATGTGAATATATCAATGAAATGTAAGCAGCCGTTTCCAGCCGCTAGTTATCGCTAGAAATGATAATAAGCCAAATAAGCCGTTTCTAGAAATGTTAGTAACCAGCTTCACGTTTATAATCTCACCACAGCCGCGCCCGTGACTGTTGCGAGATCCGTGCCCGTGAGACGCTCGAGCGCGGTATGTTTGGAGCTTACTTTCTGGGTCTCTTCATTTTTTGCTATTGCGAAGTCAATAACTATTTTCGTCCATCTTCCTTGTTGACATACAAAGGTGTCACATAAAACTTTAGTTGGAATGATTTGAACATCAATTGACACTTGCAAATGTTATGTTCACACGTTCATGAGAATCGTAAAACGAATAATAGTGATTAGCAGTTTGACATCATCGTAAGGATGCCCGCACACATTAGACTAAATAAATATTAGGCACGTTAAGCCATTGGTCATGGCTGCATTAGCAGTCGTTAACAACCACCAATCCGCACTGGGTCCGCGTGGTGGTTTACTGCCCGTTCTCCCTATCCGCCCATAGGGAACGCTCGTGCCCCAGCAGTGGGGACATAAAATGAGCTGATGATGATTGATGATGAAATAAATATGAGACAACATCACATACATTGTTCTGATCCTAAAGTAAGTAGGTAAAGTGCTCGTTTTACGGAAATCAGAAACAACGACGGTGCCACAACCACCCAGACCCAACACAATATCGAAAAGTTCGTTTAGGGACCTCAGAGTTAGCGCCGCCCAGAGTCAAAGTAGTCAAAACTAGACTATGGAGACACGCTAGCCTGATGCGATCTCCACTACAAATCCTTAGGGTTTTTCAGTCACTAGGTCAGATTGAGGAACCTTAAGTTTCTCATCATCATCATCATCTCAGCCAAAACACGTCCACTGCTGGACAAAGGCTTTCCTCAAGATTATGTACAACAACCGGTCTTGTGCTGCTCTATTTCAATACTGAACACACATGGCAGACATAAAAAAAAAACAAAAAAAAAACTACCATCATTATTCTCACTATAATTTAGTTTTAATTTTAAATTATTGTTTATTGTCAATTAAATTAATTTTGAATATTATCTATAATACTATTAATAATTAGAGATTTGTTTTTTAAAATAGAAGAAAATTAATAATTTGAATATTTAAGTTTTAAGTTTTACACTTTTTTATTGCTCAACTCATACAATAACAAAATTTCATGGCTTTTTCCCATTACCAAAACCTATCGTGGTTTTTTATATTTCAATCATACGAAATCTATAAGCAAAAGGTCCGCCGATTGTGATGAGTCGATCACAAAGTCGGTGATAAAAGTCGCCTTGAAATCCGATCCGTTTGTCTCACAAAAAGTCTGGCGTGGTCGGGCAGCCTTAGCATCGTCCGGATTTACAATTTGTCGATTGTCTATGTACTCGTACATACAAATATATCTGTATCTAGTATACCAATAATACGGGTTGTTTTGTATGAGTTTACTTATTACTGAATGGCGTAGTGGCAAGCGTTTAGGTTGCGATTGTGCAAGTTAAGCTACTTTAGCAAAGGCCGGTCACCAATTTGCAATATCTGGAGTTATATCGGAAAGCACGTTAGGTCTTTTTTTAAAGATATTTTTTAAAAGACACATCAATTATTATTTTTTTGGAGAGATCTTTCTTTTTTTGGAGTTAGTTCGCATATTGGCTCAGACGTCACTTTCAGCTTCACCGGGCTTTTTTTGGGGCGGCGAGAAACTTAAAGGGTTCCTCAAGCCGTGTGAAACGAACCACGGTCGGTTCGGTGGTTTTCTAGAGGGAACGGCATCGCGCACTAGTGCGTGTCCCCGTGCCCTACTAGATTCTCCGAAGAGTTCGGATCGGATGGTGGGAGAGCATACTTGTATCCTCAATCGGCCTATTCAACATCACCAGACTTTTTGGAGGCAGCTAAACATCATTAACTATCAAATTCAGGATAATACAGATTTACTTTTTTTATCTTCGTCCAAACCTTCTGAGATGACTCCCGTGACACAAACGAACAACTGTTACTATTGGACCAACTCCTTAACTCGAAAATAAAATTCAGCTGTTCCATACAAAACATCACTATTCATTCGACCAAAATGTATGGAACAGCTGATTTTTATTTTCGAGTTAGGGAGTTGGTCCAATAGTAAGTGTGGTTCGTTTGTATCACGGGAGTCATATCAGAAGGTTTGGACGGTCATAAAAAAGTCATCCTGTATGTCAGTCCTCCTATAAATCTATTACAGATAGGTATCAAGGATCCATATATCAATTACCCATAAAAACGTTTATAACTATGCCGGTAATGTCTAACAAATTCATTAACAATCGATCGTAAAATCATCGCATCATTTAAAATGGCTATTATTTTACGAGTATTACTTGATTAATCCGACAATGTACACGGACAGAGTAAGTTCATATCGGAGGCAGAAGTAGTACAAAATAATCACTAGTTTCATCACCAGTATTGAGCTTGTTCTAGGTCTGCTACTAGTGATGAACTATTATTAACTCTTAGCGATTACGATCACGATTATTGCACCTAATAATCGACGGTTACGATTACAATTATTTGGTTTTTATTAATAAATAAAAGAAATTATCGATAAATCAACATAAGATTTGTTACCATATAAAGTTTATAAAATATCAATACTTAAAATTAAAGTAGCTAATTTTTTAATTTTTGTTCAAAACACATAACATTTCTAGCTTTTTTAGCCCAATTAATTTAAAGTACACTGAAGACCAGTTGCTTTTTAGACCAGCAGATATTTAGACCAAATGCGACATAGACGAGTTGCGATATATGCGAGTTGCTAATTAGACCACATGATCCTATTCCAACATACTTTGGTAGAGCGAACTAACGAGAAATATTTAAAAAAAAACACTTCAAAAGAGTATTACTTATCCTGCGTCGCGCGGAGAATTCGGGAGAATCCCCGAAACGTAACGTCAGGCCAGTCAAAGAAGCGTTCGGATACACGCATGAACAAAAGATATTCTGCGCATTTACGAAGTATGTTACAAATAATTATAATTTTGAGGAAAATAAATGTCAGAAGTAATCGCTAAATCATCGATAGATGGGACGATTGCGGTTAATCGTGAAATATCAATAATCGTCGATTGCGATTATTCGAAATCGTAATCGTTTCATCACTACTCAACTCAACAAGAGTAGACTTACGAACCGATGGCATAGTGACATTCACGAGAGCTACTTGTAGCCTAAACTGAATAAATGATTTTGAATTTGAGTTCAAAGCATACCGCGCTTGAGGAGCATTTGTTTTGTAGCATAGGGCCCCAAAGTACAGATTGTTAAGGGTACTCAAGCCTGCCTTCTACCACAAAAGAAGGAAAAGAAGGAGAAACTAAGCTTCATACAAACGAGCTCGAGCAACGCACACATAGATAACCTCTCGCGGACACGGAGTCTCGCATAGCCGCGCTCGGACTGATCCGAGATCCGTGTCCGTAATAGTCTATGTGTGCTTTGCTCGAGCTCGTTTGTATGAAGCTTAGTTTCTCCTTCTTTTCCTTCTTTTGTGGTAGAAGGCAGGCTTGAGTACCCTTAACAATCAGTACTTTGGGGCCCTATGCTACAAAACAAATGCTCCTCAAAGTGAAGCCATGAGCAAACAGCTTGTAGAATGAAATTGTATCTTAACTTACTATTATAATATGATTTTATAGTGTTGAGGCGAGGGGGAATATAAGGCATGGACTATGCAACATAATATTGTCCCAGCCAACATCTAAATTAGCCGTGAAACTGTATCACATTATAATTAAGCTATTTAAGTGTAGAAACTAAGTCTTTAATGTAATTTATTAGGCTGACATAGTCGTTCAACGACTAAAGCCTTTAAATAAAGAGATTAAAAAAAAAGTGTTAGTCAAATAAATACCTATTCTATTCTATTCTAATGTGGAGTCAATGCAACACTTACTTTGCGACTGTGACTCTAAAAAGGGGGAAAAAGATGGGACTCCTGAGATCGGGTTAACCAAAACCAGGAGACTTCAGGCTCTATGCTCTCAAGGACTTTGCCAAACTTATGGCATCCATCTTTACAGAGTTAGAAGATGTTTTTGTTTTGTTTATATAATTTTAACGCAAATTTTGTTGCGATTTCGGCGGGCTGGTTAGAACCACAATAGCTCAATTGGAAGAGCACCTGACCCGGTATGTCAGAAGGGTGCAGCTTCGAATCCAGCTCGTGGAAATTTTTTCAACATTTGTGTTTTTGTAATTTGTTTCGCAACAAAATTTGCGTTAAAATTATATAAACAAAACAAAAACATTTTATAAATAGCTTGCCTACTTCTTAACTGATCTTTAGTATTTGTAAAAATATTATGATCAGATGTTAATGACGGTAGTTATTGACATTGAATTGGCGCCTTTGGCTTTCAAAGTAAAAAAGTAAATAGTGTTGAATAATTTCGGCGGGCTGGTTAGAACCACAATAGCTCAATTGGAAGAGCACCTGACCCGGTATGTCAGAAGGGTGCAGGTTCGAATCCAGCTCGTGGAAATTTTTTCAACATTTAGAGTTAGAAGAGTTGCACAAAAGATCCCGATAAGTCGAAGTGCTGCTGGGAGAGTGATAACCAAAGCAGGCCCCTTTAAGATAATACGATAGGAACTATGGCTTCGCGGTCAGCAATGCTTGAGTAATTGGTGGTGTCACGTGTCTATGGGCTGCTGTTGTACCTGTTAGACGGCTCTATACACAGAAAAAAGAATTCATACTTGCTACGTTCCAAGTCAAGAACTAGCCAAAATGTACGTCAACAGGACTAGCGATTAACAAGCAAACCAAATATTATTACAAGCAGAATCAACCGCGAAAAGCAAACTGAAACTCATCAAATTAAGAGCCGCATCCGCATTTGACATTCAAATTAAAGCCTCGCCCAAGCAAAAGCGGTCGCAGCCACGTTCGCAGTTGGATGTGGTAGTCAGTATCACCAGCTCGTTTTATGTCCCCACTGCTGGGGCACGCCCTATGTATGCCCTATGTATGATAGGGAGAACGGGCCTTAAACCACCACGCGGGCCTTGTGTGGATTCGCGATTGTTAATGACTGCTAATGCAGCCAGGACCAACGGTTTTACGTGCTTTTCGTGCAGAGTAGAGTCTTGCGGTATGATATGAGCTGCCCTTTTTGCCGCCGCTTTTGTCTATAATAATCTAATCTAATCTCTAATCGTTAATCGCTAGTGTAAACCTACCCTACCAAATTCAAGCGCCTCGAAGCTCGAGAATCTAGTAAGGAACGAGGACCCTCTTTCGGATACCGTTCCATCTAGAAACCTTCTTAAGGTGTTTCGGCCACACGGCTTGAGGAACCCTTTAAGTTTCTCGCCGCCTCCAAAAAAGAGGCCAACAGTAAACTCTCTCTGTCCCAAAAAAAGTGTGAGTGAACCAAACGCGCCCGCGCGGTCATACCGCCACCGCTGCCGCCTCCGCTACCGTCTCTGTTTGGGCGAGGCTTAAACCTCGCGCTCCGCAGAGGATATACAACCGTATTAATATGGGCGTAAAGGTCAAGACGGTTAGCAAAGTACTCGAGTGTGCTTAGTATTCTGAACGCGATGTTGGAACTTGGGACAATGAGATACATGCCCGTTTGATCTGGAAAGTACGCAGCGAATACGGTAACTCTTTGCTGCTGAGTTGAATGCGGAAAAACTCTAGCAAATCGCCATTTCCAAAATGTATATCGTTAGTGTTGGTGAAGACTTTGAGTTCTTTAAATTCTAATCTTGGCAAGTTTATTTATTTTGGCAGAGCTCGCGAGACTCCATGAGTGTGTTCCTCTCTAATGTAAGAAGACATGAATCGTTGAACTTAATTATAAGTAGTTACCCTTACTTAGCCTCTCTGTAGTGTGATATTTGTTAGCATAAGTTGTTGATTTGCCTCAAAACACTTTTCAACATCCTGTTCAGTGTCAAGGCAATTACTTAATAGTACAATCGCAAACAATATTGTTATTTACCGAAAATGCTTGAACGCCAATGTAGATTAGTGTTAAAAGCCCACGGTCCGATAACCGGAAGTCCAGAGTTCAATTCTTGTGTTTAGAATTTCAATACAATACAAACAAGTTTTTTTTTATTTCTTGGGCACTTGGCCTTAATCTCACCTGATGTTTAGTGATGATAAGGCCAGGTGGAAGCGCACTTTACCCCGAATCCTCAACTGCTGAGGCACTGGCTATCTTATATCCAGCTGCCGGAACACAACTCAATGCTAAAAACATTGATGTTATGGCGACATATTTAGATAAGTTGGTGGTAGCTAGCCAAGTCCGCTACTTACAACAACCACCTATCATACCGAGTACATAAACAAAAATAAAAAAAAAAAAATTCCTTGCCTCAAAGATTACAAGAAAGAAGAAAGGTTCTCATAAAAGGACACGTTCCATTACAAAGAAATACACAAAATTTAAAGGACAACATAAAAAAATATTAATATTATGGCACAGTTGCATGCGCCATGATCACGGAATTACTGAAGTTAATGCGGGTTTGTTTTTTATAAGCAGACAAAACGATCTACTCTCTTCCTTAGTCGTTTTTTGCGCTCGATGCCCGTACCACCGGTTTCTAAGTCACATTCACTCGAAATTGCTCACGACACATACACTCACAGTATCGAAACGCGAAACGGCTTTATTGTTGTTTTTGCGGTTTTTAACAAGACTAATCACTGGATTTCAGACACGCGACAGTTCGAATCCATCTTCACGATTCAAATTTTTGTATTTCGTAACTTCAATCGCTTCTCTTACCAATCTAGGTTCCTACTCACAAATAATAAACATGGTAAGAATCCCGTTAAAAATTACTCTAATGCAAGTGACCATGATAGTTTAAATAGTTTTATAATTTAATATTATATTATATTATTGTAATAAAAAGATAAAGTTTGTTAGTTTGTTTGTGCAGGGTAATCTCTGGAACTACTGGTCTAATTCTAAAAACTTTTTCACTGATACAATGCTACATTCTTTGCGGGTAACATAGGCTATATTTTAATTTGATAAAAAAAAAGACAAAACCACGCGGACGAAGCCGCAGGTAAAGAGCTAGTTACTTAGCATTTGCCGTAACAGTTAATGAAGTCCAATCGACTACACCCCATTTGTTTACCCCATTTGTTTACTATCCGTTCGGCTATGTGATTCTTCTAAGTAGTATATAGTATTGCAGTCAAGTGCTCCTACTACGCATGCGCCGCGCACGTCCATGTCCACTGATGGCATTGGCTCGCGATGTGACTAGACATTGCGAATTAACTTAATCACTACAGTGGACGTGTGGACAGTATCGACAATATGTCTTTTGATTGACAAGCGGTAGGAAATATGGCTGATTTTTTTAAAAACTTAATAAAATATGAATTTATTCTAATGATGTAGGACTTTGCCCAGCATTGGGACAGTATATATATAGGCTATTTACTAAGTACTCATTTAAAGTATACTAAAGTAAATATTCTATATACTGTCCCACTGCTAAACAATGGCCTACATTATTGAAATTAAAGCATCGCTACCATTGATAGATATTGGCTTAATCATTATATTCCTACCTAAACTGTGAAAGGAGTTTTTTTTAATATTTAATTAGGGCAAATGACTCTATTCCACCTGATGTTAAGTGAAAATGGAGTCCAGATGCAAAGACAACTGGTGCAGCGTGAAAACAACGCAGCATCAGTCACCCTCACCCTGCCGGCCCGCAAGGTGCCATCTCGCCTCGTTTGAAGAACCCGTGTCATAGGAAGGAGGGAAAACGTGTGCTGGTAGACTACTCCATGTTTTGGAGGTGCGACAAAGAAACGAGTTACCAAATTTCTTTGTGCGCGATGGAATATTTGTTTTTTAACAACATGCCAAACCTTGCCAAATGCGAGCAAGGTGGGGGCTATCTCTACTGTTCCATCTGCACTATGCCAACTAGACTTTCCCCTGCGGATTATGTTACCATAGTTGTCGAGTGTAAACGCTTGTGCGAAGCCTGATTGCAGTCTTCGCATAATTATTTACACGCAGCCTCATTTGTGGCTCGAATAAAATAAATCAATACAAGAGACAAACACTCTAACGTAGAGCATGGATCTTAGCGTTGTGTTGTGAATAGATAAAATACATCTTAGTATAGAGTTAATTATTAACTGTGCCGAGACATCGGATACTCACATTTAATAGATATTATTACTCTTATGCAAGTGATTAGACAGTTTAAATAGTTTCATCTTAATCCTTTGCATTTTGTGTCTTTTGTGTTTGTCAAATCAATATGACAAACACAAAAAACACAGAAAAAATTTTTTTTTATTAAAATATAATATTTTAATTTTTATTATTATTATATGTTATCCACAATCACTTTTCAAATAGTACTTTGTTACTTCGTCTTTTTATTATATTCTTATGTCAATTTACAGTTGACCCGGCGGACTTCGTACCGCTTTGACAGTTTCCATGACAACAAAACAATTAAATAATTTTGCATCAGCCATATTTTATGCGATTGTAAACTTTTTATAGAGGACTTAAAATCGCATAAAACTCAGTTATGCAAACGTTTTTTTTAATTATTTCTATTTACCGTCAACTTCTTTGTATATCCCATTTTATCTTTAGAAATTTTCATACACATTGGTGTATTTAACATAATTAGAACTTTGAAGTTTGTATCATCATAATTATTTTATTTTCATTTCATCATTATCACCAGCTCGTTTCTATGTCCCCAATGCTGGGCCATGAGCCTTCCCTATGTATGGAAACACCACAGGGAGAACAGGGCATAAACCACCTCGCAGGCCCACCACGTGATTGTTAACGACTGCTAAAACAGCCTTCCAAAGAACAGAAGAGGTCAAATAAAACATTTTTAGTCACCCATCCGAGGACCAGCCTTTGCAAAAGTTTCATAACCTTAGCAATCGCAGACCGGGCGCGTATAACCACTGCGCTATGTGATATGTGATACAAAACGATCTTGTATGATCTGGTTTTTTAGGGTTCCGTAGTCAACAAGGAACCCTTATAGTTTCGCCATGTCCGTCTATAGACTCTTATCATAGATTTTTTAGGTTACCTCCCCTACACGTGAAGTGGGGATGTAATTTTTTTTCTTGTCTACCCCTTAGTGTGTGGTGTCGTTGGATAGCAATTTCAAAAATACTGCGTATTGGTTTGTGAAAACAGTTTTTTGATTGAGGTATCCGTTTGTGAACTATTGAATTCACGGTAGTTGTATATATGACGAAGTTAAAAGGAAAACTATCACAGCTAAGTAGGCTTTACAAGTTTACGAGTAACAGTCGACCAACTTATAAAATGTACTTGGCGCAGTACAAACTCCTCATTGGGAACTACTTCAATAACTTTGTCAGGTGTGTGAAACCGGTAGTATCTACATTGAATAAATGTTCATAACAGCCCTCTTCTCAGAGTCCGCATTATTGAGACTACGGAACCCTACACTGCGCGTGGCCCGACACGCATTTGGCCGGTTTTTTTTACTGAATTAAGAAGCAATCTAAAATACATAGGTATAATATTCCAATACATTATAAATAAATTTTTAATCAATGATAAATTATAATACAAATAAATATGATATGATTTTAATTAAAATAATAAGGATCACAGCTTCGAACCCCTGCCCCCCGACCGCCTAACTCTATCGCCATCGCTCTCGCTATCGCGCTCTATAGTTTATGGCGTCGTCTTGTCATTTTGAAAGCGATATGAAAGCAATATCTCGCTATCGCGCTCTATAGTTCATGACGTCATCTTGTCATTTCGAAAGCTATATAAAAGCAATATCGAAAGCTATAGGCTATAGCGATAGCGAGAGCGATAGCGATAGAGTTAGGCGGTAGGCCCCCTGGCCCGCCGCACACCGCCGCACTGAGCCTCGTGACAGCTTAGGCACCGGCCGATTTTACCTTTGTACGGACACACGAATTGCTTGTACCAATTAATATTATATCTCTTCAAACACAGTCCGCTTTTCACTCCAAGATCCCCTTGAGATCAACAGTAAACATTAAGTAAGGACTGCAATAAAGTGTTGGGAACCAATTATTTTTTTATATAAAATTTTAAATTAAATAAGTTTTTTTTTTGTTATGCACAGATCGTGTCCAGATGTGAAGAAGCTGTACTTACTGGCAAGACCCAAGAAAAACAAGGACACAGCGAAAAGGATACAGGAACAGTTCGAAGATGTCGTGAGTACTCGCTTTAGATTTTTAGATAGATAGACAGATATAACACACTTTATTGCACACACACATAGAAAACAAATAACAAAAATATTAATACAGAGCCACCTCTGTGTGTGTTTTTCCACAAAAAGGCGATCTTTTCCAGACAACCTTTGAGTCATAGAACCACTGAGCGGCAAATAAGGGGTAGTACAGCAACAACCAATTTAAATTTGTGCCAACCCTTGCCATGTTTTACCGTACTGTCAGAGAGATACTGTCTGAAGTTTTATAAATCTTTCTGTTGTCAAAATGTTCTGTTTTACTGTACGTTTCTGGAATTCCAATTTAATTTAATTTAATTAATTAATTGTAACTTTATTTAATTCTTTGTAGTTTAATTTATTGTAATTTGATTCATTTATAGTTGTTGACATTGAATTGGCGCCTTTGGCTTTCAAAGTAAAAAAGTAAATAGTGTTGAATAATTTCGGCGGGCTGGTTAGAACCACGATAGCTCAATTATCAACGAAGAGCACCTGACCCGGTATGTCAGAAGGGTGCAGGTTCAAATCCTGCTCGTGGAGATTTTTTCAACATTGTGTTTTTGTAATTTATTTCGCAACAAAATTTGCGTTATAATAAACAAATTAAAAATCATTTATAGTTTTTAATAGTCTTTAATTTTTAAATTGATTCTGTAGATTGCTGTTTTTATTAATTTTTAATTTTGTCGTGGTGGCAAGTACGTATGTTTGCGCCAAAATTTTTATATAATGCTGTGTGTACACGTTTTTTGGGTCTCGATCTAGTTTTAATCTATGTAATTTCTGTTTTCTACACTTATTTGATTGTTACCTGTTGTGTATGCCAATATAATAAATAAATAAATAAATTTAATAAAGAACTAATTACATAATAAAACAATTCACTCATTATACTTACACAAAATTAAATAAAAAAATAATATATACTTACTGTAAGTTATTAAAATAATTGTATCTTCACACATACACTGCACAATGTATTTCTGCACAACACACTATTGCTCATATTTTATGTATAAATAAATGGTGTCATCCCTCATCAAATTTGTGTGCCTAACACAGCGTCCAAAATTTTGTCATTAATTTAAATTTAACTTTTAAGCCCCTATGGTAGCGCCACCTACCGGGTCCAATTGTAAATCTAAACCATTCTCGAATCCACCTGAACACACACAAAAAATGTCATCCAAATCGGTACAGCCGTTCAGGAGTTCAATTACATACAAACGCACAATAACAGATTCATCATCATCATCGGCCTATCTTAGTCCACTGCTGGACATAGGCCTCCCCTAATGAGCGCCATAGCGCCCTGTCCTCAGCTTGACGCATCCAGCATCTGCCTGCAGTCTTTCGCAGATAACAATAACAATAACAGATTCATCATCATCATCGGCCTATCTTAGTCCACTGCTGGATATAGGCCTCCCCTAATGAGCGCCATAGCGCCCTGTCCTAGATGCTGGATGCGTAAAGCTGACGCATCCAGCATCTGCCTGCAGTCTTTCGCAGATAACAATAACAATAACATATTACAGACAGTAAATACAATATTATTGGAGAATTTAAAATAGTTGGTTCAGACTATAAACCAAACAAATGCGTCTGTAATAAACTATGGTTAGAAGTAATAAACGTCACAACACAAACAGTATCAAGGTCAATAAATCAATTTTAATATAATTCATTACAGTAATTTAGAATTTAAACAATACATTTTTTATTTACAATTTTTTATCAATTGAATACATTTTTATTACCTATTATTAATAAAGGCATTGAAAAGTAAACTCAACAAACTTTAAAAATACAATTACAAATTAAAAGTTAACATTTCCTACCTTTTTATTTGAAACTGGATCATGTTAATAATTGTGGATGCTAAATGTATCAAAAATGATCATGATTAATTTACATCTCCTTTTTCCAGCTCTACCTCAAACTGAAGAAAGAGAGGCCAAACTTCTTCCAGAAGATTGCAGTCGTTGAAGGAGATGTGGGCCAGCTGAACCTCGGCATGAGTGAGCAGGACAGAATCAAAATCATGAACGAGGTAAGTCAGTGGCACTCTTCACTCCAATTGGGAAGTTGACTGGCTAGTCAATAGAGAAACTATTTAGCAACTGTCAAAACGTTTTTTTAAATTGGAATTAAATGGGTATGGTGAACTATGACGTCACTATTTTGTTCCGTCAATTCAATGTTTAATTTTAGGCTTTTTAGGTTACAGAAATTCATGCTTAGGTCAAATAAAAATAGGTCAATGTTTTATAGAACTTTTACGTGATTTCATTTATACGTTTAAAGTTCTGGAATTATTTGTTGTTGATGTCAACATCACTATTACCTTTCTTTCATTCTATTTGTAAAAGCAAAGAGAAATCACACTAATATTATAAATGCGAAAGTTTGTGTGTATGTGTGTATATTTGTTGCTTCTTCACGCTGCAACGGATGGATGGATTTGGATGAAATTCGGCATACAGATAGTTTATAACCTGGATTAACACATAGAGTTTTTATCCCGATATTCCCACGGGAATAGAAACTCATACCTTTTCTCTATATTTGGTTCCACAATTGACTACTTAGGTCTTGGATTTCATGTTGGGAATTTGTTTGTTTTGTTGTCATAGAAACTGTCAAAGCGGTACCAAGTCCGCCGGGACAGCTAGTGAGAAAATACAATCGTGAGAGAAATTCTTTAAAAAAATATTTTGTACATGGAACTTGGTATGTGGTCTAGTGGTTACGACCACCGGTCTCTGAGCCATAGCTCCCGGGTTCGTTTCCTTAGAACGTAGAGTAAGTGCTGAGTGCATGAATGTACTCGGTTTGATTGGTGGTAGGGCAAACTAGCTACCGCCAGTTTCACTTCATAGTATAAAACAAAGTCGCTTCCCGTTGTCTGTCTAAGATCTTTAAAACTACGCAACGGATTTTGAAGAGGTTTTATTTAATAGATAGAGTGATTCAAGAGAAAAGTTTCTATGTAATATGTCTATGTATATAATACATGCATATAAATGGACCCGGTAGGTGGCACTGCTTTAGGGTTCTATACGGGTATTCACTCAAGCGGACGAAGTCGCGAGCGGGCCGCTAGTATATTATATGTCGACTGACATTAATGTTAGTAGCATTGTGGTATTATGACAGTAAGATATAAAGCCACCAAGGTACTGCCTTGGTGGTTCAAGATGGTTCAAAGTGCGTACCTACATGTAAGAAATAAAAAAAATATATGTGCAACTGGGTAAGGCTTATTAGGTACAGGTACTTAGATAGTTTTTAGTAGCAGAAGTATATATATATGAGACAACATCGCATACATTGTTCTGATCCCAAGGTAAGTAGCTAAAGCACTCGTTACATGGCAATCAGAAACAACGACGTTACCACAACCGCCCAGACCCGACACAATGTCGAAAAGTTCGTTTTCGACATTGACCCGACCGGGAATCGAACCCGGGACCTCAGGGTTAGCGCCGCCCAAAATCCGGCGTGCAAGCCACTCGGCTATGGAGGTCGTCAAAGTAGTAAGTAGACATGGCATCGAAATCACCAATTTTGAGTACACTCGCCGTTAGTGACCTCGACGCCACATTTAGCATAATAAAGTAGGGCTCCGAGGTGGGATAGATAACATCGGTGATGGGTTGCAGCCGATCGCCTGATGTGCGAGCATCTTGGAGCCCTTGTCCCTTAGCCGGTTATACATGCAAGGGAAGTTAGGCAGCTGATAAATTATCACGTCCCTGACCAGAATGGGATTTTAATATTTTTTTTTAAGTTTTTTAATTAATTATGTATTTTTTTGTTGGTTCTCAGGTGGAATTCATCTTCCATGGAGCTGCCACAGTTAGATTCGACGAACCCTTAAAGACAGCCGTGGAGATCAACGTCAGGGGCACCCGAGAGATGTTCCAGCTGGCCAGACAGTGTGGGAAGCTGAAGGCGATCGTCCATATATCCACCGCGTACAGGTGAGCGATCGTGTTTGTTAAGCGACTATTCCAATGGTCAAAAATGGGATGGGCGACCAAAAGTTTTTTGTGATGGAGTTAATTTATTGAATGCAATTTTTTTCGTTTTATTTTATATTGCAATGTGTTCTAATCTTGCCCGAATTATCACGATGGTAGGTACTGTATTTTTCTTATTTTTTTTTTAAATAAGTTTGTGCCCTCCTATGTAAAATACCAGACTTGCAACACCCTTTAAACAGCCCATGTACACAGACGCTTGCACATCAACCTATCCAAAACTGACAAACTTCTTCAATACAATATCAACCATATGCCTAAGGCATAAAGTTCAAAGTCTATTGAGGAAGTTTGACAGTTTGTGGTAGGTTGATGGTTGGTGATTGGTTGGTGCAGGCGTGTGTACCTATTACTAAGATTTTAGCCCAAAGTCTAATGTCTAATTTTTTTAAATATTAACGGGTAAGCACAGTGCCTTGATCTCACCTGATGTTAAGTGATGATAAGGCCAATGACGGAAGCGCACTTCACCCGGGATCCTCAACTACTGAGGCACTGGCTATCTTATCTCTAGCTGACGGAACACAACAATGCTACAAACATTGATGTTATGGCGACATATTTAGATAAGATGGTGGTAGCTAGCCAGGCGGACAAACAAGCCCTACCACCAACCAAACCGAGTACACAAACATGTACCCCCCGCTGGGAATCGAACTCGGGACCTCTGGGTCTAAACCGGTGGTCTTAGCCACTAGACCACAGAGGCGGTTAACGTTTGTAGCTACATGTGCAATAAATAAATTAATTAATCAAATCAGAAGGGTGGCTGTAAGTCAAAACACTGCACCTCTGTGGTATAGCCAACTAGCTAGGACCTCTTAGTTTAAACACTACATTCGATTTTAATTTGCTATGGTTTGGTTCTCAGCGGGTGGCTTTTTAAGTTCACATGTGTAAACTGTTGGTAGGGGTAGACCTAGGCGGACGTTTCGAGATCAAATCAGGGACGCCTTGAAAAAAGGCCAGGTCAAGAGTACCCTAAACTGAAGAGCATGTATGAAGGGAATAATGAAAGTGGACGAAGCGAAACAAGTATGTAAGGATCGTAGCAAGTGGAAAGAAGTGGTAGTCTGCCTACCCCTACGGGAAAGAGGCGTGATTATATGTATGTATGTATGTATGTTTTTTATACATTTTATTTGTGGTATCCCTAAGAGCAGCCATACACCAGCTTGAAGGCTGCCTCAAGCTGCGACTGCATAGTGAACTACAGTCTTCTATTTACAAACATACATGGAACCGCTCTAGCAGTTGCGACTGCTCCGCAGGCTTATTTACCGAAAAAAGCAACCAGTTGCTAATTACACAATGGCAACGCGACTGCTACTAAAAATTGCGGTTGCTACAATCGGTCGAGCGCCGCCGCGCCGCAGTCATGCAGTTTTAGTTCGTCAATCGCTCGCTCGTGGCGCTATCGTAGCGTTCTACGTTCCGTAATACGAAATATGTGCTTTGGTAGCGATAAAATGCAGCTTAAAGGTCACTTAAAGGTCGGTAAAAGCCTGCCAGGCGGTCAGTAGCTCGATGAAATGGCAGCTTCACTACGTCTGCTCAAGCGGTTCGTGTATTTTGATCACTGGCTAACTGCTAGAGCAGCTCGTGTCACAGCAGTCACGTTTGTAACTCATAACACAATGGAATTAGAGTCAAAACTAATCGAAAGCGTATACGTGTTATTGCTTGTGACTGTAAAAAGATCTAAAAGCTGTCTGGTAGAGATCACATTTAGTCACAAACCCACCCTGTTCAAACTTACTTTCTACATCCTTTTGAGTTGTATAATAAAGAATACAATATTTCTTTCGATTCTAGCAACTGCACATCAGACGTTATCCACGAGAAGTTCTACGACAGCGCGCTGCCCGGAGAGAAACTCATAGACCTAGTTGAAACTATGGATGAGAAGACCATCAACAACATCACTCTAGGGTAAGTTCCCCTGCTGGTATAGGATGGAAAAGAATGTGATGGAAATTAATTAATGCATGTCGCAAGAGCCGACTAAAGGGTTCCAAGATGCTCGCACATCAGGCGGTCGGCTGCAACCCATCACTGATGTTATCTATCCCACCTCGGAGCCCTACTTTGATTATGCTAAATGTGGCGTCGAGGTCACTAACGGCGAGTTTATTCAAAACGCTTTTTGGGGGAGTATGTTTAATTTTTTTTATTTTCTTTATAGATTGCTTGGAGATTTCCCCAACACGTACGCTTATACGAAATCAGTAGCTGAGAACATCATCGCCCAGTACTCCAAAGGACTACCCGTTGCTGTGTTCAGACCAGCTATAGGTGAGGATTTACAGTAACCTCATGTTTTGTTTTTGTTGTTGTTCTTTAGTGGAACAACACGTTCACACGCTCCACGATTTCTTTTTATACGTAGCTCGACAAATGTCTCCACTCCACCTGATGTTAAGTGGAAATGGAGTCCAGACGCAAGGACAACTGGTGCAGCGTGAAAACAACGCAGCGTCAGTCACCCTCACCCTGCCGGCCCACAAGGTGCCTCTTCACGCCTCGCTTGAAGGACCCCATGTCATAGGAAGGAGGGAAAACGTGCGCTGGTAGACTATTCCATCTTTTGGAAGTGCGACAAAGAAACGAGTCACGAGTCAGTCAAGCAATACTCCACGCAAGATCACACCTGTGTCTTGTACAAAAGGCACAACTGATCCGGCGTGTAGAATCACCGCACCCTGTTCAGGACACCGAGTTTACGTGACGCTGTTTTCATCACGGCTTCGATATAGTCCCTCTGGTTCAGATCGCAGCAAATCTCCATACCGAGCATGTTAATGCTGCTCTGCAGGCCGAGTGATGTGCTTTGAAGAGAGGGAAGGGGTAGGAATGGCGACTTTTTTTGCCGTGAACGCGCATACCTGTGTTTTCTTGGCATTGAGCTCAACCAGATTATTGGAGCCCCAATTAGATATGAGGTCCAATACCCGATCGAGCTCAATGACAAGATTCACTCGACTCACTTCGGTTTTGACCCGCCCGGCTACTGGGTGACCGTTATATCCCCCATGCACCGTGCTATCATCTGCATAGCAATGAATATTTCCAAGTGAAAGCATATCATTGATATGCAGAAGGAACAGCGTCGGGGATAGAACGGACCCTTGAGGGACACCAGTGTTCACTGACATGAACCGCGAAGCACATCCGTCTGTGAGTACTCGGATCCTACGCTCATGTAGGAAGCCAGCGACCCTGTTGCAGAACTGAGCAAGCCGACCGTATGCCGGGAGCTTGGAGAGAAGGGCTTTGTGCCAGATCCGTTTAGAATCCGCTCCATGACTTTACACAAAACTGAAATAACGGCTATTGGGCGGTAATTAGTCGGATCTGACCGGTCTCCTTTTTTCGGAACCGGTTGCACATTATCATCTCTCCAAGATTCCGGCACACAACCCGAAGAGCGAAAGACGGTAAAGGCCAGTTAACACGAGGGACAACTCCATTGCACACATTTTTAAGACTATTGCTGGGATGCAAGCTTGGAGAGAAGAGCTTTGTGCCAGACCCGATCATTTGATCGGGTCTGGCATTTGCCTTGGCTATATCGAGGCTAACAGCCACCGACTCACCACGCTTGTCAATAGCCTCACCCCATAGATGTGCAACGTACGCTAGAAGATCACCCGTTGACCGCTTCGGCCGAAACCCGTATTGGCGATCGTGAATTATGGAGTGTTCTTCTAGGTAGTGGACAAGTTGTTTATTTAAAATGCCTTCTATGACTTTGCACAAAACTGAAGTTACGGCTATGGGGCGGTAATTCAAAGGATCTGACCGATCTCCTTTTTTGGGGACCGGTTGCACATTGGCCTCTCTCCAAGATTCCGGCACACAACCCGAAGAGAGCGAAAGACGGTAAAGGCGAGTTAACACGGGGGACAACTCCGTTGCACACATTTTTAAAACTATTGCTGGGATGCCATCAGGGCCATTAGCTTTGCGAACATTTGAATGCAGCTCCGCACGTACATCACACTGCCTGATTTTAGTATCAGGCATTGTGTGGCCACATTGAGGAATTGTAGGGGGCTGTGCATTGCAGTCATCGATTCGGGAGTTAGCCGCAAAAAGTCCGGCCAGGAGATCGGCCATCTCCTGCGGCTTGTGAGCTTAAGATCCGCCAGGACATCTCAAAGGTGGCAGCGAGGGTTGGCAGAAGTTAGATTGTACGGCTTTGGCTAGACGCCAGTAGTTACGGCTGCCCGTAGGATGCGTCAGTAATTCTTAGCCAACCCGTGCAACGCGTTTGGCAATCCGCTCTAATGTCAAACTTCTTATGCTCGAACAGTATGGTTGTGGTGGGGGTGTGCACCGCTGTAGGACCAGTTTTAATGGAAGGCGCTGTCATGGTGGAGAAAAGGAGGGAGGCGTGAATCGAGGAAATGCTACCGCGATGCAAATAGTCAAAGTGCAGCGGCCTGTCTCACCAGGGATCTGCCTATGAGTATCATTAACCCGCCGAACGGAAGGGCCCCCGAACCCCCCCGGGAATGGCCGCCGGGACCCCACCTGCCGGTCACCAACCGGCACGACGCATTTACCACCAAGCATTTTAAACATATAGAAATAGAAATAGAAATAGCAAAAAGTTCTAACCTTTATTTTTTAACTAGATCTGTTTACTTTTAACATGACAAGTCTATAAATTACTGTATATAATATTATCTGTAAGTTTAATGTGTAAGTTGTTTTGATACGACCTATGGATGGATGAAGATGTTCTAAGTTAGAATAATATTGTTGTCGTTCCTTTGTTTAATAATTAGGCCCTGTCAGAACACCAGCGTCGTTGCGGTGGTGTTTGTTTTTCAGCACCACAACGGCACAAGCTGAGGCAGGGTCCTAGTTGGCCTCCACACACTGTCATATTTCCTTTTTGTTGTTTTATTATTATTATTATTATTTTTTAACATGTTTCCTTATTCATCGTACCTATAACTTTCTGTAATGTCTCTGTGGTTGACAATAAATTCTAATTCCTATTCTTATTCTTAGAATAGAATAGAATAGAATACTTTATTTGCTTTTGCTTATTCTTATTCTAATTGTTACTCTTTTAATAGTAGAGTAGTAGCACCAGTCTTCGAAACTAAACCCACCGTTCGACACAGTTTTCGCAGCCGAAAATAACACAGATTTTTATTTTATAATACAGGTGACAGCTAAGTAATCGTCATTCGGTCGTCAATTAGGTACACAAGAGATGTGGATTTTGCATGGAGTTTACTGAGACCTCGCTGAGTCTTCTTTAACGTTGAAAAAGTCTTCTGAGTTAAATATCCAAATAAAGTGCTTTTTTCATTAAAAAAAAGCAATTGTATTGTGCGTTAAAAACTTTTTATTATTTTTTTTTTGTTTTTGTTCGTAGTTATCGCAACTGCTAAAGAACCAGTGGCTGGATGGATCGACAACGTATACGGACCGACTGGTGTAAGTTTGTTCATTTATTTATTCAATCATTAACGACCTCCGACCGACGATTTTGACGACCTCCTTGGTCGAGTGGTTTGTGCACCGGTTTTCATGGTGTCGCCATCTCTGAGGTCCCGGGTTCGATCCCCGGTCGGGTTAATTTTGAAATTATTGTTTTTCTAAATTGTCTCGGGTCTGGGTGTTTTCTATGTATAATAAGTATGTATTTAAGTATTTTAAGTATGTTTATCCGTTGTCTAGTAACCATTTAACGAGTTTCATAATGAAGCTTCTCTTGGGCTAGATAATTGGTGTGAGTGTAGGAAAGTTTATTATTATTATTATTATTAACATTAGAATAATATACAAAAATAATTACATAAATATAAGTCAAATCGTTTCAGTCAAAAAATGTGAACACATTTTGTTTGCCTACGTGTTATTTGAAACCGTTGATTATTTTGTTCAAACCTTTTACAAATTAAAATTTGAACGAAACCAAACTTCGGTAAAATTATATTCATATTAACAAGATATTTTATTTTATCTACCAAACATTTTAAACATATAGAAATAGAAATAGCAAAAAAAGTCTTAACCTTTATTTTTTAACTAGACCTGTTTACTTTTAACATGACACGCCTATAAATTACTATAAAAAAATGTAAGTATATCTTATTATATGTAAGTTTAATTTGTAAGCTATGGTTTTGATACGACCTATGGATTTTGCTGAATAGTTTTGATCAATTAGGTAATTGATCGAAGTTGAATAAAACAAAAATTTACTAGAAAAAATCTCAATCTCAGGATGCTCGAGTGTGAATCGAACCCACGACCCTTAGATTACCAGCCCAATGCTAATACTGCTGAGCTACCGAAACACCAGATGACTCGTTGAATTCTCTTCTATAGCATTGTGAATGCATAAGTGAGAATAACAAAAGTATTTCCTCATTCCAGGTGGTAGTAGGAGCCGCAGTAGGTCTCCTCCACACGCTACACTGCGACCCCAAGGCATTAGCTGACTTAGTCCCCGGCGATATGGTCGTGAATGCCTGCATCGCGGCAGCCTGGAAGACTGCCAAGGAATACCCCGGGAACCATGAGGACGCGCCGCCTTACGACCTTCCACCACCAGTTTACAACTACGTGTCATCAGAACAGAATCCACTCACTTGGGGTAAGAGAATATTTAATATATAGCTCGGCAAATGACTCCATCCCACCTGATGTTAAATGGAAACGGAGTACAGACGTAAAGTCAACTGTTGCAGCGTGAAAACAACGCAGCATCAGTCACCCTTACCCTGTCTTCACGCCTCGTTTGAAGGGCCCCATGTCGTAGGAAGGGAAAACGTGTGCTGGTAGACTTTTCTATATTTTGGAGGTGCGACAAGGAAACGGATAAGCATAGCGGATACATCTTACCTGATTCTAAGTGATGGTAAGGCCGAAAATGGAAGCGCACTTCACCCGGAATCCTCAACTACTGACGCTCTCACGTGTGTGGATATACCCGACGCTGATTTTTCGTTGTCAACTTTATACAGGCTTTTTATATGCGTTAAATAAACTATATAAGCTTTGTATTGAGTATTTGACGATCTCCGTAGCCGAGTGGCTTGCACGCCGGACTTTGGGCGGCGCTAACTCTGTGGTCCCGGGTTCGATTCCCGGTCGGGTCAATGTCGAAAACTAACTTTTCGATATTGTTTCGGGTCTGGGTGATTGGGGTACCGTCGTTGTTTCTGATTTCCTTGAAACGAGTGTTTTAGCACTTACCTTGGGATCAGAACAATGTATGTGATGTTCTCTAAAAAATTAATATTGTAGACTATCATCAACCGTTCTTCCACGGCAATCTTAGACTAGACTTGTGAAAAGTGAACAGCGCAAGTCTTTCCAAAAAAAAATAAGATTAAAGTTCAAAGTTCAAAGTTGTCAAAGTTAACATCTAGTGTTCGAAACTTTACAAAACAAATGTAATTATTTTTTATCTCCTTCTAAATTATAATTATTAATAATTGTTTTTTCCCCTTTCGCAGAGAAGTTCATGAGTTACAACGAGTTTTACGGCCTGGACGTCCCGCCCCTCCAAGCGATGTACTACTATCTATTCAAACTCACTCCCTCCAGATTCCTGTACCTTTTCTACTGCTTCTTCCTGCACTGGATACCGGCCTACATCATCGATGGCATTGCTATACTCATTGGGAAGAAGCCTATGTAAGTATCTTTTGAGAATAAAAATTTTGGCCACCCATCTTGGTATGACCACGACTACGGTAGCTTAGCATTTGCGATTGTAAAGAGATTGAAAGACAGTTTTTTAGGGAGATAACTCGGGATTTGACATTTGATATATTATTTTTTTTTCATTTTCAATCTATATATATATAAAAATCAATTGCTGTCCGTTTTGATTTTGAAATATTTGTGGAAGTTCAGAAAAAGTTTGAATGGTGAGAGACATAAATAATTAGTAACGGAAAATACTATTATAGACAATTTAATTTTCCAATACAAAATGTTCCACGATTTGTTTGTTTTGTTATCATAGAAACTGTCCAAGTGGTACGAAGTCCGCCGGGTCAGCTAGTAGTTTATAATTTAGGTGCTGAAGACACCTTGGTGGCTAAGTGCTAAAGTGCCAGGCTAGCACGAAGGTCCTGGTTTCAATATCCAGATCGGGCAAAGTGTGTTTCTTTAGCCTGGGTTTGTGATCACCAACCCCAATTTGGCAAGGGTGGTTATAAAGCCAACACTTATCAATTGTTGCGATGACTTACTTTAAATGAAACGCGAATGATACAATTGATTAGTTGTATCGTGGTTCGTTTTTGTTTTGCTTACTTTTATGTGTGAACCTTTCTCCGTTCAATTTCTTTTGACGTCTTTTTACTATTTCCACAGTCCATAATATCAAAAATTATAATAATCCATATATTTCATTTACAGGTTACGTAAAGCTTACCAGAAGATTTCTAAATTCTCCGACGTGCTCGCATATTTCGCACTAAAACAATGGAAGTTCTATAACAGCAACGTTCAAAACCTCTATAGCGAGTTATGTGATGCCGACAAACAGCTATTCGACTTCGACATGGCCAGCTTGGACTGGAGCGATTACTTCTACAGTTACGTCCGAGGTATCAGGGTATACCTTCTCAAAGATCCTCTGGACACCATCCCCAAAGGTCGCAAGAAGTACACAAAGCTTCTATATCTCCACTACTTCTGCTGTACGATCTTAAGTCTTATAGCTTTGAGGTTATTATGGGGAATTTCGAGTTTCTGCGTTAGTTTACTATTGTAGTGTCTTGAATTGTTTTTAAGGTTATTATTGTGTGAATGCTTATTGAAATCGAAAATAGCTATGAAAAAGTTGACATGCCTCAGTTAGGAGACAAAGCCACGACATTTAATAATAATCTTAATTTTGATACAAATAAAATCATTAACGGCAGTGACACACTTGATATAATACTTTTCGTTTAGTTGCTGAAAGACATTCTCATAAAAAGCATGCTTAGAAATAGTGTGCTTTAAAGCTGTTTACAATAGCTAGCAATAAGATAACTCCTAAAGGTACTCAAATCAAGCAATCGTGCATTGAAGCACCCTTCTAAAAATCAAGTGACTGAGCAGACTAGAAATAAGCATGCTTACAACCATGCTAGTAAGCAGCAAATTGCTGAATAATGGTAGGCTTTTTCCTTAATTTGTCTTATGTAGGCGCTGCTTTTACGCAATTTAATTTTTTTTTTTATACTTAGCACGGCAAATGACTCCACACTACCTGATGCTAAGTGGAAATGGAGTAAATGAAATAAATAAATAAAAATAAATAAATAAACAAATAAATAAAGTAAATAAATGAAATCTCGTTTTGTAAACGTTAACAGTAAATAAAACTTGCTCTCTAAGCAATAAATATGAAAATAATATTCTCTCAACATAATATTCACAAATAAATGTTTATCTGGGTTCGGCTAGAACTTCCTAATGTATCTTAGTGACCTAATGGGTGCTTAGAAAAGTACTTATAAAACTGTCTGAAATCGGATAGGTACTCAACAGACTTTGTGGGCTAGTGGTCAGAACACACTGGTCTCAATCGCCGACGTCCCGGGTTCAATTCAATAAAGCTCTTAGATTTAGTCTCACTTCATCTCATCCTCAACTACTGAGGAACTGGTTATCTTATCTCTAACTGTTGCAACACAACAATTAGCCACGTAGGCTTAAAACAGGCTCTTTAGCCAACCGAATTACAATTCGTAGCTACTACCTCGATGGTAATGAACCCGAGACCTCTGGGTCTGAGCCCGGCTTAAAGCAGTTGGTTTAATGCTCTAAGATGCCCGGTAATCTAATCACTAGACCACAGAGGCGTCGGAATTGTTTTTTAAGTTATAATAATATATTTAGTACTGTTCTGTAGGTACAGATATGAAATGTTTTATTTATTTTTATTAATACTTATTGTACGTTACCTATGTTTCAATATTGCTGTTTTAGACTACATAAAACATTAAAAAAAAAATTAACAGAATTTTGTAAAAAAAAAAAACATTTATTTTAAAGTTGATTTTAGAATCTGTTTTTTGTTTCTTGATGTTAGGTATAAGTACAATGTTTTATTGTGTATATTAAATGAATATTGTTATACCTAACGTGTTTTAAGAAAAATCATTTAAATATATTACCATTGTAACTATAAAATATTGAAACCATTTTGACGTAATATCATAATATTATAGTGGTGATAGCTATGTGTGTACTTAAAATAAATTGTGATATAATAATGTTTGCTCATTTTTAAATGTTAAGTGATTTTTTTTATATATTTTTTTGTGTAATTTTAATATAAAATAGATGCCATTTAGTTTAAGTGATGAAATAAAACAGTTATATACATTTTGGTTGTCTTGTTTTTTTTACCTACTTCAATAAAAAAAATAATTTCTCAATTTCTATTTTTTTTAAAGCCAGGCTTTTATCTCGCCTAATGTGAAGTGACGGTGAGGCCGAAGGTGGAAGGGCACTTCACCCGGAATCCTCAACTACTGAGACAGTGGCTATCTTATCTCATATATTGTCAAAACATACGCTATATAAATTGGTACTATTCGACCGAACACGGTCAGATTTCCACAAAAGATTCTGTCTGTATGAATACAAACAAAAAAAAACAACATCATGTTTACTGACTTACTCCACAAAATTATAAACTTGCAGAAAAATTAAGTAACAACAAGACACTTCTGGCTTAGTCCCCACTCTACCCGATTCTTATTAGTCACATAAGAACCCACCAGAAAAAAGTGAGTAGAAATAGGGTCGCCGTAGCCGAAATCGGCATTTTTTTTTTGAGAGAGATTGCTGATTGCCTCTACGACATTTTCAGCTTCACCGGGCTTTTTTGGGGGCGGCGAGGAACGTAAAGGGTCCCTCAAGCCGGCATCGCGCACTAGTGCGCGTCCCCGTGCCCTACTAGATTCACCGAAGGGTTCGGATCGGATCGGGGAGCGGAGCAACCCGAGGGCGCCTCTAAAGGCACGGACCTCGGCTCGAGTTGACCGGGCCGTGGAGGAGGAGAGAAGCGCCCAGGTACATGTCTGTACCTGGTGTAGAACCGGTTCTTCGTACCCTTGTTCTACGAGTACAGTGTCTTGGGCCTAAACTGGTGTGCATGTTTAGTGTATTCTGTAAATGTGTGCTGTCATTAAGAGAATCGGGCGGGCCGAAATCAGCATGGATGACAAATCATCATTATTCATCGAAAATCTTAAGACATAACCGTATGGACCCCTTTGCCTTTCCAACATCAAACGAAAAAAGAAAACAATGTCTCTGCCACTTGTCAAACGGTCTCTAGACAACAATGACGTTATCAGCTATCAAGCTCAGATGAATTTTTACAAATATTTTTATTGTATTATGACTTTTTTAGCTTTATATTTAAATGGTACTGGTTCTCTCAGCAATAAAAACTTAGTTGTGATGCGTACCGGAGTCGAACCTATACATCCGAGCTGTATAGGGCTAGTGTTGTTCGCAGATGTGAACAATACGTTAGAAGATGTCGATTTTGATGTCGAATTGAAACCAGATCAATGTTGCTTAGAAGTTGGATCTAACGAACTGTGTAATGTAATGGAGATCGACGGGGAGTGTTTCGGCAATATTCCTAAAGGTATGTCTTTCTTTTATTAGCTACTTACGGGTGAAGCGAAGTGCTTTTATCTCACCTAATGTTAAGTGATGATATAGTGCAGCGCAGACGGCAGATTATCCGTGACGCACTTTTAAACTGTGAAAATAGAACCTATGCATGTATATGCAGTAACGCATACGACTCGCAAAAAGTCCGGCGCACAAAAAATCCGTGCAACTCTGGCAGACCGCGCCGCGCCATGCCGCACAAAAAGTGCGCGAAATAAATAGAACCTTTGCTTCAACGCGCGCTAACGCAGACGGCGCCGGCGCACACTTTAGTCTGCAATCTGCACTCGTTGGTGGTAGGCGTAACGTACGCGGTGTAATACCATGGCGCTAGAGATCGATGTATCGATGTCAATACAAGTAATACAAAACTGACCAACAATTTATTGATACTTCTAAGCCAGAATATCGGGAAGAAGTGTGCTGTAATATTTATTCCGCTCCCTGTTTGGAGAGGATGAAAGTTAAGTCGAACTCACGTGTCGTACCCACTCATCTGAAGGTTGGCGACTCTGCCCTTGAAGTTGGGGACGATTATGTTTACCTGGGACAGACGGTCCAGCTAGGTAGGTCCAACTTCAGCAAAGAGGTCAATCGTCGAATCCAATTGGGCTGGGCAGCGTTTGGTGAGCTACGAAATATCTTTTCGTCCGATATACCGCAGTGTCTTAAGACGAAAATCTTTGACCGGTGTGTGTTGCCAGTGACGACATACGGGACTGAGACGTGGTCGCTCAATGTGGGCCTCATAAAAAGGCTGAAGGTCACTCAAAAAGCAATGGAGAGGGCTATGCTCGGGGTTTCTCTGCGTGATCGAATCAGAAATTAGGAGATCCGTAGAGAACAAAGGTAACCGACATAGCCTGAAGAGCCTGAAAAATCCACGACGGGCTTTATGCGCGTTAAGTGAGCCGCAAACTTGATCACACAAAATGTCATCTGCGCTGCACCTAAAGCCGAAGGTGGATGCGCACTTCACACAGAATCTTTACTCGCTGACGCCCATATGATGGTGATAGCTAACCAGCCCTTCCACCATCCAAACTGAGTACACACACATGTAAACCCCGTTGATAATCAAACCCGACATTTCTGCTCGTCTACGTCTCAGGGTGGTCATACACGGGCAGCTTGAAGCAGTCAGGATGCAACTGCTTCAAGCTGCGACTACATAGGTAGTGAACTACAGTCTTCTATTTACAAACATACATAGAACCTCTCAAGCAGCTGCGTAGCTCACTATGCAGTCAAAGTTTGAAGCAGTCAATCCTGACTGCTTCACGCTGCCCGTGTTTAGTCGCCCTTAAATTAGACAGTTAAAAGACAGTGGAACCAGAATAATATGACGAAGCGTCGGTAGACGAATGGGAAGATGCTTGGGTTGAATACGAGAAATTGTGGTTTAAGCCGGAGCTTAACGGAGCAACGGATTGCATTACATTACATTGCTAACGTGTACCTATGCCTGACACAAGCATTTAGCTTTCTAGGTGGTTTATCAGAATATAAATTTATGATTATTTACATATAATTTTACGCAAATATTGTTCCGAGCAAATTACAATTTGAAAAAGGCAAAGTGTTGAAAAAATTCCACGAGCGGGATTCGAACCCGCACCCCATGACATGCCGGGTCAGGTGCACTGCCAACTATGCTATATTACTCGGTAATACAGTTCTGATTTTGCACCGTGCTGATTGAAATATCACCGCGTGAAGATCTGAGAGTGTGCTTACTTGAATGAAAATAGGATACGTTTGAGTTTCTGCAGGTTCATCAAAAACTTTAATACTAGTTGCCTCCCAAAACCACTTACGTCCCGATGACTCGATATCGAGTTCAGTACGCATTGTTTATATCTTGTGTCTAGATTTCCTGGGACGGCTGGGGTTAATGAGCCACGATAGCATATAATTCGGACTTCATTTCGGACTTTACTTTAGCACCGTGCTGATTGGAATATGACCGTGTAAAGATGTCTGAGAGTGTGCTTACTAGAGTAAAGAAATACGTTTGCTTTCCTGCAGGTTCATCAAAAACTTTAAGGCTAGTCGCTTCCTTAATCGAGCCAATTGAACGACGCGGTTACTGCATTGTCTATCTCGATTCTAAGCCGAAAGCAAGACAGAGGAAGTCAATGAGAGACATTATAAAAATACCATTTAACACTCATGTCAAAAACACGATACGAACAACAGAGATGTTTGGTAACATATCAGCTTGCAGCGAAATAGATGAAGACCCACTAAACGATTGTAAGCCAGTGGATTGTGAAACGTATTACAATGGTCAAAGGTCCTTCTTTGATGTGAAGACAAAACGCTGTGTCGGCGTACCGTTCTGTTGGTCGAATGTCGCGTATGAAGTACCTAACATAATTTATGATAAGATGAAAAACAAATGCATAGATGGAGCATCTATATCCGAAAGTGATTTAGAATTAATTAAGAAGTTAAGTGGTACCGCTGAAGACAGAAGAAACAAAGACAGAAAAACTAAAGATATACTGATTATAAGCAGTTCTGTTAAGGTACCCAAACTGAATGAATACTCTATGGATAAAAATATGACTAAAATGTTAAAACATAACTACATGCCGATGTTTGACTCATTAAGTTATAAAGATTTGAAGAGAAAGGGTTTCATGTATTTACTATCAAAGTTTTGCGTCAGTAACCGGTGCACTATGTACGTTTTGGCAGCCGTGGTCTTGGTTCAGTGTTGCTTAATTTGTATGCTGGTTTACTGCTTCTCCAGCTTATGCAGTCCATGCTACAAAAAAAAGATGGTGAGAAATTTCTTCAACTACCGACAAGATGCGTCTGTCACTACTCCGTTGATATGCACCAGCAATGTTGACACGGACACCACGGAGTTTCAATACTTTAGTGAGACATCCAATATAGACAACAAGATAAAGTGTTATAAAGCTTGCCAAAAAGAGAGGCTGAGTAACGCAAAAATATGCATGTCTGACGATATCCTCTCGAAATGCATAACGAGAAGAGACTGGAACAGTAAACCTACAAGGTCTGAAGCAATAGCTGGAAGCACTGTCTCCGACGACAATAACCTAAGAGAAATACTTAAGAAAGAAACAACAAAAGATGGCGAGAGAACTTCATCCATACGTTACCAAACGAACTCGAGTGAATCAAACAGGAAATCCAGTAATGTTAAAGTTAATTTCGAAAACGAACAGTCCACACAAAAGAAAGAGAAGAAACGAAGCTGCAATGTTTTTAAGAGCACTTCAAAGAAGCCGGACAATAAAAGCAAGACGATGGAAAAGAGTTACGAAGACTCACAATGCGGTGTATCTGAGATGGAAATCAAATGCCACAGCTACAAGTATGCGGAAGACCCCAACATAACCGGGTTCAAGCAATCTTGCAGCAAGAGGTTGGGATTTTTCAAAACTGACATCAAGAAGGTGAACGATATGTCTATAGAGAAAGGAGCCCAGGCAGCTTTTTCCAATGATTCCATAGACGATTTCCTTTCAGAACGTGGCGTATTATTTTTGACCGGTGACGATTTATCCAAATACTCATTCTCGAGCCAATCGAACGATGCCAAAGCTTCGTCTTTATCATCAGGTATGTCGAGTAAAACGTCCAAAAATAATGTGGTGACGAATGTCCTCTCACTACTTCATAGGAAGTCTAGCGGTCCGTCTTCAGACCCTGGAGCGAAGAAGAGAGACGAGAACCTCAACATGGAAGTCCTACATATGTCTACAGCATCAGTATTCTCATCCAACAATGAATCTGAATACTTGAAGAGTTTGCGACAGACCAAAGATTCGAGAACGTCTTTGTGAACAGTTTTAGCTTTATTTTTTAAATGTAATTTATTTAGAATTTAGTTTTAATGGAAAATAAAGATATACTTAATGTTGTAGTTTTGAGGTCTACTTTCTTATTAAGAAAATTGAATAAATTATATCATCATCATCATCATCAGCTCATTTTATGTCCCCACTGCTGGAGCACGAGCCTTCCCTGTGGATGTATTGGGAGAACGATCCCCTAAAACGATCACTATAAGAACGATCCAATAAACTATCACGCAGGCCCAGTACGGTGCGGTGGTTGTTAACGAATGCTAATGCAGCTGGGACCAACGGCTTTACGTGCCTTCTGAAGCACGGAGGAGCTCGAGATGATAAATGTTTGGTCACCCATCCGATGACTGGCCTTTGCTAAAGTTGCTTTAGCTCAGCACTCGCAGACCGGGCGCGTTAGCCACTGCGCCGTCGAGCTCCTCAAATTATATAATAGCTAATAAATTATACAATAACATATCATTGAATTGAAAATAATTACCTACAATAAGAGCTATAACACGGTATTTTATATCTTTCTTACATTTTTAGAGGAGCTCGGCAACACGTCCAGGGTGCCCAGTGTGAGTTTTGTCTACTATCCGTATTCGTTCGATTAAGTTTACGAAAACGTAAATTAGTATGGCATTGAAGCAGCGCCTCCTGCCAACATACGAGGAGAGTTTGCCATACAAATTCTCGTTTTCGTTAACGTGATCGAATGGCGAATGAAACTCGCACTTGACACCCTGCCCCCCGACCGCCTAACTCAATCGCTTTGAAGGCGAGGCGAGGAGGAGACGTCATCTTGTCAATTCGAAAGCAATATGAAAGCAATATCTATAGCTATAGGCTTTAGCTTCCGATATTGCTTTCATATTGCTTTCGAAATGACAAGATGACGCCTACTCCTCGCCTCGCTCGAAAGCGATCGAGTTAGGCGGTTGGGCCCCTGGTTGCGATCTAGAATGTTAAGCAACTATCGTAATGCGGTGTATTTGGATCAAACTAGTAAGGAACGTGCACTCTAACTTTGCTGCCCTTGCTAAGATAAGGCATTTTTTTAACCAATCAGTAAATTTTAATATTACTTTTTATGTTTATGGATAATATAGAAATCTAATATCTAGTGGAAAAGATAAAATCAAAAAAAGTTTTTTTTATTGATTTTATGTGATTTAAAATTTTCTGTAATAGAATTTTAATTGCATCAATTCTGTTACATATAAAATAATTTTTTGGGTTTCGTAGTCAACAAGGAACCCATATAGTTTCGCCATGGCCGTCTGTCTGTCTGTCTGTCTGTCCCCAGTTTAGCTCATAGACTGTTAGTCCTATAAAGCTACAGTTTGGCATGGATATACATATTAATCACGCCGATAAATTGGTGAAGTAAAGTTTTGAAAAATATTTTTTTTATGTTACCTCCCCTACACGTGAAGAGAGGATGTCATTTTTTATTCTTGTCTACCCCATAGTGTGGGGTGTCGTTAGATAGCAATTTCAAAAATATTGCGGGTTTGTGAAAACAGTTTTTTGAGTGAGGCATCCGTTTGTGCTTTAAAGTGCAAAATTTTGTTAAGAGTCAAGTGTCCCGTCCCCCCCTGCCAACCAAATGGTTGTTTTTGGAAACGTAAAAAATTTCACGGTAGTTGTATATATGACGAAGTTAAAAGGCAAACTATCACAGCTAAGTAGGCTTTACAAGTTTACGAGTAACAGTCGACCAACTTATGAAATGTACTTGGCGCAGTACAAATACCTCATTGGGAACTACTTAAATAACGTTATCAGGTGTGTGAAACCGGTAGTATCTACATTTAAGTATTGATCCATCGTTAAATAAATGTTCATAAAAGCCCTCTTCTCAGAGTCCGCATTATTGAGATGGGCTACGGAACCCAACACTGCGCGTGGCCCGACACGCACTTGGCCGGTTTTTTAAATGTTTAATTAACTATTGCAACATCTCTGTAATCCCTTATGCATAGACATTTTTGATTCATTATTGGTTCGAAAAAACTTATTTTGATGTTTTTTATACATATATACATACACATAATCACGCCTCTTTCACGTAGGGGTAGGCAGAGACCACTTCTTTCCACTTGCTACGATCCTTACATACTTGTTTCGCTTCGTCCACTTTCATTATTCCCTTCATACATGCTCTTCGGTTTAGGGTACTCTTGACCTGGCCTTTTTTCAAGACGTCCCTGATTTGATCTCGAAACGTCCGCCTAGGTCTACCCCTACCAACACCTTCATTCACACTCGCCTTATACATTTTTTTCGTCAATCGTTCTTCATCCATTCTCTCGACATGGCCAAACCATCTCAGCATACCTTTCTCAATTTTTGCCACTACATCTTCATTCAGACCACAACGTTTCCTTATCTCACTATTTCTTATTTCTTATTTTATGGGCAACTGAAACTTTTTTATATAATTATCTTTCGGGTAACCACTTGTCTTCATTTCACCAGTTTTTAAATGATAATAAGGGCGAAGATTGAAGCGCACTTCACTCGCAGCATTGTTACCGAAGACGCAAACATTTGTTAATTGCAACGCGACTGTTTCTATTTGCGGTTAATAAATTGGTATTACGGACACAAATCGCTCAATGATCGCTCACTGCAACTAGAGCAGTCGCGTTGTAATTGTACAATTAACAAATGGTTGCTTTTTTCGATAATAAGCCTGCAGGAATCCCCAACTACTGAGGCACTGGCTAAATTATCTCTAGTTGCTGGAACATAAACATTGGTGGTAGCTAGCCCGAGGACGCGGACCAACAAGCCCTACCATCAACCAATCCGAGTACACGAACATACCACCCGCTGGAAATTTTAACCGCCTCTGTGGTCTAGTGGCTAAGACCACCGGTTTAGACCCAGAGGTACCGGGTTCGATTCCCAGCGGGGGTACATGTTTGTGTACTCGGTTTGGTTGGTGGTAGGGCTTGTTTGTCCGCCTGGCTAGCTACCACCATCTTATCTAAATATGTCGCCATAACATCAATGTTTGTAGCATTGTTATGTTCCGGCAGCTAGAGATAAGATAGCCAGTGCCTCACTAGTTGAGGATCCCGGGTGAAGTGCGCTTCCATCATTGGCCTTATCATCACTTAACATCAGGTGAGATCAAGGCACTGTGCTTACCCGTAAATATTTAAAAAAAAAAAATTCAACCCGGGGCCTCTGGTTCTGAGACCGGTAGTCTTAACCACTAGACAACAGAAGTTAACGAGGCTCATAAAAAACGCATCTTCTTTCATATAATTTTATTATGAAGTCATCGACTGTAGTCCATGCCGAGTCGCAGCTTGCTCAACGGGGGGCAAGTCGGGCAGATGCAGGGGGGGCAAATCGTGGACTCCTCCACAGGCGGGGGGGTCACGTAGCGAGGCGGGGTCACCTGGAACAAACATGGTTAGAATTAAGGGTAGGGTAATAGAACCAAATGTCGACTCTTTTTATTAAAAAAATATCTGATTTTCGACTTTAGCAACAATTGATTACAGACCTGCCCCCCAACCGCCTAACTCTATCGACATCGCTCTCGCTATCACGCTCTATAGTTTATGGCGTCATTTTGTAATTTCTAAAGCGATATGAAAGCATTAAGAAAGCAATATCGAAAGCTATAGCCTATAGCCTTCGATATTGCTTTTATATAGCTTTCGAAATGGCAAGATTACGCCATAAACTATAGAGCGCGATAGCGAGAGCGATATCAATAGAGTTAGGCGGTAGGCCCCCAGGGGTCCGACCGCCTAACCGATTGCTTTGGCTACGTGTATAGTTTATGACGTCATCTTGTCATCTAGCTAATAGGTATAGGCATATATCTATAGCTATAGCCTATAGCTTTCGATATTGCTTTCATAGGCAGTACGAAATGACAAGATGACGTCATAAACTATACACGTAGCCAAAGCGATCGGTTAGACGGTCGGGGGGCAGGACTTGATACCGTTACCATACTCCCACTATAAATACTGGTAAGTAACGTTATTTCTATAAAGGTAATTTGGTACCGGTAGTACAGGTAACGTTATCTATATATAAAAGTATCGCTACTTTTTTCGGTACGTAATGCGCTTCAGCTAATTAGTTAATTTTACCGGTAAAAATGCCACCCAGGTAACGATAACAAGCATACCGGTACTTTTTTTACCGGTATCTTCGTTTGACAGAAGTATCGATACCATTTTTTAACGGTATTCAAAGCCCGGCTACAGACCACCCGCTTTCGAGCGGTCATCTAGTAAAACTTTGATGGATGGACTTTATTTTTTTCACATGTGGTTGTCTTCTATATTTTTTGTGTTTCTTTGTGATAGAAAGTGTCCTGCTATGATAGGACATTTTCCAATATTTTTGACGCTGTAAGGGAGAAAAGAGCTGGACACCTGCTGAGTCTCTTGCCGGTTCTTCTCAGTACAAGATCTCCGATGGCATAGTGACATTCACAAGAGCTACTTGTAGCCTAAACTGAATAAATGATTTTGAATTTGAATTTGAGTTTGGAGTTCTATGTTGGTTTTTGGCGACGAAAACTGGTGTTGAACATTCGGTTACTGTGCCGAACATTGGTACCACTACCCTACCAATTTTTTTTTTCGATGAGTAGGCAAATGACACACTGCGCAGTGAGGAGCGCGATGGCGCTGTGCTAAAGGCGCTCGGTTCACGCTTGCTTAAGAGGAAACACTAAGGTCGACTCAATTGAAAAATATGTATGAAAAGTAGACAAAACTGGACCGATTAAATTACTTTTTTCATTAAAAATTAAAGAAAGGCCTTGGTTGTGTCCCTATGTTTTCCTTTTTTTTAAATTAAATTAATTATATTAAAAAAGATATGAACCTTTAAAAACCTAAAAAATTGGCTAGATTTTTCGCTTTGTTTCCCAAATTCGACGAGATTATATAAAAAAGAGAACAACAAAAACAAGGACTGAAAACTAATAAAATATTCAAACATGTTAAAGGGTGACGTCGTCGTTTAAAATGGACGCACAATATACTTCCCACTTCACAACAAGCACACACAAATACCTACACACTCGCACACATACACACACAACACAATGTAAGTAGTGTAAATGTTTTTGTATTCTATTCTATTCTATTCGACACACACACTTAAAAATAATGATTCTCCTCCTGTACAATACATCCCGCTCATCATCTCAGAAAGGGGGAACGGCTGAAAACCAGCGCTGAGAAAATCTCAGTGAAAGATGAGTCAGCCCCTTTTGCCTCTGCCCTCGTGTTACTTTTTGTGTATTTTTTATGTATTTTTTTTTTTTATTTTCTTTTTATTATTTCGTTTTTTATTATTTGATCAAAAGTGTGTTTAGTTAGGCTCACCTTTATTTTAGGAAAATGAATGTTTCCTATTAACTTGAATTTCGATAGCGGACCTCTTGTAATGCACCAGCACTAGAAAACAATTAAAAATATTTACCTACGTTACTACCTACAAAAACTACCTACATTTATAATACACTTCATCATCATTATCATAATCAGCCCACATCAGTCCACTGCTGGACATAGCATTTCCTAATGCATGCCACAATATTAATAAACTTAACATAAATTAATATTATGAAAGTGGTAATACAAAAATACTTCTAATGGTTAAAATTATTTTAATTAGAAGATTAATTTATTTGTCGTTTGATATTGTTTTAATATTTTGCAAGCTATTTTGCAGTGAGAGAGGCCATGATTATAAAATATTATTTAAATTTACTAATTAAACAAGAAAATAAAATCGATGTTTACTTACGCCAGGCTAAACCAAAAATATATTAAAATAAGAGCCTTCTATCGAAAATTAAAAAAGAAACCTAACTGTAGCGAACGAAAATTATTGAACACTTTATTTTTAGTTTTTTATATTATTATAAATAATAAAAAGAAAATGACATTCTACTTTTTTATTTTCAAGTGCTAATTGCTGCACTGAAGCTAAATTAAATATTCATAAAATTTTATAAAATACAGTCGGGTGGGCGTTTAATTTTTTCACTGTATTTTATAAAATTTTATGAATATTTAATTTAGCTTCAGTGCAGCAATTAGCACTTGAAAATAAAAAAGTAAAATTTACTATAGCGTTGTGTTATCAAATTTGTGGTATTTCATCTGCAAAGATGAATCTGCATAGCCATCGGTTGCAACGACCGTTTGGATAGATGGCGCTAGTGCCGCTTAAAAGCACTCAAAAACATTAAAATAGCAGTGACAAAATTCAGCGCTTACGTCAGCCTTCCCGGTAGCATAGCGGTCAGTGCAGCCGCCCGGATTGCGGAAGACCCAGGTTCGATTTCTGGCTGGGTCGGGTGGGCGTTTAAATTTTTCACTGTATTTTATAAAAATGACATTCATTTTCTTTTTTATTATTTATTTATTTTATATATTTATGTTGCAAGCTTCTAATTTATTTAACTTTAATTAAATGCGCTAAGTAGCTGAATCACTTGATTTTTTAGATTATTTATCCGATTGGGTAACTAATCTGAAATAAAAATATGATCTAGTAACAAAACATAATTTTCAAATTAACTGTTTATTGTTATAATAATATTTGACCATTAATTAGTACTTTAAAAAGATAAATCGTCATTTAGTTACATAATAAAAGTTATTGTCGGTAAAATAAACACCGATTATATTAAAAATTTACTTACTATCTGAAATATTAAAAAGGGAATATCGATAAAAAATCTGACATAAAAGGCGTTATATAACGTTGTTGTATATAGGGTGTTATTTAAACGGTAAGCAAAGTATTCGAATATTTTTGTTAGCAAGAAAATGGTCAGCAAATATTTCTAAATCAGTCTGCAACTTATATCATTCTGAACAGCAGTCTTATGCCGCTCCCCCCTTCCGTGACTGGCCCTCGCTACGCTGCGCTTCACTAGGAAAAAAAAATTACTTAACCTAACAAACAGTAAGGATTTCTAATGCTGACCGATTGTATAATTCTGCTGACCAAATCTTTATTGATTTTGCTGACCAAATATTTATTTTGTAATACAAATAAATTATTTCCCTTGTATATTATATAACTGCAATGGAGTTAGGTACTGGTACCGATCTGGTAGGTCTGGATAGGATCTAATTAGGTATTGATTGAAAATATCATATTACGGGAAAATCTCGCAAAATAGTAAGACTTCTAGAGATATTTAACTACCTACTAAAGATAGGTCGCCTGCATTCTTATTTCAATGTATGAGGAAAACAAACTATTATAAAGAATTATATAAAATAGAACACAAAATAAGACTTAGTGAGACAAAAATATGTAATAATAATAATAAATTTTAATAAAATATTAAGATTAAAATAAAAATAATTTCCCGATCCGATCCGAACCCCCCCGATCCGATCCGAACCCTTCGGAGAATCTAGTAGGGCACGGGGACGCGCACTAGTGCGCGATGCCGTTCCCTCTAGAAAACCTCCGAAGGTGATTCGTTTCACACGGCTTGAGGGACCCTTTACGTTCCTCGCCGCCCCCAAACAAGCCCGGTGAAGCTGAAAATGCCGCAGAGGCAATCAGCAATCTCTCTCAAAAAAAAAGAAAAAGAAACAATTCTTACCGTTGGCGCCTAGAAAAAATTACTTATATGTAAGTTTTTTGTTAAGTTTTCCTTATTAAGTAAGACTTTGACTGTCCCACTGCTGGGCAAAGGCCTCCATCATTGAAATCGAGTCATCACTACATTTGATGTGTATTGGTAAAAACTTAATCACCACGCTTGCCAAAAGCGGGTTGGTGATCACAAACCCGGGCTATGCATCGAAAAATCCGAAACACACTTTGCCCGACCTGGGATTTGTTGAACCCGTGACCTTCGGGTATTGGGTCGAGCGCTTTCCCAATCAGGCACCGATGCATTTGAAAAAATAAAATAATTGTAACAACTTTGAGTGCTTACAGGTTTCTGAAAGTGGAAAGGTAAAATTTATTAAAATTTATAACTAAATGTTAAATAAAAGATAAATTAACTATTATCACCAAAACATTTTAGCTCGTATCAATCAGTACACTGCTAGACAAAAGACTCTCATTAAGCATGCCAATTCAACGCTATAACCTTCGGACTTTTTTATATTTATTAAGAGACTGTTAAGAGACTGTTAAGAGACTCTTTCAATTCATATTAACGATAACCGCATGACTGTTTTAATATGGAAAGCAGTGCAAACGTTCAACAACCATCCGACAACAAACGCCTTATTAGAAAGAGCCCTTTTCGTTAACATGATCGAATGATGAATAAAAGTCGCTGTATGCAGTCAGGGGGGCAATTTAAAATATAAATAAATATAAATATTTAGACAACATCACATACATTGTTCTGATCCCAAGGTAAGTAGCTAAAGCACTCGTTTCATGGAAATCAGAAACAACGACGGTACCACAACCACCCAGACCCGACACAATAACGAAAAGTTAGTTTTCGACATTGACCCGACCGGGAATCGAACCCGAGACCTCAGAGTTACGGAGGTCGTCGAATTTTCGAACAGTTTATTAGTTATCATTCAATGCTTCTTAATTTCTTATACAAGGACCCTCGTTACTTAATTTTATGACTCTGAAAATCAAATTGTCAATAAAACAAAAAATATTATATTTCCTAGTGTATTTCGTGTTACTTTTATTTCGACATCACTGGTGATATTCAAAAATTGCCACCTGATCGCTTTAACCCACCAAGGTGCATTGAGCTAACATTGACATGGATTTAAAGGGAAACGCAGATAGTGCGAGAGAGTAAGCTTTTCCGATCAGCGCTCAGTGACAAACATGTTAATCTGCGTTACTAAGCAACATACGTCACACTCCCTAACAAGGAAAACCGGGAGGCTACTAGCTTTTTCTAGTACATAATCAAACAAGTGTTGGGGCAACCTCCTCACTCTGATAGGTCGTACGCCGGTAACGTCGTTAGCGTCGTCTAGTCCAGTTGTCATTCGAGTCGTCTCCCTAACGGTTGAGTCTCTATCCCGCAGCTCTAAAGAGAACAGTCGTTGTACGGGTGTGGCTCGCTTCCCTGCTGGTGTCCGCACTTGCGCCACTCGCCTGACGCCGTCATACATACATACATATAATCACGCCTCTTTCCCGTAGGGGTAGGCAGAGACCACTTCTTTCCACTTGCTACGATCCTTACATACTTGTTTCGCTTCGTCCACTTTCATTATTCCCTTCATACATGCTCTTCGGTTTAGGGTACTCTTGACCTGGCCATTTTTCAAGACGTCCCTGATTTGATCTCGAAACGTCCGCCTAGGTCTACCCCTACCAACACTTTCATGCACACTCGCCTTATACACTTTTTTCGTCAATCGTTCTTCATCCATTCTCTCGACATGGCCAAACCATCTCAGCATGCCTTTCTCAATTTTTGTCACTACATCTTCTTTCAGACCACAACGTTTCCTTATCTCACTATTCCTTATCCTGTCACTCAGTTTAACTCCTATCATACTTCTTAACGCTCTCATCTCAACTGCATTTATTCTGCTTTCATGTTTCTTCTGCCATACGCCGTCATCACCAGGGTAAATGTCTTCGACGATTGCCAGTGGCCACGTCACACGCTTGCCTTCAGTTTTCAGCAAGACAATATCTCCAATTTGAAGTGGCACTTGACTAAATTGATCGCGTTTCTGAATAAGTGCGCTGATGTATTCATCCCTTTACCGTTTCCGCAGATCTTCACGTAGGTTTTGACAGGAGCGATGTCTCCTTTTTAAAATCTTACCATCGACCTCATCCAAGACCCACTCTATCCGATTTAAAATTACCTTACAAAAAATCCCAACTCCACCCGATATGATAAAAAGTGCAGCCAGAATGAAAAACATTTGAACGATATAAAACTGCTTTAATCACCAACAATTTTATTACCAATTACAACAATCGACATTTAAAATAATATAATAAAAATAATCTTTTTAATCAAAACCCTTAAGTAATAATAAAACTATTATCACAAAAAAAAACAAGGAATTGTAAAAAATTTACTTATCATGCAAAATTACAGATTGTGTTAGGAACATAGTTTTTTATCAACATTTTTATCACCAATTACAACAATCGACATTTAAAATAATATAATAAAAATAATCTTTTTAATCAAAACCCTTAAGTAATAATAAAACTATTATCACAAAAAAAAACAAGGAATTGTAAAAAAATTACTTATCATGCAAAATTACAGATTGTGTTAGGAACATAGTTTTTTATCAACATTTTTATCACCAATTACAACAATCGACATTTAAAATAATATAATAAAAATAATCTTTTTAATCAAAACCCAACTGTACACTTACTTTTTTCTATAAGCAAGAGTGAAATCGGATAAAGTTGGGATTTTTTGTTAAGTAATTTCAAATAGGGTAGAGTGGACGAAGGGGACGTGAGGGGCCTGCTGTTAATGACTGCTTCGCAGTCGCAGAGGACCGTCTCCAGCTTGACTAGGGTGAGAGAGGCTTTACCTAAGACTCGGCGCATGATTTTCTTTAGAAATCCGATCAATCTCTCATAGAACCCTCCCGAAAGTTCCACTTTATTCTTGTAACAGAAGAGAATCGTTGAATTTCATCCCAATCGAGGGTTTGAAACGCATTGTCCAGGCCTCGAAAATTACCAGCATTATCGCCAAATAGTTGTTCTATTCTGTCTCGCCGTGCGACAAAACGTCTTGACGCCATAAAAAAATCGCCCGTCTACTACTTCTAAATGTCCTGTCACGGTCGCCAGATGACATGGATCAAAAGGAAAACGCAGATGAGAGTAATCTTTTCCGATCAGCGATCAGTGACATACATGTTAATCATACGTCACAAGCGCAGCGGGCTATGGCCAGGCTTATCCATGTGCTATTATAGTTTATTGCTTGGAAATCTAACTCAAAGAGTGGGGGCATTTATTTATAGGCTGACTATTCCAAAAAACAATTTACTTTTTGTTTGGATATAATTTGTACTAGAAAAAATCAACGCTAAATCTTGAGGCTGTTTGATTTTTTTTTAGTAAAATAATAATAATATAAATATTTATAGAATTCAAAATGCAAAAAATAAATTGTAAAAAAATTATATTAAAAGTGTACTTTTACAACTATATTTTGACCGTTCATCCAAAACCTACCTACCCAACTACGGTGGAGACCATGAGCCGTGATCGATCTCCACCGTAGAGGTTTGACCTTGAGTAGGTGCATAAATTTATAATTCAATTATTTCATAATTAAATAGAGTTTACTTACGTAATACTGAAAAGGAATTATATTTGTTAATAATCGAATAAGAAAACTATAAGAAAATAAAAATAAATATAAATAAAAGTAAGCTTACCGTTCTCTACAGTGGGAAAAGAACAAAATTCCATAGTTAATGTCAATATTATTTTTAACGATACTAATAAATATATTTTTAATTATACTCAATATTATTTAAAAAAGCATTTGGCGTACTCACCCATTTCTAAACAAAATAAGTGATTTATTAATTTAACAATTTAAAAAATAAATAAGTATATTTTTTTAATAAATGACGTAAATGTAACTATTTTCATACCTCAGTCTAAAACACAAATTATATTAGTTAGTATGAGTTTAAAATATAAAAATTTTGTTTTAAAAAAAGCCGTTGTTATACTCACGAAAATTTGCTATAAATAAGTTTTAGAAACATAATTATTTCTTTTTCTTCATTCTCATTTTTTATTCATTTCTTCATTTTTTTGCCACAATACAATAGTATTTTGACGTAAATATTTAAAAATACACGATAATTATTAACTTACGACTGTCTGAAATAGCAATAAATAATTATTAATTATTTTGAGACAAACTTCCGTTATAATTTTAATTTTAATACAAATAAAAATCTCTTACAGCTCCGTTCTGAAATGGAAAATTAAAACAATACAATTTTATTAGTTATATTTTATGGCCTTCACAATACCAGCGAATAATAAGAGTGAATATCTGTTTTTTGCTTCAGCTTTATTTAATTAGCTTAATAGTATGTAAATAATAACAGCAGTTATTTTAGTATTACTTACAGCAAGCTGTGAACAATAAATTAAAAAGGATTATAAAAATTATAATGATGCAAATAAATAAAAAACCACGAAATTCTTCTTCTTACCGTAAACTGTAGAAAAAATAAATAATAAATTAGTATTATCATTACATAAAACGATATGATGTTTTCTCTTTTGTGCCTATTGTGTAAAAAAATACTCTTTTTGGTACTCACATTGAGCTGTTATATAAACAAAATAGTTTAAATATTTTTTACAAAAAATATGTATAAAAATAATAAAATTTGCAAGGATTATAATATTTTAAGATGATACTTTATTATATTTTGAGGTACTTAGAACTTTAAATAAAAACAATGTTTATTTGTTTGAGTAATATAAACTTTGTATAGAATCATATATTTAAAAATATTACTGACCACTTCCTTAAAAAAAAAAAAAAATTAGTCAATATGGTAAAATAATTGTTAGAAAAATATATTAAAAGTATTCAAATTCCCTTACTCTATACTGTAATGATAAATATAAAATTAAATTGTATTTTAGGATTTGCATTTTATTTTTATGAATAATATAATATTAAGTGAAAAAAGTGAAATATTAGGTCTTAGAGCATTAATGGTTTAATGCTCTAAGCGTTAAGGGTACAGACGCCTGCACATCAACCTATCACAAAACTGTCAAATTTCTTCAATACATTTTCAACCATATCATTAGGGCATAAAGTTCAAAGTCTATTGAAGCTTTTGACTTTGACAGAAGACGATGGAGAAGATGATGGTTGATGTGTGCGCCTGCATATCATACTACCACACACTGTTTTTTTTTATACTTAGCACGGCAAATGACTCCACACCACCTGACGCTAAGTGGAAATGGAGTCCAGACGCGAAGACAACTGGTGCTGCGTGAAAACAACGCAGCATCAGTCAACTTTACTCTGCCGGCCCACAAGGTGCTTCTTCACGCCTCGTTTAAAGGACCCCATAAGGAAAGAGGGAAAACATGTGCTGGTAGACTATTCCATCTTTTAGAGGTGCGACAAAGAAACGAGTCACCAAATTTCTTTGTGCGCGATGGGATATGTGTAACATTGAAACGATGACACCGGTGAGCAGCACGTGTGCTCCTATGGAGGAAGGGAGAAGGTGGGATAAGGTCAAAGAGTTCTTCAGAGCACTCGCCGTGATATAAGCGATAGAAGACGCTGAGTGACGCTATATCTCTACGCAATTGAAGGTGTTCGAGAGTATTAGTTATCTCTGCATTGCCGACAATACGTACAGCGCGACGCTGCAATCCGTCTAAGGCATCGAGAAGATACTTTGTGGAACCGTCCCAGATGTGCGAGCAATACTCCACGCAAGACCGTACCTGTGTCTTGTACAAAAGACACAACTGGTCAGGCGTAAAGAATCGCCGCACTCTGTTCAGGACACCGAGTTTTCGTGAGGCTGGTTTGATCACGGCTTCGATATAGTCCTTTTGATTCAGATCGCAGCGAATCGTCATACCGAGCATGTTGATATTGTTCTGCAGGCTTAGAGATGTGCCCTAAAGAGTTGGAAGAGGAAGGAATGGTGTTTTTTTTGCCGTAAACGCACACACCTGTGTTTTCTTGGCATTGAACTCAACCAGATTATTGGAGCCCCAATTAGATATGAGGTCCAATACCCGATTGAGCTCAATGACAAGATTCACTCGTTTGTCTTAAGTCTCTACTCGCCCAGCCGCAAGGTGACCGTTATACCCACCGTGCACTGTACTATCATCTGCATAGCAATGAATATTTCCAAGTGGAAGCATAGCATTGATATGCAGAAGAAACGGCGTGGGGGACAGAACGGAACCTTGAGGGACACCAGCATTCACTGACATGAGCCGTGAAGCGCATCCGTCAGACAGGACACGGATTCTACGCTCATGCAGGAAGCCAGCGACCCAGTTGCAGTTGTGAGCAGGCAGACCGTATGCCGGAAGCTTGGAGAGAAGAGCTTTGTGCCAGACCCGATCAAATGCCTTGGCTATGTCGAGGCTAACAGCCACCGACTCACCACGCTTGTCAATAGCCTCACCCCATAGATGTACAACGTACGCTAGAAGATCACCCGTTGACCGGAATCAAAAGTTCATCGTTTAATTTTATTTTATTAACAACGCTTTTAACATTTGGAAAAGTAAAATTTATACATTTAGTTTTCTTCGCGTTTAATTAAAGATTGTTTGTGTGAAACCATTTACGCACTTTGCTCAGAGCGTTGTTTACGTCATCAAAACTATTTTTCTTTCGATCAGCAAACAAAATGGGGTGCGGGTTCGAGTCCCGCTCGTGGATTTTTGCAGCACTGTCTTTTTAGGGTTCCGTAGTCAACAAGGAACCCTTATAGTTTCGCCATGTCCGTCTGTCTGTCTGTCTCTAGCCTAGTTCATAGACTCTTAGTACTAGAAAGCTGTAATTTGGCATGGATATACATATTAGGAGTTAAAGTATGAAATTGCCGATTTGTACTGAAAAATTGAAATTCGTTTTTTTTTTAATTTATCATATTTATTTAATCAAAACAATTACCATTATTATCAATACATTGCTGCCATCTAATAGGAAGGTCATTTATGCTTTTGCGATAGAACTCTCGTGATCTAGATTCGACAAACTGTGTAAAAGCATTTTGTACTGCCTCCTGAGAAGAAAACTTTTTATCACGTAGAAAATTGTCCAAATTACGAAAAAAATGGTAATCCGTTGGAGCAAGGTCTGGCGAATACGGAGGGTGACGAATGGTTTCTAATTGCAGTTTCTGTAGAGTTAAAACGGTTTCTCGTGCTGTATGAGGCCTCGCGTTATCATGGAGCAATAATGGTGAAGATCGATTCATGGGACGGGGTTGTTTCACTGCTAGTTTTGCTATCATTGTTCGAAGTTCGGCACAGTAGACATCTGCCGTTATTGTTTGACCAGATCGGAGAAAGCTATAGTAAATAACACCATGCTGAGACCACCAAACAGTTACCATTACCTTTTTATTGGTAAGCTTTGCTTTAGGACACTGTTGCGGCGTTTGACCTGGGGTCAGCCATTGCATTTTTCGCTTACGGTTATAGTAAAGAATCCACTTTTCATCACATGTCACAATTCGATCCAATATTCCTTATATTATTATTTTTTTATTTTATTGATTTGACGCAAATGAGTCAATATTGTTGGTAAGGTAACGTTAAACCATGCCGCTAATTCCTGGGTAGTTTGGCTTGGATCGGCTTCTACCATCTCTTTCAATTCATTGTTATTCACCTGTGTGGGCGGTCTTCCACGTGGTTCGTACTTCAAATCAAAGTTTCCATCACGAGCTGTTTCTGCCGCGTTAGTTCCGCGTCGGAACTCGTATTCAAAAATAACTCTAATTTTCGAAGTATCCATCTTTCTTGTTTAAGCTGAATAAAAAAACAACTGAAAGTCGATAATCGAATGTTGCACATTTTTAAAAGAAGAACTTCATAGGTACCATATGAAAAAATTGTCACTCAAAAATCTCAAATCATGAAGGTTCTATGTCAATTCGAAGTACCTAATACAATAAAACGGCTATTATATATTTTAAATTTTAAATTATATTTGTTTTTGGTAGGATAGCAATTCATAAAAGCCCTCTTCTCAGAGTCCGCATTATTGAGATGGGCTACGGAACCCTACACTGCGCGTGGCCCGACATGCATTTGGCCGGTTTTTAAGTTTTAGATAGGTTGACGAGCAGGCGTCTGTACGTTACTAAATTGAATCAAACGGACAATTTCCTTCATTTTACGGATATTAATATAGCTTATTTATATTAAAAATATCAAAATAATCTTACCACAATCTGTAATATTTTTCTTTGATAATTTATACAGTTTAATTAAAGAATTAAAATATTGACATGCAATGTCTAATTTACTTACTGGTTCCTGAAAAACAAAAACCGAAATATATTTAAAATCCGGTGAAATGAATAGAAACGAAATCATAATAATTATAGTTGCATATTTAATTATAGAGTTGATTTTTTTCACTAGTATTTTCAAACATTATTTGTGTCAGTTTTTTTTATAGTTTAAACTATAGTCAAATTAATTGAATGTAAATTATACTAAAATTATTTCTTTACTACCACAACATTTGATAGCATTGTCTTTGACAGTGATTTATTAGGATTATACAATTACACTTAGAATAATTACGTATAGAAAGATAGTCTTCATACAAGCGCTCTGTCAAAAGTGAAGGACTAATAAACCGATTCACACTTTCGTGACGATAACTTGCTTACGCTTGCGCTCGGCTACACGCACACACAGTACCTACCTAACCCCGTAGTGTACATTGAAAACTCGGCGTTTGGATATCTGGCTCCAAAAAAGGTGCTTCAAAATGGGCGCGCGGACTTACTTTCTATACGTAATTATTCTAAGCAATTACATTATAAAAAATTACTTACACCCTGCATCTGCAAAAATAGTTAATTGTAAATAGTTCGTTGTCTTCGGCTTTAAGCTGAATTTTACTTAATCTATATAATCACATAATAATGACTTGTCCTGACTGGCTGATTCATCATCGCCGAGCCGAAACCGCTAAAAATATATTGTCAGTTTTGAAGTAAAATACATGAGACTTGGTATTTGGCTTTTTGAAAAGAAACAAAGAATGGGCTGTCCTTCATAAAAACTCATTATGTCTTCTACTTGAAGTATGTGGTTGAGTGCAAAGTTCTTTAGCTTTGAAAAAAGACAAAGTGTTGAAAAATATCCACGAGTGGGATTCGAACCCGCACCCCATGACACGCCGGGTCAGGTGCACTGCCAACTATGATGTCGTGGCTCTACTTTATAACTTTATACTTTTACTTATACTTATACTTTTATACTTTTGTGACTTTTACTTTATAAGCCAAAGGAGCCCTATTCAAACAAATATTCCGATCCGATCCGAACCCTTAGGAGAATCTAGTAGGGCACGGGGACGCGCACTAGTGCGCGATGCCGTTCCCTCTAGATAACCTCCGAAGGTGATTCGTTTCACACGGCTTGAGGGACCCTTTACGTTCCTCGCCACCCCCAAAAACGCCCGGTGAAGCTGAAAATGCCGTAGAGGCAATCAGCAATCTTTCTCTCAAAAAAAAAAACAAATAAATACAACAAACACAAACTGTAATTGTAATTGTTGTTACAAATTGTAATTTGTTCGCAACAATATTTGCGTAAAATTATAACATGTAATTATCATAAATGTTCTTTAGCTTTCATTATTTTTAAAGTAAGTATTTTAAAGTCAAAAAAATCTTACCATTTCCATGTTTCGGTCGATACGCCAAATGGAAAAAAAAAGATGAACATACTTAAGTAAAATTTAAACACTGAAAAAAGACGACAACCTCAGACAAGATGAACATATTATAATTAGCACTCTCGTTACTTAAATCTTGAACACAATAATAATTATGATAATATTAATATCTTAAAGATAAAGTATTGAGATTTATAAATCAATAGTTCTAACGAACTTACGTAACGATCCTGAAACATGAAAAATAGACATTGTACTCTGCTTTTAAACCACATTATATTTCCAATGTATTATTAGATTTCGGACTGTGATTCATAGTAGGTATAGAATGGAGACACTTTATTTGCACTTAATACATTACACACATAACACAAACAAAATACAAAATAAAAAATCTATTAAAATAACAATAACAATAACAAAATAATATAATTTTTTTATACATGTGTGCTGCAGAAGCACAAAAGGGCAATAACTCAGTAGCTGATTTTGCTTATACACAAAAATACAAAAGTGTATTACCAGAAGAGGTAAGGTATTTATTAATAAAAATAAATCATTATATTATTTACCGTAGCCTGTATGGGTAAAAAGATAAATTATTTAATACACATTGTTAAATAAAATTAAAGAATTATTATTTTTAAAATAAGGTATAATTATTTTTTTTTATTTAATTGTGAAGTCATATAATTTTGCCTGATGAGGAAACTTGTAGTATAATTTTGGCGTGGTACCTAAAACGTTTGTTTTAATATCTTAAGCATTGGCAGTACTGTTCTCTTGGCAATAAGTTGACCAAGAAATACCAGCATCGGGTGTCCACGATGCCTGGTTTAGGCTTCTATCCGATAGAAGTTAAAATATTGCCATAGAAGATTTTTTTTATATTAACGGGTAAGCACAGTGCCTTGAACCTGATGTTAAGTGATGATAAGGCCAATGATGGAGGCGCACTTCACCCGGGATCCTCAACTAGTGAGGTACTGGCTATCTTATCTCTAGCTGCCGGAACACAACAATGCTACAAACATTGATGTTATGGCGACATATTTAGATAAGATGGTGGTAGCTAGCCAGGCGGACAAACAAGCCCTACCACCAACCAAACCGAGTACACAAACATGTACCCCCCGCTGGGAATCGAACCCGGGACCTCTGGGTCTAAACCGGTGGTCTTAGCCACTAGACCACAGAAGCGGTTATATGGTTTAGGCTTCTATCCGATAGAAGTTAAAATATTGCCATAGTAGAATTTACTTATATGCCAATATTTAACTCTCCACGTATTCCACCAGGAGCTTCAATGTCGTACAAATTTGCGTTGTCGTTAACATATTCATGATTTATATAAAGCCCATGGTATAGATACACACAAAATACTAACCACATTCTGTAAGCGTTTACACTTTTGTTAATAATGAACGTTTCAAGGCTACATTCTAAAATAATACATTTTAACAAATAATATTGATATTAAAAATATTGTTAAATTAATTTCAAATAAAAATAACATCCTTACCGCAGGCTATAAAACACATTAAAATACGTTGAATAACTGTGTCTTTCATAATAAAATAATATATTTATATAGTTACAACATACAAAAAAAAAACCTCAACTACGATACTATATTGTTTTCTAAAGTTTACGCGAACACTACACATTGAAATGAAACAACTTTTACGGATCTACTCGCGTTTATTTTACACATTAGTTTTAATTAATGTTTATCTTGACGTTTCGAACCCTAAAACGGAACGCGCCTGATTAAATTTAAATTAGGGTATACAAACTACTAACTAATTATGAGACGACCAACACCTCAGTCTCCCTGTGACCACGGACCCTGCAAACGGTTCGAAACGTCAGGATAAACATTAATTAAAACTAATGTGTAAAATAAACGCGAGTAGATCTGTAAAAGTTGTTTCATTTCAATACGGATACTATAATAATAATTACGAGAATTAACATTTCAATCTTTTATGGATGTATAATATTATGTATCTTTGGTCATCGGATGAGACAACCAGACTTATTGTTCATAGTATGTATGATCAATAATCTTTAAAGTCAAGCATTATATTGCATTTCCGTTTAATTTCTATTGAATCCTCAAATAAAATTATTAATTTATACAAACGACTTAGATAACAAAAACTACACTCTAACTTACAGTTGTCTGGAATAGTTATAATGTAAATAAATATTTTGTTATTATTTTGAGTTATTTTATTTGATATTTTATCTACCGTTACTACTGCGACTATCCGAATTTTTGCATTTTGTTTGATGTTAAGCATTTACAAAATTATAAAATACAAACACAAAAAGGCGCAGTGGACGCGCCCGGTCTGCGAGTGCTGAGTTTAAGCAACTTTCGCGAAGGCCGGTCATCGGATGGGTGACCAAAAATGTATCATCTCGAGCTCCTCCGTGCTTCGGAAGGCACGTAAAGCCGTTGGTCCCAGCTGCATTAGCAGTCGTTAACAACCACCAATCCGCACTAGGCCCGCGTGGTGGTTTACGGCCCGTTCTCCCTATCCACCCATAGGGAAGGCTCGTACCCCAGCAGTGGGGACATACAATGAGGTGATGATGATGATAAAACACAAAAATATTAAATTTGCCAAAATTCCTCTACGAAGAAGCTTAGGTGAAGCACGAAGATCATTCAAATCTTTCGAATGATTGGTGGATTGGTTGTTGTTGTGTAAAAACTGTATGACTTTTGTAATGCTTGATTTGAGTTTGGATAAATTAAATCTATAAATCTCCTTACATTACTTCATTGTTTTCTATTAAATAAGTTTATAAAGTTTACTTACTGCATCGGGCTGTAATTTATTAACGAAATGTTTTTTAAGTGATTTGTGGTTGATGACGTTATACTTACCTAGTTGTAAGGGATTCGTCCCCACTCTACCTGATTTCATTTTTGCTTATAGAAAAAAGTAAGTGTAAAGATGAAACGAAAAAATTCATAAAATTACTGTTCCTAACACAATCTGTGATTTTGCATGATAAGTAAATTTTTGCAATTTTTTTTTTATATATATATTTACGGGTAAGCACAGTGCCTCGATCTCACCTGATGTTAAGTGATGATAAGGCCAATGATGGAAGGACACTTCACCCGGGATCCTCAACTAGTGAGGTACTGGCTATCTTATCTCTAGCTGCCGGAACACAATAATGCTACAAACATTGATGTTATGGCGACATATTTAGATAAGATGGTGGTAGCTAGCCAGGCGGACAAACAAGCCCTACCACCAACCAAACCGAGTACACAAACATGTACCCCCCGCTGGGAATCGTAGCCGGGACCTCTGGGTCTAAACCGGTGGTCTTAGCCACTAGACCACAGAGGCGGTTAAACGGCGGTTGTGATAATAGTGTTATTACTTATGGGTTTTGATTAAAAAGATTATTTTTGTTAATAATAATAATAATATTCTTTATTGCACAGAAACATAGTAACAAAAAAAATTACAACAGAGACATTGAATGCAAAGGCGGACTTATCTCTAGAAGAGATCTCTTCCAGTCAACCTAGAGAGTGTGCGAGATAAATGTAGCAAGGGTGACACAAAGTGCAACAAAAAAAAAAAAAACTACACTATTTCCTAAACCAAAATAAATGTAAAACAGATATAAATAAAAATAAATAACATACAAATAAATAAAATTACAAATAATAATACTTATATAATAATAATACATAATGGTATAATATAAATAAAACATAATAAAAGATCATGTTATATTATTTTAAATGTCGATTGTTGTAATTGTTGATAAAAATGTTGATAAAAAACTATGTTCCTAACACAATCTGTGATTTTGCATGATAAGTAAATTTTTACAATTTCTGTTTTTTTTTAAGATCATCATCCAAATATATCAATTAAGATTTATGACTATGATTTGTGACTTGTATTTAATTTAAAATATTAATCTTAAGTAATTTATAATTTCAAGACGGATATTGACGAGTCAGTTCTAATTGATTTTAAAATAAATAGTTTAGAACAATAAAATAACAGCTCACCTCCATCTAAAAACAGAGTTGAATAGTCAAATTAACAATCGTGAACCATTAAATTAGTTAAAATGATTTAATGTTATGACAATGCACTTACTTTTAGCTGGAATAATAGAAAATAAATGTATAAGCTAATTGTTAAATTACCACCGTACAATAAATTTCTGGCAGGTGTTTGATTACTCGAGGTCACCCCCTAAACTTATCTTATCTTATTATGTATGTTAATCTGTAAGTTATCCGTTACATGGGCCTTTATGTAATTTATAAATAAGCATTGTTTGTTACCTGATATAAATAAATCAATGATATGATTAAGTGTCGTGAGAGAAAAAGTTCCAATGCTCAAAACTACAGTAATGTGCGCTTATGAACCGGGTATTCGTAGGTAGTTAGTAAGCGTTTTTGCCAACGTCTACGGAATATTATGCCCGTTCTCACCGGCAATCCCTAAGGTGATGGTTTTACTATGGCAATTGTCACTTACAAGGTGAGCATAGTTTGCGTCATCATCATCATCGTCTCAGCCAAAAGACTGAGTCCACTGCTGGACAAAGACCTCCCCCAAGGATCAACACAACAACCGGTTTTGTGCTGCTCGCATCCAGCGGCTTCCCGCGACCTTCACAAGGACAAGGTGGACCGACAATCTGGTGACAATCTGACTATACACTTATAGTGTGTGTAATGTGTATATAATGTATTGGATTGTTGAGGCATCGGCAAGTGGACCGCACATGCAACATAAGATGACGATGACGATTTTTTAAGTTAAGTGTAATGTTGTTTTAAAACGTGTCTGCACTGCACGAATAAACAAATATAACAAACCTCAGCTCTCTCCACATTGTCCTGTGATAAAGAACAATAAAAAGTGTAAAATTCGTGGGACTTAAAATTTATTCAAAAAAATTTTTTTTTTTTTTTTATGAAATCAGGTAACTGAATATTTTATTAAGCACACACAATCATGTGGAACAAAATCGGAACAGTCAGAAAGGTGGCGACTCCTAACTCTTGCATTATTAATATTAAATAAAACAAATAACAATTGATATACCGCTCCTTCCGCTTTATCCTATAATAAAAACGTTAACACTTTACAAAACTATCAATTAATTTATTGATTTACAATATAAAGATACTAAAAGAAAAAAAAAAAACAAGAAAAGTTAATATATTTTTTGCCATTAAATTAAATTTTATAAAAAAATATGTTCACACATAAAATATAATGTTTGTTTTTTTTTTAATAAATATTAGCTTACTCCATCTGCACCGGCATCCTGTATTAATAATAAATATATTTTTAAAATTAAATATAATGAATAAATCTACGAAAACTGTTGCTGTTTTCTTTAATCGGTACATAAACAGACAAGGACGGAATCGAGACTAGTACCATGAACAATCACAAATGTCTAGGCCAAGTCGCTAAAAATTGTAATTTTAAAGTTATCATTGCACACATACGCATTCCTTAAACGCTACAAATTAATTAATATTCCCGAAACGAGAAACAATTGAAATCTTAATAGTTTTATTATAGTTTAATAGTAAACAATTTTAATAGTTATTATTAGCTAGAAGTTCATCACGGACTTTAATTCGTTTCATAATATGTCGTATTATTATACATTAAAAATGTAAAGAAATAAAGAATCCGTTATAAAACGTTATAGTTATTATTCATCATCAGCCCATACACGTCCAATGCTGGACATAGGCCAAGTGCACGCTACTGAGCACGACCCGCGTCTACTCTCATCCAGCTCTTGCCAGCCACCTTGCGAAGATCGTCATTCCACCTAGTCTGAGGGCGTACCTACACTACGTTTGCCGATACGCGGTTTCCATTTAAGAACTCGTTTAATCCATCGGTCATCGGTTCTGCGGCTAATATGGCCGGCCCTCTGCCACTTCAGCTTGCTAATCCTGTGGGCTATGTCGACGACTTTGGTTATCTGTCGGATCACCCCGTTCCGGATCCGATCCCTCAGAGAAACTCCAAGCATAGCCCTTTCCATTGCTCGCTGAGCGACTTGAGCGACGTTCAAATTAATGATTATTAATTAGAAATTAAATTAAACTGTTTCAAAACAATTTTTCAATTTATTTACCGGCGCCGGACTCTGAAATGTAAACATAACAAATCATAATTATTTAAATTAATAAAATAAATGTTGTATGTAATAAACTTAGCTAAGACTATCACTCTTTCGTATGAATTGAATTTTCGAAATATTTAATATGACAAACTTAAAGACAAACTTTTTTTTTGAGAGAGATTGCTGATTGCCTTGACGGCATTTTCAGCTTTATCGGGCTTTTTTGGGGGCGGCGAGGAACGTAAAGGGTCCCTCAAGCCGTGTGAAACGAATCACCTTCGGAGGTTATCTAGAGGGAACGGCATCGCGCACTAGTGCGCGTCCCCGTGCCCTACTAGATTCTCCGAAGGGTTCGGATCGGATCGGGGAGCGGAGCAACCCGAGGGCGCCTCTAAAGGCTTGGACCTCGGCTCGGGTTGACCGGGCCGTGGAGGGGGAGAGAACCGCCCAGGTACATGTCTGTACCTGGTGTAGAGCGTCGTACGTCGTCGTCGTACCCTTGTTCTATGAGTACGGTGTCTTGGGCCTAAACTGGTGTGCATGTTTAGTGTATTCTGTAAATGTGTGCTGTCATTTAGAGTATCGGGCGGGGAGGATTGCGGAGGGCACACGCACGGCGCCTGCTCGACGCCCCGCTGACGCGCACGCAAACCGCTCATTTCGCTCCTACGACTCAAGCCATCAAGCTACTTAACGCCTTGATTGCACAGGAGCCAGATCTAAACATCTTTAATACGAAATTGTATGTGTTCATTGATTTTTGTGTTAGTTTTTAGGTTGTTAATTTGATCTGTACTTTAAATATATATAAGTACATATATATATATAATATATATGTAAGTGTATATATATATACACAGTCAGGTCATAAGTATTGTCACACAGTAAAAACTTTTCTTTTAGAATGCTGGCCACAAAAAAGTTTATTGAATTCGTATTTCGAATTGTTTATGAAAATAAAAGTGTATACTTTTTAGAATTTTACTCATTTTTAAATATGGAGTGGACGCTTAAAGAAGACCGTGTTGCAGTTATTGCGTTGCATCGTTGCGGTTACGCGCCAATTCAAATTTTTGACATACTGAAAAATTTGAATTTAACATAAGAATCTATGTTTTGTTAAGTTCATTTTGGTATATAAATGGTTACATAATGAATAAACTTGTCTCAATTATTTTATATTAAACATGTGACAGAATTTATGACCTGACTGTGTATATATATGTATTTTTTTTTATTGTACCTAATGACCTGTTACTTGGCGTCTTGGCGTTGCTGTAAGTGTAGCAGTTATTTGATGTTTAAATAAATAAATAAAGTTATATATAAACTTACGTCTCCACCCTGCAATATAAATGGAAAAGCATATTTTTTATAAGCAGCATTCTCAAATAGTTGTAAATATATTTTATATTATATAAATAAAATATAATGTAACACACGAAAAAGCGAATGACTAGAGCTGCTCTTTTACTTAAAGTCTCAGCAGCTCAATAAGAAGAGCAGTCGATCGGATTGCTATCCCAAATAACAAACAATGATAATAATGAAAAATTTTATACGAAATTTGATGTGTGTATTAAAAATTTTCATGACTGAGGCAATTAAATACTAATAATGAAGAACTTACTGCACCATCCTACAATAATAAAAAAATAATAATTTACACACTTACTCACGTTCAAATTATTATTATTATTTTTTGAAATGAAACAACTTTTACGGATCTACTCGCGTTTATTTTACACATTAGTTTTAATTAATGTTTATCCTGACGTTTCGAACCCTTTGCAGGGTCCGTGGTCACAGGAAGATTTTTTTTTTAATTATTATTATTATTATTATTATTAAATAATTAAAAAAATACTTACAGCAGCAGCTGGTGTAGTCTAGTTTAATAAAAGAAAACAAATTATATTAATATTGTCTGTATTATAAAAGTAAGAAACGTTATCAGCCTATTTTATAAATCAAAGCTATGCTGTTATGTATTGACTGAGAAATAAAGTTATTGTTTAAATCATCCTTGATAATAGATAATACTTTATCACATGAATCACCTTCAAGTCAAAATGTGATTTATTAAATATTTAATATAATAACTTAACTAAATAAATTCATTATTAAGCTAATAAATAGTAAAAAATAAAAATTTATTTATTTTCCACCAAAACACTACATATCTCACCTGTTGTATAAACTTAAACTAAGAGCTTCTATTCAAGAAGAACAAAGTTAAAAATGAGAAGTTAAACAAAATAAAATATGCTTAAAAGTAAGTAAAAACACTAAAAATTTTGAGAAGACTGGAGTCAAAGCTAGGATATTACTGTATTTCAGGACTCCAGGATCCCCCACCCGAAACCATGTACCGTAAGGTTGAGACAGCCATAAATCATGTGAGTTGTGTGAGTGTGTAGACCCCGCCCGATCCTCTAAATGACAGCACACATTTACAGAATACACTAAACATGCACACCAGTTTAGGCCCAAGACACCGTACTCGTAGAACAAGGGTACGAAGAACCGGTTCACACTCGCTCTACACCAGGTACAGACATGTACCTGGTCGGTTCTCTCCTCCTCCACGGCCCGGTCAACCCGAGCCGAGGTCCGTGCCTTTAGAGGCGCCCTCGGGTTGCTCCGCTCCCCGATCCGATCCGAACCCTTCGGAGAATCTAGTAGGGCACGGGGACGCGCACTTGTGCGCGATGCCGTTCCCTCTAGATAACCTCTGAAGGTGATTCGTTTCACACGGCTTGAGGGACCCTTTACGTTCCTCGCCGCCCCCAAAAAGCCCGGTGAAGCTGAAAATGCCGCAGCGGCAATCAGCAATCTCTCTCCAAAAAATAAAAAAAGAGTGTGTAGATGAGTGTATGAGAGTTTGTGTGTATGTGAGTGTATATGTGTGTGTGCGTTGTGTTTGACGTGGATGTTTGCATTAGGTTAATAGTGATTCTGTATCAAGCTAGCAAATAAATATGATTTGATTTTGATTTGATTTGATTACTATACAAGTTGGGATATGAACAGATTCCCAAAAAATTTAGATTTGTTATTAGCATACAGCTTCATGGTTATTAGTAAATTATGAAAAAGTAACATAAACAGAATTCATTATATGTTCACAGAAATAATGCAAGGGAAAAATTATCGTTGAAAATATAATATACTTACTGAAAACGACAAAACCTAATGGGAGGAGCTAATGGAGACTAACTAAAGATGATTAAAAAACAGGAAAGAAAGTGGGATTTAACTATATTTTATAACAACACAACACACGATAACCATGACAATCACCAAAAGCAAGAGCAAAAATAAAAATGTCAATATTTAAAAAAAAAATTATAAAAATAAGAACAAAAAGGTATTAAAAAGGTTTTTGAAAGAGTCTGCAACACTTACATCACCCTAGTTATAATTTCGTATTAAATATTTATTTTTCACGTCAAAAAGCGAAAAGCATGTAATCTGAAAAACGAGATAATAAAACTCACCGCATCCTACAATAATAAGAAATGTGTATTATTATATATATAGCATAGTAGTAGTAGTAGTAGTATATTATATTTTTAAAATAGTTTTGCTTTTAGTTTGCTTGAGTTCATATAATTTGAAGTCATTAAATAATTAAATGTCCCCCCCATCCGATGACCGGCCTTTCCGAAAGTTGCTTAACCTCAGCACTCGCAGACCGGGCGCGTTGACGACAGCGCTATTGAGCTCCTCAAAAATATATTATTATTTTCTTTTAAATATATCACAGGTCATCCTAAATGGCCGATATAACATAAATTTGGGCTTTCAGTTTTTTTTTATATATTAGAAGGAGGCAAACGAGGAGGCGGGTCAACTGATGGGAAGCAATCACCGCCGCCCATGGACACCCGCAAAACCAGAGGAATCGCAGATGCGTTGCCGGCCTTTAAGGAAGGAATAGGCTCGTTTCTTGAAGATCCCTAAGTCGTAACGGTCCGGAAATACCGCCGCTGAGAGCTGGTTCCACAGCATTGTAGTTCGTGGTAAAAAATGACGCGAGAAACGCACAGTAGTAGACCGCCATCCATCACGATGGTGTGGATGGAAAGACAGCCGATTGCGTGTAGTGCGATGAAGGAAATCAGCGGCAGGGATCAAACCGAACAATTCCTAAGAGCACGATAAAGGCGATAAAGGTGTTAAAGGCGATAAAATATACTCTCCGAATGATCATAAGATCGAGACCACCACTGGCTTTCAGTTAGCTTATAACAGGCTTATTTTTTAAATAAATATATCGGCTACTTTTAATAACCAAAACTAATAATGAACGAAAAAAATTTTCATAACTAAACAAAGTATATACTTACACCGGCCGGCTGAAATGGTTTTTTTTTAATTGAATATAAATAGTCACGTTATTATTATATTTTTTTTCCTTCAAACGAGGCGTGAAGAAGCACCTTATGGGCCGGCAGAGTGAAGTTGACTGATGCTGCGTTGTTTTCACGCTGCACCAGTTGTCTTCGCGTCTGGACTCCATTTCCACTTAGCATCAGGTGGTGTGGAGTCATTTGCCGTGCTAAGTATTAAAAAAAAAGTAGATAAAAAGTACATAATACTTACTGGTGCATCGCCAGCTCCCTCGGCGGGGGCCTAAATAACAGTGAACACATAAATAATTTAAGAGCATTCGCCAAAATTAGGAAATATCGTAAGTTCAAATAGCACCGAAGGCGGAAAATAAAAAGTATATTTCCAAAACTTACATCTCCTTCAGCTGGTGCCTAAAAGAAATATTAAAATTATAGTTTTTACAGTTTTAATTATACCCTTTGATTATTTTATTACGAACGTGTATTAATGGCCAAAAATACTAAATAGTTTTGAAACTGAGTTTACTCAATGAATACTTACATCAGCAGGGGGCTGAAAATAAAGGCAAATTTATGTGTGTTTTTTGGCAAAATTACTAAATAGATTCTCAGTGTTACAACAAGGCTATAAACAATTCCCAAGAATAAAATCAATTTGTCTTATTTATATAATCAGAATTTATTATTTTGCAAGGCAAAATATTAATTTAAAAAATTACTAATTTTTTTTTTGAAGATGAACTTTTTACAGAAACAATGCAAGGGAAAACTATCGTTAAAAACACACTTGTTTAAAATATTTACATACTATTATAATTATTCTCAACATAGTATTCATTACATTTTTTTTAAATACTTACCGCATCCTGTAGCAATAAGAAATGTGTATAGTTATTTACAAATACCAAAGCTCTTTAAAATTAAACAAGTTTTTATGAGAAAAACCTAAATTAAATACCTAAATTTCATAGTGCTATGCTGGTCTGGGACGTTAAAAGACTGTATCAGCTGCCTAACTCCCCGTGCATGTCGTAAGAGCCGACTAAGGGACAAGGGCTCCAAGATGCTCGCACATCAGGCGATCGGCTGCAACCCATCACTGATGTTATCTATCCCACCTCGTTCCGGTGACAATCAGTAAACTCTCCATAAATAACATTGGAGCCCTACTTTGAATGCTAAGTGGCGTAGAGGTCACTAACGGCGTGCTTTCTTAAAATTGGTGATTTTGATGCTCTGTCTACCCCTTTTTGGGAGAAAGGAATATGTAACTATGTATGTATGTATGTACGGGTGTTAGACTTAGACTACTTAACTTACTTACTTTACTGTCTAAAAGTTCTACTCACTTCTGCTGGAGCCTGCAAAGTATTTAGTATGTATTTATCTTTAATTTATAAAGCTATGTTAGCCAAACGGAAAGATGCTCGGGTTGAATGCGAGAAACCGTTGTTCAATCACCATAGGTTCGTTGCACTACTGACGTGAACCCATGCCTGACACAAGCGTGTTTGCTTTGGCTTCTGAAAGGAATCGAGATTAGGCACGTCACTACGAAACGTCACTTCTTGTTGCCATGGTCACAGAGCAAGTAATCACTACGTTCTAGCCATGGTCACTGAGCAAGTAATCACTACGTGGCCATGGTGTTGTTTAATTCTAATATTGTCTTGTTGTGCTAAAAGAAATAAATAACATCGGTATCTTATCGTACCATAGTTTTCAACATCAAAACAAAAAAAAACAAAAAATCTGGAAACTGGCTCTATCCTACGAAGACCAGGAACAGGCAGAACCAGGTGTACCACAGCACGAGAAGACCGATACTTGGTGAACACGTGAACACCATGCTTCGTAATCGGTTTCTCACAGGAACTGAACTCACAAGTTAGCTAACTTGAAACTAATTAGACCTGGAAGTGGCCCTAAACTGGAGCGTGGGCATCGTATTTCAAGACTAAGATATGCCCTGCCCCCCGACCGCCTAACCGATCGGTTTGGCTACGTATATAGTTTATGACGTTATCTTATCATTTCGTACCGCCTATGAAAGCAATATCGAAAGCTATAGGCTATAGCTTTCGATATATGCCTATACCTATTAGCTATGAAGATGACGTCATAAACTATACACGTAGCCAAAGCAATCGGTTAGGCGGTCGGGCCCCAGATCTACTTAAATTGAAGTATTGAAGATTGGTCAAAAGTTATGTTCTCCGACGAATTAAATTTTATGCTCTACAAGCACGATGGAAGACACAGAGTGTATATTAAGACCAGGGGAAAGATTCGAGCAAGCATGCATCGAAGAAAAAGTAGCCTACGGTGGTGGGTCTGTACTTGTGTGGGCCGGAATTTCTCCTGAGAGTCGCACAGAACTGGTGTTCATAGAAAACGGCTCTTTAACTAGCGTAAGATAATGTGGAAGAAATCCTTAATGAACATGTTGGTCCATTTATGGTCAATTTGGGTGAGGATACTATTTTTATGCATGACAATGTTCGACCTCATACAGGTTGAATTGTGAATGACTAGTTTCAAGAGATGAACATTACTCGTATGGAGTGGCCAGCACGCAGCCCGGATATCAATCCGATCGAGCTTGCTTGGGACGAGCTAGGGAGATGCGTAAATCAACGAAACCCTCTCCCAAACACGCTTCGTGAGCTCAAAATTGCTCTCACAGAGAAATGGGAGAATATTCCCCAAAACCGTATAAGGAACTTGGTATACAGCATGCCAAACCACGTAAACGCAGTAATGGAAGCACAAGGAGGCAATACGAAGTATTAAAATTCAAGAAAATCGTAATGTTGTTAAAAAATTTCAGGTTTCCTGTTTTTGTTTTAAGGCGAGATCAGCAGTATTTTTCTTTATGTAATTTTTTTGTAAATAAAATGTTGTGACTCATACATATTATTACTTCAATTTAAGGAGTATTTAATTGTCTATTTATTTCATTAAGCTCGCATTCTTATTTTCCGAGATTTATACGTTTCTTTAAGTGGCCCGGATTCATTGCTCTTTAGTGTATAAACAAGTAACGTACACTACTCAATACTGGCTCTTCTCTATGAATTCATAGAGAAATCTAGATTGCTTGAGTAAAAATATTGGTGACTACTGACTATTGCTTGGTTAAGAATTCTAACTTTTGACTTCATCGGTTCTCTTTACTAAAGAATACAAGTTGTTACTTAAGCACTTACTTTTGCTTAAGTAAAAGCTTATACTCGTTCATAAATACGAGTGTTAGATAACTACTATACCTATTTAACTAAAATGTGTACAAAGTTTTTTTCCTAATTTTATACCTAGGTATTTGATGACTATCGACTTTAGACTTAGACTACTTAATGATCTAAAAGTTCTATACTCACGTCTGCCGGAGCCTGCAAAGTATTTAGTATTTATTTATCATTAATTTATAGAGCTATGTTAGCCAAACGGAAAGATGCTCGGGTTGAATGCGAGAAACCGTTGTTCAATCCCCATAGGTCCGTTGCATTACTGACGTGAACCCATGCCTGACACAAGCGTGTTAGCTTGGTGGCCTCATCATCATCATCATCATCATCAGCTCCTTTTATGTCCCCACTTTGTGGCTTACAGGACTGTTATTAACAATAAATAAGGAGACTACAGAAGGAATGTAAGCTTCATACAAACGCGCTCGAGCAACGCACACATAGACAACCTCTCACGGACACGGAATCTCGCAACACCAGCGCTCGGACTGATTCGAGATGGTCCGAGATGGTCCGAGATTCCGTGTCCGTGAGGGTCTATGTGTGCGTTGTTCAAGCGCGGTGCGTATTAAGCTGACCTTCTGGGGTCTTCTTATTTAGTGATTATTAATGTGGTAATAGCGGAGTAATAATAATCCTTTTCATAAAAATTAAATTAAATATTTATAAAAAGCTCTTATCAAAGGTCAGTTACCCAAAATTTGTAAATGGAGTTCTATTTTGCTTGCGTTTTTGTGCTATTAAGTTTGTTAGAAAAATCAAATTATTTCTATGAACTAGTATAGCCTATATTTTCATTTATTGTCGTAGTATCATCTCCACTTTGTATATATATACATATATACAAGAGTTGCTCGTTTAAAGGTATTAGATAGTGAATAGGGTGAGAGATAAAAATATGGAAATGGAGTAACTTGACAAGTAGGTTATGTACCAACCTACTATTTGAATGGGAACAATAATTGTAAAATAAAAGTAGGTACAAAAAAAATCTACTTACCTCGTCGTCCTTAAAAATATAAAAATAATAAGTAGTTAATAAATAATAAGAAACATTTAATTGCATTTTACAATATAATACATGATCATAAACTAGAAAATAATAAATAAATAAATAGGTACTAGAGTAGAATAATTTTATTTTGGAGATTATCATTATAAGTCTTGTTTCACAGTTCTATTTGTTAAAAATACTTTAATAATATCACTACAAAATGAAAACGTAAGTATATTTATATGGCCCTATTACTCTTAATATATTAATTTTATTTTCTTCTCGTAAAATAAAAAGAAATCATGCATACTTACAGGCTGTAAAAGAAATTCAGAATTATTATTTAAATATTTATTAGTATCTTAATTTATAATATTAACAAAACACCATCTCAGTTCTCAAGTTAAACTGATGTTAAGTGATGATAAGGCCGAAGGTGGAAGCGCACTTCACCCGGATTCCTCTACTACTGAGGCGCTGGCTATCTTATCTCTACCTTGAGTGTAGTAAATAAAAAAACCCTACCACCAACCAAACCGAGTACAAACATGTATGTACCGCGGGAAAAGAACCCTGGACCTTGGGTCTGACACCGGTGGTCTTAACTACCAGACCACACCTCTTGTAAGTAACATCATTTTATTATTTAAGACTTGAGGAACCTTGAGTTTCCCATTTAGATGTAACTATAGGTCATAAGAAGCCAACAGTAAAATTTACTATGGAAAGTAAAACAAATATCGCTTTTTAAAGTTTACGCGAACACTACACATTGAAATGAAACAACTTTTACGGATCTACTCGCGTTTATTTTATAGGACAACTTTTTCTATATCTCGGGTGTGGGTGGGTGGTACGGTCGTTGTTCCTGATTTCCATAACACAAGTGCTTATGCTACTGAATTAGAGAATGTATGTATGCGATGTTGTATAACATATTATACATTTTTATAAATCAAATCTTACCCAAGCCCTGGCTTTAGTAGTAGGCGTTGTCCACATCAGAAATATAATATAAATCCATATTAACTTAATTAAGTTTTGATTGAAACTGAAAAGAAAACAAATTGATTGCTATTATCGGGTGTATCTTACTATTTCCATTAGGTATTTCTATTGATAGAAATACTGGGACTGATTCTCCCACTACATCCATTGCTGGCGGCAGCGGCAAAAAACACTGCACCACCTCTTATCCATACATCTGCGTAGTGACGAGGTGGCTTTTTGTAATTTGTACTGTATAGAGTATGTGACGGAAAATTATTCACCAAAATGGAAGATTATTAATTTGTTCTCCATTTATTTATTTTTTGTTTAACGAGAAGTCGTGTTTTTATTTTATTTTGTTGATTTATAAATCCTCAATATCTGTTTAGAATTTTATTTATCAGCAATTTATCAGGCCGTCATAAACATTAAAGTGGAGACAGATTCTCAAATAACACAACTGCGTTTTTTTGCCGCAATAGAAATAACGAGATATAATTTGGAAAAAACGCTAGTCCCACTTTTTCTATTTTGTATTTCCATGGAAATAGTGGGATACACCCCTATTATCTAGTCTTCAAAAATGTAGAAAAGAACTTGTGTAATGTGAAATAATGGTGGATTGAAGTGTTGGCGAACAAAACAAAACAGTACAACGTCACTTATACAAATTCTCACAAAAAGTCCGCGACGAGAGGTCTCTTACACCCGTATTTATAAACGAGTAATAGTAGATTGTACACCAAGGGGATAAAGCACTGTATTATGTCACGGGCGCGATATTGAATCCTGTTACATAGCAATTTTTATTCTTTAGTTAAGAGAACGGATGACGTTAGTAACGTCAAAACTTAGAATTCTTAGCCAAGCAATAGTCGCCAATATTTTTACTCAAGCAATCTAGACTTCTCTATGAATTCGTAGTGAAATGACTTAACAAACTAATTGCTAAGTAGCGAGTAATGGCTTGTTTATAAACACGGGTGTTAGTAAAGTAAGCTCAAGGCGTTGTAGGTATAATTTCTCGCTTCTCATTAAAATTTCTTTGTCATCAGTGGTCGGCGTAGTTAGTGCTGTTTCACCGGGATTCGTCGATCGTGGCATAACGTGGCCATACCCTCTGTTCAGTTTTTACAATCTTTTATAGAGAAATTTTACTGGCAGGTTTTTGTGAATTTGGATAGATGTATGTGTATGATCATCTCAAAATCCCGGGATTGTAAAAATCACCTTTAATCAAATATTGCCTTCATATAATTTTTATGTGTGTGTCATATGATTTCTATATGTCTACACTATTTCTTGACAACGGGTCGTAATTGTCTAAAATACATAACATAAACATCACATGTACAATTTGGGTAGGTGGTTGTGGTACCGTCGCTGTTTCTGATTTCCATGAAACGAGTGCTTTAGCTACTTACCTTGGGATCAGAAAATGTATGTGACGTTGTCTAAAAAAAAATAAAAAAAAATCGACGATCTTACCGCTTAAAGCGAGCTCTTCCAGAGAATAAACAGACAGAAAACAGTAAATATAATAATTAAAGTTTCTACCTATGTTAAAAATAAGTAAACTCAATATCGATTTTGAAATCTCGAATCCCAGGGCATGTCCATGTTAATATATACTGTAGTGTATGAGTCACTTGCCCCTTATTGTATCGTTAGGCATGATTTACTTAGTATTAAATCACACATGAAAGGCTACACTCGTGTCCTTTAAAGCGTCTCCCGGTCCCCACATTGCAATACGTTTGTGGTCATTCACCCCATAGGGCACTACCTACGCCAACCACTGATTATCGTTCATCATCATCATACAGGAAGGGAATATTGTTTATTTATATGTATAATGGTGGACAACAAGGTGGACCGACGATCTGGTGAAAGTCGCGGGGAGCCGCTGCATGTGAGCAGCACAAAAACGGTTTGGTCGAATGAATATTGATGTAAGGGAGTTGGTCCAATAGTGAGAGTTGTTCGTTTGTGTCACGGGACTCATCTCAGAAGGTTTGGACGGTGATAAAAATATCAATCTGTATAACATATTATAAAGATAGTGAAAAAATTAAATGCCTTCCCGACCCAGCCAGTAATCGAACCTGGGTCTTCCGCAATCCGGCCGGCTGCACTGTCATTGTGAGTCCAAAGTCGTGTACCGTACTTAAAGCGCTCATCGGGAATGATCGAAGCCAGTGAATCCCAATGGACTATTGGGACCTCTGGCGTTTGTCGCCTTGGGGGACAACTGGGATTTTTTTATAATAATCTCCCACTTGTCCTCCTGGGAGACCGGGACATCTAAAAATTAAAGTCCCAGTTGTCCCCCGTGTCGTTGGTAGGGGGGACTACTGGGATACACTGATCGAAGCTTGTTGAGTAGTGTGCACAAGGAGAGGCAGTGGACTAGTTATATGGAGGTGGACTATCAGGTTATTCCTTCGCTCATTTTGCTACTTTGCCCCGGTCAGTGAGATAATTCAATAAAATTATGACAGTAATAAAATAACTCGTTTGGCTGTGCATGAGGGGGTGTTGGTTCCGACACTCATGTACGGAAGTGAAAGTTGGGTATGGCAGAAGAAACATGAAAGCAGAATAAATGCAGTTGAGATCAGAGCGTTAAGAAGTAGGTATGATAGGAGTTAAACTGAGCGACAGGAAAAGAAATAGTGAGATAAGGTAACGTTGTGGTCTGAAAGAAGATGTAGTGACAAAAATTGAGAAAGGCATGCTGAGATGGTTTGGCCATGTCGAGAGAATGGATGAAGAACGATTGACGAAAAAAGTGTATAAGGCGAGTGTGAATGAAAGTGTTGGTAGGGGTAGACATAGGCGGACGTTACAAGACCAAATCAGGGACGTCTTGAAAAAAGGCCAGGTCAAGAGTACCCTAAACCGAAGAGCATGCATGAAGGGAATAATGAAAGTGGACGAAGCAAATCAAGTATGAAAGGATCGTAGCAAGTGGAAAGAAGTGGTCTCTGCCTACCCCTACGGGAAAGAGGCGTGATTATTATGTATGTAAAATAACTTACCCGTGTTTTTGAAAATGATTTATAATATAAAGCATTTTTTTAGTTTTCTACAGCAATTTCTCATAAACTGTTAAATCTGTGTAGGCAACTACACTTTTATTTTTTAACACATAAAACCGATTGAAACTATCAAAACGTTATGTTGGTAGCTATGTCGAAATATTATTTTTAAAACGATTACAAAAATATAAGTTATGTGAAATCGGATTGTTCAAACACAGTTAGACTTTCACAACTTACTTGATGTCTGCGATTGCTGTAGCTAAGCAACTTTCGCAAAGGTCGGTCTTCGGATAGGTGACCAAAGATGTTATATCTAGAGCTCCTCCATCCATCGGAAGGCATGTAAAGCCGTCGGTCGCGGCTGCATTAGCAGTCGTTAACAACCACCGCCCCAATCTAGACCCGCATAGTGGATTAAGGCCCGTTCTCCCTGTGGTCTTTCCATCATAAAGTTAGCTAACGAGAGAGAGATAGTCCAAAGTACCAGGCTATCATAACCCACAAGAAGGTATACCTGGCGTAACTGATGCTCATGCTATGAGGTGGTTGAAGACTAGGCTAGCATGAGTTTTAAGGAGTTACGCGCTGGGCCCGTATGGTGGTTTACAGCCCGGTGGTGTCCATCCATAGGGGAGGCTCGTGCCTCGTGACCCAGTGGGGACAGCATCAGTCACCCTCACCCTGCCGGCCCACAAGGTGCCTTCACGCCTCGTTTGAAAGAGCCCATGTCATAGGAAGGAAGGAAAACGTGTGCCCGTAGACTATTCCATCTTTTGGAAGTGCGACAAAGAAACAAGTCACCAAATTTCTTTGTGCGCGATGGAATATTTGACAGTTATTAAGCGGTGATTCCGGAGAACCTATATGCAAGAACGTTTTTCCTTTTCTCATCCTCCTGGTGCACTCTGCAGGTCCCATCTCCTACACCAACTGAAAACTCCACCCCATAAAACCCATTTTTTATCTTACTCCTTCTCCGTGCATGATGTTAGGTTGTGGAACGCGCTGCCGCCTAACATTTAAAGTAGTTAAATGTTTAGTGTCATTCATCAATCATCAATATCATCATAAATCATTATTGTGTTTTTATTATTATTTTACTCTTTATTTATTTTCTGTCTTAAAACTAGATTTTTACAATATTTTAATATAAAAACAATAAAACATTATAAAAACCTAATTCTAGAGTACCACCAGCAGCGGGGCAGGGCCCAAGCTACCGGTGGTCAGGGCTGCAGAGTGAGGAACCTCCTGACAATACGTGCCGTGTCAAGGAGTACTGCTTTCTGAATCTGACCCTTGATCCAACCATCAAGCGAGAGCCTCTTAAGATGTTGGTCGAGGCTCTTTGCTATCAGACCGTTCGCTGAAACGACTATCGGGACAATAATGGTTGAATCAACATCCCACATGGCGGTCACCTCGTGAGCTAAGTCAAGGTACTTACTGAGCTTGTCCTTCTCGGCTTTCACGAGGTTCTCATCATGAGGTATGGTGATATCAACCAGTATTGCCCGGCGCTGGGATCGGTCAACCACCACGATATCAGGCTTATTGGCGACAATAGTCCTGTCCGTAATGATAGAGCGATCCCAGTAGAGCGTTGCATGACCATTATTATTATTATTTTTAATCTCTTCGTGTGTTTTAGCGTTTTATTATATTTGTCTATGTGGTTTGTGGACACGTCACCGATTTAGGCCCCTCCAGGATATCAGCGTTGCAGTTGCAGCGGCTCTAGGTCTCTGTAGCAGGTGCTGAGGCTGGGGCCTAGTTGGTCACACTTTTATCTTTTGTTTTTGGTTGTATTGTTATTGTGAACATCGTGATATTTTGTAGTGTGTGTTAATAAATGTTTTTCATTTCATTTCATTCTAGACTCTCCCAACATCAGCCTTTTTAAAAAGCGTCTGAAGCAACACTAGCTGTCCAGTTGATTCTGTCGTCCTATGTATATTGATTTCTTTAACCTTTTATTTTGTAGGTATATTAAATTTCCTTTGTTAATGCAAGTATGTATGTGTATTATAAATATTTAAGTAAGTTTATTTTAGTTTTTGCAGGAGGTATACATTCGTCCTATCTCTATTTATAATGTTTCTTTTTGCGGGCCTGCTGGAAGATATTTCAGTACTGAAATAAGCAGCGCCCTTATACTACATACACCCGTATAGCTTATTTTGTTATCCTCTTATGTGTGTACATAAATTTGTAAATAAATTAAATAAACATATAGCATTGTGAATGAAAAAAATTAAAAATAATAAAAACGAATGAAGTCAAAATAAAAATGCGTAAATGCTAAAAAAAGTATATAATATATACATTTAGTCATATGATTGAAACAATATCGTTATTTCTTTATATACACAGTTGTCGGTCCATCATTTCGCTTCTTCAGTTTTCTCTTGGTATGTAATAACTCCTTTTTCAATTAGGTCTGGAATCTCTACTGCTAACCAGGGACCGAGCTGTAAATAAGAAAATATTAATTAAAATAAAGAGAAGATAGATAATTTATTGTGACAGGTACAAAAAATTAGCCAAGTTACAAAAAAAAAACTTAAGAGATACAAATTCAATATGTAATGTTTTCAGGGTCATTGTATGATTTCCTCGTTATCGTCATCATCATCAGCTCATTTTTTGTCCCCACTGCTCACGAGTACGTGGGGCACGAACCTTATTCCCTATGGATGTCCTCCTTCATGAAGGAGGACTTCTGGCCGAAGGGTGTAGTCTACAGGCGGTTCCATGGAAAGTTGCCTGTGACTACCAAGTTGGCACAGTAGGTGCCAATCAAATAATACTAACATAGTTATTAAGTTATTTTATATACTAACAAAAATTGTTTATTAGTATATTTGTCTATGGGCCTGTTATTTTGTAACTTTAAATAGTTGCCTAAAAATAAACGAATTCATTCATTCATTCATAGGGGGGTCGAAATTAGGCCGTAATTTTAGTTTACTCTGATTCCATCTTTGAAACAATATTTTATTAAGGCTGCGCGGATTGTATCCTAAGCAATGAAATATTTAAAAAAAATTAAAAATGTATGAAACAATGTTTATTTAATTTAATGTATTTCTTATGCATAATTTTAAAAAAAATATTAGCGTTCTGCACTCCTTATATAAACTACTAGCGGCCCGTCTGTGCTTTGCACGCGGGTGGATATTTTTTTTGAAATATAGCCTTTGTTACTCAGCGGCCAGCGCTAATGTGGCATTATAATGGTGAATTTTTTTTTTAAATCGGTCCAGTAGTTTTGAGTTTATTCGTTGCTTACATCTATACATACATACAAAGATACAAAGGTTTTCTCTTTATAATATTAGTACATAAGTATAGCTATGTGTGCGTAAAAAGGGGTAAAAAAGTGTTTGCTTCACGAATTAATAATAGATGACAAAATAATCTGTAAGACGTAAGCCGTTGCCGTCGGTCCCGGCTGCATTAGCAGTTGTTAACTACAACCTCTGGGCTCTGGGCACGCGTGGTGGTTTATGGCCCTTTCACCCTGTGTGGTGTAAACATCCATAGGGAAGGCTCGTGCCCCAGCAGTGGGGACATCAAATGAGCTGGCAATGTTTTTTTCGGTCTACGCCTCGGTGGCTGTTTGACAATGCGCTCGGTCCGAAGTCCAGAGTGCCTGGGTTCTATTCTAAGGTTGGGCCAGTGTTTAGTATTATTCGATGCACAGTCCAGCTTTGTGATCACCAATCTTCATTTGGCAAGCATGGTGATTAAGCCAATACCAATAAATTGAAGCGATGAAGTCTTGCTTTCAATGATTAAGGGTCTTACAAATAAACAAAGAATAAGATCCGAATAAACAAAGAATAAGCTCCGAATAGTTCTAATGTGTTTTGTCTCTTTTACTCTAATTTGAAATGATGTTGACATGACAAGAACAAAACACGGAATAACTATTCGGATCTTATTTTACAAAAAAAAATTGCTATATTTTCGCAAGAAGCATACCAACCCACACTACCGACATGCCCTGCATGGAACCCTTGTATTGTCATTTATACACAAATATGTTGCGTGTTTAATAATAAAATTGGAGATATTACAAAAAAAAAATATTTCTTACAGACGCTTTTAATTTCTAGATTTTGCTAGTAGTGTTTTGTCTTTTTAGTTCTGAATCTCAAACCATTCTTTCAACTCACCCCAAGAGCCATAGCGTGCGCTATCCCAAACCTGGGCACGTTCCGAGCCCACAGTGGTTTGAAATGGTCGGTTAGACAAATCTTCCCACCACGGTACATCTTGGCTGTCTTGCCATCCAACCCTGGCAGAGCTAACTCCGGAGCAGTGGTTGGGTACGTTATTGGTATCTGTGGGAAAAAACATCTTTTTGAACTATTTCATCATCATCATCATCATCATCTTAGCCAAAAGACGTCCACTGCTGGACAAAGGCCTCCCCCAAGGATCTCCACTACGACCGGTTTTGTGCTGCTCGCATCCAGCAACTTTCCGCGACCTTCACCATCATCGGTCCACCTCGGTTTAAGGCATGCCCTCACTGCGCTTTCCGGTATGCGGTTTTAAATTATTTTAGCAGCACTTTTAATCTTTTGGCTTTTTCAGTTAAATGATGATGAAGATAATGAAACTTAAAATAAGATAATAATAGATGCTTATCGCGAATTGGTAAGAGCGCTCAGTCTACGATTGTCGATACTAAGCAACATTCGCAAAGGCCGGTAGCCAAATTTGTTGACCAAAAATAAATCATGTCGAGGTCCTCAGTTCTTCGGAAGCCAGTAGCCTGGTGAGACTATGCAATCTCAACTGCATTAGCAGTTGTTAACAACTACTGCCCGCACTGGACCTGCGTTGTGGGTTATGGCCCGTTCTCCATGTGGTGATTCCATCCATAGGGAAGGCTACTAATAGCGGAAAAAGCACAATAAAGAATAGCTTAGCTGCAAGTGGATTACAAAAAAAAAGGATTTTTTTTTTTTATTAATGTCAACGTCAAAAGTTTTTAGAAACTATGTTGTACATACAACATGCCTGCACACCAGACTACAAACTGTCAAATTTCCTCAACAGACTTTTTGAACTTTATGTCAATTGTTTAAATTAATTAATTATCTAATTAGTGGCTTCGCGTTTAGCATTTATCCAATTTCAATGGAGTCTCACAACACGGGAAGAACTCTGGTGAAACTCCAATGGTCAACTGTTTAAGGTGAAACATTAATTGAAGACATTTTGAGAGTTTTGGATAATCTGACGTGTGATGTGTGGTGATAGTCTGTATTAATAAGAATTTATATACTTACATCAAATTCAAGATCGAACTCATACTTTAGCAGGTTGTGCACAAACCAACACTTGCCGAACCACTTGGTGCCGGTCTTGTCGGACTCCAGACGGAACCAGTCGTTGTCAGCTGATTTGTTGTTTTGGACGTACTGAAACAAAAAGAAATATGGGCCTTATAATTTACTTATTGATAAAACATTTTCATAGTTTGAAAACCTTATAATATTTACAAGATAAAATTTTATGATCCAACTCGCTGACCACTGAGCTACCGAGACGGTTGTTGATTTAACATAAGGTCGAAAACCAATGAAAAATTTCTGCTTTGCCCATTAAAGGGTTAAACTACTATTATACTGGATGCGAGCAGCACAAAACCGGTTGTTATGGAGATCATTGGGGAGGCTTTTGTCCAGCAGTGGACATCTTTTGGCCGAGATGATGATGACGATGATACAACACAATTGTTACCTACTTATTGTAGTTACTTATCTAATATGTTCTATCAAGTTAAATGTGTTTGACAAAGTGAAAGTATAATGATACCAATTAAACTGTTGTGTGTCTTAGTAACAGTTAATCACCTTGATGCTTGCAAGCTGCACGCATGCCCGCGTTTTATAAGGGCATCTAAAGTAATCGCGTCTAGATACGTACAAAAAGAGTAACACTTCAATGTGATAAGTTTGCATACACTTTAGAAAACAGTACACAATAATACAATAAATGCTTGAATAAAAGTGAATTCTAATCATAGAGACTTTAAGATAGGTTTCAAAGAGTTTTGTTTTAAGTTTTATTGTGCTTTAATATAAGGAAGAAGAGTTTACCTTGATTAGAGCCTGGTATTCTTCTTTTAATCTGTTCACCCATAACTCTTTGTCTCTGGGCCCCGCTTTTGTTTGGAGCAAAGGAATGCTGCTCAACGTCTTCCTTGTACCTTCGTCTACCATTTTTAGTAATTTATATTGATCTGAAACATAATTTTAACAAATAATTCACCACGAAATCTGAAACACAATAACTTGTGTACGAGTTGCAAATGTCAAAGTCAAAATGTCAGATTGTTGACGTCGATTGACGTGTCATGCGCGTTAGAATAGAATGCGTTTGGATACACGAAAATTAAATGACTATGTAGGCACAAGATATTGCGCACTGGTTTGTAAAGGGGGTAATTGTACCTTTTTTTAAGGTTAAAGGCCCCTTTCCGTCTACCGTATGTAAGTAAGTTTAAATATATTTTTTAATATTTATTAATATTCCTTTATTTATATTAATATTTATTATTATTAGTCTCGAAACCAATAGGTTTCGAGACAGTTACGGAAGAGGGTTGTGATTTAGCAAAGCTCTACTAACGTGTTTTTTATTAATAGGTGTTGAATATTTTTACATAAACATATTTTAAAGAAATAGGACAGTGACGATTTTTGTTAATTTAACTTGAGTATAAATTCGGATCGTGCTCGGTGGCGTGCACTTGGAGAAGCCTATGTCCAGCAGTGGACTAGTATAGGCTGATGATGATGATGATGATGATGATGATAAGTTTGGAAATAGGCAGTTTTCACATCAAAAGAAAAATAATAAAAACTTTTTTCTAAATAATGAATACAAAAACCTTGTTGTATTAATTAAACAACAAAGAAAAGTCTTTGACAATTCTATATTTAAAAACGTATGACAATAATACGGCTTTTAATGTCAAAATCGAAAAAATCCATGAACATGCCTCATGTAATGTGGTTTACGTTTCAATAAAAATAGGTAACAAAAAACATATAAAAAAGTATAAAAAAACAAGGTACCTAAGCAAGTACCACAGGTACATTTTAAAACTATTATTATTTAGTTATTTACAAGAACTATAAAATTTCACACATAAGTGGTGGCTTAGAATAATAACGATTGGTAGCGACTGACTGGAGCGTATCATCGTAACATAATAAATTACTGTTTTTTTTATACATAGCTCGGCAAATGACTCCACTCCACCTGATGTTAAGTGGAAACGGAGTCCAGACGCAATGACAACTGGTGCAGCGTGAAAACAATGCTGCATCAGTCACTCTCACCCTGCCGGCCCACAAGGTGCCTCTTCACACCTCGTTTGAAGGAGCCCATGTCATAGGAAGAAGGGAAAACGTGCGCTGGTAGACTATGCCATCTTTTAGAAGTGCGACAAAGAAACGAGTCTACAAATTTCTTTGTGCGCGATGGAATGTTCGAGACAGTACAGCGGTGACTCCGGAGAGCAGCACGCGTACTCCTATGGAGGAAGGGAAAAGGTGGGATAAGGTCAAAGAGCTCTTCAGAGCACTCGCCGTGGTATAAGTGGAAGAAGACGCTGAGTGACGCTATATCTCTACGCAATTGCAGGAGCTCAGGTGCATTAGTGACCTCTGCATTGCCGATAATACGTATAGAGTGCCGCTGCAATCTGTCCAAGGCATCGAGAGGTGCGAGCAATACTCCACGCAAGACCGCACCTGTGTCTTGTACAAAAGGCACAACTGTAATGTACAATTCGCAACGTGGACACTCAGGGCTCGTTCACATCGTCCACATCGACTTCGGAATGAGGTGATCCGACAGAGAACGAAAGTAATCGACATAGCCCATCGGATCAGCAAGCTGAAGTAGCAGTGGGCCGGTCATATTGGCCGCAAAACCGACTACCGTTGGGGTAAACGAGTTCTCGAGTGCAGACCGCGTATCGGCACACATAGTGTAGGACGCCCTCAGACTAGGTGGAGCGACGATCTTAGCAAGGTAGCTGGCAATGCTGTCTGTCCGATGACAGTGCTCGTTAATGCTCGTAACACTTCAAAACAGGGTCGAGCACGCGGCTAGGCACACAGTACTGGCCATGCGAATGCTCGCATCGAACTTATTATGTTACGGCAAAAAGCTCTGGTCAGTCGCCACCTTAAGGAATTTCGTTCAATGGCAAGTGCCATCAAGTTCCAGATCCAGATAAAGTATGTAAAAGATCACATTAACCATCACTGGAATTTATATGGCAAAATTGAGGACTTCATGGCGCAGTGGTTAACGCGCCCGGTCTGCGATTGCTAAGGTTAAGCAACTTTCCCAAAGGGACCAGCCTTGGATTGGATGGGTGACCAAAAAATACTCGTCTCTAGCTTCTCCGTGCTTCGGGAGGCACGTAAAGCCGTTGGTCCCGGCTGCATTAGCAGTCGTTAACAACCACCAATGGCCGCACTGGGCCCGCTTTTTTACGGCCCGTTCTCCTTATCCGTCCAAAGAATAGGGATGAACTGAACTGATCTGGTGTTGAGGATATGGCAAAATTGCAACTCTCCTCATTCGTCCAGGGTACTTGATGCGAGATGTATTTGCCATTTAATCACGTTAATAAAATCAAGAATTTATGAATTAATATTTATGGTAAAATTGGATATTGTAAAAAGCGAGCGGTATTCGAACCCACACCCTCTATCACCAGTCCCCATAGCGTGATTGAAAGCAGCACCTGACCCGGTATGGTATGGTGCGGGTTCAAATCACGCAAATGGAATTGTTTTACAACGCTTTTCCAAAATTATATGTTTCTGTTACAGAGAAAGTGCTGTCTATGAAACAATTTATGTAAGATCAAGGATCAGTCGTAACATCGCTTTGATCGTGTTGATTTAGTCTACGTTCGTGTGTAATGGCTGACAAGAAAAGGTAAGCATTTTTTCAAATACTAGAGGCACCAGTGATCGACCGGTCAAAGTAAAAATCAAGGTCAAAGTCAAGATCAAAGTCAATGTCAAGGTCAAAGTCCAAAATCAAGGTCAAGGTCAAAACCAAGGTCAAAATTGCTGCACAGCTTGTAAAGAAAGAACGACGTAACGACATTAACAAAAAAATGTGGTTACCAAATCATACAATATTATCGTGGAACCATTGAATATTATCAGGAACCAGGTGACCGTCACTTTTTTTTCTTAAAGGGGGTCGGCAACTGATTGTTGACTTCAGCAACAATACATTGAATACAACTGTTCCTGTCCTATACAATTCCCGCTATTAATTTTTTTTTGGAGAAAGTTTGTTGATAGCCTGGCATTTTTAGCTTCACCGGGCCTTTTTGGGGGCGGCGAGAAACTTAAAGGGTTTTCTAAAGGGGACGGCTAGTGTGTCCCCGTGCCTTACTAATTTCTCCGAAGGGTTCGGATCGGATCGGGGAGCGGAACAACCCGAGGGTGCCTCTAAAGGCTCGGACCTCGGCTCGGGTTGACCGGGTGGTGGGAGGAGCGCCCAGATACATGGTCTGCATGTATAGAGCGCGTGTGAACCGGTTCTTCGTACCCTTGTTCTACGAGTACGGTGTCTTGGGCCTAAATTAGTGTGCATGTTTAGTGTATTCTGTAAATGTGTAGTGGTATTTAGAGGATCGGGCGGGGCCCCGCTCTTCTCCCAGGGCACGGGAAACGGCGCTGAGAAAATATCAGTGAAAAAATAAAAAAAATAAAAAAATATCCCTTGCCTCTGACTTTGGGGTTACTTTCTTTTTTTTGTATTTTTTGAGGCAATAAATAGATTTTTTTTTTGACGCGTCCGCGTGCACCCTTTATTTCATAGTTTGATAGCACCTTAACTTTTTTTTTATATTAAAAGGAGGCAAACGAGCGGGCGGGTCACCTGATGGAAAGTAATCACCGCCGCCCAAGGACACCCGCAAAACCAAAGTAATCGCAGATGCGTTGCCGGCCTTGAGGAAGGAGTTGGATCTTGAGGAGGGAATAGGAATTGGGAGGGGGGAGGGGTGAGAGCTGGGCCTCCGGTACTTTCACTCACCGGACGAAACACAACAGCAACGAGTGCCATTGTTTCACGCCGATATTCTGTGAGAGGGTGGTATTACGCCGGGCGAGCCAGCCCAATGTGTGCTGCAACGCAGCGTGGCCCCACCACTCAGACAGTGACATTCATTTAGCACCACCCAGGGGTCACGTGTAGGGTAAAGCTACGGACGCGAATGTCTTTAACCCCAAAACTCATGGTGAAGCCCCAGGCTACCGAAACAACAATTGTGGACGTTTTAAAAAAGCCTATCCATTCTCCTAGTCCTATAAAATCCAATTAAAATGTTTAGTAAAATTATTGAACAATTTTTTTTATTCTTTTTAGCCAAAAAGAAATACTTTTGTGAATAATTAACTTCAAAATTGTGAAGCAATGCCGTTGATCCCGGCGGAGAGGGCCGTGAAGCCCAGCGGCTATTCTGGGGAACGCTATGATAAGAATGCGTCGAAATCCATGAGGCCCACAAGTAAAAAAGAGCTGTAAGTGTTAACAATGTTAATGACGATTCATCATCATCAGCTCATTTTATGTCCCCAATGCTGGAACACGAGCGTTCCCTATGGGTGGATAGGGAGAACGCCCGTAAACCTAAAGATATTTATATTATCGAGAGTTGTTAATCAGTCGTTGCATTTGTTACAATGTTTATGAGCAGTCACGTAAAGAAGATGTAATGTATAAGGTGTGTGAGACCGATTTTGAATTTTGAATTTGAATTTTTGAATTTTGAATTTTGAATTTTGAATTTTGAATTTTCAAAACACCGTACTTGTAGGACAAGGGTACGAAGATCCGGGTCACACACTCTTATAATCGGGTGCAGACATGTAAGTACCTGGGCGCCCTACCCCCACGACCCGGTCAACCCGAGCCGAGGTCCTAGCCTTTGGAGGCGCCCTCGGGTTGTCCCTGGGCCTCAATCTAATTCAAATTGCTGTACAATTTGATACTCGTTGATATAATATTTTTATTTGTATGTTGATTTGTAATAGAATGTGCTCTGATGCAAGTTCTTGCATTCTTGAAAGAAAGGGAAATAAATAGTGTACCTTACCGAGTTCGCTGCTAATTCTTGAAGCACAAAATCATATAAAATTAAATTTCATTCAGAGCGACGACGGCGGCAGCCGGTGGTGACGCGCCACCCGACAAGAAGAAAGATGAAAAGGGGAAGAAGGATGAGAGGGGAAAGAAGGGGGCTGCCGCAGAACTCTTGGCTGCAGAGGAGGAGATCACAAAGACACCATCGCAAATAGCTAGAGAGTAAGTCAGTATTGTGTAGTGTTTGTCCCCAGCCATACGTACCACTGAGTGGACAATGTTGATCTAGGTACCGCTGTGAGTTCACCCTCCCAGCCAGCTGACTTGGGGCTTCTCCCCTTGTCAGTGGGTGTGGAAAGGCAGACGGGCGACCCCCACATGCCCCCTCGCCCCTTCAGGGTGAGGGAAGTCTAAAGTGATTCCTCTGGGTCAAAAAAAAAAAAAAAAAAAAGGTACCGCTGTGAGTTAAAAAAAAAAGTAGAGAATTAACCTACAAGGACTATACCTATCTACAACTGGTCTGAGAGGGCTGTGAGGGTATCTAGTACAGCTGACGGAACAAAGTAGAGAAAGACTTACGAGGGATCCAGGTCGAGAAGTGGTTTAAGAGGGCTGAGACGGTGTCTAGGTACCGCTGAGAGAGACTTTTGAGGAAAGGTTCAGCTTGTATCTTAAAAAACCTTTAAGTAGTAACAGTCCGGGAATAACGCCGCTGTAAGCTGGTAACATAGCTCTATCAGTATACGTACATAAATAAAGTTACTGACTAGGATTAGTAAGTTGAGAAGGCAGTCGGACGGTCTTGTGATCTGAAATAGAGACCACGATTCTGCAAACGCTTAGGGACGCCTTCTGACGAGGTGGAGCGGCAATATACGCAAGGTGATGCAGTTGATTTCCGCTAGGCGAGGACAGCTAGTGACGCTACTAGTTGTCTTCGCATCTGGACTCCGCTTCTGCTCAACATCAGGTGGAGCGGAGTCATTTGCCTACTCATACTTTAAAAAAAAGATAATTAATAAGTCTAAAAAGTTATTAGGTATTCCTACAACCAGTTGTTCTTTTTTTATATTCATGGGTAAGCACAGTGCCTTGATCTTACCTGATGTTAAGTGATGATAAGGCCAGTTATGGAAGTGCACTTCACCCGGGATCCTCAACTAGTGAGGTACTGGCTATCTTATCTCTAACTGCCGGAACACAACAATGCTACAAACATTGATGTTATGGCGACATATTTAGAAAAGATGGTGGTAGCTAGCCAGGCGGACAAACAAGCCCTACCACCAACTAAAGTACACAAACATGTACCACCGCTGGGAATCGAACCCGGGACCTCTGGGTCTGAACCGGTGGTCTTAGCCACTAGACCACAGAGGCGGTTAAAATTCATCATCATCAGATCACTAGCTCTTTCTATTTGTGCACTGCTGGTGCACGAACCTTTCCTATAGATGAAAACTCCACAGGGAGAATGGACAATAAACCACAACGCAGCAAAATACACAAAATTCAAAATACAGAAAGTTGTAAACCGTTCTTTGAAAAATATAAAATACTTACTTTGCCCTGTATATACATTCTAGAAATATGCAAATTTTGTAAAAAAATACCTTGAATTTTATAAACGAAGAGAGGAATTAAACATAAAATATACACTACGATACAAAAATAAATTAACACTTCCTACTTCCTGCCTAAAAATACACGCATCAGGACCTCTAGTAATGTCCATTCAAATATACAATAAATTGCCCGAAACAAAAAAAATATAACAATGGAAAAAACTTTTGTAAAACAATTATTAAATAATAAAAACTACTACTCCCTACAAGAATTTTTAGATGATAGGAACCTCAAATAATATTTTATTTTATAAAAAATTGTGAATATGAGCATAATGTGACTCCTCGCCTCTCCTACTTGCCGTGCCCTACAGAGTCCATAGTTGTACCTACTTATATTTTTAACATCTTTGTAACTTATGGAGTGCAATAAAGATATGAATATGAAATATGAATATGAATACCGAGCGCGTTTGCCGCTGCGCCATGAAGCACTAAGTTTTAAGGCCTAACAACACCTCGTTTTTATTTTTCAGAGAGGCCGAATACCGAGCCATAATGCGTAAACAGCGCTTCAAACGCCGGTGGCCCGAGATCTCGAAGGTGAAGATCAGAACTAGGCCGTGGTACCCCCCACCACCCCCACAGAAGATACCACCTATAGTAAGTCCATTATCAATATCCAATAACTCCTACCCTTGTAATAAACAGATTAAGCTCCGAATAGTTGTTTCAGTGTACTTCTTTTACTTTAATTTGAAATTAAGTTTATACATCACCTAACGAGCAACGGAGAGGGCTATGCTTGGGCTTTCTCTGCGTGATCAAATCAGAAAAGAGGAGATCCGCACAAGAACAAATGTTACCGACATATCCCGAAGAGTTGCTAAGTTGCAGCATGCTGGGGCAAAACGCAGTGTGGGCAGGCCTCCAACAAGGTGGACCGACGATTTGGTGAAGGTCGCGGGTTGCCGCTGGATGCTACCAGCACAAGACTGGTCGTTGTGGAGGTCGTCTTTTGGCTGAGATGATGATGATGATAATATGATGGGAGCTGAACTCGGAATACCTATTTCAAGCTTGTACTCTGGTTTTTGGCTATAACTGAGCCTAAATAAAAGGATTCCCTGTGGTGAGGTTGTGCTTGGAATCAATCTGAATAGCGACCGACCTATAAGTAAGTTAGTAAGTAGGTACAATAAGATCTTGTCGTCAAAAAACAATTTTGCATTGTAGTATCCTGGTTTGAAGAACACCAGATCTGGTGATAGCTCCATCAGGCACCGATCCGATCCAAACCCCTCGGAGAATCTAGTAAGGGAACGGGAACGCGCTTGCGTGATGTCATTGCCTACAGAAAACATATGAAGGAGTTTTAATGATACTACTTAAAGTACCATTTTAGTTACCCGCCGCACGCAAACAAGTCTGATGACACTAAAAAAAATAATTTCTCTGCCAAAAAAATCCATCAGGCAGTCTCTTGCTAGTGCTAAAATATCTATCTAATTGTTTTTTTAGCATTTAAAATGACTGTTTATTTATTCTCCTATTAGTCGATAGAACTCCCAGAAATGAAGATAAGGAAATGGGTCCCACCGTACCGCCGAAGGAGAAGACCTCGTCCGAAGCTCCAGAGGATCAAGCCTGAGGAGATGACGCAGGCTCTCTATGAAGGCGCTAAGTTGAAGAAGGTAAAACCGTTTGACCTCTGTACTTCTTACTTTTTGGTCAGGTACAACAGAGGAACAACCATTGAGGAACTGATCGCCTCTGTGGTCTTGTGGTTCACCGAGAGCGGTATCAGATCCAGTGTCCCGAATTCTATTGCCATTTTATAGCGCTTGGTTTGGTTGGTGATAGTTAGTCTGAAGCCTGGCTGATCACCTGGTTACCTAACCCTGTTCATAAAAATAATGTTAGTAGCATTGTAGTGTTTTAAAGAACAGTTGGATATTGTATCGGTAGGAGTTTCTCAGTATTTGAGGGATTCGTGTGAAGTGCGCTTCCCAATTTTTGGTGTTATCGTTACTAAATGTAGAAAACCTTTAAACTCTTTCAAAAATAAACTTGCTATTCTACATTTTAACTGCCAAGAATTGATGAAAATGATGTCGTTGAGATAAGTTGCTTAACAAATGACCCGAAAGACCTTGCATAAAGTTCGAAATTACGTTTCATGGAAAATACTTCTGCCAATCCATTGTGGAAATCAATATTGTAGAATTGTATTTGGCTGTAGCTGACGTGCTATTCTGTCTCTCTTCATCCATAGATTTGGCACAACTTCAGCCAAGTTGGCAAGAACAAGATGATGCTGCAAGGGAGTATCGCCTGTAACTCCAAGAAGTACTCGTCCACTGCTTGTGGTATGTATTTTTAGGTTTATTTATTGAATCAAGTCGCGGTTTCTTGGCACGTCTGGTTTTATAGTAATAATAATAATAATTAAAAAAAAAACAAACTGTGGCATGCATTTTTTGATGATAATTATTATAGATCAAAGACCCTCGCCACTGGACAGCTGGCGAACCTCCATAGTTACAAAATGTAAATGTGTGTTTGTTTGTGTGTGTTTGTGTGTGTGTAAATATATATATATATATATATACATATACATATAATCACGCCTCTTTCCCGTAGGGGTAGGCAGAGACCATTTCTTTCCACTTGCTACGATCCTTACATACTTGTTTCGCTTCGTCCACTTTCATTATTCCCTTCATACATGCTCTTCGGTTTAGGGTACTAATAATAAATAAATACATTAATTATTTTTTCTCTTACAAGGGGAATCCTTACGTCTAGTTTAACAATTTTATTAATGAATACGTTATGTGACAGACTGGTACCTGAGATAGGTTTTTGATAAAAAAAAACCGTATTACAGTGCACCAAAGCTCCACTCCGCGGAAGTTATGTGGTATATTCATAATTATATTAATGCATTTATTAACTGATCGATGCAGCTGCTCAAACTGGCTGCATAGCGGTGATGTGTCGGGCCCTTTTGGAAGAGAAGACGCCGGCACAGCTGACTAGGAGAGATGTGGACGAGCTGATTCTGGCTGGAGACAGATACTACCACCAGTGTCTGTTGGGGATGAAATGTTACAAAGGTATAGTGGATTTTTTTGTTGAAGGAAGCCTTCCAAGAAGTTGAACTATAAGGCGAAACTATCTTTCTGGTTTGATATTTACTTAGTTATTTATTTAGTTTTGATATAGCAGCAATAATTGAAGCCCACTTAATTGAAGTTAAAGTGAAGTGCCTTACGTCACCTATGTCACAATAATGTTTGTAAACGGGGTCCGCATATCATCAGCTCATTTTATGTCCCCACTGCTGGGGCACGAGCGTTCCCTATGGATGGAAACTCCACAGAGAGAACTGGCAGAAAACCACTACGCGGACGGTGAGATTGGTGGTTGTTAACGACTACTAATTCTGCTTTACGTGCCTTTCGAAGCACGGAGGAGCAAGAGATGATACATGTTTGTCTAGCCAGTAGACCGTGAAAGCAGTAGCTGATGATGACTCCTCTTACCACAGGCAAACCTCAACTCCAGTTGAACCAACTCCTCACCTCCTTCTTCCTCCACGACACCAAGTATACCGTGAAGTTGTTGGAGACAGACCGTGGGCTGTTGGCTAAACACCCTGACAATATACAGGCGGATCCAGACTTTATGGCGTGAGTTTTGGGCCTGGGGCATTACCATAAACCCTTAGCCTTTTGACCGCCACAGCGTAAATGGCCGTCGCCGTGTCCTGTACGCCAAGCATTCAAATCAGAGTTAAAAATTTAAAAAAATCCGAATATCTTTATTTTGATTCTTTGTGAACTATAAGTATGGTCGATGATTGCCGTCATTGGCGTACAAGGCCCGCTATCACTTGTCGATTATAGCCGACTGTGGCGATAATCAAAAGCTTAAAGCAGTATTGTAGTAGTGCTGTTGCAGTTGTGAAAACGAGACGCGTGTTTATAAACGTTGCTACATACATGCGTCTCGTTTTCACAACTGCAATAATACTGCTTTAGGAACTTGCCAGTGGTCGTAGCGTAGTGGGGGCATTGATTGATTGATTGATTAATCAATACATTGTTCATTTCATTTATAAGGATATGTCTTCACCCTCTGAGAGTAGCAGACTAGGAAGCAATGACAATTGCAGAATATGGCGCAGGCCAATAAATGATTCATGGAATATTTTTCATTCATTTCATTTATTAACAATACATGTTATAGGTACAGAATTGGTTAATAGTCGTAAATTAGGTTTGTCAGATACTAGGTTCTTAGTATATAAATACAAAAAAATCCTAAAAAAATAATACAAAACAGTTATTTTATAAATAAATTAAGCGACCGCGCGCGCACAGACAACGATACCAGAGCGGCAACTACCGTCATTGAATAGGAAAATTAATTCCAGAATGTGCGCCCGCGCCCGCGTATATAGGCTCCTCCAATTTAGAGGGGGCTTGTTAAAATGTGAACTATAGTGTTTGTTTATAAAAGTATTTCTTAAGAACTGGTTTAATGTTGTTCTGATTGATTTGATCTTTAATTTCAATAGGTAAATTATTATTAGGAACTAATCATTATTAGTCCATGTCTATTATCTTTACTTTGTCCCACTGCTTATGACGTAATGATATTCGCAACAACAGCACATTTTTTTCGCCTAAACTGTGTAAACTATAAAAAAAAATTATAATTATAATGATAAACAAAGAACTACTACACTAAAATACTACTACTACTACTACTACTACTCCTACTACTACATTAAAAATAGCAGTGACAAAATTCAGCGCTTACGTCAGTATCACTGTATTTTATAAAAATTTTATGAATATTTAATTTAACTTCAGTGCAGCAATTAGCACTTGAAAATAAAACAAAATAAAAAAAGTAAAAGAACTACTATTTGGTTAAATTGTAATTGTACTTGCTAAGCTGACCAGTTGGTGATGACGATGATGATTGTGATGAGGATGGTCGCTTGCAGCCTAATGGAGAAGCGCACCGGCCAAACGTACATGATGATTCTGTCCATTGGCGGGACGAGGCACTTCCTGATGTGGGGTCACCCTCCCGAAAGCGCTTCCAGCGTCAAGACAGTCTGCTACATCTTTGATCCTCACGCGCTTAACGAGATTGGCAACCCGGACCCTATGTGAGTATGAGCTTCTTCTTTGAGTAGCAAAAGAGTAAAGTAAACTAATTAAGCCACAAAAATAGGCACAGTAGGCTACGGCCGATAGCGATTTTAGATAAGACAAGATAAGATAAAATCAATTTTAATAGCCATAAAATTGTGTAAATGCATACAGGTGTTATGCATAAAAATAATGGGAACACCCTAGTCAGGCGTGCAATTTTCAATAGTTAATAACCTAAGGTCGTACCATTAAGACGGTGTGCTAAGTCTTTGATTCTCACGCGCTGAACGAAACAAGGCAATCCTGAACTTATGCATGAGTGCCGTCTTAAGGTACCGTAGTTAAGGTACTAGCCTGTCCTCGCAATTGGAATATCCTTCTTTACATCAAGTAGAGTGGAGCCGTTTGTCATCCATACTAAGAGGAAAGACACAAAATAAACAGGCTTCGGTTGATAGCTCTATTATAATACCCACCTACAGACAGTATGCTATTTCTTTGATCCTCATGCGCTCAACGAGATTGGCAACCCGGACCCTATATGAATATAAGTACCCTCTTTATTTTTATTCTTCTATTTGGCGCGGCTAATGACGCTCTTTCCACCTGATATTTATTAGGAATGGAGTCCAGACTCGAAGACAACTGGTGCATCGTGAAAATGACGTGAGAATAATGTATCAGCTGCCTAACTTCCCGTGCATGTCGTAAGAGCCGACTAAGGGACAAGGGCTCCAAGATGCTCGCACATCAGGCGATCGGCTGCAACCCATCACTGATGTTATCTATCCCACCTCGGAGCCCTACTTTTGTTAATACTGAATGTGGCGTCGGCTCAGCGAGTTTACTCAAAATTGGTGATTTTGATGCTTTGTCCCTTGGGCGAAGGACGTGTTAATATGTTTGTATGTATGTAAAAAAGACCAACCGGACGAGAGAAGGCCTGTGTACTGTTGACCTCTGTCTCTCTCGAAGGCGACACTGATCCAGTAGACAGTTCCCATTACAATCCCATTTTTTTAATAGTAAGTGGCTGTAAAGTTTTATATTGAATCAATGAATTGAGTTTATGGCTTGATGGTTTCTTTGTAGCAACGGAGCGGGGGCGTTCATCCGCTACGCGGGCATCACCTCGTTTGTCCTGGACTTCCTGGCTAACTATGGCAACCTAGACTCTGCCAAAAAGGGCACGCCCAAGCCGCATATCACACTCACCAGTATCGATGTTAGTTTTATTTTTCCCTACTCTTCTTTGTTTGATTATGCCGGTTGTTTGTTAATTGGTGAATAGTACCAGAACATAGCCATGCGACCATGTAAATAGGACACAGTACAGTGATAATATTCTTCGGAAATGAGGAGCTCGATGGCGCAGTGGCTAACGCGCCCGGTCTGCGAATGCTGAGGTTAAGCAACTTTCGTAAAGGCCAGTTATTGGATGGGTGTGGAGAGTTTTTCATCTCTAGCTTCTCCGTGCTTTGTAAAGCACGTAAACCACCTTCCGCACTGGGTCCGTGTGGTTTTAACGGCCCGTTCTATGTGGTGTTTCAATCCTTAAGGAAGGCTCGAACCCCAGCATTGGGGACATTGAATGAGTTGTTGATGATGATAACTTGACAAGTTATGTTAGAAGATGCGGTTTCGAGACTTGTTCTGTAAAAATATTTCTATTACTCTTTTTGATTTATCAATCTGTAATTGTTTGTGACGATTTTACTAAAACCTTTAAATATTTATTTAGGTGGTTCAAAAAGAACCCCTGATCCGAGAGCCTAACTACGAACTAGACCTAAAAACCCTCAAGATTCACTGCAGGAGTGAGTGGGACAGCATCAACAAGAATGCGCTTCTCGAGAAGAAGATCAAGGAGGTATGTATTCGTTGAAATCCTTTTTTGCGATGGCGAGTGGCAAAGCACTCGGTTTGATAATATCCTGGTGTGCTTGGGTATAATTCCCAAGTCTGGCAATGTCCGTTTCGTCCGTCCGTTTCGGATTTTTCGATGTACAACCCGCAATTACTGATCAGCAACCCGCATTTGGCAAGCCTGGTTGGTAAGCCATTACCCATCAATTGTAGTGATGTCTTGGTTTCTTGTGTTTCTATATGTATGTGTTCTATGTGTATGTCTTGGTGTTTCTTTTCAGGGTAAATACCCACAATGTTCGCTGAGTGCGGTCAGTTTGGCCACCTCTAGAGCCACGTCGAAGAAGAAGGTCCGAGAGTTCTACCAGAAGACTCCGAAAGAGGTAAGGAAAACATTTGGATGCATTACAATCTAAAGCCCTCCACGGGTTCCACGCAATTTCTATTGTCAGAAAAGAAATTTGAAAAATTGAAAACCACTCTGTTTTTTAATAGTCTTTTGAAAATCAATGTACAGTACCTCTTTCCTAAGACTGTTAATTTTGTTTGAACATGTGCTCAAATCGGGTAACAAATCTGTTCACTAACATGAATTGACTTATATGTAGCATAAACAATAGTTTGTGCAAGTCTTTCAAAGTCAGGTACCTAACTTTAAACTAATGCAAAAAACAAAATAAAAAACTTCAGTGTTAAGCTAAACTACTGAATCTACCACCAGTTAGGATTTTTGAAAAGCCTTCGATTAACAAGACCTGCCAAGAAACACGAGAGGCAGCTTTCTTTTTCTTCTTTGAATCTTTATTCTTTTGTTTGCCGTGCTTTGAATTTATTTACGAGCATGAGGATTTGATCCTTGAGGGAGGCATTTGTCCAGCAGTTTGTCTGAGATAATGATGCTACATACATACATACTGTCACGTCCTTCTCCCAAAAAGGGGTAGGTACTGCATCAAAATCACCACTTTTGAGTTAACTCCCCATTAGTGACCTCGACGCCACATTTAGCATAAACAAAGTAGAGCTCCGAGGTAAAATATCGTTCCGTGGAATATGTATCATCAGTGATGGGTTGCCAGCCGATCGCCTGATGTGCGAGCATCTTGGAACCCTTGTACCTTTATCGGCTCTTACGACATGCACGGGAAGTCAGGCAGCTGACACATTATTTTCAAGTCCCAGACCAGCATGGGATTGATGATGAGGATATATGTCCCTAGCCGTCGCCAGTACTGCCGATGGCTCCAGAGAAAGCTCCTCCTGCTCCCACTATGGACCAGATCATGGCGATGCGTGGAGAAGACTTCTTTCTCTTCTGCCCAAAGAGTGATGGCCACACTTACGGACGGTATGAAAAGTTTTTTTATTATGCATTACAAGTAAGCACTTGGCTTTCATCTCACCTAATGTTAAGTGATGATAAGGCCGAAGATGGAGCGCACTTCACCCAGAATCCTCAACCACTGAGGCACTGGCTATCTTATCTCTAGCTGCCGGAACAACATTGATGTTATGGCGACAAATATAGTTGAATGGTGGTAGCTAGCCAGGCGGACAACAAGCCCTACCACCAACCAAACCGAGAACACATACATGTATCTCCCGCTGGGGAGGGAACCTGGGACCTCTAGGTCTGTGACGAGTGGTATCAACCCACTAGATCACATAGACGGTTAGAAGGATTTAATTCTTGGAGGATTCACTAGAATTTTTAAACTGGTCACAATAATTCTCACGCTATGATGTCAATTAGAAGTGCTTCTTCTCAGTCTTATTTAAAGTCACGGGTAACTATAGATCATCAAAATGAAAGGAATTCAAAAATTATTTATTTTTAATCGCTGATGAAAAATTATCTTTAACGACTACCTATAATGACGAAGGTTTACCCGACATCCTCAACTAATAAGTAACTAATCATCAATCACAAAGCCAGAGGTTCTCAGCTTCGACTCCCAGCTTCGAAATTTGGAATGTTCCGGAATCACTTGTTGGTGTTGTCACCTTCCCTACTAAAATTTGTTTATTCCTTCAACAGAGATGACATGATACCACGTCCGAAGTCAGAGACCATAGTGCACAGCCCCGTGGAGATCGCTGAGAAGAATTTTCACTCGCAGTTCCAACAGTTGGACGTAGAGAAGTGGATCCTGAGGGGAACCAGACATATGGCTAGCTACAGGTATGCTCCAAGACGCCACTCACACACAAATAATTAACCATGCTGAGTTCACATACTTGTAACTATGCATACTGACAAAGACGATTATATAAAAGGATACTACACAAATCAATGATAATATTATCTCCTGCCTGGTAGAATAACTGTCTTCTGCTAACACGGCAGGCATTTTCTAAGTCTTTTTTTATTCTTACAACGTGTCTTTGGAACTTGTCTCATGTCGAAGTTAAATAGAAGTTAAAAAACTTTCAAAGTAAGCTTTTGGACAACTATTTTGAAAAATACAATCAGTCTTATTTTACCTTAAGGCTTTGGTCACTGTTTATTGATGATTTCATAAAATTTTAAAATTCAAAATGAACACAGTTTTAATAGGCATCTGCCCCAAGTTAGTGCGGGTTGGAGTCCAGATCTTCGAATCCTTTTTTGTTGGTAGTCTCATAAATAATTTGTAACTACCTTAAAAAAAAAATGGGACCGTTCAGTTTTACGAAAGATTTGCTTACGTTAACTATCTTCTTGTGTTGCTGTGTGATGTTGGGGCTGGGTTATAAATAAATAACAAAAAAATAATAACTTATGTATAATATGAAACAGGGTGTAGATTCCCATCACCTTACCTATTGAAATTAGTATTGCCTTAATCACAACGCTTGCCAAATACGGGTTGGCGATCACAGAACCGAGTAGAGAAATAATATTTTCGCAATATCCTATCTACTGCTAGCCATCGGCATTTAACCCAGCCATTTGCAGGTACCAGATATTCAAGACCTACACGGCAGTACCTTGTTGTGTGGCGGCGCTGGCCACGCTACGCCGGTTGCGCGCGCGCGGCTGGAACGAGGACACGTTGGACGAGACGCTGGACGTGGGCTACAATATATATCGGGTGAGGGTTGATTATTATCTATAACTAGCTGACCCGGCAGACTTCGTACCACTTTGACAGTTTCCATGACAACAAAACAAAGAAATAATTTTGTATTGGAAATTTAAATTGTCGTTTTTAGTATATTTCGTTACTTTTTATTTGTTTCTCACCGTTTAAACCTTCCCAGAACTTCCACAAATATTTCAAAATAAAATTAGCCAAATCGGTCCAGCCATTCTCGAGTTTTAGCCAATCAAACTGTTCTTTAGCAAATTTAGCAAACAGTAGCAAATTTTCCCATGCTTTGACTATGCTTGAAGTCATTATTATAGACGCCTGCCCCTGTGCCCGACTTCATTTTTGATCCGTCAGTATACCAGATTAGGCTGTCTTTCTCCGGAGACGGTGGCCCTCGTTTCCATTCGTCCCTGGTTGGAACATAAACTTTGAATTTCTTTTCGAACATGAATATGGGGGATATTTTATCGCACCCCATTTCCATGACCCTGTCAGGAATGTCACTATGATCCCATTTGGTCTGTGATGTGCTAGCTAGCTTATAGGTGGAGCTCGAGATGGTAAATTTTTGATCACCTTGCGTAAGTTGCCTCAGCACTCGCAGACCGGGCGTGTTAACCACTGCGCCGTCGAGCTCCTCAACTGGCAACCGGTAACTGTATATAGTGCATTGTGAATGTAAAATTCAAAATAATAAAAATATAAAAGCAGTACATACTGATCGCATAACATATTATTTTATATTTATAAAACTTTATAAAATACAGTGAAAAAATTAAACGCCCACCCGACCCAGCCAGGAATCGAACCTGGGTCTTCCGCAATCCGGGCGGCTGCACTGACCGCTATGCTACCGGAAAGGCTGACGTAAGCGCTGAATTTTGTCACTGCTGTTTTAATGTTTTTGAGTGCTTTTTAGCGGCACTAGCGCCATCTATCCAACGGTCGTTGCAAATAAGTATCGTATCGTATCGTCGTTGCAACCGATGGCCATGCAGAATATTCATCTTTGCAGATGAAATACCAAAAATTTGATAACACAACGCTATAGTAAATTTTACTTTTTTATTTTCAAGTGCTAATTGCTGCACTGAAGCTAAATTAAATATTTATAAAATTTATAAAATACAGTGGGTAGCATAGCGGTCAGTGCAGCCGCCCGGATTGCGGAAGACCCAGGTTCGATTCCTGGCTGGGTCGGGTGGGCGCTTAATGTTTTCACTGTATTTTATAAATATTTAAATTAGCTTCAGTGCAGCAATTAGCACTTGAAAATAAAAAAGTAAAATTCACCTTTGCAGATGAAATACCACAAATTTTATAACACAACGCTATAGTAAATATTTCTTTTTATTTTCAAATGCTAATTGCTGCACTGTAGCTAAATCCTAAATCCTAAATCCATGCCATGCCGTCCCAATCTGCGTTGCCCTTAATGATTCACAGTATATTAATATTAAATGTTTGTTGTTTATGTACCAGGAGTCTCTAGTGGAAAGAGGTGGTCCTATAAGAAGACTGGTTCTTGGAGAGCTGAAGGAGACTTTCAGGATGCGAGACACTGAATACAAGCTTAAGGTAGAGTATTGATATTGTTATTTTACAAATGTTCAAACGTATTCCATATACATAAAGTTCAAAGTCTATTAAGGAAATTTGATAAATACGTTTTTCAAAATCGGGTTTTTGTGTTTGGGTTGGGAGAGGAAGATAAATGGTTTTTGTTAATAAAAAAATATGGATCAATATTTTTAAATTTTACTCATATTTTATTGTTAAAAATTCGTATTCTGAAAATTTGGGTTCAATGTCAATAATTATACCATCAACATACGGTGATTACCGCACCGCACTGGGCCCGCGTGGTGGTTTACGGCCCGTTCTCCCTGTGTTTCCATCCATAGAGAAGCCTCGTGCCTCAGCAATGAAGACATAAAATAATCCGATGATGATGATGAAATAAATAAATATATCATGAGTGTGAATACGTCATTGCAGGAGCGTGGCATCGCTGTGTGGGGCAAGATGGTGTCTAACAATCCAAAAGTTTTTGATCTCTGCAGAGGTATTGAAGCGTTCTTCAAGGAGGCTGATTCAGGAGTGTTGCAGGTAATAACTTAGTTTTGAGACTGTATTATTTATCTTAAGTGGACAGGTTATACAAGGAGCGCGATGGCGCAGTGGTAAGATAAGATAAGATAGCCAGTTCCCCAGTAGGTTAATGGCACCATTGTTCGACAGGAAGTAGCGATCGATATTTTTTTCCTTTAATCAGTAAAAATAGGGGTCATCAACTGATTTTAGTCTTTAGCGACATTGGAATAAACAGACCACCTGCTTTCTATTTGTCGTTCCGTAAAATTTCAATGAAAATGTTTGTGTTCTCTAGTTGGTTGGTGGTAGAGCTTGTTTGTCCGCCTGACTATCTACCACCATCTTAACTAAATTTCTCGCCATAACATCAATGCTTGTAGCCTTGTTACGTTCCGGCAGTTAGAGCTAAGATAGCCAGTGCCTCAGTAGTTGAGGATTCCGGTGACATCAGGTGAGATGAAGGCCAAGTGTTCACCCGTAAGGACGTCAGGACAAGTGCTTAATTGCCCAAATCTTGGGCATAGGCCTCCCCAAACCTTTCACACACCTTCCGGTCCCTAACAACACCTATATTAAATAATTAAATAAATCTGTGTGCGTTTCAGATTCCCGGAGAATATGAGACTGCCATCTGGTGCGAAGGTGGGAGATATTATATCTACCATCCCTGGCCCGCGGACCGGTATGGTTACAAGGTAGGAGAGTTTGGCCATTCGGTATTGTCTCTGATACACATACACACATACATACTCTCAGGTCCTTCTCCTAGGCCCTAGGACCTAGGGGTACACAGCATTAAAACAAGTATTTAGTATACTCGCCGTTTGTGACCTCGACACCACATTTAGCATAAACAAAGTAGGGCTCCGTGGATAAGATAACAATAGTGATGGGTTGCTATAGCCGATCCCCTGATGTGCGAGCATCTTGGAGCATGCACGGGAAGTTAGGCAGCTGATACATTATTATCACGTCCCAGACCAGCATGGGGCATCTTTAACAGTCACGAGCTGGCCGTAGCAGAGCCGTTACAATAAAGGGACTTTATTGGTTGATTTCCACTGAGCTCTGCTCTGCTCAGTTCAAATTAGGATAAAGCTCATCCCAGCTCCGCTTCAATGGAGTGTTGCCCTATGAGCTAAGAGCTTGTTACCTGATGTAATTTTGCAAATTCAAATATTTTTGGAATGGAAACTTTCCTTTTATGATAATGCATTTTCCAATATTTTGACGCTGTAAAAGAAAGAGAGAAAATAAACGCCCTTGCTGAGTTTTACCGGTTTTTCTCGGTAAAAGGTCTACCGCTTTATTTAGACTTACGAACTATTAGCATAGTGACATTCAAAAGAGCTACTTGTAGCACAGAATAAGTAATAACTCACTGTTAATTAATTACTCACTTCAAGGCGTATTGCCAGAATCTGTACACGGGCGGTCTGTGGATCAGCTGTGCTAAAAAATCTTTTTTTTTTGAGAGAGAGATTGCTGATTGCCTCTACGGCTTTTTCAGCTTCACCGGGCTTTTTTGGGGGCGGCGAGGAACGTAAAGGGTCCCCCAAGCCGTGTGAAACGAATCACCATCGGAGGTTTTCTAGAGGGAACGGCATCGCGCACTAGTGCGCGTCCCCGTGCCCTACTAGATTCTCCGAAGGGTTCGGATCGGATCGGGGAGCGGAGCAACCCGAGGGTGCCTCTAAAGGCACGGACCTCGGCTCGGGTTGACCGGGCCGTGGAGGAGGAGAGAAGCGCCCAGGTACATGTCTGTACCTGGCGTAGAGCGCGTGTGAACCGGTTCTTCGTACCCTTGTTCTACGAGTACGGTGTCTTGGGCCTAAACTAGTGTGCTTGTTTAGTGTATTCTGTAAATGGTAACGCCAAATAGTTACCTTTTTATTCGCGCGCCTTTAATGCGCCTACTGCATACGTGCAAAATTCTTTAGGTTGTTAAGTTGGCAGTCAGTACAATCCTATACCTTTTATCCCTTTCTCTCCCGCACGCCTACACATCTTCTATCGCGCGCGCGACATTAAGCGCGCACCTGATTGGATGGTTTGAACATCGGCCGCCGAGCGCCGTCCAAGATGAAGACGAGTTCTAACTGGAGCAAGCCACGTGCAAGGTGCTTGCTGTTATAAAAATTGGAAATAAGGGCTTAAATCTGAGTCCTTCGGCCTCTCGATTCGTCGCGAGTGTTAATCTGTTGGACAGAAAGCTGAGGTAGCCACCTATTTAGACTTTATACAGACAATTGCTGCTGGTTTTGTGGTGGGTGACGGGCGACGCCCTTCAGGATTGTTCCGGTCAACACTTCGACCCTGGACCCTGGACCTTGGATACTGCGAGCTGTGCGAGGATCCTCAAGGTAGGCGTGCTTTCCATCTTCCACTGACTGCCAACGTATATCGTCTAGCATACCAAATCCACTATTTAATACAGTCCACTATTACTGGTGGCTGTTCCTCGCTCTTTCACCCCAGGTCGCATAGAAACCTTCGTTTCTCCGTACCACGCATCAGGTCTTCCAATCCCTGACCCTGGTTAGAATCTCCCGCGCTAACATTATGGTCTCTTCGAACCTGGATAGGTACCTACTTATACCTACCAGCATTCTATAGATAGGTACGTACTCGTACAAACTTATTTTTATTTCTTTAACCGCTAAAACCCATTTTCTTCGGCTAAATTCGTTTAGTCAACACGTAGGTATCCTACCTACGTATCCATTCACTCTCGCCCCGCCCTTATAGGTATTGCCTAAAACTGATAATAAGTACTTAAGCATTTATAAGTTTATTCGCAACCGCCGGTTTAGGTAATTATCTATAAGCGAAATTAAAAATCCTATTCGTAGGTTTTAACTTCTTGTTTAGATAGCAGTAAAGAAACGTTTAATTTTGTACTGCATTCGTGTTTTAAAATACGTAGTTCTTTATTAGCCTAAAACATATTAATCGCTAACTAATTCTATAACTATTTAACCCATAACAGTGTAGGTAACTACATAATTTTAGTTGAGAAGCGCGTCAAGCGCTTCGTACTTTTATTATAGGGTAGGTGAATTTTTCTCTTAACAAAACAACGCAGTGTATCTTCTTATCCTATAAATACGATACGCAGTAGGTCGCGTGGAGCGCGCACTTGCCGCTCAGTAGGTAGGTATACCGCACTTGTTTTGTAAAAGAAACATTTCGCGTAGTCGCTATGTCTAAAAAAAATCGAAAGTAGTGATAGCAAAGGCCTTAATACATACTATGAATCTGATTTGTCTATGTTGGAGGCACAACGTAATGTTCTTTTTGAAATTGTTCAAAAAATATACGAAAATTCTCTTACGGCACACACGAGCCCAGAGCTCAAAGAAAAATTTCTCAGTTCTGTTGCGACTATCGATGAAGTTCGCATAGAATTCAAAAACTTAGTTGATGAGTATAATCGAACATTGCTTCGAAACAAAATTGGCGCGAAACCTAATTATCAACCAATTATTGCTTTCGAAGAGATGTACTGCCGTATTAAGCGTGTGGTAAAACAATGTGAACCACCTCCGAGGGCTGAACTTAGTCTACCGGTCATGCCCAAATTACCGTCTTTGCCCCCATTGGAGCTTATGTCATTTGATGGCGACATTCGAAATTGGCCTTTATTCTATGCAAGTTTTAAGTCGAGAGTCCACGACAACCCATCGCTGTCAGATGACGACAGACTGTATTATTTAATAGGCAAGCTATCGCCTAAAGCCCAGGCCGTGTTCTCGGGGATAACTCCATGCGCTGATAACTATCAGCTGATTATCAGCTGTCTTGTCGATAGGTATCATGACACGCGAACGCTCGCGTCTACGTACTTAGAACAAATAAACAACTTTAAAATGAGTGGTCCCGCTTCTTCGTTTAATTTACAATTATTCATGGACAAGTTTGTCACGGCCGCGAATGCAATTAAGCATCTTAATCTCAATGATTTGGCGGATTATATGTTATTACACACTGCCTTAAAAAAGTTAGACAACGAAACGGTCCTCGCGTTCGAGATGACATATCGTGACGCCAAAGTGCCGACGTTTGGTAATCTGTCCGACTTCATCAAAAGTCAGTATAGGGTATACCAAAATACGCAGCCTAGCACTAGTGCAGGCTCGTCGCGATCTCCCAGTAACACGCAACCCGCGCAACCGCCTAAACTCAAATCTAAGATACCTAACGCCCAGACTTACGTAGCGAGCGCGATACCTTCTAAGTGTCTATGTCAGGATATTGTGCACGAACATTTCTTTAAATGTCCCGCGTTTGATACTTTGACGCCATTTGAACGTTTCAAATGCGTTAAAGAAACTAATGCATGTATTAATTGCTTAAGTTTAAAACATCGATCCCGTGATTGTAGTTCAAATTCAAAGTGTCGCAACTGCCAACAGAAACATCACACCTTATTGCATAGGCATAAGGTTGTTAATCCATCGGCGCCAAGCCCGTCGGTCGGCCCGCCGCTGCCACCGCCACCCGCGCAACCGTCTACAGAGTCTCGCGCGCCGCCTTCGGCGAATAAAGCAGTACCGTCTTATAACGCCTCCATTGCCGCGCATGTACATGCTGTATCGGATGACGCGACCATACAAAACGCGCAATGTATACAACGTACAACGGTATTACTTTCTACAGCTCAAGTGTTAGTGTACGATAGTAGTGGCAAGTCGCACGTAATTAGATGTTTGTTAGATTCGGCATCTCAAAGTAATTTTATAACTCAGGATTGTTGCGCGCTGTTGGATTTGAATTACCATAAAAAATCGCGCATGATTGTACGCGGTATAGGCGGCTCTGAAAAATCTATTAAGGGCACAGCCGACTTTAAAATATTCTCGCGTTTAAATGAAAATACTAGTTTTGACGTGTCAGGGCTAGTAGTGGACCGCATCACGGACAACCTGCCGACGGTACACGTGGACGTGTCTATGTTCTCGCATATGTCTTCGCTCCCGCTGGCCGACGACTCGTTCGCGTCACCTACCTCGGTGGATGTGCTACTCGGCGCATCTATATTTCCGCACCTGCTTCTACCTAACATGATACATAGCAGTGTACCCGGAATACCGCCCGCTATACAGACAGTATTGGGGTACATTATAATGGGTTCAGTTCCCGCCGAAGTGCAGGCCCCATATAAATGTACGACTGCCTGCTGTGCTGTCGTCCACGACTCGTTGGACAGTCTCCTTAAAAAGTTCTGGGAATTTGAGGAAATCACCGCTCCGCCCATTCAAAGTCAAGATGACCTTGAATGTGAAAACTACTTCCGCACCACCACTACTCGTGACGATAGTGGTAGGTACACCGTTGCGTTACCTTTTAGTGACGACGTGTATAAGTTAGGGGATTCAAACACCGCCGCTTATCGCAGGTTCTTATGCCTCGAAAGAAAATTGGAAGCGTCCAGCACGTTACGTACCGCCTTTGACGATATCATTCGTGAATACGTCGAAAAGGGATATTTATCGGAGGTAACGACTGACGTGGATAGTGTCGGTTATTATATACCTACTCTTGTGGTTATTCGTAACGACAAGGACACAACGAAACTTCGCATGGTTTTAGATTCGAGCTGCAAAACGAGCTCGGGTATGTCACTTAATGACGTTTTACACTCGGGCCCTAATCTACAGGGTGACCTTTTTTGTATACTTTTAAACTTTAGGTTGTTTAAAATTGCACTTACCGCGGACTGTCGTCAAATGTATTTACAAATAGGAGTACGCGAAGCCGATCGCCGGTTTCAGCGGATCCTTTTCAGGTTTCGACCGCAAGAACCTATAAGCACTTACGAGTTCAACCGAGTATGCTTCGGCATGAAGTCGAGTCCGTACCACGCGCTACGCGTAGTGAAACAGCTAATCACTGACGAAGGCGATCAGTTCCCCGCCGCGGCGTCCATAGCGTCCGCCTCGACCTATATGGATGACGTCTGCTTCAGTATTATGGCCAAAGACTCGTCGACCAATGACGAGACCGTTGCTGTAGCCGCGAGTAAAGAGCTCATACATTTCTTTAAACGTGGGCAGTTTGATCTGGTTAAATGGACGTGCAATTCGGAAAGCGTGTTGCGTGAGATCCCTGCTTCGCACCGAGCGTCCACAGACCTTGAAATCGATAGAAGTGTTCCTCAAAAAATCCTCGGTTTACATTGGAATAAATTAGGAGATTTTTTTTATTTCAAGGTCATTCAACCCGATTCAGCGTGCACCAAAAGGGCCATTCTGTCCACTGTAGCGCGTCTGTGGGACAACGTGGGCTTAGTTGCTCCCACCATTTTGTACGCCAAGCTTCTTATTCAGGAGCTTTGGCTGATAAAATGTGACTGGGATGAAACTCCCCCACGGCATATTGTGGAGCTTTGGGAACAGTTTTGCGCGGAGCTTCCGAGGCTTAACGAGATTCGTATACCGCGCCATCTCGGTGTAGTGCAAGGTTGCACCACGATGCTTTTGGGTTTCGGGGACGCTAGCGAGCGTGCTTACGGTGGCGTCGTTTACCTTAGGGTTGTAAACGGAGCTGACGTGACGGTTCAGCTGGTGTGTTCTAAATCAAAGGTCGCGCCGTTGAAAACAACTTCTGTAGCAAGACTGGAGCTTTGCGCAGCAGTTCTTCTGTCGAAACTTATGAGTAAGGTGCTAGATAATGTTGAACCGCGTTATAAAATAGATCGGGTCTATGCTTTCACCGATTCCAAGATAGTCCTTTGCTGGATCAATTCATCTCCTCACCGCTGGCAAACGTTTGTCGCAAATCGAGTCGTAAAGGTAGTCGAGAACGTTCCTGCCAACTGTTTCCACCACGTTGCTGGAGTTGAGAACCCGGCTGATTGCTTATCGCGAGGTCTTTCGCCCGCAAAGCTTATAAGCCATCCACTGTGGTACCAGGGACCGCCATGGGTTCCATCAGATTCATCCATCATATCAGATCCATCAGAGTGGCCTATAAAGGCGCTTGATCGCGACTCGGTTGGTGAAGTACCCGAATTGAAGCCGCTTGTTCATGCCGTCACTACGGGTAGTGCCGAGTCTCCTCTTTATGTACTCTCGCAGCGGACTTCGTCGTGGTCAAGGCTGTTGCGGATAACGGTGTACGTATGCCGTTTTTTAAGACAGTTGCCGCGCGCAGCGAAAGTTTCACGAGCTGATTTGGAATTTGCTGAAAGAAAAATTCTAACTTCGCTTCAGAACGTTTACTTCTATGATGACATTCAAAAATTGAAAAACAAGGAACCATGTTCACCCGCTTTACAAAAGCTGCATCCGTTTTTAGACGAGGACGGTTTAATTCGCGTCGGTGGCCGTCTGTCAAATGCTGAAGTCGATTACGCGCAAAAGCATCCGTGTGTGTTGCCGCGTCACGATCACGTGGTGGATATAATAGTTGACTACTACCACAAGAAGCATTTGCATGCCGGCCCCGAACTACTGATGTCCTTACTCAGGTATCAGTACTGGATACTAGCCGCTCGAAGAATCATTCGTCATCGCATCTATAATTGCAACACGTGTTTTAGAGCTAAGCCGCGACCGACTTTACCACTCATGGCTGACTTGCCGAGTTGTCGCGTCAACCAAGTGGTCAAGCCCTTCACGCACACAGGGTGCGACTACGCTGGTCCTGTCCAGTATACGCCAGTTCGTGGACGAGGAGTAAGAAGTCGTAAAGCATGGCTGTGTATCTTCACGTGTCTCACAACACGTTGTCTACATATTGAGATAGCGACAGAGTTGAGCACTGTCAACTTCCTATCAGCTTTAAAACGATTCTTATCGCGTCGCGGTCCAGTCCAATGTATGTTCTCAGACCAAGGTACTAATTTCGTTGGCTGCCGCTCTTATCTGCGTGATCTTTACAAGTTCCTCGACGAGTATCAACCGCACTTTGAACATGAGCTTTTGGAAAATCGTATTGATTGGAAATTCAACCCACCGGCGTCGCCCCATTGGGGGGGGAGTTGGGAAAGTATGGTCAAAATTGTTAAGAATCATCTTTTCAAGGTCGTCGGGCAGCAGATCCTGTCTTATGAGGAGCTGTTGACTGTGCTAGCCCAAGTCGAGGCACTTGTAAACTCGCGCCCGATCACGGCTATGAGTAGCGACCCCGCAGAGCCCGCTGCTCTTACCCCAGCTCATTTCCTTCACACTGCGCCAGTTCTTTCGTTGCCCACGCCATATGTGGAGAACATAAACTTACAAGAGAGATATTCTCTCCTTGACAAAATTGTAAAAAGCTTCTGGCAGCGATGGCGTGTCGAGTACCTGCACCAGTTGCAATCTCGAGCAAAATGGGCAACGCCGACTACGCCTATTAAAATAGGTACGGTTGTTGTTATCATAACCGACAACATTCCACCTTTTTCTTGGCCATTGGGTATAGTGGAGGCTGTTCATCCCTCGAAGGACGGCGCCACGCGTGTTGTCACTGTTAAGACCAGTAAGGGAAGCTTCACGCGCCCCGTCGTTCGATTATGCCCATTACCTAGTCAATAAGTCTACAGTCAACTCTGCTCAATAACTTTAGTTGTAAGTAGCAATAATTTCATTATTCAAGTTTCTGACTCTACACATAGGGCTGTAACTTTAGATTTAGTTAGCTAAGCATAAATTATCAGGAGTTAGCTCCTCAATTATATTATTGTCCTGTAAAGGCATCCCTTTAAGGCGGGGAGGAAATGGTAACGCCAAATAGTTACCTTTTTATTCGCGCGCCTTTAATGCGCCTACTGCATACGTGCAAAATTCTTTAGGTTGTTAAGTTGGCAGTCAGTACAATCCTATACCTTTTATCCCTTTCTCTCCCGCACGCCTACACATCTTCTATCGCGCGCGCGACATTAAGCGCGCACCTGATTGGATGGTTTGAACATCGGCCGCCGAGCGCCGTCCAAGATGAAGACGAGTTCTAACTGGAGCAAGCCACGTGCAAGGTGCTTGCTGTTATAAAAATTGGAAATAAGGGCTTAAATCTGAGTCCTTCGGCCTCTCGATTCGTCGCGAGTGTTAATCTGTTGGACAGAAAGCTGAGGTAGCCACCTATTTAGACTTTATACAGACAATTGCTGCTGGTTTTGTGGTGGGTGACGGGCGACGCCCTTCAGGATTGTTCCGGTCAACACTTCGACCCTGGACCCTGGACCTTGGATACTGCGAGCTGTGCGAGGATCCTCAAGGTAGGCGTGCTTTCCATCTTCCACTGACTGCCAACGTATATCGTCTAGCATACCAAATCCACTATTTAATACAGTCCACTATTACTGGTGGCTGTTCCTCGCTCTTTCACCCCAGGTCGCATAGAAACCTTCGTTTCTCCGTACCACGCATCAGGTCTTCCAATCCCTGACCCTGGTTAGAATCTCCCGCGCTAACAGTAAATGTGTGCTGTCATTTAGAGGATCGGGCGCTAAATGCTCTTCGTATCTAATATAACTATAGTCTAACTTTGTTTTTTTTTCTTTGACAGGTTTTGACTTTTACTAGTACTGTATGACATTGTAAAAAATTAAACTGGTAAATGATGTTTTTGCAAACTTTAATAATTACTTAATTATTTTTTTTCTTTTTTGTGTTTTTTTACATGTTGTGATTGTCCTTTATATTTTATGTTTTATTTGTGATGGAAAATGATAGGGCATTTTCCAATATTATTGACGCTGTAAGGGAGAAAAGAGCTGGACACTTGCTGAGTGTCTTGACTTACGAACCGATGGCATAATGACGATCATAAGAGCTATTTGTAGCCTAAACTGAATAAATGATTTTGGATTAAACAATATCTTCAGGATGATGCCAACATCGTCCGCGGGGAAGCCCTAAGACTTCCCCGCTTTTGTAGTGCGTCTGAAATATTTGCGCTGACGAGAACTGACGGTTTCCGACTCTCATGCGAAAAAGGTGTCGTCCCTGATGAATCGATTACGTGGGAGTGAGAATAGCATCCTGAGAACAGTGGCAAAGGATCCGCATGCGCCTATATTATGGCACTTCGTGCGAACGATGACCGAAGTCGCAAACAGCACCGGGTCGCTTTCGCATGGAGTGCCACTTAAGTACGTGATAAAATAATGGCTATATTTTTAACTGCGCGCACTTAAATGTTTTTAAGCTTACCCCTATTTTACTAACTCATGGACCATAGTAGTCTGAAATAAAAAGATTTGATTTGATTTGATTAATCGCCAGGTTGGTCTCCAAGATGGCGGCAAAGCTTGCCTCCTATACTTCACTCGCATCTCTCGTCTGTGCGAGCACTTCATGGACAGCGTTCCCGAGCTGAAGCGCAAGCCGTTCAGCATCGCCGACGTGAACATATTCGAGCAGAAGGAGCTGCCGGAGCCGGTCGGCAAGCTGAAGCGTGAGACTGGCTTTGATTTCATCATCATTATCATCATCAGCATCGTCGTTATCATCATCAATTGCCTATAGCAGTCCAATGCTAGACATAGGTCTCTCCGAAGGCGTGACATTAGGCTCGCTTAGGTAAGGCTCTTCTGCTCTCCGCAAAATATACAAGAAGAGAGAAGAAAAATAAACGAATGAGTGAGTGAATAAGTGCGTGAATGAGTTAGTAAATGAGTGAGTGAATGAGTAAGTAAATGAGTGAGTAAATGAGTGAATGAATGGATGAACGAATGGATGATTGAAGAGTGAATAATTGAGTAAATGGGTGAGTGAATGAGTGTGTAAATAAGTAAATGAATGAGTGAGTGATTGAATGAGTGACTGTTTGACTGACGGATAATGGAGTGACTGATTGACGGATGACGGAGTGACTGATTTATTGACTGATTGACTGATTGCTTGATTTACTGATTGACTGATTGAGTGATTGACGGATGGAGTGACTCATCTAGTGTCAGATCGAGTGACTGATGGAGTGACTGATCGAGACTATTAAGTGATTGATTAATTGGGTAAAGAACGAACCCTTTCTCATACATCGCCGCTTGCCATCAAGCTTCTAGGTGTAGGTGTAGCTACCTTTGTCCCTACAAAGTTCCTTGCTTATCGTTTCTGTTTTTTCCTATAAACACCAGCCAATCTTTCTCACCCAACCAGCGATCGCTCCCAACCGCTGGATTGTCCGCGGCCGCTTCCACGAAGGTGACGAGCGGTTCCCCGAGGAGCACCGCTACAAGCAGGCCACGCCGGCTTCTATCGCCGCCATCGCTATGGCGCACATTATTGAGCCGTCCGAATGGACTGCAGACGACGTTGACGAGGTTAATAGATAGATATTATAGACCCTATTATTGTTTATATATAGTTGTTTGATGAACGATATCGAGTTGTTAGGCGGGATTTGTCTTTTAAGGAAAAATATAACAAGATACAAAGAGGTGGAGTGTTGATAGCTTTGCTGAGGAGTTTAGATTTTGAACTACGTCAGGATTGGAATGACAGTATTGAGAACTTATGGGTTAGCGTTAAACTACGAAATTGTATCGTCAATTGTATTGTATCTTCCTATATTTCGAATGAAACATTTGAATCTTTTCTGAACCAATGGCAAGTCATAATAAGTAGATCTTCCCCCTCTAAGACGATAATCTTAGGGGACTTTAACATACCTAACATGCAATGGGAAAATTCATGTATTAACGCAACCACGTAGTAGTTTAAAGCACTCTTTTTTTTGCAATTTTATAGATTCAACGGGTTTTGGACAATATAACTTTATTTTAAATAGTGCTCGGAATGTGTTGGATCTTGTTCTTACTGATTTTGGTCCTTGTGAGGTTGAACGCGCTTTTCCTATCAGTCCTGAAGACGTTTACCATCCGTCACTACAAATTCTAATCAAATTGGATTGTGGAGTGCTTAAAGAAAACACCTTGATACCAAGGTTAGACTTTAGGAAGACAAATTTTAAAAAATGCATATCATATCTTAATGAAATTCCATGGTCACATCACGCAAATGCACTAAATAGTAATGATTTACTTAATTTTTTTTACAATCAGCTTTGGAATGTTATTAATAACTATACGCCGTCGTCTAGTAGGAAGGGTAATCGTTATCCTCCGTGGTTTTTCAGAGCCCTAATTAGAACTTTGAAGGAGCAGAACAAATACCACCACCGTTTCAAAGATATCATAACCCACGTGATTACAATACACACTCTTATCTGAGGGGGCCCGCTAAGTTTTCATTGAGACAGTGTTTCAAGGCTTTTATTTCCAAAATTGAAACTAACCTTACTGGCAACATTAAAGCTTTTTGGAGGTATACTAAAACTAAACGCATAACAAATGATATCCCAAAATCAATAGCTTATAATCACGTACAGCAACTTCCGGAATAGATTTTGTAAATCTTTTTTCCGAATATTTTTTCTCTGTGTACAGTTCAATTGATTCTACGTCTTTCAATGATTATGTTCCATCGTTTCCTCGCTCAACCTACAGCTTGTGCACATTATCGATCTCTTCGCATGATGTTCTTAAGTTACTTTCTAAACTGGATATAAAGAAGGGATCAGGACCAGATGATGTTCCCCCAGTTTTTGTTCGAATGTGTGCCTCTGCGCTAGTTAAGCCATTGACGATTATTTTTAATAAATCTTTAAATGAAGGAGTTTTCCCTAATTTATGGAAAATTGCCAGAATAATGCCTATTTACAAGACCGGTGATAAAAACAATGTGTCCAATTACAGACCTATTAGTTTATTGAACTGTTTTGCTAAGCTCTTTGAAAGCTTAATGTATGACCATCTTTACAGCCATTTTAAACATATTATGATCAGTAGGTGTCAACACGGGTTTGTTAGTGGTAAATCTACGGACTCTAATCTCTTGACATACACAAGTTATCTATGCAGAACATTCAATAAAAAATTACAGGTAGATTCAGTTTACACTGACTTCGCCAAGGCATTTGACCGCGTTAATCATACTATACTTCTTGCAAAGCTGTAACATATTGGTATCCACGAAAGCCTTCTTCGTTGGCTCCATTCTTATATATTAAATCGTACTCAGCTAGTTGCTCTATATGGTTACAAATCGACCCCATTTATACCACCGTCTGGTGTGCCGCAAGGTTCGAACCTGGGTCCTCTGTTATTTATAATTTTTATAAACGACCTCCTTGATATGATGACTTGGGAATGTCTTGCCTATGCTGATGATATAAAGCTTTTTAACGAAGTGTCTTGTATCGAGGACAGCGCTCTTCTTCAGCATAATTTGGATGTACTCAGTGATTGGTGTAAAACTAATTGTATGTCCTTGAATATCAGTAAATGTCATTACATCACATTCACAAGAAAGAAAACGTGTATCACTTTTCCATACTCTGTCGACGGGACGGCCTTAACCCAGGTAACATTGTTGAAGGATTTGGGAGTATGGTATGATCCCATGGTAACTTTTAAATTTCAATATGAGACTGTCGTTCGTAAGGCCAAACGAATGCTTGGTTTTATCATGCGTACCACCATATCTTTTAAAGAACAGAAATCTTTAATTATTATTTTTAAATCTTTAGTTCGTACGCAAATAGAATACTGTTTATCTGTGTGGGCACCAATTTATAAAATATATACCAACAGAATTGAGTCTGTACAAATGCAGTTCTTGAGATAAATGTGTTGTAAGTTCGGCTTGAGGCGTAAGCTTCCAGATTATCTCGATCGCCTTCAGCATTTTAAATTTTATAGTTTAGAGAATAGACGTAAATCCGGGATCTCTGCTTATTACATAAAATCGCAAATGGCTCTTTGAGTGATGAGTTGCTCCAATATTTGAATATAAGCACCCCTAAACGTATGTTTCGCAACCCTCGTTTGTTCAACGTTCCACTATCCAACAATAACGTTTCTCAAAACAACCCACTTTATCGTATGTGCGAAGTCTATAACAGTGTGTGCACTGGGCTCGATATTTTTCATCAGAGTGCTAATTGTTTTAGGAATAACTTGTTTAAAATTACTTTTAACTAAAACAAAACATTGTATCTAATGCTGTTGATCATGTGCTTTATTTAGGTTAACAAATTTGGAAAGAACTCAAAATCTATATGTATGATCAATTGAATGTTATTGTTATCTGTTTTTGTACCTATCAAATAAATAAATAAATAAATAAATAAATTTAAAAATTCAATTCACTTTAACAGACTCTAGTACGCGGTGACATACTCTACCAAAGCACGATGGAGCATCTCGAGAAGATGGGCATCAGCTTGGACTCTCCGAAGACTGAAGAGGAAGGGAATGAGGAGGAGGAGGAGTCACCCAGCGGAGCTCTCGCCGCCGCCGACGTGCTGAACCGATTCAAGATATCAGAGTACGACTGCATCGAGACTGAGGTCATGGACAGCAGTCTTAGCGGTGAGATTATATAATATGACTTTGATTAGGGCCATTGCAATGATGTACTCTACATCATGTCATCATCATCATCATCATCATTCTCAGCCTGCAGAGGTCCACTGCTGAACGTAGGCCTTCCCAATGAATCGCCACCACACTCGATTCTCCTCCTTTCGCATCCAACCACTTCCCGCCGCCTTCTTCAGGGTGGCCGCCCACACGACGTTTTGAGCGTGGTCTCCATTCGAGAATACATCTGCCCCAACGGCCATCGGCTCTACGACACAGTCATATGCTCCGCTCATTGCCACTTCAGCTTGCTAATTTTTTCTGCTATGTCGGATGGTTTTAGTTCTCCGTCGAATCTCTTTATTTCGGATCCTATTCTTTAGAGAGACTCCGAGCATAGCATAATGGCTATATTTACTATAATTTAAACGCTATTCTTTCACAGGTCACCTCAACCCTGAGCCAGGGTCTGGTCAGCTCTCCCTAAAGGACTCCCTCAAGCAACTCTTCAAGGAGTACAAACACGCCGTGTTTACGGCGAGAGGCGGTTCCACTGCCATATTCAAGCAGGACCAGCATTTATACTTCTTTGATCCTCATGGGTGCGATGAGAATGGTAAGACGGTAGTTTGTTTGTTATGTTTGATTATGATTATCTTATTTGGGAAATGGTGTTAAGAAATGGTTCATTATTGGGATTTTCTTTAAGCATAGAAAGTTTAAAAAAATATAGCTTGTAGTCGAATGCTGTACATAATATACCAACGATAAGAAGATTAGTGTCAGAGACGGTGACAATGTTAATTTTTATGAAGGCTGTATAAACACCCTAAAAGCTCGGTGGCGCAGTGGTTAATGCGCCCGGTCTGTGATTGCTGAGGTTAAACTACTTTCACAAAGGCTGGTCATCGGATGGGTAACCAAAAAATGTTATCTAAAGTGCCTCCGTGCTTCGCAAGGCATGTGAACCCGTTGGTCCCGGCTGCATTAGCAGTCTTTAATAACCACCACCCGCACTTTGCCCGCTTGGTGGGTTATGGCCTTTCTCCTATTTTATTATTTCATGGTATCTTAAGCACAAACGCCAGTTATGATTAACACAATTTTGCCAATATTCTACAGGTAGCCCATCAGACGAGCCCCGCTCCACTGCCTGCCTGATCCGCATTCAAGGCGGTGTTGACGAGCTGGCTAAAGTCATTATGGGCAGTCTGGCCCCAGGTGCTGACGACAGCTTTAACATCTCGCCAGTCTGCGTCACCGCAAGCAAGCTGAACGCTGAGTTGGGAGCGCCGGAGACTAAGCTGGAGGTGATATATGGATATCGCCAACACATTTGATGTTCCCACTGCTGGGGCCCGAGCCCGAGCTTTCAATGGATAGAAACGCCACAGGGAGAACCTCTGCGAATGCAGCCGGGACTAACGGCTTTACGAGCTTTCAAAAGCACGGAGGAGCGGGAGAGAGAACAGTTATCCACTTTCCTAAAAAAATATTTAAAAACCGTAAAAGGATTTTGACATAATTAAGCTCGTATGTAGACTTAGCCTATGGCATAGGCTAAGTCTAGGCCCTATGCAAATAAAAAACAATCTTCTTAAATAAATAAAAGAAGAGTCAAATAAAATGATGCATGATAATAAAACAACATTTTCTATACTCAATTTCGAATTTATAACATATGCGCCATATTCGTCAGTCCTTTCGTCAGACCGTATTTTGGGGTCAGGATTCCTAAATACTCTTACCGCCCTTCTTGATCAAGTGGTTAAACCATCAGACTGGCCACAGAAGACCTGATTTGGGGATAAATGGTAATGTCTCTGTTAAATTGATGGTAGGGCTATTTCTAAGCTACCTACATCAATCAAGTCTGTCACCATTCCCTTTATGGAATAGAAGACAATAAAATATTAAGTGATGTGCAATTTAGCCACTTTTTTGTGATTTGATAATTTTCTGATTTTTATTTACAGAGTAAAGCCTTTGAATGGATCAGCAAGAACACCGCAGCTGTAATGATGGGCCCTCGTGGCGAGAACACTGCCATTGGTAAAGCGGCTGAGAAAATTGGAGCCGGAGTAAGTTTTCCGAGCTTTAGACGTACATCTCGTCTAGTGAGATTAAACCTTGATTGATTTAATGAATTTGCTTGATTTTCTTCATACACTTAAAAATCAATTTGAAATGAATATTTTCAATCACTTTAGGTAAGTCTTATCTCATTTGGTTAAGTTATGTTAGAACTGACCACACAATTATCAAGCTTTAGGTCATACGAAGGTGGCGAAGAGCAAAGCGACGAGCGTTAGGTGTACATAAAACAAACAAACGGCGGGGACCGAGCGAGCGCCAGAATCAAAACAAGCTAGCGATATTCTTATAGGCTATGTTACTCGTAATACTTCACAATACTTACGAACCGATGGCATAATGACGTTCATAAGAGCTATTTGTAGCCTAAACTGAATAAATGATTTTGAATTTTGAATTTTGAATATTTTGGAAAAATATGAAACAAAAAATATAGATAAGTAGTGATTACACAAATCAGTATTAGAAAAAAAACCCTCAATAATTTTCTGGTGAGCCAATATTGTTTGGACTCTCTTGTTAACGACTGCCAATGAAGCCGACCAACGGCTTTACTTTTTTCTTTTATTTATTTAACGGGTAAAAACAGCCTGGTGTTAAGTTAAAGATGATAAAGCCAATGATGAAAGCGCACATTTCACCCAGGATCCTCAACTAGTGAGGCACTGGCTATCTTATCTCTAGCTGTACCGGAACACAACAATGCTACAAACATTGATGTTATGGCGACATATTTAGATAAGATGGTGGTAGCTTACCAGGCGGTCAAACAAGCCGACCCCTACCACCAACCAAACCGAGTACACAAACATGTTCGGGGGTACAGGTACGCTGGGAATCCAACCCGGGACCTCTGGGTCAAAACCGATGGTCTTTACCACTAGACTACAGAGGACGTGCGTTCCGAAACACGGAGGAGCTCGAGATGATACATTTTGGTCACCCATCCTTTGATCCTCAGCAACTTTCGATGGCCTTTGCGAAAGTTGCTTATCTTCAGGCAGACCAAGCGCGTTAGTCATAGTCATAGTCACAGTTATAGTCATAGTCATAGTCATAGTCATAGTCATAGTCATAGTCATAGCCATAGTCATAGTCATAGTCATAGTCATAGTCATCGTCATCGTCATAGTCATCGTCATCGTCATCGTCATCATCATAGTCATAGTCATCGTCATGGTCATAGTCATCATCATAATCATAGTCATCGTCATAGTCATAGTCATAATCCCATTCTGTCTTGGCGTTTCCAACAGTTAATAGATACGAGAATCTATTGGTATCTAGTGGTAAGAATCTAGTGGTGATGAGAATCTAGTGGTAAAGACCTCTGGGTCAAAACCGATGGTCTTTACCACTAGACTACAGAGGACGTGCGTTCCGAAACACGGAGGAGCTCGAGATGATACATTTTGGTCACCCATCCTTTGGTCCTCAGCAACTTTCGATGGCCTTTGTGAAAGTTGCTTATCTTCAGGCAGACCAAGCGCGTTAGTCATAGTCATAGTCACAGTTATAGTCATAGTCATAGTCATAGTCATGGTCATAGTCATAGTCATCGTCATCATCATAGTCATAGTCATTGTCATGGTCATAGTCATCATCATAATCATAGTCATCGTCATCGTCATCATCATAGTCATAGTCATCGTCATGGTCATAGTCATCATCATAATCATAGTCATCGTCATAGTCATAGTCATAATCCCATTCTGTCTTGGCATTTCCAACAGTTAATAGATTCTCGTCAGCATGGCTTCATGAAGAATAGGTCGACATCAACAAACCTCACTTCGTTTGTTGATTCTGTTTCCTTGAAACTCGACAGCCGCTCATCGGTGGATGCGATCTACACGGACTTCAGCAAGGCCTTTGACCGGGTTAACCATGAAGTTTTGCTTAACAAACTCAATGTTCATGGTATTGGTGAACCCTTGCTGAATTGGTGCCGATCGTATTTGTCAGATAGAACGTCAAAAGTGGTGGTAAATGGGTTCACTTCGGATCCTTTTCCGGTTGCTTCTGGTGTCCCTCAGGGATCACATTTAGGTCCCATGCTGTTCAATGTTTTCATTAATGACATTGGCGGGTGCTTCGGTAATTCTGATTACTTTTTATTTGCAGACGACTTGAAATTTTTTAGAGTGGTTGACACTCAATTGGACGCGAATCTGTTACAAACAGACATAAATAACCTGGTAGAATGGTGTGAAGGTAATCATATGGATTTAAATGTTTCCAAGTGTTGTTCGATGCGTTTCTCAAGAAAAAATATACTTTCTAACTATAAATACACAATTAAGAAAGACATTTCGGCGGATGTTGATACTGTAAGGGATCTCGGTGTTCGGTTGGATAGCAGGCTGAGGTTTAATGTGCATGTTAATGACATTTGTTCCAAGGGCTTCAAGAATCTTGGATTTGTCCTCCGAAACTGTAGAGATTTTAGGTCTCCTAAGACAAAGATCCTTTTATATAACTCATTTGTTCGTGGTGGCTTGGAGTACTGCAGTATGGTGAGGAATCCTTTTTATGACGTATATGTAAAACGACTGGAATGCATCCAAAAGCGATTTTTATGGCACTTGACGTTTTCGTGTAACTTGGGCAAGAATGTTTTAAAATATTTTGAGAGATTAGACCATTTTAAGATCAGTTCTCTATCGGATCGTAGACGTATGCACGACCTCATGTTTCTCTATAGGCTAGCGAATGGCATCCTTGATGTCCCGTGTTTACTAAAATCGCTGTCATTCAATATACCCTTACAGCTTCCACGGGCATCAAGAAGTAACATCCTTGTAGACCAGCCTTGCAGGTCTAACCTTGGTCAGAATGCACCTTTGAATCGTATCATAAGGGAGTTTAATGGTACAGCTAAAACCAAGAGTTTGGACTTGTTCATGAGTGACATTCGCAGCTTTAGGAAGTCTCTCATCTCTTGACATATATTGTATGCGACATAAGTATTTATATTTCTTTTTTTTGCAATTGTTATTTAAATTTTTCATATTTAATATTTACTTCAATTCCCTTTTTATCATAATTATGGAGGTACTATTTTTTTTTTGTTAATCTTATTCACGTAATTGCATGCAGTCTTCACCTATAATTGTGTTGACATTAAGCTAAAATCTATTTTTGAAATGTTTTGTTTACGATATCAATGATGTTAAATATGTTGGTGATCATTTAAATAAATAAATAAATAAATAAATAAATAAATAGTCATGGACATAGTCATAGTCATAGTCATAGACATAAACATAGTCATAGATATTTATTGTATCACGTTGTACAAAGATTTTATAAAAACAGTATTACCGCTCTACTATCGAGCTCATAATGTAAGATTTATTAAATTTTACTTATGTTTCCCAGGATGATGACAAGGCCGGCCGGATTATGGCTTTGCCGGCCGCCGCGGCTTTTGCAGCAGCTTCAGCGTCTGTGCCACCGCCGCATATGCACCAGGACCACATGTATAACTTCCTAGGTAAATAATAATTGATTTCATATGCTTTCACTTCTTCTTAATTTTTTTCAAGTGTGGTACACATTTTGTCTACCGTTATCCCACCACCTATTATCAACACCGCAGCAGTTTTTAATATATATGGTGCATTGTGTATGTACGCAGTAAAAAAAATACAATTATTGACAATTAACAAATAGAGCTTTATATTAACTTTTTAATTGAATTTTTAATATAAAATATTTTTTTTCTTACAAAAGTATATATTGTAAACATTTCTGCCATCCCTCTGTAACCTTCTTTCTTTAATTATATTCACCTTTAAAGTGTCAGTAATTGGGTTTATTATTGTAAGGTAATTAAAATATACACGACAGATATTTCAAATTCAAATAATAATAATGAAATATCATCATCATCGTCACCATCATCATCATCAGCCTATACTAGTCCACTGCTGGGCATAGGCCTCGCCAAGTGCACGCCACCGAGCACGATCCGCGGCTACTCACATCCAGCTCTTGCCAGCCACCTTGCGAAGATCGTCGCTCCATCTTCAGTCCATCAGTCTTAGGGAAATATCATGAAATATATCATCAAAGAATTCTGTAACAATAATAGAATAGCTTTTAATAGCCTTTATTAGTTTAAAATATCATTGATATCCACATCTTTCTACCACAGACGCCGGTTCTGAATACTACCTGAACCACATGAAGAAGACCCTTTATTAGTTTAAAATATCATTGATATCCACTTCTTTCTATCACAGACGCCGGTTCTGAATACTACCTGAACCACATGAAGAAGACCGGTCGCAAGGACATTCTGCCCGAAGACCTGACGGAGAAGTTTGAAATGGGCGCCAACACGTTCTCCATCGAACTGGGCGAGCCCATCAAACTGCCGCTTCGGCTGCCCGACGAACCTCCGCCTGTAAGTGAATGAATGAGTAAAGAAAATAATGAATGAAGGATATAATTAATGATTGAAAATTTGAATGATGAATGACTAAATGCTTGATTAATTGAAAATTGGATTGATGGATAAATAATAAAATGAGCGCAATGCCAGAGTCTTTAAAAGCAAGGGGATACCGGCCAGGTATTTAAATGAATGAATGAATGAATGAATAAATGAAAATAAAAAATAATGAATGATTGAATATTTGAACGATTTAACTATCGATATATCGAATAATTGAATGATCGATGAATTAATAAGAGTGAAAAGTCACAGCCTCTCTTAAGTCAAGAAGATTCTGCCAGACCTGGTGGAGAAGTTTGAGATGGACGCCAAGATGACCAAATGACTAAATGACCGAATAACCAAATGGCAAAATGCCCAAGCGAACAAATGACAAAATTACCAAATGACAAAATGTCCCAAATTCCCAATGTCCAATTGTGAATGACCGGATGACCGGATGACCGAATGACTGGATGACTGGATGACCGGATGACCGCGTTACCTCATTAGATGACCGGGTGGCCTAATGTCCGGGTAGCCTAATGATCGAATGACCGAATGACTGAACGTTTATTAGTAAGATAATATCTTTAAAATAAATTTAAAATAATAATTTTGTGCATACCTTTAATTTGAAAGCTTTGAAAAATAAATACTTGCAAAGAAGAAACCATAGAAACTATGTGTACGGTCAGCTGCCCGGTACCTAGATGGACCTCTGATAATAATAATAATATTGTTTTCTAAAGTTGACGCGAACACTACACATTGAAATGATACAACTTTTACGGGTCCACTCACGTTTATTTTACACATTAGTTTTAATTAATGTTTATCCTGAGGTTTCGAACCCTTTGCCGTCCGTGGTCACAGGGAGACTGAGGTGTTGGTCGTCTCATAATTAGTTAGTAGCTTGTATACCCTCATTTAAATTTAATCAGATGCGTTCCGTTTTACGCAGAAAGAGCTTACAGTATCTTTTGGTCTGGCAGTATGGTGTTGGGGCTGGGATTTAATATTTTGTATGATGGGATCCCAGGCTGCTGGTAGATTCCAACCATCTTCTCTATTAAAATTACGATGTTTTTTCAAAAAACATCCTACTAACTAATTATGAGACGACCAACACCTCAGTCTCCCTGTGACCCTGGAAAGGGTTCGAAACGTCAGGATAAACATTAATTAAAACTAATGTGTAAAATAAATGCGAGTAGATCTGTAAAAGATGTTTCATTTCAATAATAATAATATTTTTAAAATAAAATAATTCTGTTATTGTAAGCAATCAAGAGGTTTTCTTTATTTACAGGAAGGCGAGGAAGAAGGTGCTGAAAAAGAACTTGGCGAAGGGGAAGAGGAAGAGGAAACCATGAAACGTAATGATTTCTTTCAAGCATATTTTGTAAACGCCGGTCAACGGATGGGGGACCAAAAATTTGTCATCTCGAGCTCTCCGTGCTTCGGAAGGCACGTAAAGCCGTCGGTTCCGGCTGCATTAGCAGTCGTTAACAACCACCGTACCGCACTGGGCCCACGTGGTGGTTTACGGCCTGTTCTCCTTTTGGTGTAAACATTCGGAAGGCTCGTGCCCCTGCAGTGGCGACATAAAAAATCTGCTGGTGAGGTGAAGTTGTTTCGTATGTGTGTAACCAATTCGAAATTCAAATTTCAAAATCATTCAGTGTAGGCTACAAATAGCTCTTATGAATGTCACTATGCCATCGGTTCGTAAGTCTCCTCTGGGCGGGAGACCTTGTACTGAGAAGAACCGGCAAGAAACTCAGCAAGGGTGTTTTTTTTCTCCCTTACAGTGGCATACTATTGGAAAATGCCCTATCATAAAAGGACACTTTCCATCACAAATAAAAACACAAAATATAAAGAACAATAAGATAATGTAAAAAAACAAAAGAGAAAAAAAATTAAAGTATCTATTTGTCTATCCTTTCTTCACACAGAGATAAAAGACGCCCTCTTCAAGATGTGGTACGATGAGACGAAGCCAACTTCAATCTCCCTACTTGTGGGAGATTACCACCAAATGGGAGTCTGGATGGCGGCCGGTGGTAAAGTGGTGGTGTTCGATCCCGCACCCACCATGGCTAAGGGGATGCTCACTACACACAGGATTCAGAAAGGTAAGGATATAGGCTATGCTATCATCTCATCAAACGGGGGAAGCTATTTTTGAAGCTGACCTGAAATGCAGAAATTAAATTTAAAAAAAAGACATCAGTTTATTCAGTTTATGCTTCGATCAATAATGTACTAGATTCCAGGTGAGCGCTTGAAAACGGCACGCGACTTTGGTGGCACGGAGACACAATAACGTTTGTGGCGATGACAGTACAAATACAAGTACAAATATTTTGGAACGTTAATTAATATTTAGGAAAACATTTATTTGTGTTACAAAATAAATATTTGGTATTATTTGGTCAGCAGAATTATACAATCGGTCAGCACAAGAAATCCTTACTGTTTCCTTAATTTTTATTATTATTATTATTTCTACGTGAATTTGTGCTAATATCATCGGAGTGCATAACAGGCAGTGTTCATATAGTCACTCTTGAGTTTGTTCTTTAACTCATACTGTTGTTTTTATTGAAATAAAACACGAGACTTTAGTTTGGACGTTGAATTACATAATATATTCATTAAGTTCAGCAGACATTGATTTTACATACAGACATAGAGAGAGCGGGGGTTTTGACAGAATATACAAAAATTTAAGATTTAAAATTTAAAATTTAAGATGCGTTCAAGTGGCGTTGACGTTAAGTCTGTGTTCAAGCTAAGCAAGTTAAGTTTACATTCATAACGTAACTTTGAATATATTGTTCCTTATAATATTGTAAGGTATTAAAGAAGAGAAGGTATGCAAGAATTTTGCAAACTTGTTGATTCATATTGCAACTGTAAAAGGGAATGTTGACTTTAATAAAATAACCTATACCTACTAAATAATGTGTAATAAATTGTTTTGTTGAGAAATTCCATGAAGACAAAAGTATTGTAAAGAACGCTATGACTACTGATATTATAAAATAGACCTATCGTAAAATAAATGAATATGAATATTCACTGAATTTTAGATCGTTGTTTTTAAGCAGGTAATAGTAGGTACATATCAGAGTGAACGAGAGTGCGGCAACAGGGCCGTGACCTTGAATCGACGTACCGAGCTGTACCTACTGGCTAGGGTTGAGCCACACAGTTAATTTATTATAATGCATTTGGGTGTCTTTTATATTATAAATGAAACACCATTTAAGTGTACACTATATAATACTTATATCATTATAATGTACAATCGTAATTAAATTTTAATTTACAAATAGGACACAGCGAAATATTTACGCCTCGCTCGGCCAGTTTTGAAAGCTGCGTTATTAAATTTAATGACGTAATATATATCCCCATGCGAATGTATATTTTTTTAAATACAATTATTGGAAAGCAGGTACATACGGTCAGACATATTATCAAAAATAGTTTTGGCTATTTTGCCGGTAGTACAGTTTTCTATAGTAAAATAATTTCTTCCATTTTTTTACTTTTTTACTAAGTGTACAAAATCATCGGGAGGTATTATATTATTATTAAAAGGAAACGCAGTACTAACTAATTAAAACCAACCTTAGTGCGAGAGAGAATAATCTTTACAGATCAGCGCTCAGTGACATACTTGTTATTCTCCGTTGCTACAGCAACACACGCTGCCCGATCCGCGTTTGCGGGGACAGCCCGCGTCTTCGCGTACTCCTTTCGCGTGCTTTTTTCTGTGTGCTACACGTAGGTGAGCTACGAGCTAGTGTGCGTGCGTTTCGGAGCGCTCGTATGAAGTTGCCGCACTCTCGTTCACTATGGTACAGCTAATGATTAGGAACAACTTTTTGACTCTGAAATCTGAAATAAAGTTTAGTATATTTAGTACCGGACCAAATTAAAAAATAAAAACAATGACCTAAAATTCACTATGTACAAATTTATTATTAAGGTGATGAGATCCGGCTCCAGCGAATCAAGGACGAGATGGCTGGCGAAGGAGGCGGTGGTGATGATGAAGAAGATGAAGAAGCCGGTGGAGGTAATAAAATGATTATGACAGACAGAGAGAAAGACAGAAAGAGAGACATTCGGAATCCTACTCGTGGTGAGATTCTGCCCAGAAACTGATTAAAAGGTAAATATTAATTATACCCCCTCTGGGTATAATTAATACCCCCTCTTATTATTTTTGTTTTTCAATAACTTGTTTTTTTTTTATTTTTCAGATTATGATAAATTCTAATCTGACAAAGTCTTTTTGAAATACTGAATTGGAAAACACTCACTAATTATACACGTTCTAAGTTTTCAGTGCCAATATTTATAATGTTTGCTAAGATCGAAATTTTTGCAAAAAAAAAAACATATTTTCTGAAATAGGCAATATTATTTTTATATTTCGGGCATTTTGCATACACACTGTACAGTAATTAATATTTTACAGTAAACCACTCTAATTTAAATCAAACCTTAAATAATTACAATATTTTACGACAATATTTTAGTAGTGTAACTGTCGCAGCGCCTTCTAAGGAAGCTTGGACTCTATTCGGGTATTTTGTTATGTACTAGCTACCACCATCTTATCTAAATATGTCACCATAACATCAATGTTTGACCATCGGTTGTGTTCCTGCAGCTAGAGATAAGGTAGCCAGTGCCTTAGTAGTTGAGGATTACCTGTGAAGTGTGCTTGCACGTTCGGCCTTAACATCACTTAACATTAGATCAGGTAAAGTCTACGTGCTCACCCGTAAGAAAAAACCTTAATCATAATGGTTCTCGTTGTGGTGTTTCTGCTAAAGGAAGGCTCGCGCAACAGCAGTGAGGACATAAAAATTAGCACTTACAAAGGCATTAGCCAAACGTGCGTTAGCCGTCCGACAAAAAACGTCTAAATTGAAAGAGCCCTAAAACTCGCCCGGTCTGCGATTGCTAAGGTTAAGCAACTTTGTGAAAAATGTATCATCTCGAGCTCCTGCGTACTTTAGAAGGCACGTAAAGCCGTTGGTCCCGGCTGCATTAGCAGTCTGCACCAGTCTGCACTGGGCGCGCGAGGTGGTTTATGGCCCGTTCTCCCTGTCCATCCATAGGGAAGGCTCGTGCCCCAGCAGTGGGGACATGAAATGAGCTGGTGTGAATCCTGAATGTGCGTGGGTGTAATGCAAGTTTGTGATCACTGCAGAGGGTGAAGAGAAGCCGGAGCCGGAGCCGATGCCGGTGCCACCAGAGTCTTCACCAGTGCTGCTGGTGTTCGCCAGTCCTGGGGAGTTCATCGACAAGCTCGGTAAGTGGTGTGTAGCTAGGTTGCCAACCCTTCCAGATTTTATGGGAGACCCCGGAAATAAAGTTTAATCTACCGAGCTCACGGGATGCCATAATTTCTCCGGATTTTGGAAATAAATTGCCATTAACAAAATTGATAAATTTAACAGTCCCTGCGGAGTCATTGGGAAAGGGTCTTTGCCCAGCCGTGGGACAGTATATGGGATATTTACTATAAAGAGGTCGAGAATTGCTGATCTCATCAGTAGGCTATAAACGTTAGAACTACTTTTAAAAACATTTATTTATTAGATAAGGATCAGTAGTTCCAGAGATTACCCTCTGCATACAAACAAACAAAAACACAAACTTAACCTCTTTATTAATTGATACAGATTTAATAAAATTGGTAAACCATTACAGTGCGCCAAGGTCCACTGGACAATAAGCAGTGCCTTGCTCCCTACAAGCTGTATCCAGTGAAGGTGATCAACGAGCTCACCACCACACTCAAGGAAAAGAAACCATCACCGCCGAAGGCTGAGGGTGATGAGGGCGCCGGTGATGAGGAGGGTATGTAGAATATATTAATTATAGAATAGACTTATATTCAAAACTCTCCTAAAATCTTAAACAAACGCTTGAAGGAACACTATTGTATTTTAGATATTATCGCTTTTTTATTTTAATGTTTCGTAAATTAGGTAGATACCTACATTTTTGTAAAGTATTAAAAAAAACGAGCGAGGCTTACAGTAGTCGCATATAATGTGTAACATTTGACATCTCACCTTAGTATTAAGCAATTTTAACATTATATTCTAAAAAAAATGGTCAGGTATTACAGGTACATCATCTTAAATAAATGCAGCAAATACACATTACAACACATTTGACATATCAAAACGACCTTTGATAGTCAAATGACACAATATGTCACATATAATATTATATGCCATGTTCTTAATATCGATTTTAAATTTACAAAATTCCCCGACTTCCCGTTACACACTTGTTACACTGTTACACATTTCACGATATCACTCCCACAAGCTGTTACACATACTTCCGTCCCATTTCACGAAATCACTCCCACAAATGCTAGTGAAATCGAGCGGAAAGATGTTACACATGAAAAATTAAGAATGTTTTAGCGTTTTACAAATAAACAAAGTATTCTTTCGTTATTCTTTTGTAAGCTTCAAATAGTTAATGTTTTGGAAGTATTATTTTGCTTCATTTCTATGATGGGGGCTGGGGCTCTACACTTTAAATCCAGTGTTCAACAGTTTTCGCCGTTCATTGTATATTTAAGGTGATGACAGCTAGTTAGCAAGTCTGGTAGTCTATAAATTGTTGCTTCAAATTGACTAAAAAAACAGTTTCTAACCCTTCCGTTTCTAAATTATTCTAACCTAACCGTTTCTAAATTATTAAAGGACGAAAATGTCGCTACAAATTATGCATTCTGTTGTGGAATAAAACACTTTTTTCGAATCAAATTATTTTTGCTAACTAAGTGTAACTATAAAAGGTGTTACATTTTAAAACGAACTTAAAACTTTGCCCTTTTTGGGCACGTCAACTTTTTTTTTTTTTTTTTTATACTAAGCACGGCAAATGACTCCACACCACCTGATGTTAAGTGGAAATGGAGTCCAGACGCGAAGACAACTGGTGCAGCGTGATAACAACGCAGCATCAGTCAACTTCACTCTGCCGGCCCACAAGGTGCTTCTTCACGCTTCGTTTGAAGGACCCCATATCATAGGAAAGAGGGAAAACATGTGCTGGTAGACTATTCCATCTTTTGGAGGTGCGACAAAGAAACGAGTCACCAAATTTCTTTGTGCGCGATGGGATATGTGTGACAGTGAAGCGATGACACCGGAGAGCAGCACGTGTACTCCTATGGAGGAAGGGAGAAGGTGGGATAAGGTCAAAGAGTTCTTCAGAGCACTCGCCGTGATATAAGCGATAAAAACTTTATTGAGGAGCTCAATGGCGCAGTGGTTAACGCGTCCGGTCTGCGAGTGCTGAGGTTAAGCAACTTTCGCAAAGGCCAGTCATCGGATGGGTGACCAAAAATTTACCATCTCGTGCTTCTGAAGGCACGCCGTTGGTCCCGGCTGCATTAGCAGTCTCAAAAGGCTCTAGAAAGGCTCGTGCCCCAGCAGTGAAGACATAAAAATGAGCTGATGATGATTAATATATAGAGAGCTCCACTGGTTTCTGTGGAACACTAATGCCACTAGTCTATTAAATAGGCTGTTTACTTAATTATTCAAAATTGATTCCTTAGAAGGGGATGTGCTCGTAGAGCCTCTAGAAGATGGTGCGCTGGGCAAGAACTACACTCGCATCGGGCGCGCGGTGGCTTCGTTGCGAGGGAATGTGGCCCAAGGGGAGGCCTACTTCATGGATCATCCGAATAGGAACAACCAGGTTGGTGGCTGTGGCACCTTCCATCACCATCATCGTCATCATCACCACCATACAGCATCGTTGTGAGTAATTGTAACACCACTTCATGGACCAACCGAACAGGAACAATCAAGTAGGCTGTGGAACGTTTCATCATCATCAATATCATCATCATCATCATCATCATCATCTCCACCACTATACGGCGTCGTTGCGAGGAAATGTAGGCCAATGGGAGATACTTCATGGATCAATGGAATAGGAACAATCAGGTTGGTGGCTGTGGCATTTGTATCATCCTCGCCATCACCATAATCATCACCATCATCATCATCATCACCACCATCATCACCACCACCATACGGCGTCGTTGCAAGGAAATGTGGGCCAATGGGAGATACTTCATGGATCAACGGAATAGGAACAATCAGGTTGGTGACTGTCGCGTTTGTATCGTCAGCATCATCATCATCATCATCATCATCATCATCAGAATCATCATCACCACCACCATACGATGTCTTTGCGAAAAAATGTGGCCTACTTCATGGACTATCCGAATAGGAACCATCCAGTAAAAGTCATTAAAAGGTCATCCAGTAAAAGTCCAGTAAAAGTTTGAAAGGCCGGCAACGCATCTGCGATTCCTCTGGTTTTGCGGGTGTCCATGGGCGGCGGTGATTGCTTCCCATCAGGTAACCCGCCTGCTCGTTTGCCACATTCTAATATTAAAAAAAAATACGTTACCCTATTAACTGACAGTTTTTGTGCCCAAGGACGTCGCCAACGCAGTTATGGGCATCGTAGTGGACAACATCGAGCCTTACGTGTATTGGAAGCCGGAGTTGGTGGATGCGATCCTGAAATACGGCGACCGGTTGTACACGATGTCCCTGCCGCAGGCGGCCAGCCCGCCGCACCTGCTGCCTCAAGAAGTGCAGACGGACTTCCATGTCACCACTTTCAACGTGAGACCTTTTTATGCATACTTTTACTCACACTCTCAGTCACACACTCAGTCACACTCTCAGTCACACCCTCAGTCACACTCTCATTCATACTTACACTCGCACTCTCAGTCACACTTTCACTCACACTCGCAGTCACACTCTCAGTCACACTCTCAGTCACACTCTCAGTAACACTCTCAATTACACAGAAAATAAAACTCAAGTAACCAAGAATCGATATTACTTAATAATATTCTGATTCTGTTAATCTATTATCTGTTTGCACTTCAGGTGAAGTTGGACGTAACACCCAACGCGATTACCGGCGATATAAAAGCGGGTGGAACCGGCGGGGTTCTTAACCTACAGCGCGGTCTGACCAAGTTCTTTGAAACGGTGAGTCTATACTATATTTATTTTCCTTTATTTGATGGCTTCGTGCGATTAACACATTTAGCCAGTGTCAAAGTTCTTTTTCTTACAAGTAATACTTAATATTTCCTTCCTGTATGATGATGATGATGAATGATAATAGACATAAGAAGTGAAAAATCCCCGTCGAGTATCTCAGTAAAAAGGTGGGGCTTCACTTAGTCCTCACGCGAACTTCATGAGAGAATTTGTAAAGTGACTTCGCACTGTTTTGTTTAATTTACCAACACTTATCCACACACTCACGAACACTTAACGGTTAATAATTCACCATTATTTCACATAAACATTCGACATACAAATTTTTTTTAAATAAAACAAGACCGTAGACATGATTCTTCGCTTTCCCGCCAAGAAATTGTCTATACTATTTGAAGAGGAAAAGTTCGTGACTAGTCTTGTTTGTTTGAGGAGAGTAATCTCTGGAACAATATAGATTTACAGTGTATAAAGACTGATACTGTGAACACCTAAGAAATTAACTTAGCATACCATTTATTGTATACAATCTTCTTTGTTCTTAGTCGGGCACTTCTGTGAACATTTTGAAAAGTTTTGTTAGCGATAAAATTTGTGTTATATTTTAAAATTAACCACAATCATAAACATAGTTCTTAACTAGTCTTTAATATCAGTCTGTAAAAGTTTTAAGATCGGATGTTGATGACGTAATTGTTGACTTTGTATAAGGCTCCTTTGGCTTTTAAAGTAAGATTGTTGATTAATTTCGGCGAATTTGATTGAGCCACGATAGTATAGTTGGTACTACAACTGACCCGCCAGTACGTCATTTGGTACGGACCCCGCTCTTGGATTTTTTTCAAATATTCTCTTCTGTCCCAGGACAAGCACGGTGTACTCTGTGCGAAAGACTATTGCGTTGGAGTATGGCGCTCCGCTGATGATAAAGGCTTCTGCTTATGGGAACCTCACTGCGTGGGGCCTGCTGGCAAAACTTCAGCCGTTGGAGCAGCCACCATAGTGATATTCAGCAATATCGACGACTTGGCTGATACGTTTAAAAGCAACGTGGAAGGTCTGGGGCGAGCCGGGCCTAACAAGTGAGTCGTTTAGTTAGAATAAAAGTTAGGGTGGAACTGTGTGGAGTAGGCTAAGAGTGGGCTTACAGTGGGCTTAGAGTGGGCTTAGAGTAGTCTTAGAGTGGGCTTAGATTGGGCTTAGAGTGGCGATCGATAAAGAGGTAAAGCTCTAGTGGGGGTAGAACTTTCCTAAAATCCTGTTTATCTCTTACGTGATGGTTAGCCATCTTAGTCTAAGGACTAAACTTCTGATGCGATGGTAGTTGTAGACTGCAAAATTGCAGACCGCAAGTACTGGTAGGTACTATTTACTAACATCAAAGGAACTTACACAAACACACTCTTTGAAATTCATATATTCAGTTTAGGCTACAAATGTTAGCTCCTATATGTCAGTATAACATCGGTGACCTTGTTCTGGGAAGAACTGGCAACATATTTAGCAAGGGCATTTCTTTTCTCCCTTCTTTTACAGTGTCATATATTGGAAAATGTCCTTCCTGTCATAGAACGAAACTCTCCACACAGGTACAGAAGCAGACATTTACTTCACGTATTACCCATATCTAAATCTCAATTTTCCCACAATAGATTCTCCATAAGCGGTGTGAAGGTGTTCTGGGAGATATCCAAGCTGGCGTCCCAAGTGACTCCTCAAGGTGCGGTTCCGGACGAGGGTTATGAGTGGAAAGTGCTAACCGCTTTCGTGGAGACTGCTAGAGGAAGAACGATCCTGAGGGGAACCAGACCACCTGACCTTCAAAGGTAAGTGCTTCTGGTGTTAGTACAATTAGGTAGGTAGCAGTTGACTGGTCAGTCGATAGAGAAATTTTTTGCAACTGTCAAAACATTATTTTTTTAAAAAGAAATTGTATGGCAATTGAAAAGACGCTACATTTTTTTCTCGTCAATTGACTGTTTATTCATGACTTTTTAGGTTAAAGAAACACTAAAATGTCCATTTCGATCCGAACCCCTCGGAAAATCTAATAGGAAACGGGGACACGCACTAGTGCGTGATACCATTTCCCTCTAGAAGACTTCTGTCGGTGTTTCGTTTCACCCTTTAAATTTCTTGCTGCCCACTACAAAGCCTGGTGACACTGAACATGCCGCCTGAAGCAATTAGCAAACTCTCTCAAGAAAACTGATCAAATCTAGTGAAAAATAAAATATATTTTGATTTGATAAAACAGTTGTTTTGCTTACAACTTGGTACATCCCCTAACTGATTCATGTTAACCCCTCCAACTCCGACCAGGTTCACTCGCGACGCTCTCCTACAATCTGCATGCGGTGCCATAGTGGCCGCTTGCATGTCCCAAGTGCGTCGGTCGCACCTATGGACTCGTAATACCATCGACGAGGTGATGTCAGTCGCTTGCCACCTCTTCACCGGCTCATTGTCTGGACTGGGATATGAGTTCAGACCTGGCGAGGATGTGCTGTTGCCGCTGCAGGTGAGACTAGAAAATCATCATCATCATATATTGTTTTCTAAAGTTTACGCGAACACTACACATTGAAATGAAACAACTTTTACGGATCTACTCGCGTTTATTTTCAAACGTCAGGATAAACATTATTTAAAACTAATGTATAAAATGAGGGACCCAACCATTACATTAGATTTGATAAACCACAAATACTCGCTAGAGAACAACGATTCATCCCTAGGATGATACGCGAGGCTATTGAAATTAAAAAACATCCTAATTTTAATAAAGAAGATGGTTGGAATCTACCACCAGCCTGGGATCCCATCATACAAAATATTAAATCCCAGCCCCAACACCATATTGCCAGACCAAAAGATACTGTAAGCTCTTTCTGCGTAAAACGGAACGCACCTGATTAAATTTAAATGAGGGGTATACAAGCTACTAACTAATTATGAGACGACCAACACCTCAGTCTCCCTGTGACCAAGGGTTCGAAACGTCAGGATCAATATTAATTAAAACTAATGTGTAAAATAAACGCGAGTAGATCCGTAAAAGTTGTTTCATTTCAATCATCATCATCATCAGCCTACACTAGTCTACTGCTGGACATAGGCCTCTCCTTGTGCACGCCACTGAAAACGATCCACGGCTACTCTCATCTAGCTCATGCCAGCCACCTTGCGAAGATCGTCGCTCCACCTAGTCTGAGGGCGTCCTGTACTCCTCAAGAACTCGTTTACCCCAACGGTTATCGGTTCTGCAACTAACATAACCGGGCCACTGCCATTTAAGCTTGCTAATTCGGTGGGCTATGTCGGATAATTTCGTTTTCTGTCGGATCACCTCGTTCATCAGAATCCGATCCTTCAGAGGAACTTGGTTACAACATGTAGCATGTTCATTGAACATAACCTTGGTTTTGTCTAAGTTCATCCATTATTTTTGTTTACGTCACTTTTATTTACATAGAACAAAGGCTCATTTTCTTTTTTGGCTCAAGGTTTTCCGGTGGGTTCGGCAAAGGAGTCGTTCTCACTGGAGCCTTGCTTATTATTATAATTTTTTATTATCTATATTTTATTTGTTTTTTGTCTGTATTATTTAAGTCATGTTCAGGTTCATTTGTTTGTGTTTTTCTTTTTCTTTTCTTATTGTCTTTAATGTAATTTATTATTTAATTTTATTTTTTGTTTGTTAGTTTCTTTTCTTTTGTCTGTTCACCTGTACTACCTATAAATATTGAGGCCCTGTCAGAATAACAGCGCTACTGTGTCATTCTGAACATCCATGAATGACACAGCAGCTTATGCTGAGACAGGGCCCTTTAACTTCACACTGCCTGTTCTATTTTATTTTATTTATTTTTTTTTTTTTATTTTTTTTTTTTTTTGTTTATTGTTGTTTATTGTATTTATTGTATTTATGTTGTATTATAATTAAGTGTGTAAGTTAATAAAAACTTTTCTATTCTATTCTATTCTATACTAGTCCATTACTAGAAAATAGTGTTTCCTATTCCGGGATATTGTACATTGTAAGATTGAAAGCTAGAGCCTTTAGGACTTAGTCATGATGAGGATGTGTTGCTATTGCTATATGCTAGACTTAGAATCATCAATCCAGAAACTTTTCACTGCTTCACCATCTGTGCAACATTACCGCTTTGGTAGACACCTGTGTACCTGGAGGCGCTATGGTCCTACCACTGCAGATATCACCATCGTTCTGTAATCATCTTGCAGTTGAACTTACGTCCATCACTCTGTAATCGTCTCGCAGTTGAACTCAGGTAAGTAGCTGTGGTGAAGTTATATGCAACGCTGTCAAGAAGGATGATGTCACTCGCGCTACCTTTTCACTGGCGCACTCTCTGGTCTTGGATACGGGATCAAACCTGGAGAGGTTTTGCTGTTACTCCAATGCAGGACCATGACCCGGGCCCTGATTCCCGTAACGAAAACGATAACGGTATCGTATGGACTTTCAGGTCATATTTAGATCTTTTAATGCAGTTCGTTGGAGCTTTCTTTCAAACGACTTTAAAATCTGATGTGAACACGAAAATGGTTTCAACAACTATCTTATCTTATGTTATCTTATCTTAGTGGGGCCTGCTCAGGTTTCCCTCTCCCAGTAACACTTTGACCCATCAGGATCTTTTGTGCAACCCCATCCTTTCACTCTTCCTCCTCTGTAAAGATAGATGCCATAAGTTTGGCAACGTCCTGAGCGAAGAGCGAAGAGCCTGAAATCCTCCGGTTTCGGATACGCCGACCCCAGAAGTCCCATTATTTTCCTAGCCAGAGAGTCGCAGTCACACAGTAGGTGCTGCTTTGACTCCGTTTCTTCTCCACATGCCCTACACAAACTATTTGTTGAGAGGTGCATTCTGTGAAGCATTTGTTTTGTGGCATAATGCCTCGTCAAGGTACCGATGGTTAAAAGTTTCAACAACTAAGTCGCTATGATATTATTACGGTTTTTGTTACGGGAGTCGAGCTGCAGGTGCACTATATTTAAAACTAGATGTTGCCCGCGACTTCGTTCGCGAAGACTACAGTAAAAAAAAAGTATTCTATATGCTGGTCTGGGTCATGGTCTGTATATGAGGAAAGTTTCATTAAAATCCATTCAGTCATTTTTACGTGAAAGAGTAACAAACATCCATCCGTACTTACGAACATTCGCGTTTATAATATTAGTAGGATAAAGCATAAAAGGTTTGAAGTTTTACATGTGCTATCATCATCTCAAGTCTTCTTCGATCAGTTTGGTGTAAGCCTCCTTCAACCCCCCCTACTTCGTTCTATTTAGGGCTGTCAGTATCCAATTTTGGCCCGCTATGTTTCTGATGTCATTTTTCCTATATGATATCATCTGGGGTCATCTACCGGGCAAGGAACACAACCTGCGCACACCCTACCTTCCGGGGCAGTACAGCGGCGGCCCCAGATCTCACCGGCGCAGACTACGGCCCGGGTCTAGGCTGACGTAAGCGCCGAACTGCGCACGCGTTCTTTTCTCCGCTAGAAGCTAAGTCCTCTCTCAAAATCGCGCGACATCACTGAGCACTACAGCGATCAACGAACCCCCCTTGAGAAATAAATCTGGTTACACTAAATTTTATCTTTTATTTCACTCTTTTCTGGGGTCTGCCAAATGGTCTTTTATAGTTCCAAAGTCTCCATTCAAACAGGTCTTAGCACCACGGGTCTGATTTACGGGCTACGTGACCTGCCCATTACCACTAGTGCTTAGCTATTCGCTTTATTATTTCTGACACTCTGCTTTGCTATACTTTTCTTTTTTTTTCTTTTTCTTCTTCTGCTCTCGTAAAGATACTTCTACCAGCTTACGTTCCATAGTGCATGTGCTCTAATTTTCTTTATTTTGTTGACTGCATCTATGTCATTTTGCTTAGGTGTTGAAGCGCTTCATTCTCGGTGTCAACTATGTCCGCTATGACCTGGAGGCGGTGTCCTCTGGCAAGCTGGAGCAGAGGGACCCCGCCGGGATGACTGTCAGGTTAGACTAAATAAATAATTAAATATTAGACAGCATCACATAGTGCATTGGTCTGAATCTAAAGAAAGTAGCTTAAGCACTAGTTGTTAGATTGATCAATCAATCAATCAATTTTTTTCTTAAAGAGGACATGGTTCTTGCAACTGTTTTATCCCTAGCAACTATTAAACAAGTACAAGGCGATTTCTTATCTATACTACTATATAAATCTGTAGACTCTGTCTGTACATGCAATACACACATACGTCTACACACCAGATAACCACAAACTGTAAAATTTCCTCAATAGACTTTGAACTTAATGAAGTAACTAGCCGTCACTCGCGCGCTTCGCTGTGCGTAAATTTGGCCCTTCGGCCGTTAAGGAAACCGAAGTTTGGAAACTAGTTTCCTAAACGCCTTTTTTATACTTCCACGTAATTGGTTTCCTAGAAAGCTTTTTTTATACTTGTAGCCACATATGAAACTAATAACCGTATTTTAGTAAAAATGTTTATTAGCATAGAGTAATGTATTTAATCAATCAATTGCTTTTGTTATAATTAATTAAAACTGTAATTGTACCATTTTTGTGTGGTTTATTTTGATTAAACTAAAACAAAAAAAAACAATTCATTCACTTAAAACAAAAAAAACAATTCATTCACTTAAAACATAAAAACAACTCTTCTCAAGATGAAATTAAAACAACTTCTTTAGTTAAAATAAAAATAAAAATGCATAATATGCACAGTTATTTGTCCATTTTTCAAATCATTTATTGCATTGTCGATCTCGTATCTATTTCCTGGTAGGCTATACTTTTTTGCTTTTACTTTTAAAAATATTAATAACTTTAGTCTCCTTTATCAAAATAAGTAAGTTGGCTACTGTAACATTTTTCTTGCCAATGTAGGTACCCTGTTAATCTGGCTATGGCCAGCCTTCCTAGTTGTAGTTGTTCTGATCTGTTCTTTACTATAGCAACAAGTTTTCTCGATGACACTGTTGTTTAGCCACTCTTTTTCAAAATAGGTATTGAATTTATATGTCCTCACCGGAAGGCGACTTAGCATCACGTACTGAATACCACTTTTTATGAAATCTCGTGGCAATCGTGTGATTCCGGCACACCGTGATATATGGCGTTTCTTGGTAGGGGTTGATATTTTCAAGTTTGTACTCTTTCTGATTAAGCATCTGTTGTAATGGAAATAACATTATATTATTTCGATTCCTCGAAAAACTTTACTTATACCTACTGCTTTCATAGCAGCCAATTCGAAATCCAGCTTTTTTTATATTTACGGGTAAGCACAGTGCCTTGATCTCACCTGATGTAAAGTGGTGATGGGCCAATGATGGAAGCGCACTTCACCCGGGAACCTCAACTAGTGAGGTACTGGCTATCTTATCTCTAGCTGCCGGAACACAACAATGCTACAAACATTGATGTTATGGCGACATATTTAGATAAGATAGTGGTAGCCAGCCAGGCGGACAAACAAGTCCTACCACCAACCAAACCGAGTACACAAACATGTACCCCCCGCTGGGAGTCGAACCCGGGACCTCTGGGTCTAAACCGGTGGTCTTAGCCATTTAATCAAAAACATTTATTGTATATTTACGGTACCATCATTTATTGCATTTCCTTTTGTTCACAACACTATACTATAAAACAGTTCAATCAATAAATACTTATAAAATTACATAATTAATAAAATAGGTACAAATAGTATACTATATAATAGTATACAAATAGTATATACTGTGATAAAATAGTAACCAATTTTTTTTACAAATTTTCGTCTAGATCGGTCAAGCTGTTCTTGAGTTATAAAGAGGACATACAGACTGACAGGACAAAAATTTCGAATATTTATCCCAAAATTTGTCTGAAAAATTGCATGTGCAGACAGAACCTATAGATTTATAGTATAGTATAGAAGTATAGTATATTATAGTATTTTATAGTATAGTATAGTATAGTATAGTATAGTATAGTATAGTATAGTATAGTATAGTATAGTATAGTATAGTATAGTATAGAAGATAAAAAAGCCACCAACGTCATAGTGGCTCCGTGGCGCCAAAGTCGCGTACCGTTTTTCAAACGCTCATCGGGAATCTATTTACCTAGTATATTATTGATCGAAGCCTAAATGAATAATTAACGTACAGATGCGCTTTGGAGCGCTTCTTTGAAAGCCACACGCACGGTATACTGTGGTCGGTGCCGCACGCGGTGGCTGTGTGGCGGGTCCAGGGGTCGCCGCCCTTCTACATGATGGAGCCGCACGCCTGCGGGCCGACGGGGCTCAGGATCGACGCCCAGGTGAGGCAGTAGTATAGTCTATATCTATACCTACTGTTAATTAACGTAATAACTTTTGTTAATTATCAGTTTTAACACCGCGTAAGTCATATAGGGGAATGGCTATTAAGAAGAGCAAAAAATCCATCCCATTATACGTTAACTGACTTGACTTCAGTCTAGTTTTTCTATCAAAAGGTAACTTTCCTTCCGATTTTTTATTTAATAACATTAAAATCGCAATACCGCCACAATTTATCTTTTTATTTATTTATTTATTTTCTTTATTAGGAAAACAAACAGCTTAATAGTATACATTTGATTTAAAAACAATTAATAACACACTAGCCTAATTAGTATTCACTACTGTGTACAACAACTATTGAAGAAACATACTTAATTTGCGAAAAAAACAAAAAAGAAATTATACTAATGCACATTAGTTAAAATGTGAAACAAAAACAATACACTACCATAATATAACTAAATAATACGCTTGGAAGGAAATAAATTGAATTGGTAGTTACTAAATAATAAATTTACAATTATAACTTTTGTATAACCTACTATACTCACCCACCAAAAGAAATTCCTATTATTAGGTAGGCACTTCATAGATGATTTTGTTTTACAGGATGACGGAGCCGCATGTGTCCTTACATTTACCTCGGCGAAACTTATGGCATTTGGGTTAGTAAGCTAAAATTCTGTTTTGTTGATAACGTTCCTATTAATATAATAATAATAAAATATGGATAATAAATTATGGACACCCAGAAGGTGTGCAAAATACATGTGTATCGCGCTCGAGCAATGTACACATAGACACTCACGGACACGGAACTTGGAACAGCTCGCAACAGTTGTTGAGAGATTCCGTGTCCCGCCCGACCCTCTAAACCATGGATGCACAGACTTATTAAGACTAGGGGCCACTCGGGCAAATTATGAACTGATGGTGGGCCACCAGAAGTATAGGTAATTAAAGACAATGAAAAATTGATAATAATGTATTCAAATTCAATATTTTCGAATGTACGAGAGTATTATTTTTGCTGTCGGCGGGCCACCAGTATTCGACCGGCGGGCCGCGTGCGGCCCGCGGGCCGTAGTCTGTGCATCCCTGCTCTAAACCCTGCCCGATCATCTAAATAATATTACACATTTACACTATATAAACTAAATAATACTAAATAAAATAAATACTAAACTAATACTACTAATAAATACTAAATAATATTGCATGTGCACACTAGTGTAGGCCCAAGACACCGGCACCGTACTCGTAGAACAAGGGTACGGCGAACCGGTTCACACGCGCTCTATACAGCCAGCCCATGTCATGTCTGTACCTGGGCGATTTTCTCCACCACCACGGCCCGGTCAACCCGGGCCGAGGTCCTCGTGTTGTTCCGCTCCCCGATCCGATCCGAACCCCTCGAAGAGCCTAGTAAGGCACGGGGACGCGCACTAGTGCGTGATGCCGTTCCCTCTAGAAAACCTCCGGAGGTGATTCGTTTCACACGGCAAATTTCTCGCCACCCCCAAACAGGCCCGGTGAAGCTGTAAATGCCGTCTGAGGCAATCAGCAATCTCTCTCAAAAAAAAAGAGATTCCGTGTGTGTGTGTTGCTCGAGCGCGTTTGTATGAAGCTTAACCTTCTGCATTCTTCTTAATTTGTGGTACATCCACATTAGTTTTATTTTTTATACTGAACAATGAAGTTATTTTTATAAGCAATAATGACTAGATTTTCAATGTAATAAACGAACTAACGAAAAGTTGAATCCTACAGAAATTTGTGGCATAAATGTATTTTTACACATTTGCTATTGTCAAATGAGTAGGCGCTAAGTGTCAATAGGCTGTTTGCATTAAATACTAGGTTGTGAGTGAAATTGCCTATATGGTTGACTAAAATTTTAAATAATTCATTAGTTACTAATGAATAAGAATTAATGAATATATTATAGTATCATCACCAGCTCATTCAGTCACCAATGCTGGGGCACAAGCATTCTATGGATGGACATGGAGAACGGGCCATAAACCATCACGCGGGTCCTGCACATCCGGGACCAACGGCTTTACGTGTTTTCCGACGCACCGAGAAGCGAGAGATGATACGTTTTTGGTCACTCATCCGAGGACCGGCCTTTTTGGTAGTTGTTTAACCTAAGCAATCGCAGACCGGGTGTGTTAACCACTGCGCCATCGAGCTTCTCAAAAAAATGTCAAGTGAGTAAGTGAAAATTGAAGTAAGTTCCCCGTGTGGTGCCGGGGATAAAGAATTGCACCACCCCATCTCTTCCCGTGGGTGTCGTAGAAGGCGACTATGCGACCATTCCAGAGGATGGGCAGCAGCGTCTCTCTGTGATTATTCTTGCCTTACTGCGATCGCCAACCCGCCTGCCAAGCGTGGCGATTACGGCAAATTCCCCTCAAAATGATTTAATCCTTGAGGGAGGCCTTTGGCCAGCAGTGGACGTCTTTTTTGGCTGAGATGATGATGAATGTAAGTGAAGGAATAGCCCCGCTCGCTTGAGCGGGGTTATATTAAAGAAAATTACTTAATCTTCTAATATATAAAATTCTCGTGTCACAGTTTTCGTTGCCATACTCCTCCGAAACGGCTTGACCGATTTTGATGAAATTTTTTGTGCTTATCCGGTATCTATGAGAATCGGCCAACATCTATTTTTCATCCCCCTAAATGTTAAGGGTGGTCCACCCCTAAATTTTTTTTGATTTTTGAAATTTTTCCAATACAAAATGATTTGTTTGTAGTGTTGTCATGGAAACTGTCAAAGCGGTACGAAGTCCGCCGGGGGCAGCTAGTATAATAAAAAAATTTAAGAGTAAAAAAATGACGGTTTTTACCTTTTTTCCTAACAGCTACTTGCAAAACATACCGGTAACGGAGCGCCTGAAGCACGACTTCCAGTTGTACGCCATGTCGATCGTGGTGCAGCCGATCAAGAAGCTGGGTGGGGTGCAACCGCCGCTGGTGCAGGCGCCGCCGGGAGTCAAACTGGTGCCGGCCACCAGCAAGGTGAAGCCCCAATGTCCTCAAAAAAAAAGCCTCTTTCTTCTAATTATTTTCACGTTTTCCATCTAATAGTTTACCAGAACACGTTTACTCTTGAAATTGAAAACTAATTCAATATTGTAGGAAAATATATGTTAGTAATTTTTAATTTTATGTTGTATTTTTTTAAAATTTTTAAATTTTTTATTTTTTTTTATTTCGAATTATTTGATGTACCTATGATCCTAAGTTGGTTGAAATAAACGCATTTTATTTATTTATAATATTCGCACATATTCGGTCTGAAAGGGTTAATGCGGTGATGTGTGATGACTGATGAGGCGCGGTTCATAATTAATTCCATTCTTGAAAAATATGAATATCACCTATTTACCACCTAACGGTATTAATTTATTTACATGTTAATGTAACAAAATGTAACAAAAGTTTTTGTTTTGTTTATATAATTTTAACGCAAATTTTGTTGCGAAACAAATTACAAAAACACAAATGTTTAAAAATTTCCACGAGCAGGGTTTGAACCTGCACCCTTCTGACATGCCGGGTCAGGTGCTCTTCCAATTGAGCTATCGTGGTTCTAACCAGCCCGCTGAAATTATTCAACACTATTTACTTTTTACTTTGAAAGCCATGTCAGAAGGGTGCAGGTTCAAACCCTGCTCGTGGAAATCTTTTCAACATTTGTGTTTTTATTAACAAAAGTCTTTGAAAATAAGCTTTATAATTTCCCATGCTGGTCTGGCACGTGCAAATAATGTATCAGCTACTTAAAATCCCGCGCATGTCGTAACCGACTAAGGGACAAGGGTACCGAGATGCTCGCAAATCAGGCGATCGGCTGCAACCCATCACTGATGTTATCTGCACCACATCGGAGCCCCCCTACTTTGATTATGCACAATGCGAGTTCACTCAAAATTGGTGATTACGTCTGTCTGTATGTATACCTACCCCTTTTTTGGGAGAAGGACGTAAGTGTGTATGTATGTATGTTTTAGGTTTTTATTGTTGGTGTTATATGTATGTATGTATTTATTATTTATATATTATAAAATGTTTTAAATTTGTTTATATAATTTTAACGCAAATTTTGTTGCGAAACAAATTACAAAAACACAATGTTGAAAAAATTTCCACGAGCAGGATTTGAACCTGCACCCTTCTGACATACCGGGTGTTAATGACGGTAGTTGTTGACATTGAATTGGCGCCTTTGGCTTTCAAAGTAAAAAAAGTAAATAGTGTTGAATAATTTCGGCGGGCTGGTTAGAACCACGATAGCTCAATTGGAAGAGCACCTGACCCGGTATGTGAGAAGGGTGCAGGTTCAAATCCTGCTCGTGGAAATTTTTTCAACATTGTGTTTTTGTAATTATATATTATACTTATATTTATATATCATTATTATGTACTGGTATACGAGTATGTTTCTATTGTATTCTACTGTATTTGCGCACTTCCTCTATCTCCCTCTTGGGTTCCTAAACCAAAGGTTGTCTGGAAGAGATCGCTTAAAGCGATAAGACCGCCTTTGCCCATGCTAGCTTTAAGATTTTATGTATGTACCTGTTTTTGGTTTTAATTTGTGTGAGCAATAAAGTATTTATCTATCTATCTATCTATCTATCTATCTATGTATAATTTTTTTTTCGACTTTACCCAGGTCGATGTGCAAGGTTACAGGCGCAAAGCTTACGAGGGTGACCGCAAGCACCCGCCAGGAAGTGCCACCTGTCTCGATGCACAGCGAGCCACCGACAACAGGGACAAAGAGCAGAGCAAGCTTAAAGGTTTGTGTCCATTTCTATGTTTAATTTAACGTTAGCCACCATTGAGCGAGGAAATCGTTGTTGCAGAAATATAACATAAATTGATGTGGTGTAGGAAAGATAGATAGACAATGTAGCGGCGCCACCTACCGCATACGCCGCACATTAATCGACACGAAGCAAACACCTTCTCAACCGTGTCAACAGATGGCGCCACAAACGCATACCAACGACATCGCCATACTACGACGATAAATAGTATGGGAAGCCTGCATCGCGGTAGTGAAGTTTCACCATCTCCTTCGCTATATATAGCACCTCCGACAAACATCCATAGGACTTCGGTCCCCGAGCTATACCACCCAGCTCGGAGGAAGATCTTCCCTTTGTCCTTCCTCAATATGGCGCACCTCCTACCACAGGCTTCCTACAGATAATATCTTTATCTGGACAATATAGACACACACACACACACACCCCCTCACACATACGCTAAAAGTATGCACATGCAGGAGAAACAATGGGTGCAAGCGAACGTGGGCGCGAGGGCGGTGCATGCGTGCTGCATCCCAAGCTGGATAAACGAGTGAGTTAGCGGAATTAACACTACATATTTTTTAAATTACTTCTTTTGTGTACCATGGATTTCCGCAAAATAACGCCTGATTCCATTAATTATATTATAAAATACAATAATGTGTGTGTGTGCCGCAGCATCTCAAATGGGTCGTTGCACAGCGTGTTATTCACTCGCGTAGCAAGTGAATCGCTGAACTTCAGCAACAGTTACAATTTCGTAGCCCATTTCCAATCCACACAGTCATATTCTATCGCAGTTCTGTTGAGCAGTGTGTTTGATTTAGTAGTAGTAATAATTTGGTAGTTTTTGGTTAGTAGGAAAGTTCTTGTCTATACTTGCTGACCAGACTTGTTTAGAATTCATTATTAGTGTCTTTTTACAACCATGATTCGTTCCTCTTTTTTTTAACATAAATTTTGCATATTGTATGTTTAGGGTACGATTAGGCTGACACCAGAAAACAACGGCATATAAAAAAAATTGATTAAAAACTTTAGAAAGACAGTATGAGAGGAGCTCGATACACACAGCACAGTACACACACTTTCGCAAAGGATGGGTGACCAAAAGTTTGTCATCTTGACCGCCTCAATGCTTCGAAAGGCATGTAAAGCCCGGCTCCCGGCTGCAATAGCAGTCGTTAACAACCATCGTCGTTTCCATCTACAACGTGTAACAGAAAGGTGGTTTAAATATTTATATTAGTAAAGACGTCATGCGCGTCAGGCGTGCATGAGCAAGCAGCAGGGATTATATGAAAGTACACAGAGGTTACTAAACCACTAGAGCTGTACCCCCCCGCCCGATCCTCTAAATGACAGCACACATTTACAGAATACACTAAACATGCACACCAGTTTAGGCCCAAGACACCGTACTCGTAGAACAAGGGTACGAAGAACCGGTTCACACTCGCTCTACACCAGGTACAGACATGTACCTGGTCGGTTCTCTCCTCCTCCACGGCCCGGTCAACCCGAGCCGAGGTCCGTGCCTTTAGAGGCGCCCTCGGGTTGCGCCGCTCCCCGATCCGATCCGAACCCTTCGGAGAATCTAGTAGGGCACGGGGACGCGCACTTGTGCGCGATGCCGTTCCCTCTAGATAACCTCTGAAGGTGATTCGTTTCACACGGCTTGAGGGACCCTTTACGTTCCTCGCCGCCCCCAAAAAGCCCGGTGAAGCTGAAAATGCCGCAGAGGCAATCAGCAATCTCTCTCCAAAAAAAAAAAAAAAACTAGAGCTGTGACCTGTTGATTTTCATGTGACGTCACAACAGAAATATTCAATTATAATTATTATGTCTTAGTAACTCTACATACAAGATCTTGATCGGATACACTTTGGATCGTTTAATTTTTACCACACCCTTTCTATTACACGTTGTATAGGGAAGCTTCATGTCACAACAGGTAGGGACATGAAGTTAGCTGGTGATGATGATAATGACGGGAAGGAACATATATTCCACACTTATTCCTTGTTTATATGTAAGGCTCATAGACTATAAGGAAACCTGGATGGTGAGCTTAATATTGGCTCTTTACCTATGAAATTGACGTTTTTATCTCACTTCTTAATAAGTGTGTTACTTCTAAAACTAAATACCGTATGTTAATATTTTTTATACGCATTTAATTAACACTATGTTACTTAGGATTCAGTAATAACAAAGATTTTTAATTTTGTGTTTTTACGGTCCAATTTTTTTTAATTGATTTCTTTTTTGTTATCGGAATTGACCTTTGTAGCTTTGAAGCGACTTATTTTTTTCTTTTTAAGGTCTGCTTTATTTAGTTAGTGAAACAAACACACTGCCCTACAACTTTTATAGTGTTAACATAAATAGATGTTAAGAAAATTCAAAATTCACGTTAGTTTGAAAAATATAATTTTACTAGCTGACCCGGCGGACTTCGTACCGCTTTGACAGTTTCCATGACAACACTACAAACAAATCATTTTGTATTGGAAAAATTTCAAAAATCTAAAAAAATTTAGGGGTGGACCACCCTTAACATTTAGAGGGATGAAAAATAGATGTTGTCCGATTCTCTACCCTAGCCGATATGCACGCTAAGATTTACGAAAATCGGTCGAGCCGTTTCAGAGGAGTTCAATAACGTACACCGTGACACGAGAATTTTATATATTAGATTAGAAGATTAAAAATCTTGATACAAAACGTCAATTTCATAGGTAAGGACCTAATACATACCGCGCTCGAGCAACGCGCACATAGACAACCTCTTACGGACACTGAATCTCGCAACACCTGCGGTCAGACAGTTGCAATTGTAAGAAGCTTAAGTCTCCTTATTTTATGCTACAAAGAAGTTTGCAGCTTCAATAAGGAACTGGCTACACCTCCCCTCTCTTTCTCACTTACGTATATAATTTACCATCTCTTTTCACCCCTAGGACAAAGGAACACCAGCGGCTGGCTAGTGCTGAACGACGGCACCCAGTTCCTATCCGCTCAGCACTCGATGGCTTGCCGCAAGTTCCCGTACGGCTCTAGGGGCAACCAGGTAAGGTGTTCGAATCTGATTGGAATGCGAGAATTTAGTAGGAGAAGATATTCGAGATCTTCGACTTTTGAGCCCGTTCTTCGTCTTTAATATCCTCTATACAACGTGTAACAGGAAGGTGTGGTGAAAATGAAAGATCCAACGTGTATCCGACCTAGATCTTGTATGTGTTGTTGCTGACACATAATTATAAAACTTTATTTGTTATCCAATTTTTTATTAAATATTACTATTGTGACGTTACATCAAAGCCCAAAGCATCAAGCACTAGTGGTAATAATAATACCTACTAAATTCAGACTAATTCTCGTTTTCGTTAACGTGATCCCATCTCAAATGAAACTCACTAGGCACCCAGAAGGCTTGTGTTGACAGAGTTACGTTTCCAGGCGCTGGCCTGCTCCATAATGGCGGTGGCGATGTCCCGCGTGGAGGACGTCTGCCGCTGGTGCTCGTCCACCCTCGACCAGATCCTGGAGAGCGGCGATCAGCTGTACCAGGACAGCTACCTACACTACAAGCCGAACAGCAAGATACTCAACATACAGCAGGTGTGTGGGTTGCGGTAGGAGGTAGAGTCGAGTAAAACTTTTGATAGTGAGTAGTTAGACAACCAATTATAGCAATGGTATTGATAGATGACCTTCAGCAAGGATATTGATAAACGACTGATAACAAGAATATCGATAGAAGACCAATAGCAAGAATACCAGTTGTGTTCTGGCGATAGCAGGAAGCGATGTGTCGATAGTAACTAACTAACTTACCAAAGTCAAGAGTATCAATACTGAAGAATACCAAGAATATCGATAGTCGACTTAAAGGAAAAATATCGATAACTATAATAATAAGCAGATAACATCAACAACAGAGGTAACAGAGTTACCAAGTAAGACTTTTTATAGTTTTTGTTTTATACATAGCTCGGCAAATGACTCCACTCCACCTGATGTTAAGTGGAAACGGAGTCCAAATGCAAAGACAACTGGTGCAGCGTGAAAACAACGCAGCATCAGTCACCCTCACCCTGCCGGCCCACAAGGTGCCTCTCGTTTGAAGGACCCCATGTCATAGGAAGGAAGGAAAACGTGTGCTGGTAGACTATTCCATCTTTTGAAAATGCGACAAAGAAACGAGTCACCAAATTTCTTTGTGCGCGATGGAATATTCGAGACATTACAGCGGTGACTCCGGAGAGCAGCACGCGTACTCCTATGGAGGAAGGGAGAAGGTGGGATAAGGTCAAAGAGTTCTTCAGAGCAGTCGCCGTGATATAAGCGGTAGAAGACGCTGAGTGACGCTATATCTCTACGCAATTGCAGGGGCTCGAGAGCATTAGTGTACTAGTGTGATAGTAGTTACTTATAAACGATTTGATTGACAGGTCCTCCGCAAGTTCTACACTCCTGGCAACTGCGTGTGCCGTGTGGTGGCGTACAAGGCTAGACAACAAGGAAACGTCGATTCGGATCTTATGGAAAAGGTATTTAAGACTCAAGGCACCACATTGACACCCAAAGACACACCTAAGTCGTGGCAGAAAGAGCGCAGCGGCGAGTGCATTAAAAAACTTGTTCCTTAAAAGGAAACGGGTGGGAATGGGGCAAACCCCATCTCTCCTTTATTATACAAGTACTAATCAAAGTCAAAATTTCTTCATTAAAATTAACTTTAATTAATAGCTATAGATAGATCTTCGATCAACAATACTGTAGTGTTTTAATGCTTATAAAACAACCGTCGCGTGTGATAGCTAGTTTATTACTGTTCTGACATCGAACATCGGAATGAAGGTTACAGATACCTTCAATATAAACATATCAAATACACTTGATAACCGGCCAGGCTGTCAAAAACGGCCGAGCTAATAACGCCTCACTTTCAAAGTGGGGTAGAATTTCTATTTAGTTCGCTGTTGACTGCGCCAACGTGATAACGTACTACAATGCCTCAGTGTATTCAAAAACTGTAAAAATTACTATCGAAATCAAAATATATCGGAAGGAATAACATTTTCTAACTAACTAACACTGTCCTAAAATGCGACGGCATCAGTTTCAGAATTCGAGCCAACAATATCTAATTTAGTAATTTGTTCCACCTCCCAAAATGATGTGGTCAAAGAAGTGCCTTCAACAACTTCTGAAAGTTCTCCAACCGTTTCGGTTTCAGATTTAATACCTGTGTGTGAAACACCCAGAAAAATATATTTCAAGAGAGAACTTGACTGTGCACCCGCCAAATTATTATAAATAAGTCCAAAAAAATCATAACAAAAAGTAAACAAGAGATTAATAATAAAAAAACAATTCTATAAAAAATATACAGCTGCTCAAAAAGAAAAGCAAAAAAATATATGAAACAGTGTTGTTGGATCTGGCTATTATCAGCCAGATGATTGAAGTTGCGGAATTATTTAACGGTTTGTACGTCAAAAAGAAAAAACCATCTTAAGAAGCCATTTTCAAAGCATCCCCCAGGAGCTAGGAAGTTTGCATTGACGTTGCATTTTCACACAAGTATGTGCGTAAAATGTTTAACACATTTTTTATTTTTTTTTATTTTTCAAGTGCTAATTGCTGCACTGAAGCTAAATTAAATATTCATAAAATTTTATAAAATACAGTGAAAAAAATTAAACGCCCACCCGACCCAGCCAGGAATCGAACCTGGGTCTTCCGCAATCCGGGCGGCTGCACTGATTGCCATCTGCATGGCCATCGGTTGCAACAACTGTTTGGATAGATGGCGCTAGTGCCGCTTAAAAGCACTCAAAAATATTAAAATAGCAGTGTTTAACACATGTTCACCTCACCCTCATACCTTATATGGATGGTATCGAAGTGTAGTTACGGAAGCAGGATTTTGCGATGAAACTTTAAATATACTAGAAGCCAAGGTGAAGTCTAGTGATAAAAATATTTTGAGCTTTAGTTGCTGACAGAAGACAGATCAGAAGACAAAAAATATGGAACTTTGTGATGGCTTAGTGGACATGGGTTTGGGCACAGATGACAAACGCAATAGCGAATTAAGTATATTATTTTATGTTGGTCGCTATCAATGATTGCTATTGATAATTTCATTGTGTTATGTCCGCGATACGAAAATGAAACTTGTTCATAGCTATCACGTAGGCGCTGTTCAATATTGCACTTTGGTCGCGACCTACTTTTTGTACAATGACATTAGGCCAAACTTGCCGAATGCATACGTTATTACAGTTAGTGTTCAATTAGAGACCAATCTAGTAACTTGGGAGTTTAATTTTGACAACACCTTTTACCCTTTGGACACTCAATCTGACTGTTACATATACATTGACGTTGACGTAGCTAAACGTTACAGCTTTTTGGTTATCAGCGTAACAGCTTTCTTGTCATGAAACGTGTGATACTTTACAGTTGACAGAATTCTTCCGCGAAGAAAAGGCGGGCGTATTCATTGCTGGCAATGGTGACTTCGCCGTAGCACTCTTCAGGACTCCTAGAGGCAAGTTTTATCATCATCGTCACAATCGCCACCAGCAGATTTTATGTCATCAAAAAAAATATTAATATTAATATTCCCACTGCTGAAAACACTACAGGGAGAATAGGCCATAAACCACCAGTCGGGCCCAGTGCGGATTAGTGGTGGTTGTTAATTGCAGCTAAGACCAACGGCTTTACGTGCCTTCCGTAGCACGGAGGAGCTAGAGACGATAATAATTTTTTTTTCCTATTTCCACCCATCCGATGACGAGCGTTTGTGAAAGTTGCTTAACCTTTGCAATGTTAACCACTGCACTATCGAGCTCCTTCATAAGGGTTACATAGGCTTTAAATACTCTCACATCCTTTTCCCAAATAGAGGTAGACAGAGCATCGAAATCACCAATTTTAAGTAAACTCGCCGTTAGTAACCTCGATACCACATTTAGCATCAACAAAGTAAGGCTCCAAGGCTAGGGTAGGGAGGGATCTAGGTGGGATAGATAACATCGGTGATGGGTTGCAGCCGATCGCCTGATGTGCGAGCATCTTGCAAACCCTGTCCCTAAGTCGGCTCTTACGACAGTTTTCGACAGTTTCTCGAGAAGTTAAGCAGCTGATACATAATTTTCCATCCCAGTCCGATTTAGGGATCAAAATGTTATATCACCATCATCATCATCGTCATCATTTCATCACCAATCAAAGTCTTTTCCCTGACTCTTCCTACTCCATGCAGGCTTCTACATGTTTGACCCGGCCGATCGGGACCGGTACGGACGCGCGGTGGCGCCACCCTGCTGGGGCAGAGCCAGAGCTTGCTTCTCACAATATCCCAGCGTGAGTGAACGTAGCTGGAGTATGTAGTTAGATGGTACAGAATACTTGCCTAGACTCTCTTTTCTTCTAGTCGCTGTCCAGGATATGCCCCCCTATTTCTGTAACAAAAACCATAACGATATAGTAGCGACATTCGATTTTAAAGTCGTTCGAACGAAGTTTCAATCACCTGTACGGTAGATCTGAATACGGTTGGTTGGGACTTTGTTCTATAGCCTTATCAATCAGTTAAATTGATGGATTTGAATACGAAACTGGTTTCAACGGCTAAGTTGCAACGTTATCGTTATGGTTTTCGTTACGGGAATCAAGACATTGCCACTGGTCTATTGGTTAATACTACAAGGGAGCGATTTTAAACCGGTGATTAATTCTCACGGTATGATATCAATAACGAGTGCTCCTTTTTCTATCTAAAGGTCAATGATAACTTAATTTTATCATCGAATATTCTCAGACACAATTTTTATTAATAATTAATTTAATAACAAACTACGATAATTACTTACACTATTCAATGAAACATGCCTTCAATCCTGTTCAGTAACTTAAACCCTCCAATAACTGTCTTTAGCCTCAGTCCCTGGGCGAGAAGTTGGGACCAAACATTCCACCCGTGATCAAGGAAGAAAAGGAAGAGAAAGATGACAGCAAGCAGGTCAGTGTGTTATCATCATCATCATCATCATCAGCTCCTTTTTTTAGGGCCCCACTTTAAAGTCAGTGGTCAGTTTATGTACCACAGTAGAACTCTTTTGTTGATTGATGCGTACAATTCTGAATAAGTCTATGATGGTGATCTGCGTGATCGAATCAGAAATGAGGAGATCCGCAGAAGAATAAAGGTTACCGACATAGCTCAAAGAGTTGGTAAGCTCAAGTGGGTAGAGCATATAGCTTGCAGGACTGTTAGCCGCTGGGGCTGAACAGTTCTCGAGTGGCGACCGTAGTGCGGGCAGGCTTCCAACAAAGTGGACCAACGATCTGGTGAAGGTTGCGGGTAGCCGCCTGGAGACGAGCAGCACAAAATTGGTCGTTGTGGAGATCCTTGGGGAAGGAAGATCCTTCCATAGCACAGTAATTTCGAAATTTGGGCATTTTTATTAGCAGGATACATATTTATTCTATACTAGCGGCCTGTCCCGGCTTCGCACGGGGGACATTTTTTTTATATAGCCTATATTACTCAGTGCTAATGTAGCATTCTAATGGTGAAAGATTTTTTTAAATCGGTCCAGTAGTTTTTGATTATTTGTTAGAAACAAAAATACAAAAATAACTCCGATACGATAAACTTCAGATCTCTCTCTGAAGTTGAAACATATAAATATCTTAGTGTGTCACAGTATTTGGGTGTTGATGACGGGGACATAAAACAGATATTACGGGAGCGATTCTTTTGCCGCCTGAGAAAAGTACTTAACAGTATTTTATCGGGTGGCAATAATAACGCGTGCTTTTAATGGCTGGATTATGCCTCTGCTCACATACTCTTTTGGCATACTAAGAGGAACTCAGACCGAATTGGACGCCTTGGATAGAAGAGTCCGTCAAATGCTCACGGCTTCCAGAATGCTACACCCGCGCTCATCTGTTATGAGGCTGTACATCCCACGGAGATGTGGGGGTCGTGGCTTTTTAAATGCCAAGGACCTACATAACCGTGAGGTGTGCAATCTCAGGGATTATTTACTTAACAGTGAGTGCGGGATGCATTTGGATGTTGTGGCAGTTGATAGACACTTTACGCCGCTCTCCTTGGCAACAGAAAACTGGCGCAAACCAGTTGTGCTAAGCACTCTCGATCGTAAGGACATATGGAAGAGCAGGTGTTACACGGGCTCTACTATCGGGCTCTAACTGGGCCTGATGTAGATTTGTCTGCCTCGGTGAACTGACCTCTTTGAGGAAACCGAAGGTTTTGTCTGTGCCATTGAAGATGAAGTTATCAAGACGAATAACTACCGGAAATATATTATGAGGGACGGTACGGTCAACATCTGTCGGGCATGCCGCCGTCCAGGAGAATCACTCCGACATATTATTTCTGGTTGTTCTCATCTTGCTAACGGAGAGTATTTGCACAGACACAACCAAGTAGCCAGAATAATTCACCAGCAACTTGCTCTTGGATATGGTCTTGTTGAATCGGAGGTGCCGTACTATAAGTACGCACCTGCGTCAGTACTCGAAAATGGTCATGCAACGCTCTACTGGGATCGCTCTATCGTTACGGACAGGACTATTCGACAATAGTATAATTGGCGACCCAATAAGCCTGATATCGTGGTGGTCGACCGATCCCAGCGCCGGGCAATACTGGTTGATATCACCATACCTCATGATGAGAACCTCGTGAAAGCTGAGAAGGACAAGCTCAGTAAGTACCTTGACTTGGCTCACGAGGTTACCGCCATGTGGGATGTGGATTCAACCATTATTGTACCGATAGTCGTTTCGGCAAACGGTCTTTTAGCCAAGAGCCTCGATCAACACCTAGAGAGGCTCTCGCTGAAAGGTTGGGTCAAGGGTCAGATGCAAAAGGCAGTACTCCTTGACACGCCACGTATTGTCAGGAGGTTCCTCACTCTGCAGCCCTACCCACCGATAGCTTGGGTCTATCCCCGCTGCCCGTGGCAACCTAGTTTAAGTTTTTTATAATATTTTATATTGTAAATATGTTTTTATATAAAATATTGTAAGACATTTTTCTTAAGAAATATATTTCATAAAGTGAATAATAATAATAATTTGCAGATCAAAACAATATTAGATAATAAGAAAGAAGGTTCTATCAACTCTGAAGAAAAAGCGGTAAGCACTGTATATAATAATCTAGAATTTTAATTAAAGCTTTACTGGGCGGAGAATGTTAAATTATTTCATTGGTTTTTCGACCGCATCTTTGGTATTAAAATTATGGTGCTACATTTATTGACGCCTCGATACCCGAAGGGTTCAATTCCCAGGTCGGGCATAAAGTGTGTTTCGGATTTTTCGATGTTTATCCCGGGTTTGTAATCGCCAATACCCATCAATTGTAGCGATGATTTGGTTTCAACGATGGCAGCTTTTGGCTCTTTCGCAAAAGGTCGGAAGGTCGCAAAATGTCTACCGTGCGCAAAACGTCTCTTTCTCATAATGTCTTTTTCGCAGAATGTCGCTTTCGCAAAATGCCTCTTTCGCGATACTAACTTAGAATAAAATTTCGATTTTTAAAGGAAAATCATTTATTAAAGTTATAATGGAAACAAACCATAATTATGTCTTAATCATTTTGAAAATCATATATTGAAGTTATAAAGTAAACAAAAACATACATTTTGGTATCTGCTCCTTAATAATTATTAAGAATCAAAGCAAAAGTATTGATATGCCTAAGAAATCCAAAATCAATGATCAAAATTCAAATAGGGCAAAACAAATCATACATTAGTACAGTAAAATAAAACTAAATCTATTTGAAAATTATTAATTTTGATAAATTGCGGCAGTGTTAACTCCTTACGCTCAAGTTGTCTTAATATTTTTTTTTGTATTCAGTCTGTAATTTTGATTTTGTTTTAGTAAATAAATTATATGTTATTCTTCTATCCCAATACTTACTCTCTTTTCGTAATTTATATATAAACATGTATACATTAATTAATTTATGTTTCTCTTTAATAAATATAACAGAAAAAAGATTGCTTCGACACAGTTAGTCTCCACTTCGGAAGTAATCACACATACATTTGTAAGTTTTTCGAACCCTAACACATTTTTATAAGTATTGCCATCACATATTTGACAATAATTTATTTTAAGTAATAGAACAAATAAATACCATTTGTATTTCAGTTTCATTGATTAGATAGGCATTTTGAGATTAAGGTGTAATAGACCGGAGGGCATAAAATTAGTAATTATACTAATTTAATAATTACGTTTTAGTGATGAAGACATTCATGGTTTGTTAACATTATAACTTCTATGTATAATTTTTAAAAATGATTAAGACATAATTATGTAAAATTTAAAACACTGAAAAAAGACGACAACCTCAGGCGGGAATCGAACCACGCACCTTCCGCATTCCGGGCGGCTGCCTTAACATAATTATGGTTTGTTTACATTATAACTTTAATAAATGACTTTCCTTTAAAAATCGAAATTTTATTCTAAGTAAGATATATATATTTTACTTCACTGTTTACACACCTTTTACTGTCTTGAATATCCTCAACCTTCCTTTGTCGCACCTTCAAAAGCCGGAATAGTCTACGAGCACACGTTCTCCCTCCTATGACATGGTGTCCTTCAAACGAGGCGTGAAGGCACCTTGTGGGCCAGTAGAGTGAGGGCGACTGATGCTGCGTCGTTTTCACGCTGCACCAGCTGATTTCGCAGCTGGACTCCATTTCCACTTAACATCAGGTGGAGTGGAGTCTGCTACCGAGATGGCTATTAAAAAAAACTCTTTGTTTTTTAGGTGCACTTTGAAGAACCAGCGAGCTTCTCCATTTATGGTATGGAAGTTACCAGCTTGCGCAGACTAAACCAACATGAGCGATAGACATTGACACAGACAGCACTGTCTAATGAAACATATCATTTTCACGCTAAGTTTTATACCGCTATAAAAAATTGGGTTATACTGCGCAAGCTGGAAGTTTTTTTTTTTGCTGTAAAAAATGTCATGTAAATCAGTGTAGTCATAGTGTGTAAATTATTATAATCTGTCTTTGACAATATTTTTCTCACCTCTTGAAATGTAAATGAAAATAGTTTAAGATGGTAGCGATTTTTTTTGCGTATATTAAGCTTAGTGTGGAAGTGAGAGTAATTTTAAAATGTTTTTTTAAGAAAAGTAAAAAAATATTTAAAAAAAAATGAAAAATCCTCTTAAACTTGTATTTGACGTACCTCAATGCCACATTGCGTGAAGTTTTGTAACTTTAGCAATATAAAATTGTTTTTTCGTAAATAATCTTTTTGTTTTAGTTTAGTTAATTTTTATTTGCGTACCTATCAAAAATGGGTTGGTCCCACTCTACCCGATCCCGATTTAAAACTACCTAAAAAAAAATCCAACTCTACCCGATTTCATTCTTGCTTATAGAAAAAAGTGAGTGTACAGTTGAAACGAAAAATTTCATAAAATTACATGTTATGTTCTTAACACAATCTGTGATTTTGCACGATAAGTCCATTTTTACAATTTCAATTTTTTTTTGTGATAATAGTGTTATTACTTAAGGGTTTTGATTAAAAATATTATTTTTATTGTATTATTTTAAATTGGTGATAAAATTGTTGGTGATTAAAGCAGTTTATATCGTTCAAATGTTTTTCATTCTGGCTGTACTTTTTATCATATCGGGTGGAGATGGGATCGAGTAGAGTGGGGACGAAGCCCAAAAATGGGAGTAAAGAGCAGCAACATTTTAATCAATACGAAATTTTACAATGAGAGATAAGACAGTCAGTGCTTCAGTGGTTCAAGATTGCCGGTGAAGTGCACTTCCACCTTCGGCCTTATCATCTCTTAACATCGGGTGAGATGAATGCCAGGCGTTTTTTTATAGTTTCCGGATTGCCTGAGGTGTTCTAGAGGTAAAGGCATCACCCACTAGTTCGTGTCTCCGTTACCTACAAGGTTCTCCGAGGGGTTCGGATCGGGAGGCCGAGCGCTTGTGGAGTAAAAAAATATAAATTTAATTTGTAATAACAAGTTTTTTTTACTGGATAAAATCAACCACTCGTAGGTAGCTTGAGTGGTAATCAAACTCCCGACCCTTGGATTACCGGTCCAATGCTCTGGCCGCTGAGCTACTGAGACCACTCAAGCGTCCTAAGACTGGTTTATATTTAAAAAATATATTTTAAAAAAACTGCCCGCTTCTTTTTTTTCTTATAAAAATAACACAGATAATTTTTTTTCTTTCGTCCATGCTTCTGAATCCGAATTGACGTGTCTCTCGATATATTCGAATGGTTTTTACGAACTGCAAGTAATGTCAGGTTAATTAATCAATGACGTCGTTATACCTACCACCCCTCACTCGGCGGGGGGTCGTACAGTCGACGGTAAAAGTGGATGAGCGAAACTGAATACCGATAAAAATGAATGAATAAAATCTTTATTGAATAAGCTTGTTTTTAAGCGTAATAACTGAATACTAAAAATACGAATAATGACAAATATAACGCAACTACTTGAACTAGTGTTAAAAACAGGTGATTTTAAGCAAAAGTAGGAGAACTAACATAACGATCTTAATTTGTCACATACTCTTACTAAAATAGAATATTAATAAACTAGTAGTTAGCTCATGTTTACAAACAACTTTTGTCAATTATTGTCTCAAAATGATGTCATTTGTCATAATAATTTACAGAACTTATATTTGCCCATCCGATCACAAAGCTGCAGTGGCGGTGGGCCGGTCCCCGTCTTGAGTGCAGACCGCGTATCGGCAAACGTAGTGTAGGACGCCCTCAGACTGGTGGAGCGTCGATCTCCGCAAGGTGGTTGGCAAGAGTTGGGTGAGAGTAGCCGCGGATCATGCTCGGTGGCGTGCACAAGAAGAAGCATATGTCCAGCGGTGGACTAGTATAGGCTGATGATGATGAAGAAGTTCCATGATGCAGTGGTACGCGCACACGATTGCTGTGAAGTTAAGCAACTATCGCCAAAACCGAATCTTTTATTCCATTAGAATTGGTTATTAACTTTTGCCATTGACTGTACAGATGCCTGCACATCAATAATTATTAGAACAAGCAAAGAGGAAATACCTAAGTATAGGTAAAAAACTTAACTAAGTCACCTGTTGTATGTGTGAGTAATGTGTGCGAATAGACATTCTATTTTTCAAATTTGAAAAATATGGTATGGTTTGCAAACTCATTATTTGCATAACTTTCAAGTTTGATTATTCCTATCCACTTATGATTACATTGTCACGATAAGATATAAATAGTTGTCAATGTCAAGTAATTGTCTTTGTATTTTTGCATCGTTCATGAATAAACAATACAGTTTACCACAGGAGCAAATTGTAAAACCTCGATTTTGAATTCAGCTTGGCAAATTAATATGGCACCATTTCCTGAAATTGGTAGAGGACAACCACTGTATGTTCAAACGAAAAGAGTTTTGTGTAATATGTACAAACATTTTAAGGAGGTTTGCGATAAAGACTTTTATCAACACCAAAACAATTGGTCATTAAAATATCTGGTGTACTATGTGTGTATTATTATTTAGCTTGTATTAAATATTTATATAATTTATTATGCTTATGCGTTTTTTTGCAAACTGTACACAACTACATACAACAGGTGACTTAGTTAAGTTTTTTACCTATAGGTACCTATACAACCGCATTGATAGTGTCATCTCAATGGTGCAGATGAGACCATACCCAATCCGTGGTTTCTTTTTCTCTTCAGAAACTAATTAGTCTCACCTTGGTTGATGGTGCAGGTCAATGGTGCATACGGTAGGAGTTAATTTTTTTTCTTTCTTTTAGTTGATGGCTTCGTGCGATTAGCACATTTAGCCAGTGTCAAAGTAATTTTTCTTACAAGTGATACATAAATATACAATATTTCCTTCCAGTCAGTATGACGATGAATGATGATGAATGATAATAAAAATGAGAAGTGAGAAATGATATCCCCCCCAACCTCTCGAGTATCTCAGTAAAGATGTGGGGCTTTACTAATTCCTCGGCGGGCTTCTTGAGAGAATTTGAAAAGTAAAGTTGCACTGTTTTGATTCATTTGCCAACACTCATGCACACTTACGAACACTTAACGGTTAATAATCCACCATTATTTCACATTAATAACACAAATTTTAGAAAATAAAACAAAACCGCAGACATGACTCTTCACTTTCCCGCCAAGAAGTCCGGAGTTAAATTTATTCATTGAATAATTTGACATAATAACAGATTCTCTTTAGAAAATATGTCACAGTGACAATCTTATTCTTCAGTTGAGACTTAACTGAAAAATCGGGCCACAGTAAAATAAGAATAAAATGATTTAATGAAGTTACTATAATATTATTCTTAACCCTATAATTTGCAGAGATTTTTATTGTGGAATTATACCTATAATCATTCGTCGTCAACATTGTTTATTTTGAGTTACCTTACAAGAAACGTAACATAACTAACTATAATAAGAAAAAGAAATTAAGATAACTAAAGACAAAATAAAACCTATAAATAAAAAATGTCCTCCAGCTCATGGGAACGGTCCCAAGAATGCTGGCAACATTACCTCTTTGGATTGCCAAGCTAATACGCTGGCAGAGGTAGCTGCCAGCCTTCTTGTCACCGGAGGCTTCCATAAGGCGAGCACTCAACTCTTTAACAAGCTGCTTGGCCTCCGGCCCCCATGGACCCAATGTCTCCATACCTATATATTTTTTGGTGAAATGTATTTTTTTTTCTGATGAATACAATTATAGCTAGACCGCTTAACTGAGGCCTCGCCTGCGGGGCGGGAGTACGTAGATAGATAGTACGTAATTATTAGTCTTTTGTTATGAAAATAAATGAAAAATATAGAGCAAACTATTAGACTGTAATTAACAAAATATACAATATAAAATTTTACTAGAAAAAAACAACCAGCCTCGGGAAGCTCGAGTGGGAATCGAACTCACGACCTTTGGATAACCGGTCCAATGCTCTGACCGCTGAGCTACCGAGGCCCCAGAAGAAGACAAAATACCGCTGGATTGCAGCGTAAATCACAACTACTAGAAAAATTCAACGAGTCTTGTGAACGCAAAATGAAAAGATTATAAAAATATACAATGTTTGTATTCGATGGCGCAGTGGTTAACGCGCCCGGTCTGCGAGTGCTGAGGTTAAGCAACTTTCGCAAAGGCCGGTCATCGGATGGGTGACCAAACATTTATCATCTCGAGCTCCTCCGTGCTTCGGAAGGCATGTTAAGCCGTTGGTCCCGGCTTCATTAGCAGTCGTTAACAACCGCCAATCCGCACTGGACCCGCGTGGTGGTTTATGACCCGTTCTCCTTGTGGTGTTTCCATCCATAGCGAAGGCTCGTGCCCCAGCAGTGGGAACATAAAGAACTGGTGATGATATATTTTAAGAGTTCCTCAACTCTTGCAGGCAGTAAGATTACAGTTAAGAGCAGACCTTGAACTGTCATCTCTGTTTAGCTTGGGACATGTCGTTGCCAAATGGTTGTCGCAAAAACAAATTCTGTTGAATACATAATAATCAGACAGCGGGTCGCTTGCACAGGAGCGGGAGGACGTTTGGAAATGTAATGTTTTTGCATTTTTTATTCCACTACACAAGTAACAAAACAATACTGGAGTAATTATGATAGTATAGCTAAATAGGTTACCTATCTGATAGTAATGAAGTTAACAAAGGCAGCCGCAACTATAGTAGTGGCCCGATATGCGGAGGTTATGGGTTTCCCAGGTTGGGTTAAGTGTTTCGTATTTTACGTTGTTTTGGGGAGAGATAACCTTGCGTTTTGCCTTGCGTTTGCGGAGAGAAACTCCAACTACGAGCGCTCAATCTCTTATTCAAAGTAACAAATTTTTGACACCGGAAATTCTCGGACGGTATGTATAATCAAAATTTAAATATTGCAATGCGTATATATTTATAAAGAGTTTCTCCAGCCGTGTGATTGAAACATTCTTTAAGGTTTCTTAGAGGGGATGGCATCACGTAAAAGTGTACTTACTGCTAGAAACTATTACTACTACTTGTTTTTGAAGACTATGCCCAGCTGTGGGACATATTAAAGAATATTTGCTTACTGTACTTACTAACTTTTGTTCCATTAAAACTTGTCCGCTTCCCTCCTTTGGCAGCGCGCCGAAAGCAGCCATTTTGATACTCGAATTTTTAATTACAACGTTTTTACGCGCACCCCTCTCCCATTGGCGGACGCGCGCCGCCAAGCGCGCATACGCACTTTTTGCGCACTCCTCTTTCCCCGAAACGAATTAAGTAAATAAATTTAATTTGAAATGTTTTAATTCCAACTTTGGACTTGATTGCTTGGGAACTGGGAAGTGTGAAGATTTGGCTAAAGATCCGTTGTATTGAGTGTGAGTACACGAGTTTTTTTTCCACTATTTAAACGACGAGAAGCTTGATGGCGTAATGTTTAACGCTGGACACGATTGCTAGATTATGCAACTTTCGCAAAGGCTGGTCAATGAATAGTTAACATGCGAAGCCGGTGGTCCCGGCTGCATTAGCAGTCGCTACAACCACCGTACCGCACTGGGTCCGCGTGGTGGTGTAAGGCTTGTCCTCCCTGTGGTGTTTCCATCCACAGGGAAGGCTCGTGCCCTGCTGTGGGAATATAAAATTAGCTGGTGATGATGTTGATAAAATTGCTAGCGGTTAGACAGAACCAGACCCAGAGGGTTCGATGTCGATTCTCAGCATACATAATTACACAATCTACCTAATTAGTTTAGTTGGTGATATAGCTTGCCTTAAGTCCTCCTAGCTGTCTACCATCTTCTATAAGTCTGTCGCTATAGCAACATTGTTAGTAGCGTTGTTGCTATGGCAATTTCTTTCTGGTAAATTTCTATCTTGCAACTTCTAAGATTGTGAATGGAAAATTCAAAATATTAAAAAAGCATCGTTGTTTGAATCATCAAAATAGAAGCGAGAGGATGAACTTTTTTCAGCAGCAGTTTTTGTCTTTTTTTCAAATTGTAATTTGTTCGCTTGAAAAGTTACGTAAAATAAATATAAATATAATCGTAAAGCATTGTTGTATACCGACATCTAGATATAAGATAGCCAGAGTCTCGGTAGTTGAGGATTCCGGGTGAAGTGCGCTTCGGCCTTATCACCACTTATCATCAGGTTAGAAGAACGCTTAGAGCCTTAAGTGGCCTTCACAGCGTCACATAACTGCTTGGGGGCGGATAAAAACTGAAAGGGTGCCTCAAGCCGTGTAATCGAAACACCTTCAAAGGGTTACTTACCACGCAAGCGTGTCCCTGTTCCCTACTAGGTTTCCTGAAGGGTTCAAATAGGAACGATACGCCAAAGTGCTTACCCGTAACATAAATTAAAAAAAGTGATTTTTTTCTTTTCCTTTCTTTTCTTAAATCAATGTTCTTTGTTCGAAATCCAAATGAGCCAATTACAGGAATTAACTTAAGTCGTACATAATTGACTTACACTTATTGCTTTAATGAGAATTGAACAAATATATGTTTTCTTAGAACATTTCGTCACAGTGCGGCGTTGGGAATTAAATGGCGGACGTTAAAACGGGCCAGTGTTGGGGAGTTGGTCGATATTATTTTATCTATAAAAAATATCGATTGTGTAAAAGACGCTAGACGGAAGGAGACTGTTGATTCTTTGTTGTTTGAATAAAAAATCACGAGAAGGATTTGAAGCAGATTCTTTTGGAGTTTTTAAATTATTATTCATCAGATATAATCTGTTTGATGTCTACTTCTCCTTGTTTAATTGCGATGAGTGACCGGGCTAATAATTAACACTTTTTACATATAAAAAACCCTTACTCAAAACATGTAGTTTTACTTGAGTATTCATCCCAGAACGTCTAGATGTGATACCGGTCGGTGAGCTAACCATTAGACCACAGAGACAGTGGCACTAATGCTCAAATATAAAAAAGTTCTATCGATGCAGTAGGTTACGTGCGGATAAAAACTATGCCAGTTGAACGGCACAATGGCTGATTTATAACAGTAAAGATTTTTATATACTTTGGAATACTACTTTTATATCTTAGACCGGCCGCCGCGCCGTTATGTCAACCCACATTGTCACCGGATTTTGGTGGGCTGCAAGAAACTTAAAGGTTTCATCAAGCGGTGTGATCGATACATTCTCAAGGGATTTTTAGAGGGGATTGTATCACGCAATCAAGTTGCCGTCATGTTAACGAAAAACAGAAATTGTATGACATGGAAGCGCTGCGCTTCCAAGTGAAATAAAAGTTGAATACGAGTTAAAATTTAGCCATGGAAATTCTCGTTTCGTTAACGTGATGGTACAACGAAATTCACACTAGGCACCTTGATCGAAAAATTGACATCGATAAAACTACTGCCTCAACACTATAAGCCGTGACTAACCAGCATGCACTGTTTAGAATACTTAAGCATTGTGCCGGGAAGAATGGCGTCGCGGGAAACCCGGACCGCTCTTATTAAAGGCCGGACGAAATAAATTGAAACTGATTAATGAACTTTTAACGAGAACTCTGCTAAATATTTATTGTAATAATGTCAAGTTAAAAGATTTTCTTAAAAGTAAATAGCCTATAACTGTCCCACTGTTGGGCAAAGGCCTCCATCATTGAAATCAAGTCGTCATTAAGTCAATACCCAACAATTGTAGTGATGACTTTCAAGACCTAAGTCTAACACAAACTAAGTAAGTGTCATCTTTATGACCAGCTTATTTTATGTCCCCACTGCTGGGGCACGAGCCTTCCTAAAGATGGAAGAGCTCCCGCCTGATTCTCTAAATGCTACTACGCATTTACAGAATACACTAAACAGGAACACCAGTTTAGGCCCAAGACACCGTAATCGTAGAACAAGGGTACGATGAACAGGTTCACACACGCTCTATACCAGGTACAGACATTGTACCTTTGCGTTCTCCCTAACCCCATGGGGCCGAGCCGGGGTCCGAGCCTTCAAAGCCGCCCTCGGGTTGTTCCGCTCCCCGATTCGATTCGAACCCCTCGGAGATTCTAATAGAGCACGGGGACACGCACTAGTGCGTGATGCCGTACCCTATAGAAAACTTCTGACGGTGCTTCGTTTCACACGGCTTGAGGAACCCTTTAAGTTTCTCGCCGCCTCCGAAAAAGCCCGGTGAAGCTGAAAATGCCTAGAGCTATCAGCAAACACTCTAAAAAAACGGAGGAGCTCGATTAATACATTGCAAAAGTTGCTTCAACCGAAGACCGGGGGACCTATTTTTGAATCGCACGTATGACATTCTGTTGTCGCATGCGACTTAAGTCACACTCGTCTTCCAAGTCGCATGACGCCGATTTTCCATATTTTTGAATCGTTCGTTTCCGGTGCCGCCAACATAATACGAAATGTTGGATGTTATATGTCCACGCAGAATTCAGAGAAAACCGGTAACAACCGCAATGAAAACGGAACGTAATATCCATGTTTCTATTGGCTGTATAAAAAAAACCTTTGCTTTTTAATAGAAAAGACTATCAATGACACTAACAAATGATTGACATGACATTGACACAACGCATTGGTTTTGACGGTTATTCTATCAATCGCTTTGTGTCGCACGACTGCAAAGAGTGGGTGAAGGCACTCGTTGTGGTCGAGCGATTCAAAAATATGGAAAGTCAAATGTCGAACGAAAATCAGTAGAAGACAAGCGCTCGACTCGAGGCGAAGGAATAAAAAATAGAGCCCCGGGTGCGTTAACTGCTGCGCCATCGATCGATCGTCTCAAACAAACAATACTTACATTCACACACTTACTATATAGTCCATTCTAAACCATATTCTTTTACGTCGGACTCATTGACTTACAGATCTAAACACCTTTCTTAAATCTTCTTACCTACGTATTGTCGCTCGGAATGTCGCCTTCAGACAAAGATGGCAGCAAAAAATGGACAGTTTCCTGCTCGCACAAAGCGGTGAATTTGGAAGCACGAAATGCTAATATGTCAATGGCGGAACGGTAGAGTACAGTGCAAGCTATAACAACTGACGCAAGATTTTTATTTATATTGAGTTAGGCATTCGCAATGCTAATATAGTTACAAGATAAAATTTTACTAGAAAAAAAAATGTTGTGGGCTACAAGGCTCTAAGCAGTAATATCACTGTAAAATACTAACCAGTAGATTAAGATCATTTCTACAATTATGGATTTTTATATTTCTGAAATAAATAAAATAAATAAAAATAAAAATAAAAAATTGAATTTCAATTATATAATAATACTTAGTTTTTAATATTTTTGATTTGACAATAATAGTCATTTTTTTTTAGTTTTAATATAATTATGATTGTGATTGTTTTGTAATTGTAATTCTATTATTATTATTTTAATTGTAGTTTTGATTTTAACTTTTATTTAAATTCTTAATTTTATTATTAATTTATTGTTATTATTATTTAAATAAGATTTTAGTGCAATGTAATTGTATGATCCTAAGTTGGTCGAAATAAATGAATTTATTATTATTGTACACTTTATTTATTTTCTTTCTTAAAACTAGATTTTTACAATATTTTAATATAAAAACAATAAAACATTTAAAAAATCTAATTCTAGAGTACCGCCAGCAGCGGGGCAGGGCCCAAGCTACCGGTGGTCAGGGCTGCAGAGTGAGGAACCTCCTGACAATACGTGCCGTGTCAAGAAAAATTAAATAATAAAAAATTAAAATTAAAATATAAATAAATAAAATGTTACTTATCAATTAAATTAATTATTAAATTATGAGCTTGAGGAGCTCGATAGCGCAATGGTTAACGCGCTCGGTCTGCGATTGCTGAAGTTAAGCAACTTCCGCAAAGGCCGGTCATCGGATGGGTGACCAAAAATTTATCATCTCGAGCTCCTCCGTGCTTTGGAAGTTACTTTTAACCGTTGGTCCCGGCTGCATTAGCAGTCGTTAACAACCACCAATCCACACTGGGCCCGCGTAGTGGTTTACGGCCCGTTCTCCCTATCCATCCATAGCTAAGGATCGTGCCCCAGCAGTGGGGACATAAAACGAGCTGATGATGATGATGATGATCTAACTGGGACGCTTGTATTTTGTATGGTATAGCATCGCCGTGGATAACCGCCTTTAAACGTGACTACCTAACATGACTAATACAAAGATTTATCGCTAGCTTTCATTCCCGGATACGGCGGCAACATTGCTATAGAAAATGTCACTTTTTTGTATCTGTACTATAGCCAAAGTTCTATTGTACACCAACCTTTTAACAGTTCTGCGAATGAATGTAAGATCATTAGATTTGATAATAATGTGGCGGAAAGGTTGACAACACCTTTGCTTTAGACCGATAATGGTTAGAATGGAACACTTTACAATAATAATATTAATATTCAAATTCAAATTAAAAAAATTTATTCGGCGTAGCAGGCTTAGGTTCTAACAATAAAAGTAATACAAATTATTCAAATTAAAATGCTACGACGAACTGGACTCCTCTCAGCATAAGTTGCAGCTTCAAGAAACTGCAACGCTGATTTTCAGAGGAGCCCGTGATGTGTGTGTGTGTGTGTGTGTGTGTGTTTTATGTTATAAAAATAATGCTTTTAATAATAATACATATTGATAAAGTTTAAAATAGAAATAATAAATACTTAATAATACCTGTGTGATTACATAAAAATATACCTAATGTTAAAAATGTATGTGGTTTTGCCATAAACTAAGTATGAAGAATAAAATATATTATAAAACAACAACCGTCTTTGAAAATACAAATAATAATAAAAAATAAAAGCTGCCAGCTTAAAGTTGTTGCCCTTTTTGTTGCTCCAGTAAATATTTCCGGCACTTAACTTTAGTTATAATAGAGGAAACACCTTCTATTAGAGTTAACGAAAACCGGAATTCGTATGGTGAAATTGTATCTGCTTTTGACATCATCATCAGCTCATTTAATGTCCCCACCGCTATTGCATGAGCCTTCCTATGGATGAGAGAACAGGCCATGAACCACCACGCGGGCCTAGTGCGGATTAGTGGTTGTTAAATTCTGCTAATGCAGCCGCGACCTACGGCTTTACGTGCCTTCCGAAGCACGGAGGAGCTCGAGATGATAAATTTTTGGTCACCCATCCGATAACCGGCCTTTGTGGAAGTTGCTTAACCTCGGCACTCGCATACCGGGCGTGTTAACCACTGCGCCATCGAACGCCTCCTCCTTTTGACATACAAAGTAAACCGCAAAATAAAGAAACCCAGAAAATACACGAAATCTCGCAACAGCTGCGCCCCGACTGTTCTGTGCTGTTCCGAGATTCGTATCTGCGTAAGTTTTCATATTTTGTGTACAAATTCTCATCAAGTTCAAATGGTGAATAAAAACAGCCGGTCAACCCGAGCCAAGGTCTTAGCCTCTACAGGCTAACGGAAGGAGCGGAACAACCCGAGAGCGTCCCTACAGACGCCCTTGGGTTGTTACGCTCTCGATTCTGATCCGAACGCCTCGGAGAAACCGTTCTAGTCCGATCTTGAGGATCGGCCACTACACAATCACAGCACGATACAATAAATATTCACGGTCGCAGGTTCTTGCCTGCGACTGCTCACCGTACCCGTAGAACAAGAGTACGAAGACCCGGTTCACACGCGCTCTGTACCACCACCGCGACCCGGTCAACCCGAGCCGAGGTCCTAGGTTTTAGATGCCCAATTAAATGCGACATGAGAAGATAGTATCATCACAGCTGCTTCACTTCCCGTTTTTTTTTTTTGAGAGAGATTGCTGATTGCCGCTGCGGCATTTTCAGCTTCACCGGGCTGTTTTGGAGGCGGCGAGGAACGTAAAGGGTCCCTCAAGCCGTGTGAAACGAATCACCTTCAGAGGTTATCTAGAGGGAACGGCATCGCGCACAAGTGCGCGTCCCCGTGCCCTACTAGATTCTCCGAAGGGTTCGGATCGGTTCGGGGAGCGGAGCAACCCGAGGGCGCCTCTAAAGGCACGGACCTCGGCTCGGGTTGACAGGGCCGTGGAGGAGGAGAGAACCGCCCAGGTACATGTCTGTACCTGGTGTAGAGCGCGTGAGAACCGGTTCTTCGTACCCTTGTTCTACGAGTACAGTGTCTTGGGCCTAAACTGGTGTGCATGTTTAGTGTATTTTGTAAATGTGTGCTGTCATTTAGAGGATCGGGCGGGGATTCACTTCCCGTGCATGTCGTAAGGGACAAGGGCTCCGAGATGCTCGCACATCAGGCGATCGGCTGCAACCCATCACTGATGTTATCTATCCCACCTCGGAGCCCTACTTTGTTTATGCTTAATGTGGCGTCGAGGTCACTATAGGCGAGTATACTCAAAATTGGTGTTTCGATGCTCTATGTATACATATACATAAATCACATACATTTTTCTGATCCCAATGTAAGTAGCTAAAGCACTCATTAGGAAATCAGAAACAACGACGGTACCACAACCACCCAGACCCGACACAACATCGAATAGTTCGTTTTCGACATTGAACCGACCGGGAATCGGACCCGGGACCTCAGTGTTAGCGCCGCCCAAAGTCTGACGTGCAAACCACTCCGCTACGGAGGTCGTCACGTACAAAAGTCCGGTTGCGTTGTAAAGGCTGTCTGCAGCCAACAGTATTATCTATAAAAAAAAGGTTAGTGATACTCCACTAAGCACAATCAGTAAGAACGAGGTCAACCACTCATAAATACGTTGCATAATAATAACAGTTTACAATTAAAATAATATTTTTATTATTTTCCAAAGGAGGTGGCAGGAAGCGAGCATGCGGGCTGAGTTGCCCGCTCACTCTTTTTTTATTATTTGTTTTTCAAAATGGCCGCTTCATTTGTGACCATTGTTGTGAGTCGGACTAGCCGTTTGCTATGCCGATGAAAAGGACATCTGGAGGGGAGGTAAATAATTAAACATGTACTTAGATAGATACAGATAGATAAAAGTTTATTTGGTACTTCATAACACACAGCATCATAAAATAAATAAGCAAAAACTATATAAACAAATTAAAACCTTAAAACAAATTAATACCTACAGCACACAATGTCCATTTAATTTGTCGACCTAACATTGATGTTATGTCGACAAATTAAATGGATATTGAGAATCCGGGTGAAGTTTCCACAGTCGGCCTTTCATCACTTAACATCAGTTGAGCTGAAAGCCAAGTGCTTACCCGTTATGTTTTTTGTTATTTTTTTTTTTCCTTTTGTTGATGGCTTCGTGCGATTAGCACATTTAACCAGTGTTAAAGTAATTTTTTTACAAGTAATTACATAAATATACAATATTTCCTTCCAGTATGATGATGATGAATGATGATAGAAATGAGAAGTGAGAAATGATATACGCCCCCTTAATAATCCACCATTATTTCACATTAATATTCGACATAACACAAATTTTTGAAAATAAAACAAAAACCGCAGACATCACACTTCACTTTCCCGCCTAGAAGTCCGGTTTTTTGTTTTAAATTACGTAACATCAATGTTTTTTTTTTCCAACTTGGGCATATAAATTGCTTTTATGAACCTTAACTCTGTTTATTAGCGCACACATAGACAACCTCTCGCGGGCACGGAATATCGAAACAGCAGCGTTCGGTAGAAATATTACCGAAAAAAGCAACCAGCAGGTTGATAAATTGGTGTTACGGACGCGCTACAGAAACGCGGTGGCTGCAACAGCATTCTGAAAAACATTATTTTAATGAATACTAGCGGCCCGTCCCGGCTTCGCACGGGTGGACATTTTTTTTAATATAGCCTATGTTACTCAGCGCTAATGTAGCATTCTAATGGTGAAAGAATTTTTTAAATCGGTCCAGTACTTTTTATGTTTATTCGTTACAAACAAAAATACAAAAATACAAAGCTTTCCGCTTTATAATATTAGTATAGATTATTTTAAATTTTCTTTTTATTTATTTAATTACTAACATAGTTTATTAAGTGCCCATTGTTACTAATCATAATTGGATCTATTGTTATCTTTTAATAAATGAATTATTATTTATTGTTTTTTCGGTAATAAGCCAGCGGACTGTTATGATCATAATTGTTTCATCTAATATAAGGCCAACTAAGAGAAAATCGCTCTTAGTTGGCCTTCATTTTTTAGAGTGTGCGGACTGTTTCGAGTGGTTCCGAGCCGTGCAAGGGGTCTATGTATGAGTTGCTCAAGCGCGGCATGTATAAAGCTTAGGTATATATATACCATTTGGGTACACCTCATTTTGTGACTACACACATACTGTCTCTGTCACACCTACCCATGATATTATTATGTTATTATCATCCCCAGCTCATTACTATGTCTTTATAAATAACTCGGTTGTAACATAATGTTTTATTTTTATTATTGTATAGTTTACAAGATAAAATTTTACCAAAAAAAATCAACCAGCTTCAAAAAGCTCGAGCGGGAATCGAACCCACCACCTTTGGATAACCAGTCCTATGCTCTGACCGCTGAGAGGCCTCGGTAGCTCAGCGGTCAGAGCGTCTTGTGATATACTAATATATACATATAGCAATGTGATTTCAAAATTCAAAAATAAATTTGTATAATTTCTCAAAGTATTACTATTTAGTAGTTAAAGTAATTAAATTAATTTTAATATTGAACCGTTTAACTTAGAATAAAAAGAATAAAAGATAACATATATGTACTTACAATGTTTAAGTATCACTCATGATTTGTGAATTTAATAAATACACTCGAAACCGTCCGCCCAGCTCGCTAGTGAACCAGAATAAATATTGATATTTGCTTAGGACAAGTTCTCATAATTGTGATATTGTGCTGTGCGATGTCGCATAGCTACTACGTAGATGTCACTTCACTGGATTCAAACCAACGGATATGTTTTATTGGAGGACTTAGTTACCCACGTGATCTAACGAGAATGACTTAATAAAACGTAAATATAAAAAAGAAATAACAACTTTTTATAAAGTACACTAGACAACTCTTATATGTAAGTTATATTATTATCAATAAATACTATTTAAACTATCATGGTAAGTAGAGTAGTTATTCAGTGTCATTTTATGATAGGACCATTTTCCAATATTTTTGACGATGTTAGGGAGAAAAGAGCTGGACACTTGCTGAGTTTCTTGCCGGTTCTTCTCAGTACAAGATCTCCCGCCCAGAGTGGACTTACGAACCGATGGCATAGTGACATTCACAAGAGCTACTTGTAGCCTAAACTGAATAAATGATTTTTTGAATTTTGAATTTTAAATTTTGAATTAACGGGATTATACCATGCTTTTTGTTGTGTGTGAGTAGGTATCCGATATTCAGGCATAGTTGTATATGCATGTCGAGCTTGTACATCCGTGATCATGGACCCCCCACCATTTACAGACAACACACTACACCCTGTAATAACTTAGTTTGTACCCGTCATTAAAGAGAGGACCTGAAAAAAAAAAACAGAATTTATTCATAGCCCAAACCTTACAATACTTCTTTTTTAATTTTAGCGGCCTCTGCAAGCTAAATAAAATTAAAGAAATATTCAATGCTAAAGACATATTCAATGTTAATAAAGTACAGTTCTTAATTTTTAAAGTTATAATAGCATTATTATTATTATGTATAAAATTAAAGAACCACGATAGCTCAATTGGGAGAGCACCTGACCACACAATACGACTCCCTTGAGTCGTATTGAAGCAATAAGACCGCCAAATTGTAACGGGATATGTTTCGGGATTAAACCACTATTACCAAACAACCTGTATAGTTACTAGTGGTCGGCCAGTCGTCGAAATTCGACCGTAATTCACAAAATATGAAACGTGTACACATATTATGCATTTTTTTCAGGACTCCTTCTCTATATAGCTAAACTTTAACTATACCAAATCTTACACTCCTCTGTGCGCGCAATATTCTTAAAGAAGTTGAATAGAATATTTAGAATATTTATAGTATAGAATATTTATTTGTATCAATACCTTTTCGTTTATGTTAATACTTTTTATTATTATAACATCTATTCACCAATAAAAAACCTTATATTTTTTTAGAAAATGTTTCATACCCCTGAAATGTCACTTTGACAATGACATTCGTTTGTTTACATTTTTGATCTCGTATACCAAATCAGAGTTTAAATATAGAATAGAATAGAATAAAAACACTTTATTTGTACCTCTAATACATCACACACATAACAAATACAAAATAAAACTAATAGATTACCAAACATGCTGTAGATATGTTTTTGAATGATGTATGGTATGGTTAATGACAGTTATAGAAAAATGTCAACATGACAGTAATGTCATGTACTAATTACGAAACGCACGCACGCTTTAATGAATTAAGTAGAACATATAGTTAATTTGCCGAAAAATAATTTCGGCAAAAACAGTATGCGCCGGTGCATCGATACCGAGAATATATAATTGTTCGTGAAAATGAAAACACGCGGCGCAGATTTTTCAAAAATGGCCGCCAACAAAAAATCCCCCCTCGGTCATAATACTACAGGCTTTGCTTCGTAACTTGTTATAGGAATATAGACTTTAAAGTGAAGTTTTTAATGTTTGGTTTCGACTGATACATGGGTTATGGAATTTGATGATGCTTTCGTACTAGGGTTGGGAAACGATACCACGGTTACAGTTCATCATCATCGCCACTGTTGGGCAGATGAATTTCATCATCACCATCAGTTCATTTCACGCCCCCACTGCCAAGGCACGAGCCTTCCGTATGGCAGGAAACACCACAGGGAGAACGTGACATAAACCAGCAGCCGGGACCAACGGCTTTACGTGCCTTCTGAAGCACGGAGGAGCTGGAGATGACGCATTTTTGGTCACCCATCCGATGACCGGCCTTTGCGAAAGTCGCTTAACCTCAGCAATCGCAGACCGACGCGGTAACCACTGCGCCATCAAGCTCTTACAGCGAGGGCTAGAGGAATATTATTTATTTATCCTATTAACTGATCACCAACCCGTATTTGGCAAGCGTGGTGATTATAGATTACCCATTAATTGTAGTGATAACTTGATTTCTGTGATGGAGGCCGCTGCCCAGCATTGGGACAGTTATAGGCTATTTACTTAACTTACTACTTTTACTTTGCCATCTGTTCAACGAACGCTTAAGCCGCCTTGTGAAACACCCATCTCTACCGCTCACATTAAAAAAAATCCACAAAGCAAAAAGTAGAAATTAAGGAAAGGACGCTGCTGCCCGAGAGATGTCTGCGACATGTATTTAGATGTGTTTAACATATGTCGCATTGTATGATTGAACACAGGCGCATGACGCCATTTTAATTGTCGCTGTGAGTGTGGGTGCTGCCATAGACTAAGAAGTAGACGTGATACCTGATACCATAGAGAAATTGAGATGGAATACATTTTTATCTTCTTTTATTACTACCATAGACTAAAAAGTAGACGTGTTACCATAGAGGAATTAAGATAGATTATATTTTTATCTTCTTTTTTACTGCCATAGACTAAAAAGTAAACGTGATGCCATAGAGAAATTGAGATGGGTGACATTTTAATCTTATTTGTCTTATTATTTTTCTATTGCCTGGAATAGATTGCTTTTTAGCAATTAGGCAGCCTATTTTGTACTCTGTCTCTAAGTCAATTTGTCTGTATTTTGTGTGTAAATTAAAGTTTATTTTTTTATTAGTATTATAGATTGTCGGTGGAAAGGTAAAACTGCTTAAGCGCTAAAAGGTTATTAGTGGGAAACAATTATAAGGTTCAAACTTTAAAATTAAATTCCCACTTAATGTTTTTAGGCAGTTTTCCCTTACCACCCACGAGATGTTATTATATAATACTAGCTGACCGGCGAACTTCGTACCGCTTTGACAGTTTCCATGACAAAGCAAACAAAACGTTGTCAGTTTCCATGACAACAAAACAAACAAATCATTCGTCCGCTCAAGAATACCCGTATCCCATGATGGACCCCTATAGCAGCGCCACCTACCGGGTCCAATTATAAATCTAAACCATTCTCGAATCCACTTGAACACACACAGAAAATTTTATCCAAATCGGTCCAGCCATTTAGAAGGAGTTCAGTGACATACACACGCACAGAAGATTTTATACATGTAAAGATGGTTGATGATAGTTGTAAAATTATTTTAAACACGCAATTCCATCTCGTTCTTAGTAGAAAACTAATAAGCCGAAAAATAATTCGACAAAAATTGTACGGGAATCAATACCGATAATAGATAAAAAGTAGATATGATACGTAGAGAAATAAAAAAAAAAGTTGCAACTTTAAGTACTGTCATAGTCTAAAGCTTAGCTTTTCATTACATCGAAATGAAACACTTTTTAATAATAACAATAATATTAGTTTTATTAAAAAATGTTTTTGTTTTGTTTATATAATTTTAACGTAAACTTTGTTGCGAATCAAATTACAAAAACACAAATGCTGAAAAAATTTTCACGAGCAGTATTTGAACCTGCACCCTTCTGACATAACGGGTCAGGTGCTCTTCCTGACCTATCGTGGTTCTAACCAGCCCGCCGAAATTAACATAAACTTGTGTTTTTATAATTAATTTTATTTTTATTCGTTACTGGTAAGCTCGCTAAAAAAGATAATAATTGTCAAAGAAGCCCATCTGGGCTTGTAAAAAAAGAAATATTATATATTATATTCTATTGTATTCTATTCTACTCTTATCTACCTGCTTTATTTGGTTCTGGTACCAAACTCAACCTTCAAACTTTACCTAATAGTTATATTTTGCATACCCATCACTGTCTTGGCCAAACCGTTAAGCGCTTAGCATTCGTATTCGTATTGACACTTTAAAAAAAACAAATACCCTTAATTTGTCGGTACAATTTTTATTGTCAAAAGGTTAAAGAAAAAAAAGTCCCTTGGAATTTTATTATGCGTGACGCTTATCAAAGTAAATTATACTCTATTTCCAAATGAATAAGAACTAGTATAAAAGTTAGTTAGCTATACAAATAAGAGTCGAGCATAAACAATGAGTGTTTGAGCGTTTTTTTAATTACTCCTGTTTACCATAGACTAAGGGGAAACGTTAGCTTTTTCCCGCCGCCTCCGCCATAGGTTATAAAGCGGATTACAAGAAAAAAACACAGAGTCACATGCCTTGGTTATGGTTGCAATGAAAAAAGGACCACCGACAAATATGGGACATTTTTATACGGGGTGTTCTCAAAAGCTTTTTTTGTATCTTTTTACATCAAATTACCACTTTTTTATTAATAAAAACCTAAAGGTAAATATGCATATAGCGATGGTGCAGTGACTTGCACGTTAGCACTCGTACTCAGGATTCATTTATTTAATTTATTATTAAATTTATTTTTAATGAGTAAAATAAGGAATGTATATTTTTACTCATTTGGTTAGTGGTAGGGTTTTTTTAGTCCGCCTGGCTGGCTACCACCATCTTATCTAAATATGTCGCCATAACATTAACGTTTGTAGCATTGTTGTATTCCGGCAGCTAGAGATAATATAGCCAGTTCCTCACTAGTGGAGAATCCCGGGTGAAGTGCGCTTCCATCATTGGCCTTATCATCTCTTAACATCAGGTGAGATCAAGGCACTGTGCTTATATATATATTGGCGACGAATGTCTCACACATATAAATAAAAATATATATATAAATAAAAATAAACTTTCGCACCACCCTGCATATAAAGCACACGCTCAAACTACACGCCCGTGTGACATTCGTCGCCAAACATAGAGGTGAGATCATGCGGTCTAATGCCTTGTCAACACAAACAGTGCACGACGCTTCGGACCGGAGTGTACTGTGTATTGATGCGTGAGAGTTAACATTGATTGGTTGTCATCAAACGGTGGGTGCCTTGCATGAAGATGTCCACATCGGGACTTGATACCGTTACTAGGTTAGTAACTTATTAATAATGGACCATGGACCCGATGTAGACTTGTTAGCGGCGTCCGTATCCTGGCTGCGTTTCGGTGACCTCTTTGGGGAAATTGAAGGTTTTGTCTGTGCAATTATGGACGAAGTTATGCTGACGAATAACTACCGGAAATATGTTATGAAGGACGGGACGGTTGACATATGTCGGGCATGCCACCGTCCGGGTGAGTCTATCAGACATATTATTTCTGACTGTTCTCGTCTGGCTAACGGCGAGTACTTGCATAGGCATAACCAAGTGGCCAGGATTATCCACCAGCAACTTGCTTTGAAATACAAACTTGTGGATTCTGAGGTACCGTACTACAAGTATTTACCCGACCCAGTTCTCATATTGACCATGTCACGTTGTACTGGGATCGATCTATCATCACCGACAGGACTATTGTAGCCAATAAGCCTGACATTGAGGTGATAGATCGATTAGCGCGCCGCACGATGATTGTCGATATCACCATTCCACATGACGAGAACCTCGTGAAAGCTGAGAAAGAGAAACAAATCAAATATCTCGACTTAGCACACGAGGTTGTCGTCGTCGGTTGTGGAATGTGGATTCGGCTGTCATCGTACCGATTGTTGTTACGGCCAACGGCCTGATGGCCAAGAGCCTCGATCAACATCTAATGAGGCTCTCGTTAGGCGGCTGGATCAAGGGCCTGATTCAGAAGGCATTTCTCCTCGATACGGCACGCATTGTGAGGAGGTTCCTGTCTCTGGAGCCCTAACCACCGGTAGCTTGGCTGGTCCCGATGCCAGCGGACCCCTATTTTTTTTATTTTTTTTTAATGATTTATTTATTTTGTTTTTAGAAAATATTTAAAAATATAAATTATATGAGAAAAAATAAATAAAGATAATTATAATAATATCCGGTCTCTCCACAGAAACGGCTGTATTGTATTTGAAGCAAACCAACAGGTACTATATACCGATCGAAGTACACCTGTTTTTGTCTGTTTCCTCGACCTATTGAAGGCATTTGATCTGATCAGTTATGACATCTTATGGCAAAAAACTTCAAAAAACCAATACGCCCGAGGAACTGATACGACTTTTTAAATATTGGTATCAGAACCAGGTCAACGTCGTTCGGTGGTGGGGTTCTCATCCGGATCCGTACAGGTTGGGAATGCGGGGTGAGGCAGGGGGGGCTGACCTCGCCGAAGCTATTCAATCTTTATGTGAACGCGCTCATTGAGGGGCTCGGCAGCACGCATGTCGGATGTCATATTGGAGGAGTTTGCCTCAATAACATTAGTTATGCCGACGATATGGTGCTGCTGAGCGCCTCTGTGAGTGGCTTGAGGAAGCTGCTTGGCTTGTGTGAGAAGTACGCTGTAGATCACGGCCTGTTGTACAACGCAAAGAAAAGTGAGTGCGTGGTCTTTCAGGTCCGTGCTGAAGCCTAGGGAGTATACCGGAAATTAAACTGAACGGGTGTCCTCTAAACAGAGTTGACAAGTTTAAATATCTTAGGCACTGGGTAACTTCGGACCTGATGATAATGCAGACATTAAAAGCGAGCGTAGGGCTTATATATGATAGCCCGTAGATTTACTTGCTGTTCGAGAGGCGTCAAAATCACCCTTTTTAGGGCATTTTGTACGTCTTTCTACACCAGCAGTTTGTGGGTCGATTACATGCAGAAGCAGTACAATGCACTAATCCAGATCATCATCCATTGATCATCCAGAACAATAATGCGTTTAGGGTGCTATTGGGGCTACCCCGCTTCTGTAGCGCATCGGAGTTCGCCGAGGCGCGGGTGGATTGCTTCTACGCAACCATGCGCAAGCGGTGCGCATCCATCCATCCATCCATGGTGCGCCGGGTGCGGGGCGGCCGCAATGCTATCCTGCAGGCCTTCGCGGAGCGTTTTGACTGTCAGTACTTGAACCATTGCAACATGGTCCATGTACTGATTGATTTCAAAAAACTTTTTTAATTACTTTTAATTACTTTTGAAATTTTACGATGTACCTAATTTAATTTGAATTTTATTTTATGTGACTTAGTGTATTTTTATTTGATTAATTTGTATTGAAATTAATTTAATTTAATTGATTGTAATTTTATTTGTTTAATTTAATTTGATTGAGTGTAATTTTAATTTATCGATTTAATTTTAATATTTGTGTATATTTATATTAATTGTGTTAACGACCCAAGTTGGTTGAAATAAATTTATTTATTCATTCAGTCATTCCTTCCCAACTTTTATTTCAGATTAAAATCCAAACAAAACTGTTAGTAGGTAGGTTCCTAAATGCTACGTTATTAATCTAAAAAATGTTTAATTAATATAAAGGAGAGAGATTGGTTTCTACTCTTTGTTTTGTTTTGTGTAAAAAAAAAAATAATAAAAAAAATATATTGTAATACTAACAAAAGGTCAAGGAAGGGATTTCTTGGCGGGAAAGTGAAGAGTCATTTCTGCGGTTTTGTTTTATTTTCTAAAATTTGTGTTATGTCGAATACTAATGTGAAATATTGGTGGATTATTAACCATTAAGTGTTCGTGAGTGTGCATGAGTGTTGGTAAATGAAACAAAACAGTGCAACGTCACTTTTCAAATTCTCTCAAGAAGTCCGCGTGAGGACTTAGTAATGCCCCACATCTTTACTGAGATACTCGAGGGGTTGGGGGTATATCATTTCTCACTTCATTTCTATTATCATTCAACATCATCATATTGTATATTTATGTATTACTTGTAAGAAAAATTACTTTGACACTGGCTAAATGTGGTAATCGCACGAAGTCATCAACTAAAAGAAAGAAAGGTCAAAGAAATTGTTACTGACATCTATGAGACCTACGTGACATTGGCGGAATTGTGTTCGGCAGTTGACACAGAACATGCCATAAACAAAGAAGAAGAAGAAGACATCTATGAAGTAAAAGGCCTCAAAATAAATGATTTTTATTTATATATTTTTTTAATTAAAACCTTGTGTGTCCCAGCTATATGCATTCTAGTCCAATACCTACGAATAGGACAATCAAAGTTATCATAAAATGCCCTCAGAACGCCAATTGAGCAATCCCGATAAACACAAAACAAATAACTGTGTTGATGCTGTGAAAACCATCAACACCTGCTTCAGCCTACAGCGTTAAGTTACGTTATACATATTGACAAGTTTAAATTGGTAGCTTGAGGGAGATCGATGGCGCAGTGGTTAACGCGCCCGGTCTGCGAGTGCTGAGGTTAAGCAACTTTTGCTAAGGCCGGTCATCAGATGGGTGATCAAAAACTTATCATCTCGAGCTCCTCCGTGCTTCAGAAGGCACGTAAAGCCGTTGGTCCCGGCTGCATTAGCAGTCGTTAACAACCACCAATCCGCACTGGGCCCGCGTGGTGGTTTTTCCTGTTATCTCTATCCGTTGTTATTATTATTATTAGTATATTATTAAATATTCATAAAATTTTATAAAATACTGTGAAAAAATTAAACGCCCACCCAAGTATATTATTAGTCCGCAGGGTCAGCTAGTTTGAACTAAAATTGAAGACCACTTAATAGTATTTGTGGTTTAATTTCTCGGACTGTTTTTAAAGTGCTTATCAGGAATCTAGTACCCTCTATTATTGATAAAGTATTAAAGAGCTTTATGCATAAATCTTAAATATTTAAAAAAATAGTAACACGCATTCTATTTTTTGCATTTAAGAAGTATCTACTCTAACTGAATTTGACGTTTGAAAAAAAATATATCGAAAACATCTGTCATCAACAGACACCTTTCTGAAAGCGTTCGAAATTCGAGCACAACTGTCGGATTAGGTTCGTATTTCGGAACAGGCAACCACTTTTAAAAAGAGAACAGTTCAAATATTTATGTGCAAGGAGTTTCTATGATGGGAGAGCATTTAACTCGGCATTTGGCGGCAAAAGTAATTTTGTCGATATCACAAAAGAGGTTGGGATCTGGTAGAATTCCTTTATGGGAGTGTTCTACATTTGAAATTGTGTGTGCACGTTCAATTTTTAATTCCATACAGAGTAAAAGAAACCCTAGGTCGTACAAAATAAAATTCTAAATGATATTGTAGGTTTCGTTGATGATTTCGAACTTTAGAAATTTCATTCAAGTAAAAAGAAACTTTATTTTTTGTAGCTTTAAAAGTCATAATTGTGTGAAGGTTTGTATTGAGATTTTGAAATTTGAAGCGTTCTTAAACTATTGTCAGTGCTAATCCTTAGAGAATTCTTTTTTTTTTTACTTGTCTTTGGCGCGAAATTTTTGCCTTTGTATAATGTTCACGTTAAGAATTTGATATGCGTTGAAAATTGCAATCTTTTCATCGAACAGAATCTGTTCACGAGGCTACTAATTGAATTTTTAAACCGCGGTTTATTGGGAAAGCGGATTCAGTTATTGTTATTATTTATACTTATTTGAAATTTATTTTGAATTGCGTAATTCAAAACACATTAGGATGAATAACTATACTGAATGGATGGTAGGCAAAATATTTTAAGACGATTGCGCTTGCCTAATATGTTTACTTGAATAATTATTAATTTCATTTCATTCTGGACTTTCCTACAAAACCTCAAAGTCAGAGGCCAAATATCAAAATTAAAAAATTAAAATATAAATAAAAAAACCTTATTATTTAAAATTCTTATACGAATATAATACTAAGTGTATTGTTTGTATAAAGATGTTAACTTGACATTGATAAGCGCACTTCTTGTGTCTAGGTAAATAGAATATTTTTTTTTTATAACATAACTACTTTTATAACAGAAGCAAAGTACAGACGCGAAGACAGCTAATTCTATTCTCAACTTTATTCCGAAGAGTCAACAACACTGCCATGTGCCATCCCCATTTAAATATCCAAGTCTAGCTTTAACACAACAATTCACAGCCAATTCTAATTTTCCGCCTAAAACCAGCCACACTTTCATGTAAGAGTATTTTAATAGTGACATTAATGAGGTTAACAGGAATATATCCTACAATAACTGTCCCCACTATTGGACCTTCCATAAGGATGTTTACACCACAGGGACGACAGGCGATATATCACCACGCGGGCCCAGTGCGTAACTCCTTATAACTCATGCTAGCCTGGTACTTCAACCAACTCACGGCCTCACCCCAAGTATGTTGCTCACGCTAGGTATACCTCCTTATAACTCATGCTAGCCTGGTACTTCAACCAACTCACGGCCTCACCCCAAGTATGTTGCTCACGCTAGGTATACCTCCTTATAACTCATGCTAGCCTGGTACTTCTACCAACTCACGGCCTCACCCCAAGTATGTTGCTCACGCTAGATATACCTCCTTATAACTCATGCTAGCCTGGTACTTCTACCAACTCACGGCCTCACCCCAAGTATGTTGCTCACGCTAGGTATACCTCCTTATAACTCATGCTAGCCTGGTACTTCAACCAACTCACGGCCTCACCCCAAGTATGTTGCTCACGCTAGGTATACCTCCTTATAACTCATGCTAGCCTGGTACTTCAACCAACTCACGGCCTCACCCCAAGTATGTTGCTCACGCTAGGTATACCTCCTTATAACTCATGCTAGCCTGGTACTTCAATCAACTCACGGCCTCACCCCAAGTATGTTGCTCACGCTAGGTATACCTCCTTATAACTCATGCTAGCCTGGTACTTCTACCAACTCACGGCCTCACCCCAAGTATGTTGCTCACGCTAGGTATACCTCCTTATAACTCATGCTAGCCTGGTACTTCTACCAACTCACGGCCTCACCCCAAGTATGTTGCTCACGCTAGGTATACCTCCTTATAACTCATGCTAGCCTGGTACTTCTACCAACTCACGGCCTCACCCCAAGTATGTTGCTCACGCTAGGTATACCTCCTTATAACTCATGCTAGCCTGGTACTTCTACCAACTCACGGCCTCACCCCAAGTATGTTGCTCACGCTAGGTATACCTCCTTATAACTCATGCTAGCCTGGTACTTCTACCAACTCACGGCCTCACCCCAAGTATGTTGCTCACGCTAGGTATACCTCCTTATAACTCATGCTAGCCTGGTACTTCTACCAACTCACGGCCTCACCCCAAGTATGTTGCTCACGCTAGGTATACCTCCTTATGACTCATGTTAGCCTGTTACTTGACTCGCGCAAGGTATGCGCCTTGCAGATTATGATAGCCTGGTATAAAATGTATAAAAATGTATAATTGTGGTCAATAAAAAAACTTAGGTCGGTTGGAGGTACCTTTGACTCTCTCTGGCTAGCTAATTTTAATGTTACCACTACTGGGGCACGAGCCTTTCCTATGGATGGAAACACCACAGGGAGAACGGGCCATATACCACCACGCGGGCCCAGTGCGGTGCGGTGGTTGTTATTGACTGCTAATGCAGCCGAGACCAACGGCTTTTCGTGCCTACTGAAGCACGGTGAAACTCGAGATGATACGTTTTTGGTCACCCATCCCAGGCCCAGCCTTTGCGAAAATTGCTTAACTTCAGCAATAGCAGACCAAACGCGTTTACCACTCTGTCCCACTGCTGAGCAAAGGCCTAGATCATTGAAATCAAGTCAGATTAAAAGCGCAATAACCACGCTTGACAAATGCGGGTTGGTAAACATATATTCTGATTATACATCGAAAATCCGAAACATACTTATTTGCAGCGACCGTTGGATAGATGGCGCTCTGTGCCGCTAAAAAGCACTCAAAAGCATTAAAAAGCAGTGACAAAATTCAGCGCTTACGTCAGCCTTCCCGGTAGCATAGCGGTCAGTGCAGCCGCCCGTATTGCGGAAGACCCAGGTTCGATTCCTGGCTGGGTCGGGTGGGCGGTTTAATTTTTTCACTGTATTTTATAAAATTTTATAAATACATACTTATTTATTTATTTATTTTAAATGGACAACCAACAAAACATACACGATTCAAATTCAAAAATACAAGTTTATCTTAAGGCTAAGTGTTGTCTATTATAGGTAGACACGACATGCAATATAATTATCATCAACAAACGGAACAGAGATAGACAAGACAAAAAATACAAAAAAAAGCAGTACAGACACTTTTAATTAATTACAGATTAAATTAAGCTCAACAGACAAAATTAAATTATGACAAATCCAAACTAAAATCAAAATCAAAATCACAATCAAAATTAAAATCAAAATCTATATCTGTCTAAATACTTTGCCCGACCTGGGTTTATTTGTGAAATTATTATTTTATATTATAATGGTCGTTAATCTAATTTTACTTATATTTTTTGTTATTTTGTAGACTATATTGACAACCTTTAATTAAATAAATAAGTTTAATTCAGACTCTAATAATAATCGCTACTGACACATACGAAAAAAAAACTAAACCAACAACACAGTTTATTCATTCACGAACGAATCTCGAAAAAAATTGGCCTTAACCCTTCGCTTGTTACCTACACAGCACAAAAACTTTTTTTTTAAAAGAACGCGTGTGACTGGCCTTAACTAACCGAATTCAAAACTCCTTTGTCAATAGATGAATAGAAAAAAAAAAGAAATTTGAAAAGGCACCGTGATTCACATTTCTGAACTGTTCACCATTTAACGAAGACCCTTTAGCTTAGCAGTATCTGAAACTTCTTAGAGTTAATTATTTCGGTACACGATTTAATTTATTTATTTTATTTAGTGTTTATTAGGTCAACAGCCAATATTTTTTAATATACATATTTATTATGAAATTATTCTCATTAAATATTAGTTCTTACAATCTGGGGCCCAACCGCCTAACTCGATTGCTTTGGCTACGTGTATATTTTATGACGTCATCTTGTCATCAAGCTAATAGGAATACCTAGGCATATATCGAAAGCTATAGCCGAATGACAAGATGACGTCATAAACTATACACGTAGCTAAAGCAATCGGTTAGGCGGTCGGGGGGCTGGTTACAATATTTATAATTGAATATTCTTCAAGAAAATTATTCAAATGTATTGAAAAATTTTAAGCTTCGGAAATAAACATTTAGTTAACAAAAAAGTGTATTCTACTGATTTACTTGTGATTTGAAAGCTTCCGTTAAGAATTTGAATCGCAAACTATTCATATATTTTTTTATTATATAAGTTTTTAATATCTAGATCTTTATATTTTCCTTAAAACTGAATTGGTTTTTAAAATATTGTTCCTTAAAGTTTGTACAAGATACCGAATCGCATAACTCCTTTATACATCTCTACCTATACTGGTTACATCTACGCAACGACCAATTAAATCGGAGCTTTCGAGTTTGAATTGAAACCTTCATTCTCGTCCAAGATTTCACGCGACGGGGGGAAGGAGAAGCTCAGAGCAAAATGGTCTTCTACGCACGTCCTTAAATTCACAGAATTAACTTTTTAAAAGTTAACTAGAAATCTTTTAAAAGGTTTAATGTGTCTTATTTTATAAATTGGCTCAGTATGGCGCCGATAGCCGTATTTCCTGCATTAGTCCCAGTCCCATTGAGATTTATAAACTAGTAGCTATTCCGTAGTTTATGAAGCTATACAGGATTAGACAGATATGGCAATTATTTTTTTCATAAAGATGTGGGCCTTTAGAGACCTCACGCAGACGTCTTGAGTTAATTTCGCCGCCGCCTCTGTGGTCTAGTGGCTAAGACCACCGGTTTAGACCCAGAGGTCCCGGGTTCGATTCCCAACGGGGGGTACATGTTTGTGTACTCGGTTTGGTTAGTGGTAGGGCTTGTTTATCCGCCTGGCTAGCTACCACCATCTTATCTAAATATGTCGCCATAACATCAATGTTTGTAGCATTGTTGTGTTCCAGCAGCTAGAGACAAGATAGCCAGTACCTCACTAGTTGAGGATCCCGGGTGAAGTGCGCTTCCATCATTGGCCTTATCATCATTTAATATCAGGTGAGATCAAGGCACTGTGCTTACCCGTAAATATAACGAAAAAAATAAAAAATAAAAAAAATTGTTAACACTCATGCACGTGCAACACTTAACGGTTAATAATTCACCATTATTTCACATTAATATTCGACATAACACAAATAAAATTGTAGAAAACAAAACTATACCGCTGACATTAACCTTTTAACTACAAAACAGTGAATAAGTTAAACAATGGCAAAATACGTAAATTTTACTCTTTTAAGTGCTAATTGCTGCACTGATACCATATTAAATATTTATAAAACACAATGAAAAAATTAAAAGCCTACCCGACCCAGCCAGGAATCGAGTCTGGGTCTTCCACAATCCGGGCGGCTGCACTTACCATTATGCTACCGAGATGGCTGACGTAAGCACTGATTTTTTGACTGCTTTTTCTATCCAACGGTTATTGCAACCGCGATGGCATTTCATTTTTTTCAATAATTTTTATAAATATTTAATTCGGTTAAATACATGTTTAAAATATTGTGTCTCTGCGAATAATATTCTGTTTTGAGCTTTGTCTAACTTTATGCCATCGTTTTGTTGTAAAGCAGTAACTCTTCACTTTTCCGCCAAGAAGTCCATCTCTGACATATATTGTACTCGCAAACAGTTTTAAAAATTTGTGAACGAGATTCGGTTCAGTTTTTTTTTCCACTATACAGTGACTTGCATTCTGCTAATGAGATTTGAACTTTGTATATTCAAACATCCGTCCTTTTAAAAATATACGGTTTCAAGTATTGACTTTGGTCGTTTGGGTTGCGATCTTGCTTATGAAGCAACTTTCGCAAGGCGTGGCATAAGATGGGTGACCAATTCAAAATATATCTAGTTCCTCCGTTCCTTGTTAGGCATGTCAAAAAAGGGGTTCCGTTGGCTTGTCAAAAATAAAAATATAAGGCGGTCTTATCGCTTAAGAGCGATTTATTCGGATAGAGAGCTAATAAACTGTAAAATTGCAGGTGCAAATACAAGAACAATGCTTATTTTATAAATTACACTTATATTTTAACCATATTGTAGGTTTACACAGCTTTGCTAAAATAAACATAAATAAAATAATTATCGTAGGGGAACCAATATTTGGCAATAACTAAGCTCAATGTTCGACACCACTTTTCACCGTCAAAAGTATTAAAGAATGTCATTGTAATTATATAGGATGACAGATAGGAAGCAAGTGGTCTGTATTCATTATTGAATCCTTACAAATTACATCATAAAAAATATATACAAGGGTGAGCTTATCTCTAAAAGAGATCTCTTCCAGCCAACCCTAGCTGTAGTTAGAAAAGAAAGTCTGCGGGACCAATTGTCGACCATAACATAAAAAAAAATCTTTATTGGGCGCGTGGGGTGTCTCACACCCCAACGATTGTTTGCATGCTCATAACATCTTAAAATTTTAATTTAGCACGCTATTTTTCCAGTTAGCTTCATAAACGCGTGTAACAATCATTATTAAGTCGCGAACAGCGCTATGTCCGATAACCAAGGACAGAAAAACAAAAACTCTGAAATATGATCGTACTTGCGCAGACCAAAAATTAACTCCAGGCACTCCAGTTTGTTAATCAGCTCTTCCATGGCATCCTAATACCAAACATCATCAACAAATTAATTGTTGCTAAACTCAAAAAACAGTTGCTTCTATCCAGTATTTTTTATGATTATAGGAAAGATATGTCGATCTATGGTTCCTGTCAAACACTGGTTGCACACAAGAACAATGTGTATTTTATAAATTATACTTGTCGGCGGCGTGGAGGTTTGGTTTGTTTGTAGGTAGGTAGGTCGAGCAAAATCGGATTCGCCGATAACACCGTTCATCTTGGATCTTCAAAATAAAGACGCAGTCGTATTCCTTACAGTCACTTTTAATATCACAATTAAATTATTTAGAAACAGTTGCCCGATGCAAATGGATTTTAGAAACGAAGTGAGTTACGCGCGTGCGTACGCTCCGACCGCTCTCGTTCAAATGTGTCCAGTCCGTTGTCGCGCCAAGCCAACTGACGTTGACGTTTCGCGCACCATAGAGCATAGGCTGCGCAGACCACACTAAGTATAGACTATACTTGTCGTTTCTAAGTGATGCTAGCGCCATGTCGCCGACAAACTTATAAGCTTAGACGCCTAGGTGGCCGAGTGGCAGAGCGCTCGGCCCGATACCGGAAGGGTTCAATTCCCAGGTCGGGCCAAGTGTGTCTTATGTGAGTGTGTGATTCTTGCGATGCATTTGGCACGCGTGGTGTTTAAGCCAATACCCATAAATTGTAGTGAGGCCTTGATTTCAATGATGGAGGCGTTTGCCCAGCAGTGGGACAGCTATTGTAGGTGTGGGTGTACAGACATTTGCAAGAAAGAACACAAATAAAGTGATTACACTAATGATTCCATTTTCTCCTTCCAAGAAAAGTTATTATTCAGTTATTAACGCCTTTCATTAGAAATGTGGGTTTCCCTCGACACATTTAGTTTTATATTGAGTTTAAACGATTTCAGACTTTAAGTGAAAGGATTAGGTGTGGTATTGCTGTGCTTTAGACTTTCTTAACCCTGTATTGCACTGCTGGTATTAAAACACCGTTTAAAGTAAAAATACCATGTAAAGTGAAATGTGAATCTTACGGGTAAGCATTTGACCTTCATTTCACCTGATGTTAAGTGATGGTAAGGCCGTAAGAGGAAGCGTAGCGATCCTCAACTCTGAGGCACTGCCTATCTTATCTCTATCCGCCGGAACACAACAACGCTTCAAACATTGATGTTATGGCGACATATTTAGATAACCACAGCCGTTGTAACCCGGTCCAAACGTCGGGTAAAGAGAAGGTTGAACCTTGTATTAATTAGTTTACATTAATCCCCGTTTAATTTCTTTGTTCATTTTATGTAAATATAGCAGACCTTAAAAAACAAGTCCCTTCAAAGCTACAATGAAACAAAAGGGCAATTCCGCCCTTTTGTTTCATTTTTACTCCTTACTACAACACGTTCGGAGACTTTTTTTTTTTTTTTTTGAGAGAGATTGCTGATTGCCGCTGCGGCAATTTTTGGGGGCGGCGAGGAACGTACAGGGTTCCTCAAGCCGTGTGAAAGGAATCACCTTCAGAGGTTATCTAGAGGGAACGGCATCGCGCACTAGTGCGCGTCCCCGTGCCCTACTAGATTCTCCGAAGGGTTCGGATCGGAACGGGCTCGTTCGGAGACCTTAGTATTATCCTCTTATATGCCAGTTCTCACTATTTTCTTCTCGCACTTTCATTCAACATACCACACATTCATCCATCGACTTTCATTCCAAGCAGTAGGTGCTCTTCTATAGTGTAACTAGCTTATCTTTATATATTTCATCATCATCATCATCATCATCATCATCATCATCATCATCATCATCATCATCATTATCAGCTCATTTTATGTCCCCATAGCTGGGGCATGAGCCTTCCCTATGGATGGATAGGGAGAACGGGCCAAAACCACCACGCGGGCTCAGTGATTGGTGGTTCTTAACAACTGCTAATGCAGCCGAGACCAACGGTTTTACGTGCCTTCCGAAGCATGGAGGAGCTCGAGATAACAAATTTTTGGTCACCCATCCGATGACCGGTCTTTGCGAAAGTTGCTTAACCTGAGCACTTGCAGACCGGGCGCGTTAACCACTGCGCCATCGAGCTCCTCTGTATATCCCACTAATATTGTAAACGCGAAAGTTTGTAAGTATGGATGGATGTTTGTTACACTTTCACGTAAAAACTACGGAATAGATTTTAATGAAACTTTCCTCATATACAGACCATGACCCAGACCATTATATAGGATACTTTTTTTTTATTTTTTTTTTATTTTAATTCTTTCATCTTTCATTTTAATTCTTAAACTCCTTTGTAAGGTTAAACCTGATAGCCGGCACAACCGCCAATTATCTTAATTAGTATTCTACGAGAAACACAGTTTAAACACTACTTCTTGTAAAGGCTAGAGACACTTGTCTACAATCATCATTACTTCGATATCTCTGTAAAGGGTGTCCAGTAGATAATTAAAAATAATGATAGCACAGTTAACATTAAGAAACGTATAATTAACACTATTTTTTTATTGTTTATTCAATACTTAAATACATACATACACACTCTCAAGTCCTTCTCTCAAAAAGTGGTAGACAGAGCATTCGTTCAAATCACAAATTTTGAGTAAACATGCCGTTAGTGACCTCGACACAATAGTTACTATGGGTACATTATGTAATATAGATACATAAAAATGACATTTATCCGAACGAATTAAACGCCGTTAATAGGAACAAATAACTTGAAATCAATCTGTCTCAGAATTCACTTACAGTGATTAGGTTTGACAACCCAAATGCTATGTCTATTGAATGATGTTCCGACACAGTATACATACACACACAGAAACAGTTCCGTCTCGCTACCATATGTGATGGTTTCCTGTCGTTAGATGATTGTCGACTCTAGCTTTAAGTTAACGAAAACGAGAATTTATATATAGCAAAATATACTTTTATTTTACATTTTATTTTATAAAATTTTATGAATATTTAATTTAGCTTCAGTGCAGCAATTAGCATTTGAAAATAAAAAAGTAAAATTTACTATTCCGTTGTGTTATCAAATTTGTGGTATATTTCATCTGCAAAGATGAATCTGCATGGCCATCGGTTGCAACGACCGTTGGATAGATGGCGCTCGTGCCGCTAAAAAGCACTCAAAAACATTAAAATAGCAGTGACAAAATTCAGCGCTTACGTCAGCCTTCCCGGTAGCATAGCGGTCAGTGCAGCCGCCCGGATTGCGGAAGACCCAGGTTCGATTCCTGGCTGGGTCGGGTGGGCGTTTAATTTTTTCACCGTATTTTATAAATTTTTATGAATATTTAAATAAACTTTCTTAAACTCACACCAATTATCTAGCCCAAGAGAAGCTTCGTTATCAAAACACGTTAATTATTATATTATAACGAGAGTTAAGCATTAGTTAGCAAATAGATAATTTATTTTAATCGATAATTATTTAAAGGGTACATTTTAAGTGCTCACCAAAATAATTTTCATACCCTAATATACACACATCAGAACAATTGTACGTTTTGTATACACATATATATTCTTTTTGCTTGCCAAAATGGATTAATGCTCACCAAATATTGTTTTACTGAAACAGTAACATTGATACCAACCATTTTTACACTATTATTCAAATGATTGAGGATACTATCTGCCCTACTCCTGTAGGTCACGTGATAGGTTAGAAATTTAAGACAATCGCGTGGCGATTGTCTTGAATTTTGAGGTTATTTTTTTTTATTAAACAACAGGAAGCCAAATTTACCAAATTGAAACTCGTAACATAAAATATTGGTATTATCTATTTGGTGACAATATAACATATTTGGTCTGAAATGCAGTTAAAAGTATTCATATATTTTTAAGACATTTAATAAAAATATAAATTGTATTTTTATAATATTTTAGGAAACACAATTTGTTGATCATTTATCCATTTTGGTAAGCGTTTTGAATTTTATTAAAAGTAAAATTGGTAAATTTTTGGTAGGCGTTTAAACACAAGCCTTATTTAAAGGAGCTTTACGAACTGTTGATATTGCTGACTAAGCGGTTTAATTACGGTAACATGTAACAAATAAATTTCAAATTCAAATTCAAATTCAAAAAATTTATTCGGCGTAGCAGGCTTAGGTTCTAACAATAAAACTAATACAAAATATTCAAATTAAAAAAGCTACGACGAACTGGACTCCTCTCAGCATAAGTTGCAGCTTCAAGAAACTGGAACGCTGATTTTCAGAGGAGCCCGTCATGTGTGTGTGTGTGTGTGTTATGTTATTACAATAATGCTTTTGATAATAATACATATTGATAAAGTTTAAAATAGAAATAATAAATACTTAATAATACCTGTGTGATTACCTGATTACATAACAATATACCTAATGTTAAAAATGTATGTGGTTTTGCCATAAACTAAGTATGAAGAATAAAATATATTATAAAACAAAAGCCATCTTTGAAAATACAAATAATAATAAAAAATAAAAGCTGCCAGCTTAAAGTTGTTGCCCTTTTTGTTGCTCCAGTAAATATTTCCGGTACTTAACTTTAAAAGAATGGACAATTTGAAATTTGGAGTAAAGTTACCTACCGCTCATCGTTGCACTATGTCGAAATCTATAGAATTCACTTACAAGCTTAAAATAAGTGATGTAATTATGTATTGAGACATGTATTTGTCTCTGTCCATAATCTGTGCTTAAGCTTTGTGAAAAAACTAAGAAGTAGGCACGATCCAAATACAGCTGTATGGGTTCCGTAGATTTATAAAAAAAATTAAAGAATTAGTAACACAGTACACAGCCGGACTTCTTGGCGGGAAAGTGAAGAGTCATGTCTGCGGTTTTGTTTTATTTTCTAAAATTTGTGGTATGTCGAATATTAATGTGAAATAATGGTAGTTATTCACCGTTCAGTGTTCGTGAGTGTGCATGAGTGTTGGCAAATGACACAAAACAGTGCAACGTCACTTTTCAAATTCTCTCAAGAAGTCCGCGTGAGGACTTAGTAAAGCCCCACATCTTAACTGAGATACTCGAGGGGTTGGGGGTATATAATTTCTCACTTCTCATTTCTATTATCATTCATCATCATCATATAGGAAGGAAATTGTATATTACTTGTAAGAAAAATTACTTTTTTATTGGCTGAATACTTGTACAAAGCCATAAAAAAACGACCAACGGCTTTACGTGCTTTCCGAAGCACGGAGGAGTTCGAGATGATACATTTTTGGTCAGCCATCCGATGACCGGCCTTTGCGAAAGTTGCTTAACCTCAGCACTCGCAGACCGGGCGCCGTTATCTGCGCCATCGAGCTCCTTAACACCTACTATAACATTATTATGCTTTTATTATTTTGAATTTTGCTTTCACTATGCTATTTACAAGTATTTTATAATACTAGAAAAAAAATATATTAATTTCTTTATTAAATCATTAAAACACAGTACGGAAAAAAAGTGTACGATAGAAGCTGCAAAAGTTTAAAACTGTGTTGCAGCCGCTAGCGTCCATCTTCGAAAAAACATGTTTTACAATAGAATACAATAGAATACAATAGGTTAATTAATCAACTGGCCTCAGGATACTCGAGTGGGAATCGAACCCACCTTTAAATGACCGGTCCAATGCTCTGACCACTGAGTAACCAAGGCTCCAGAAGATTGTTTTTTTTTCTAGTAATTTGTGATCCGGTTATCCAAAGCTGATTTTTCCTAGTAAAAAAAGAAGAAAAAAAGGCTTGCCGAAAGATCCCGATGCGTCGATTTGCTACTGGTAGAGAGAAACCTTGGCAAGCCTCATTAAAATAGTAATAATAATAATAATATGAGAAGGACAAACTCAACAAGTACCTTGACTTAGCTCACGAGGTGACCGCCATGTGGAATGTTGATTCGACGATCATTGTCCCGATAGTCGTTACAGCGAACGGTCTGATAGCGAAGAGCCTCGACCAGGATCTTAAGAGGCTCTCGCTTGATGGTTGGATCAAGAGTCAGATTCAGAAGGCAGTACTCCTTGACACGCCACGTATTGTCAGGAGGTTCCTCACTCTGCAGCCCTGACCACCGGTAGCTTGGGCCCTGCCCCGCTGCTGGCGGTACTCTAGAATTAGGTTTTTATAATGTTTTATGGTTTTTTATTAAAATATTGTAAAAATCTAGTTTTAAGAAAGAAAATAAATAAAGGGTATAATAATAATATTATATAATTATACTCTATATTATCCACAAAGGCGTGATTACATTTAAAATTTGTCCTGCCTCCAAAACTAGGTTAATATCCTGTGTGTCAGGAGGCAGTTTCTCTCCAAATGGGATACATAAAGCAGCTTAAGCAGATAAACGAGAATTTATGAAATTTAAGATACAAAACACTTTATCTTTATTCTACAGCCTGTAAATGCTTTAGATTGAGGCCAAGTGCTTACCCGTAGTAACAATAAAAAAGTGAAAGAGGCATGAAATATTCTGAATAGAATAGAATAGAATCATTTATTTCTAATAAAATAGTAGCATAAATAAGATGGAGCAGGTAAAATTTCAGTATCACTTATTTTTGCCATAAACAGAGTAGAAAATGTTTAGAATTAAAACTTAGTAGAATATACAAACAACGTCCACGTATTTTTAAAATGATAAAATTAAATAATTAATATGAAAATTGATTCGATTAAATATATTTATTATTGAATTTAAACAAAAAACAAAATTACAAAAATAAACAAAATTAAAACCTTACAATAAGACATCAAACCCTGTTTTATTCTGATAGCTGCAGAACCCTAAAATATGTTCAAAAATACCCCAAACATAGCCCGCTGCGTACCGACCGGTGCCTGTTAATCCACAAACACTATCCAATTAATCAAAATAAATAATCGCTGTTTACGTAGGAGCGCCTATAGTGCGACCGGCGGGCTTAATACTTTAATATTTTTTTTACGTTTTTATTTTTCTATGCAATGAATGTAAATGTAGTAATTATAATAATAATAATGAATGTAATAAACGACAGTAGCAAACTTTTATTTATTTATTTATTTATTTAGGTTTATTAACATTTTAACTAGTTGCATTTAAAAAATTTAAAAGGTACAATAACAACATTATATCAACGGTCTATCCGTTAAGCATTAATTAATGAGTAAATTATAGAAAAAAAAAGGTTTTAAATATTTTTGGGTGCAAAGTTTGTTACGGTTTTGTTTAGTTAATATTATGAAATTTGACGACCTCTGTAGCCGAGTGTCTTGCACGCCGGACTTTGGGCGGCGCGAACTCTGAGGTCGCGGGTTCAATTCCTGGTCGGGTCAATGTTGAAAAAACGAACTTTTCGATATTGTGTCGGGTCTGGGTGGTTGTGGTACCGTCGTTGTTTCTTACTTTGGGATCAGAACAATGTAAGTGATGTGATCTATATATTTTAAATATTTAAATTTATACAATAATAATCAATTTGAGTCGATCCTTGAACAAGAATCGACTCAAATTGGGTACTAAATAAAGGGCTAAATCAAATAGCAACCAAGATAATTAGAAATCTTTATTATGGTTATGGTTATGGGTGTTGCATGTGTAAAATAATGAAATAGCATGCAAGTGAAAATTCATTGAAGTACTGTAGTACATTAAAATAGGTAACAAAGTTATTAATTATTATTCACAGAATTTTAACGACAATGATAAATTATTTTAATGGGTATCATTACTAATAAATAAATAAAAGAATACAATCATCGTCATCATCATCATCATCAGCATATATTGGTCCACTGCTGGCCATTTGCCTCTCCAAACGCACACAACAGCCCGATCCAATACAATATTTCTTAACAAATTAACTGCGCTTGTTAAAAATCTCTTTTGATACTTTGAAAAAAATTATAACAATTCAAGTAAGTATCAAACACATTCGCCCTGCATACACGTCAGTGTATCGAAGCGCAGACGATTATGCTCGAGGACTCCGGGGGTCGCCCCACTACGCCTAAGGTAAGGTATGCGCTTTGGAAGAACATTTCAAGTGTTTCTAGGGAGATGTCACCAGAATATTCTTTGATTTTTTTTCCTTCAAAATTTTGTATACTATCTATAAAGATGTTGTTCTCAACGGGGAATCGATCGTGTGACGATGATGCCGAAGGTAGAAGCATTAGGTAACATAAAAAAAGAAATAAAAAGAAATAAAATGAAAATACTTTTTTTAGAACAAACAATATTATTATTACAAGATATTTTTTTTTACTACAAAAAACATTGACCTATGGTTCATAGGTCATGGGTTCAATTCCCACTCGAGATTCTTGAGGCTGGTTATTTTTTTCTAGTAAAATTATCTTGTAACTATATATAGCACTAGCGGCCCGTCCCTAATCCCACGGGAGGACTTTTTTTTATATTGCCTATGTTACTCAGCGCTAATATAGCATTATTATGGTGAAAGAATTTTTTAAATCGGTCCTGTAGTTTTTGAGTTTATTCGTTATAAACATACATACATACATACATACAAAAATACAAAGGTTTCCTCTTTATAATATTAGTATAGATTAGTGATAGTGGATTCAAAATTCAAAATAATAATAACACAATTATTACATACAATACCAACACAAGTTATAACTCCTGTAAACAGAGGTTTTGAAAAAATGTTTTTGTTTTGTTTATATAATTTTAACGCAAATTTTGATGCGAAACAAATTACAAAAACACAATGTTGAAAAAATTTCCACGAGCAGGATTAGAACCTGCACCCTTTTGACATAATAATTTCGGCGGGCTGGTTAGAACCACGATAGCTCAATTGGAAGAGCACCTGACCCGGTATGTCAGATGGGTGCAGGTTCAAATCCTGCTCGTGGAAATTTATTCAACATTGTGTTTTTGTAAGAGGTTTTGAATTCAATTCCTAGATTGTGCAAAGCGTGTTTCTGATTATTCGACGCACAGCCCGGGTTTGTGATCACCAACCCGCATTTGGCCAATACCCATCAATCGTAGCGATGACTTGATTTCAATGATGAACGCCTTTGCCCAGCAGTGGGCTTTACTTTTAACATTGTCAGAGTTGGCCCACAGACTTCGCTGGCTCGGCCACCTCGAAAGGATGGGAGAGGATCGTGCGGTAAAACGAGCTTATATGGGACGTCCTAGAGGCCGACGACCGGTTGGACGACCCAGGTACCGCTGGAAGGACGAGGTCTGTAAGGACTGGCACCAGGTGGCGACCTTTATTATCGGAGGCCAAGACTCACTTTGGGTCGTTGCGCCACTCTAGTTAGTTTGGTAGGCGTTAACTGTCATCTTGGTATTAACTAAGGCTAACGACTTGACGTGCCCTCCGATGCTCGTTAGATTTCAAATTCAAGAAATTTGTAATCGCCTCTGTGGTCTAGTGGATAAGACCATCGGTCTCAGACCCAGAATACATGTTTGAATACTCGATTTGGTTGGTGGTAGGACTTGTTTGCCCGCCTGGCTAGCTACCACCATTCTATCAAAATATGTCGCCATAACATCAATGTTTGTAGCATTGTTGTGTTCCGGCCGATAGAGATAAGATTGCCAGTGCCTCAATAGTTGAGGATTCTGGGTGAAGTGCGCTTCCACCTTCGGCATTATCATCACTTAACATCAGGTGAGATAAAGACAATGTGCTTACCCGTATAATATTTAAAAAAAAAACAAATATATATCGCTATATATATCAATAACGAGTGCTCCTTACCTAAAATTCTCGCATGATATTTTTCTTACTAATGTGACAATTTGATTATTAAGAAGCCTTTGTCAATACAATAAAGTATTGTATTTTTTTTGTACATATATATATATATATATATAGCACGGCAAATGACTTCATGTCACCTGATGTTAAGTGAATATAGAATACAGATGCGAGGCCAACTGGTGCAGCGTGAAAACAACGCAGCATCAGTCAACCTCACTCTGCCGGCCCACAAGGTGCCTCTTCACGCCTCGTTTGAAGGAGCCCATGTCATAGGAAGGAGGGAAAACGTGTGCTGGCAAACTATTCCATGTTTTGGAGGTGCGACAAAGAAACGAGTCACCAAATTTCTTAGTGCGCGATGGAATATTTGAGACTGTGAAGCGGTGACTCCGAAGAGTAGCACGTGTACACCTAATACTCCTATGGAGAAAGGGAGAAGGTGGAATGAGGTGAAAGAGCTCTTCAGAGCACTCGCCATTGTATTGTATTCTACTCTGTTATATTCTATTTTATTATATTCCATTCTTTTCTATTCTATTCTATTTTATGTCACTTTCAATTTCGAGATGACCGGTGAATTTCAAAAATCTCCCTCCTGGAACTTATCTGTACCTATCAACCACGCCAGCTTGCGCCGTCCCCTTCTAGATACTCCGAGGCGTCCGAAGCGTTCGAATCAGAATCGCCAATTTAAAAATTAGTATTTAAAAAACCGGTACTTTGAAAGTTATTGATATGACAATTTAACATTATAAATCAAACTATTAAGTGACGCGGCCATTTCGTAATTATATCAGAAGCTTCATCGTACAATGTCATAATAAAAAAGTTGTGAAAAACGACGCTAAATAACATCGAAATTAATGTTAATATCAAATCATTATATAATGATTTGTGTTGTACCGAAAACCTGTCTCGCCGACTATGGAGTATAAGGTTTATGACGAAACGGAAAAGAATATTTGGAAAGCGAAATATTTAAACGCCTTGGAGGCCTCCAGTTTGCCCAGCAGTGGAACAGTATATAGGCTATACTTTATACTTTACTTTTAACACCACGGAAGATCTGCGCAATAGTGATTAACTTTTGTTTGTGAGGCTTTCCATAGTTATTTAAATGTTTATTTATAAAGTATAATAGCTGTTGGTGTTCCTAAATAAATTAAATTACTTACTGCAACAAATGCTGAGTGTAGTCGCGTCTAAAACACGTTTGTTCAATTCTGGGTAGGGAAGGAAAGCTTTTTTTTTATTTTTACTTACTGGTAAGCACAGTGCTTTGATCACACCTGATGTTAAGTAATTATAAGGCCAATGATGGAAGCGCACTTCACCCGGGATCCTCGACTAGTGAGGTACTGGCTATCTTATCTCTAGCTGCCGGAACACAACAATGCTACAAACATTGATGTTATGGCGACATATTTGGATAAGATGGTGGTAGCTAGCCAGGCGGACAAACAAGCCCTACCACCAACCAAACCGAGTACACAAACATGTAGCCCCCGCTGGGAATCGAACCCGGGACCTCTGGGTCTAAACCGGTGGTCTTAGCCACTAGACCACAGAGGCGGCTAAAGTTAGTAAATAGTCCCACTGCTGGGCAAAGACCTCCATCATTGGGATCAAGTCATCGCTACAATTGACCGGTAATGGCTTAACCAGTGCCACCACGCTTGCCAAATGCAGGTTGGTGATCATAAACCCGGCCATTGGGCTCACCTGTTGGTTTTCGGCCCGTTCTCCCTGTGGTGTTTCCATCTATAAGGATGGCTCCAGCAGTGAGAACACCAATAGAGCAATCAAATGAGTTTATGATAGGGCATTTGATTGCTTTGATTTGATTGATTTGATTTGATAGGGATATTTATGATAGTTTATGATAGGGGATATATATATTTACTAATATTATGACGCTGTAAGGGAGAAAGGAAATGCTCCTGCTCAGTGTCTTGCCGGTTCGTCTCAGTACAAGACCTAGACTAGACTAAACTTACGAGCCGACGATGGCATAGTGACATCCGTAAGAGCTATGTGTAGCCTAAACTGAATAACGGACTTTGAAATTTTTTGAATTGAGAAAGCCAGCAGCCAGCCAGCAGCAGTCCGAGGAAGCCAGCATGGGCGTCCGCGATATCGCCGACAAGCTGCAAGAAAGTAGGCAGCGATGGTACGGACATGTGAAGAGGGGGTTATCTGACTACGTTGAAATCTTGGCTCTGCATCTTTCTGTCCCTGGTCCAAGATCGAGAGGCAGACCCAGGACAAGATGGTGGTACCAGGTGATATTTATGAAACTATGGTTCCAGCGTAAACGTTCAGTCTCTGTATATGGAGACAGGAGGACTCTAAAATAGCTGAGTCACTAGCAACATTTCCAACATCTTTATTTGCAAAGAATTCTCAAATCGTGTCAACACATAGAAACATAAGCTTGACAATCTTAAAGTATTCGATCGTTTTGGCAATGGCCGCGTCAATTTAAATACAAATTGTCCAATTTAAATTCCTTTACAGACATATTAAAGTAACATACTGATGTTGATATTGGATAGGCGTGTAATATGTTTGTTTCTGATACTCACTTTAAATAATAAAATTATTTTGTGGAATATTTTACGAGGATTCATTTTAGAATTTATTAGCATCGTAAAAGATAGATTAGGTGCTCGAAGGCGTAGTAGGTCTGCGATTGCTTAAGGTTTCGTACGCTTGCTGTGTCAGCAGTAACAACCACTGCATCGCATTGGCTTATAGCCCTTTCTCCTTGTATTAAGCCTCTCTCAGTGATAGTGTGGCGGCGTCACCTACCGCATACGCCGCACATTAATCGTCACGAAGCAAAACACCTTCTCAACCGTGTCAACAGATGGCGCCACAAAGCATACCAACGACGTCGCCATACTACGACGATAAATAGTATGGGAAGCCTGCATCGCGATAGCGAAGTTTCACCATCTCCTTCGCTATATATAGCACCTCCAACTAACATCCGTTGGACCTCGGTCCCCGAGCTATACCACCCAGCTCGGAGGAAGATCTTCCCTTTGTCCTTCCTCAATGTGGCGCACCCCCTACCACAGGCTTCCTACAGTGGTGACCCCGGCGTGATTACCTCTACCACTACCATACTACAATAGCATATACTGTCCCACTGCTGGGCAAACGCCTCTATCATTTAAATCAAGTCATCGCTACAACTGATGGGTATTTATTGGCTTAATCGCCTCGCTTGCCAAATGCGGGTCGATGAACACACGCCCGGGCTATGCGTCTAAAGTCCGAAAAACCCTTTGCCTGACCTTGTATCTAAACCAAGTTCGTAAAGATGGTGATATATTTTTATTGTTCAGCTTTTTCTTTATCTACTGACCCTAATAAGTAGGGTATGGCAGTCGGAACTACGGGTCCGGCTGTCTTTTCAAGGGTACCACGGGAGTTCCTAGGCCCCCTGCCAGTTATGCCTTCGCAGGCGTCTCCGGCAGGTCCCGGAGATAGTTTGGACTCGTGGTGGCTACATAGCCACCACGAGTCCAAACCATCTCCGGGAACCACATGGTTAGCTGTAGAAGTGGGAATATTCGTCTGCCAGGTTGAGGTCTGGCCAGGCTTCCATTTCGTGCACAGCGAGCGGGTCCGAGTAGCGGTCTTGGTGGGGCTCTGAAGCGAAAGGATCTGCGGGGCACGTGAGTTGTCCATAGTTGGTTGTTCTGCTCGGTGGTTTTCATTGAGTAGGCTTCCAACATCTCCGGCACTAGTCTGGAGAACTAGTAGTAACGCGAGTTTAACCGTAAAAGCAGTTTAATTTCAGTGCGTGCAAGCTTGACGCTTGCTGAGTTTCTTGCCGGTTCTGCTCAGTACAAGATCTCCCGCCCTGTGTAGACTTACGAACCGATGGCAAAGTGACATTCACAAGAGCTACTTGTAGCCTAAACTGAATAAATGTTTTTGAATTTTGAAAGTCTGTAGTGTTCGCGTAAACTTTAGATAACAATGTGATTCTGCATTTTGGAAACAATAACATTGATGCCCGTAAAGTATATTAAAAGACGTAACGTTTGTGACTTTGTTTGTATGTTTGTATATCGGGGCTAATCTCTGAAACTGCTGATCCAATTCCCAAAATTCTTTCACCGATAGAATGCTACATATCTTGCTGGTAACCAACCGTGTCCTCGTACCTTACTAGATTCTCTGAGGCTTTCGGTTCGGATCGGGTGCGGAACAAGCACAGGGCGCCACTAGCAGCTAGGACCTCGACTCGGGATCCTCATGCCAAACCACTTCATCTTCATGCAGCGAGGATGATCCGGAACCGTTTTAAACAATCATTGGAATAGCGCCGCAAGCGCCTCCTAGCGTCAAACAAAGCTTTATTTTATTTTAATAAAAAAAGAGTTTGTTGTTTTAAAATCCACACGTACAGTGCTAGTAACATTTAGTTTATTAATTATCTAAACTAATGGCTTCGCGTTTAGCATTTAGCCAGTTTCAAGTGTTTTTTATTATAAGTAGTAAGGGTACAATTTATACGGTGATAGAAATTAAAATGGAGTCTCACAACACGTGTTAATACGGAAAGAACTCGAGTGAAACTCATAGTAACATTGATTGCTCTAGGCGTTGTATGGTGTATACTTTTTATAGAAAACATCCGTAACGAAGTGCGATTTATAGTACTCAGCGCCTAGAATAGAAACCGCGTCCGGCAGCTAGCGAGCGGTTCCGCAAAACGTCTTTACTGAAAGAGCCTCCACAATGGAGAAACTATAGCATAATGTTTCAACATATTTTTCTCCTATCTTTTATTGCTAATTTTATGTATATTTTTGTTGGCGATGTGACTTAAATCTTGTTATGGAGTTGGTATTTAAGAGCCCTTTCACATTACGGTATCTCATACAAATCATACCCATTAGCATAATTCTTTCAAACCAATCATCATCATCATCATCTCAGCCAAAAGACGTCAAAGACAAGACAAAGGCCTCCCCCAAGGAACTCCACAACGACGACGGTTTTGTGCTGCTCGCATCCAGCGGCTTCCCGAGACCTTCACCAGATCGTCGGTTCACCTTGTTGGAGGTCTTCCCGGTACACGGTTGCCACTCAAACCAATAGGACAATTTTAATGAAACTGTCTTTGCTTAAAGGAAATAAGACAAATACGTAAACAGTTATAAAAACATTTAAAAAACGTTTGTTCAACTGATTTTTTTGTTATTTGAAACTTTCCATTCTAGACTTTTAGTCGCATAAATTCATTGTTGTTAAATCAATGTCAAACAGTTTGTTTATTTTTTTCTATTAAATATCATTATCTCTGTATTTCCCTTAAGTGTAGAAAGTATAATTGAAATTGGCTATTTGATTTAAAAGAATTACAGCTTTGAAGTTTGTATCGCCCTTTCGTTTATGTCCCCACTGCTGGGGCACGAGCCTTCCCTATGGATATTTACACCAGAACGGGCCATAAACCACCACGCAGGCCCAGTGTGGTGAAGTTTTGTCCATTGGCTTAAAAGAAGTAGGACTTTTTATTTTGTATGAGTCACCGGAGTGTAAAAGGTCTCTTAAGTCTTGTTATGGAGGTGGTATTTAACGCCTGACCGGGCCACCGGCTTCGCCTATATTTATGTTTGTTAACGCGAAAAAATGGCTTAATGCGACTTAGGACGGTATTATACAATAAACAAGTATGATGGAATATTTAATTTGCTTATTTACGACTACTTTTGTGGGACCATTGTTTCGCAAGACAACTTAAACTTTGAAAGTAAAAACATAAATCGTTAACGAATAAATAAAGGAATTATTCTATATTTACGCAACGGTGGCTTAGTGGCAACGCGCTTGGCTTGAAAGCCGAAGGTGTTTAATTTCCAGGGGGCCTACCGCCTAACTCTATCGCTATCGATCTCGCAAAAGCAAAAGCAATATCGAAAGCTATAGGCTCTAGCTTTCGATATTGCTTTCATATTGCTTTCATATCGCTTTCGAAATGACAAAATTACGCCATAAACTATAGAGCGCGATAGCGAGAGTGATGGCGATAGAGTTAGGCGGTCGGGGGGCAGGTCGGGGAAAGGGCGTTACGTATTTTTGATGCATACCGTGATTGTGTGATCACCAATACGGATTTGACAAGCGTGGTGATTAAGCCAATACCTTGACTTGATTTCAATGATGGAAGCGTTTACCTAGCAGATCGACAGTATAGGCCATTACTAATTACCATCTTTATTACCAAGACTATTTAAAGTGCCATACTAATAAAACATTTAAAAACTTTAAAACAGTTTTAATTTTACTTTACAATGCTAAATCAATAAAAAAAATGGTCAATGATGCAATTAAAAATCGTTTTTTCATAAATATAGATTGCCAAATCTCAACTGATATTATTATTCAAAAAAAAGTTGAGATCGCATGTTGATTACTTAGTAGTCGACATTGAATAAAGCTCCTTTGGCTCATACAGGAAGGGTAGATAATGTTGATAAATTTTCACGGGTCAGACAATAACAGTTACAAAAGTAGGAGGAGACCCAGAAGGTAAACTTAACACGGAACAGCTCGGAACAGTGCTGTCCTGAGCGCAGGTGTCGCGAGATTCCGTGTCCGTGAGAGGTTGTCTATGTGTGCGTTGCTCGAGCGTGTTTGTTTGAAGCTTACCCTCTGCAGACTCCTTATTTTGTGGTACACACGCCTGCACATCAACTTACCACAAACTGTCAAAATTCCTTAATAGACTTTGAACTTTATAGCTAAAAGATATGGTTGAAAATGTATTGAAGAAATTTGTCAGTTTTGGACAGGTTGATGTGCAGGCGTCTGTACAGTAGTGAACCAGGGGCCCGACCGCCTAACTCGATTGCTTTGGCTACGTGTATAGTTTATGACGTCATCTTATAGCTTTCGATATTGCTTTCATAGGCGGTACGAAATGACAAGATGACGTCATAAACTATACACGTAGCCAAAGCAATCGGTCAGGCGGTCGGGGGACTGGCCTGGTATATCTGAAGGTGTAGGTTCGATAATGGCCTATGACACAAAAAAGGTTTTGTTTAAACTTTAATAGAAAAAATAAACCAGCCTTAGGAAGCTCGAGTGGGAATCGAACATTCAACAAGTTTTCTAGGGCCTCGGTAGCTCAGCGGTCAGAGCATTGGACCGGTTATCCAAGGGTCGTGGGTTCGATCCCCACTCGAGCTGTTAGTGGCTGCTTGATTTTTTTCTAGTAAAATTTTGTCTTAGCTACAGTTATTTTTTATATTTAAATTATAATTATGACCACCCTGTCTGGTTGGTAAGTGGTTCTACGTTATTAAGCTAAAATTAGCGACACATAAATTTATGACTGTCCCAATATTGCATAAGGCCATCCATTTAAAACATACAGACGTCTTGACCGAATCATTGATTTCTATAATAAATTACGCTAATTTGAATAATTCCGCAGTTACTCTGGACACTTGGATAAAATTACGGATACCTGAAGTGATAGTAACATGGATGAGGTATTTACAAACATTGGCTTCAAGTTTTAAATTTTGTTGTAGAAAAATATATCTTTGACCAGTCAACGGAGGAACCCGATGGCGCAGCAGTGGTTAACGCGCCCGGTCTGCGATTGGTAAGGTTAAGCAACTTTCGCAAAGGTCGGTCATCGGAGGGGTGACCAAAAATGTATCATCTTGAGCTCTTCCGTGCTTCGGATGGCACGCAAATCCGTTGGTCCCGGCTGTATTAACAGTCGTTAACAACCACCAATCCGCACTGGGCCCGCGTGGTGGTTTATGGCCCGTTCTCCCTATCCATCCATAGGGGTGGGTCGTGCCCCAACAGTGGGGACATATAATGAATTGGTGATGATGATGATGTTCAGCGTACTCGCAGACTTGCAAAATAATTAAAAGTACTATAAAAATAATACCGTATCCATTTCTGATCTATCCATTCTCAACTCATTGACAGACAGCTATTTGTCAAATCCAGCCTTCCCCCACAGATGAATAATACTTAATACTAACATTTTCGACTATTCAAATTGATTACATTATTATTTTTAACGCTTCTTAAAATACTAGGCAAACCAATATAACTCATAATACGAGGTCTTAAGATTGACGAAAGACAATGTGTTACGGGAATAAATCATTTTGACAAATTTTTATTAACAAAAACAAATGACATTAGCTTTTGAGTGCACTCATAGATAAAAGAAATTCGGCAAATATTGTGGCAATTCTTTTTTGTTGGTTGACCGGGTAAAACCATTTTAATTATTGTCTATGTTGAGGCTAAAGGGCAGACTTTGAAGTGGTAATATAGACACATTTTATCACCAGCTCAATTTTTGAATAAAAGAGCTTTATAACTTTTTTTATTCATCACCAGCTTATTTTTGATGTGTAACATCTTTCCTCTCACTTTCTTGCAATTTGTGGGAGTGATTTCGTGAAATGGGACGGAAGTGTGTAACAGGAAGTCGGAGAAGCGCACAAGCGCGCGCCATTTGATTTGACGAATGAGCGCGCGGTGGTAGAGTTGGCCGTCGGATGGTACCAACCAATCGGGAAAACGCGCGCCATTTGATTTGACGAATGAGCGCGCGGGATTGCATTACTCTTAGTGTCAATTATATAAAATACAATTTTCATTAAAAATAATTATTCTTTGTTATGAAAAATCATTTCAAATAATACCTGACCCATTTTTTTTAGTAACAAAAATGATCACCAGCTTATTTTTATTTCAGAACAGCTCGGGTAAAAGCTTCCTTAAGGATGGAAACACCACAGGGAGAACGGGCCGTAAATCCCAGCCATATACAACTTCAAATTAAAAAAAAATAAAAAAAAACGGGCCGTAAACCACCACGCGGGCCCAGTGCGGGCGGTGCTTGTTAACGACTGCGACATGAAGCCGGGACCGTTAGTTTAATGTGTCTTCCGAAGCACGGATGAGGTCAAGACGATACATTTTTGGTCACCCATCTGATGATCGGCCTTAACGAAAGTAGATTAACTTCAGAAATTGCAGACTGAGCGCGTTTACCACTGCGCAATCGAGCTCCTTAATCACCTTACCTCTCCTCGTGGGTGATCTCGTTATCGATAGGTAGTAAGTAAAATAAACAGCCTATCATCGTCCCACTGCTTAGCAATACCCTTTTCAATAAAAGCTATTGACATGACAGGATAATTCACATTTAAACTTGAATCCAGGCTTCCAGCATTGAAATCAAGTCATCTCTACAATTGATGGGTAATGGCTTAATCACTACGCTTGCCAAATGCGGGTTGGTGATCGCAAACCGGAGATATGCATCGAAAAATCCGAAATACATTTTGCCCTTCCTAGGAATTGAACCCGGGACCTTCGAGTATCGGGCCGAGTGAGTCACTACTCGCTAACGATGGGTATTGGATATAATTAAGAAAATTATATTGTAAATACAGGGACAGCTTTATTATTTTTTTTATACATACTATACATACTTAGCACGGCAAATGACTCCACACCACCTGATGCTAAGTGGAAATGGAGTCCAGACGCGAAGACAACTGGTGCAGCGCGAAAACAACGCAGCATCAGTCAACTTCACTCTGCCGGCCCACAAGGTGCTTCTTCACGCCTCGTTTGAAGGACCCCATATCGTAGGAAAGAGGGAAAACGTGTGCTGGTAGACTATTTCATCTTTTGGAGGTGCGACAAAGAAACGAATCACCAAATTTCTTTGTGCGCGACGGGATATGTGTGACAGTGAAGCGAGTGACACCGGAGAGCAGCACGTGTACTCCTATGGAGGAAGGGAGAAGGTGAAAAAGCTCGACACATATGTTTCAATGTAATACCATAGATTACTTAATAGTTACTACGATTATTTAGTAACTTTAAGATAGTTTGACATATAATAACTTTAACTTTTACCTGATGTAAATTTGTTTGTTTGTTTTTTTTTACATGTTGTGGTTGTCTTCTATATATTTTTTGTGTTTATTTGTAATGGAAAGTGTCCTGCTATGATAGGGCATTTTCCAATATTTTTGACGCTGTAAGGGAGAAATGAGCTGGACGCTTGCTGAGTTTCTTGCCGGTTCTTCTCAGTACAAGATCTCCCGCCCAGAGTAGACTTACGAACCGATGGCATAGTGACATTCACAAGAGCTACTTGTAGCCTAAACTGAATAAATGATTTTGAATACTTTGGTAGACAAAAGTCACGCTTAATGCGTTGCTAACCATACAAGTACAGTCAGCGACGAAAGTCGCTGAACTGTTTAGTGCCATATAATAATTATTATTGAAGATTAAATAAAAAAACTCGAGATTTTTTTATAGTTTGGCAAATGACTTTGCTCTGCCAGTTAAGCAGCAGCAGAGCCCAGACGCTCCAGTTTACTAGTTTTTTCGATTATATTTAACACTAGCGGCCCGTCATTTTTTTATATAGCCTATGTTACTCAGCGCTAATGTAGCATTATAATGGTGAAAGAATTTTTTAAATCAGTTCAGTAGAGAGTGGTTTGTATGGGAACAAAGCAAACCACTTTCGTGGTTTACTGTACATGCTACAATGTACATAGGTTTCCATTGAGTAATAGGCTGACACATTTCGCGGCAGCGGCGTCAAAATGGTTATTATACGATGGCTACGTCATAACTCGTATGTTGTGGGAAGTAGGCGGTGATGTATGTTTGCTTATGTGTTGCAGGCATTTAGGGAAAACGGACATTATGCGTTTGTTCGGTATTGAGCGGCCAAACACGCATAGATGCTTTTTATGCAGGAAAAATAAAATTCAAAATATTTATTCGTGATTCACAGGTAAGTCATTAGGTCTAATTGTATTGATTATAAGGTTTTACTGCTATCTGCCTTATCGGCATACAAAAATATTAAATAATTAGGAGAACAATAGAAGTTATTATAAATTTACAAAAGGTCAATTAATTATAAGTATTATCACAATAATTGAAAACTGTAAGGTCATTACAGTTTATGTAAGTATGAGTAAATATAAGTATGTATGTAAAGCCATTAGTCCATGGTCGTTTGAGAGAATAAAGTAATTAAAATTAAAATCAAAAAACAAAGTAAATATTACAAAATTAAATGTCAATATGGAATACCTATATGTCATTTACAGCAACATCTAAACGGCTTGTACGAATATAGCTCAATGCATGAGTTTAGGCTAGTTTACCCTCTCACGGGCACGGATCTCGGAACAGCTCGGAACAGTCAGAGGGCAGCTGTTGCGTGATTCCGTCTCCGTGAAAGGTTATCTATGTGTACTTCTGGGTCTCCTTGTTGGTGCTTGAAGGCGTGAGGCTTGATTGAAATCCGCCTGGCTAGCTACCATCTGTCGCGATCGTTAACGATACGATAGCCCATTCCTCAGAAGTTAAAAGTTCCGGGTAAAATGAGCTTTTCTCATTGTGTAATATTAAAATTAAAATTAAAAATGTACACAATTTTTTTTCTACAACTAATTTGAAACGCCCGGTTTCAGACTTTCACTGCAACATTATTCATCCGTAAAATTGTCCCAACTACAAAACATATATTTTAAAATTCGATACTATCATACTTGTCTTAATTTTAAGGTTCAAACCACCCATACTGTTGGATAATTTATAATGTGTAGTTTAAACGTATTTTAAATGCCTCGGCGGCCGAATGTCACTCTTAGCCCAATATCCAAAGGTCCTGGTTTCAATTCCCATGTCGGAGAAAGTGTGTTTCGAATTTTTCAATTTATAGCCCGGGTTTGTGATCACCAACCCGCATTCGGCAAGCGTGGTGATTAAGCCCAATTATGATTAAGCCAATTATGATTAGGATTAAGCAATTATGATTAAGCCCAGTGGTGATTAAGCGTGGTGATTAATACCCATCAATTGTAGCAAATGACTTGATTCCAATGATGGATGCCATTAGCCCTTTTACATAGGCTTTAGGTGTTTTCCTTTTATTTACAACTATAGATACACACGCCTGCACATCAACCTACCACAAACTGTCAAATTTCTTCAATAGACTTTAATCTTTATCTGTAAGTCATATGGTTGAATGTATTGAAGAAATTTGACTGTTTTGGATAGGTTGATGTGCAGGCGTCTGTACAAAGAAATATCGAGAAAGTAGCTAACATGACATGACGTTATTTTAAGTAGGTGCGACTATAAACGTAAAATTATCCTTTTGCTAAAAAAAATCGATATTCTTGAAGATGTAACAAGCTGGCCTGCTGTTTCCGACATGGCATTGATTTTTGTTCCGTTTGCGGTGGAGACATGGGGTCCATGGGGGCCGGAGGCCAAGCAGCTTGTTAAAGAGTTCAGTGCTCGCCTTATTGAAGCCTCCGGTGACAAGAAGGCTGGCAGTTACCTCTGCCAACGTATTAGCTTGGCAATCCAAAAAGGTAATGTTGCCAGCATTCTTGGGACCGTTCCCATGAGCCCACAGCTGGAGGACATTTTTTATTTACAGGTTTTATTTTGTCTTTAGTTATCTTAATATTTTTTTTTCTTTAATGTCGTTAGTTATGTTATGTTTCACATTTAATAAAATATATTACAACATATTTTTACTATAATTCTTTATAAGTATACTAGCTGACCCGGCGGACTTCGTACCACTTTGACAGTTTCCATGACAACAAAACAAATAAATAATTTTGTATTGGAAAATTAAATCGTTTAATTAGTATTTTCCGTTACTTATTTATGTTTCTCAACGTTTAAACCTTCCCTGAACTTCCACAAATATTTCAAAATCATAATTAGCCAAATCGGTCCAGCCATTCTCGATTTTTAGCGAGACAAACGAACAAACAGTTTTATTGGAAACTCTACGTCCCTATGAGGCCGCGTCCTAAAAGTGCATAACCTCTATATTAATTTCGTATGAAAATAAAGATCTTTAAACCTAGCTTAGAAACCTTTAAATGGAGTACTACGGTGACTTTCGGGACATTCTAATTTTAAAAAGTATTTGCGTTTTTAAGTGAGTTCAACCTTTTTTGAATAAAATCGGATTGAGTTGTCAAACATGTGTCAAAATAAAATGTAATTTATATCAAAAGCACTAAGGAGTATTGATGTCAACTTCGAAGCAAATCACCGCCAAAATAACTTTCTTTTTCTTTTAATCCGGATGAATTTCAATAAAATACGAAACACGTCTTCCATCAATTCTGTTAAAGAAGGTTTATGTAAAATTTGAAGTAGATTGGTCTAAGGAATCACGTTGTCCCGTACAAAAATTTGCCCCCCTCTTTCCCCTTAGGGGGAGAATTTTGGAAAATCCTCACTAAAAATGTTTTGCTTAAACAGACGTCTCCTGACTCCTGACGATTGGCCACTTAACTAACGTATCGACTCGTCAAAGCCCCAGACCTCCCAGCAAATATGGACTTTGGTATAGAGTAACAATACCACGCAGAAGGAGCAAATTATTAAAAATGCAAACAAACTCTGCCTAACTTTTGTGATTTTAGGGCCTCGTAGCTCTAGAATCTAGAATATTAAGAAAAAAGAATATTTTAGGTTTAAGAAAAATGAGTAGGCTTATCTCTCCGCTTTACCTGATGTTAACTATTTAAAGTGGAGTCCAGATTCTCTAGCTAGTGCAGCAGGTTTGTGAATCACTACCGACGCACCAAGTAGCTTCACACCACGTTTAAAGGACCTGATCTTATAGGATGGAGAGAATACGTGTACTGCAAGAGCATTCTACATAATAAATGATTCTACCCAGAATTTTAACATAATAACATTTAAAACGTTTATCGGAATGACACCAATAAAGTGTTTTAATGATTCATCATACTTATTAATCGCCTTGAAGAGCTCGATGGTGCAGTGGTTACGCGCCCGGTCTGCGAGTGCTGTGGTTAAGCAACTTTCGCAAAGGCCGGTCATTGGATGGGTGACCAAAAATTTATAATCTCGAGCTTCTCCGTGCTTCAGAAGGCACGTTAAACCGTTTGTCTCGGCTGCATTAGCAGTCGTTAACAACCACCAATCCGCACTGGGCCCGCGTTGTGGTTTACGGCCCGTTCTCCTTATCCATCTATAGGGATGGCTCGTGCCCCAGCAGTGGGGACATAAAATGAGCTGATGATGATGATAATTAAATGATAGATAACCAGAGGTCCTGGTTTCAATGCACCAACTCACATTCAGCAAGCGTGGTGATTAAACCAAATGCCAATCAATTGTAGCGATGATTTGATTTCAATGATGAGGCTGTTGCTTAGTTGGACAGCATATAAGCTTTTTACTCACTTTTAACTTTATTTATAATACAAAGACTTATAGTTCGTAGGCATAATACATTCCCACAAAAGTAACCTTCTGCGACAACTATTCTTTGCTGCGAAATACTCCAGATTATCAGAGGGTTTAAGCCTCTGATAGCGGCTATGATTCATGTGACTGTTGCATTCTTTTATTTTGTCCTTTAAATGTACCTGCCACTAAGTGTCCTAGCAAGAGTGACAACAGCTTTAGGGGCCCGCAGTCAAATGGAAAATACTCAAAAATGAAATCTAATATTGCATTAATATTTAATTATCATTTTGAATTTTGCATTTACAATGCTATATTAGTTACAAGATAAAATTTTACCAGATTATAATCGACCAGTCTCAGGAGGCTCTAGTGGGAACCGAACCCGCGACCTTTAGAACAAATCCAAATTCCAATTAATATCAATTCCAAAATCCAATTATTTTCTAGTAAAAAAAAAATATATTGTAAAAATATAATAATATAAAGTTAAAGTTATAGTATTGTTACAGTAAGGAATGTTTTTTTTTATGTTACTTATAATAATTATAAATAACAAATGAAAGTAAAGTCTATTCTTACTGCTAAGTAAATCCCTTCCATCATTGAAATTATGTCACCCTTCAATTGATAGGTATTGGCATAATCACCACACTTGCCAAATGCGGGTTGGTGATCACAAACCCGGGCTACACATCGCAAAATGCGAAACACACTTTGCCAGACCTGGGAATTGAACCCAGGACCTTCAGATATTGGGCCGCATAAAACGCATGTAATAAATTATTTATTTATTTAATCTTTATTGCACAAAAAAATAAAATAAAGTACAAAACGCGGACTTAATGCCAAATGGCATTCTCTACTAATAAATGATTAGGTAATTAAGACAAGATATCCGAGAACAGACGACCTTCTGCAAATGCTATTTTCATGTTTATTATATCGCCACTGCTGGGGCACGAGCCTTCCCCATGGATGGGAACATCACAACGAGAACAGGCCATGAACCACCACCACGCGAGCGCAGTGCGGATTGAAGGTTGATCACGACTACTAATGCAGCCGGTACCAATGGCTTTACGTGCCTTCCGAAGCATGGAGGAGCTCAAGATAGAAGAATACATTTTTGGTTACCCATCCGATGACCGGCCTTTTGCGAAAGTGGCTTAACCTCAGCAATCGCACACTGGACGCGTTAACCACGGCGCTATTAAGCCCTTCATGATATAAATAAAACGTCTTAAACTCAAAATAACAATTTTAAAAAACTACGTCATAATAACTATTTACGCTTGACCATTTTGGTCCTTAATCGGTCATCACCCCCTCCTTAAGTATAGCTCACATCGAGCCCAGTAAAAGGGCACTGTTTTATTATTTCACCCTTCTCTGAGGTGCAGTTCCATCGGTCAGTACGGTCTGTTCCATTGGCCAGATCCGAGAATATTTTTAGTTTTGTTTTCATTGGGCCTTAATATTAATATCAAAATTATAAAATAGCACTCGTTTTTTGGAAATAGAGTAACAACGACACGGTATCACAATCACCCAGACCCGACACAATATAGATAGAGCTCGTTTTCGACATTGACCCGACCGGGAATCGAACCCGCGACCTCAGACTTAGCGCCGCCCAAAGTCCGGTGTGTACCTGTGTTCCTTGCACAATAAATAAATAAATCATAATACTCAAATAAATGTAATCATATGGGTCTTTAGACGAATAATGGCACGAGTTGAAACATTTTTAAAGCAGTGACAAAATTCTGCGCTTTCGTCAGCCTTCCCGGTAGCATAGCGGTCAGTGCAGCCGCCCGGATTGCGGAAGACCCAGGTTCGATTCCTGGCTGGGTCGGGTAGGCGTTTAATTTTTTCACTGTATTTTATAAGTATTTAATTCAGCTTCAGTGCAGAAATTAGCAGTTAAAATAAAAAAAAGTAAAATCTATACCAACGATGACTATGCCTATAACAAAAATTACAAATCTAAAGAACATTCTATCATCATTCATTCATCATCAAGGAAAACCAGCCCGCCGAAATTATTCAACGCTATTTACTTTTTTACTTTGAAAGCCAATGGCGCCAATTCAATGTCAACAACTACATTTTCTTTTCACTTTCACTGTATTTTATAAGTATTTAATCGTTTTATAGATCATCATATTGGTATGGTACAGATCTTACACAGTGCAAAAGTTTTTAAGTTACTCGTCAAACAATTTTTTTTAAATTAATTTTTCAAAAGTTTCCAAATGATCGTAACTTAGCGGGAGCGCACCGGGGCATCGACTACGTTTTTTATCAGCGTTGTATGTCACCTAATAACTCCAGGACTCTCGAGGGCCAGCTACATGTGTTTTAACACAAAATTATTTTATACTTATAACGGGACCGAGATTCAGAGGTAAAAGATGTGTCATATTATGAAATTCGACCGTAGTTTATAATATACATATTGTCATGTAACTCTTATCATACCTATTATTAGCCTACGTGCACACACCAGTTTACTAAGAAGATCGTCTATGCTGGCCATCCTCAAGCGCACCAGCGCCGTTCCGACTAGGAGTCGAAGTAGTCGCCATGACCGGTATCGATCGGACCAATCATCATGACCATCATTACAATATACTTTATATTTCGGGACTCCTTCTGTACACAAATTTTAACTATACCAAAGCTCTTACACTCCTCCGTGCGCGTAATGTGTAAAAAAAAAGGACGCGAAGTTTTCTTCCCACTTCATTTCTTGTTAAACGGATATTAATCACTAATCACCAGCTCATTTTATGTCCCCACTGCTGGGGCACGAGTCTTCCACATGGATGGATAGGGAGAACGCGCCGTAAACCACCACGCGGGCCCAGTGCAGATTGGTTAACGCCCCCGCCTGATCCTCTAAATGACCACATCCACCACACATTTACAGAATACACTAAACATGCACACCAGTTTAGGCCCAAGACACCGTACTCGTAGAACAAGGGTACGAAGAACCGGTTCACACTCGCTCTACACCAGGTACAGACATGTACCTGGGCGCTTCTCTCCTCCTCCACGGCCCGGTCAACCCGAGCCGAGGTCCGTGCCTTTGGAGGCGCCCTCGGGTTGCTCCGCTCCCCGATCCGATCCGAATCCTTCGGAGAATGTAGTAGGGCACGGGGACGCGCGCTAGTGCGCGATGCCGTTCCCTCTAGATAACCTCCGAATGTGATTCGTTTCACACGGCTCGAGGGACCCTTTACGTTCCTCGCCGCCCCTCAAACAAGCCCGGTGAAGCTGAAATGCCGTAGAGGCAATCAGCAATCTCTCTAAAAAAAAAAAAATTGTTAACGACTGCTAATGCAGCCGGAACCTTCGTTTTTACATGCCTTCCGAAGCACGGAGGAGCTCAATTTCTTATTTTCGGTCACCTAACCGATGTTCGGCTTTTGCGAAAGTTTCTTAGCAGAATCGCAGACTATTAATAAACTATAATATACGCGTTCGTGAAAAAAGTTGATCGCGAGTGTATTATTGCCAGAACAAGAGAAAAGAATAATAAAGAGAAAGCATATAAATAAAATGTTTTTGTTTTGTTTATATAATTTTAACGCAAATTTTGTTGCGATACAAATTACAAAAACACAATGTTGAAAAAATTTCCACGAGCAGGGTTTGAACCTGCACCCTTCTGACATACCGGGTCAGGTGCTCTTCCAATTGAGCTATCGTGGTTCTAACCAGCCCGTCGAAATTATTCAACACCATTTACTTTTTTACTTTGAAAGCCAAAGGCGCCAATTCAATGACAACAACTACCGTCATTAACATCTGATCATAATATTTTTACAAATACTAAAGATCAGTTAAGAAGTAGGCAAGCATATAAATATTATTATTGTTTTGAATTTTGCATTCACATTTCACATGTTATAGTTACAGTGTAAATTTCATTAGAAAAAATAACCAGTCTCGGGAAACTCGAGTGGGAATCGAAATTTGATCTTGTAAATACATTGTAAGTTCTGCCACCAGAATTGTATGTACCTACGAGTAAACTACAATTACGTAAGAATCCTATGTACAGACGACTGCACATCAACCTATCCGAAACTGTCAAATTTATTCAGTACATTTTCAACCATATTGTTTAAACATAGAGTTCATAGTCTATTTAAGAATATTGACAGTTTGTGGTAGGTTGATGTGCAGGCGTGTGTACATGTTAATAATAACTACTGTGCCAGCAGTGGAATGCGTAGAACAATAACGGAACTGCCCTTTTTTCATTTTAAGCCATAGATAATGTGAACGTCTTTATTGTGAAGCTACTAGACCGGTGAGATGGGAGGTTTAAGCGAAATTCAACTTTAAACCAGTGATGTACGTGATTATTTTCTTTGCAGTGTAGTGTTTGGTCCAAGTTAGAAGCTGCCCGCTATTGATTACAGTTGATGCTTTTTCTGGTTCAGTGAAATGAAGACTACCGACTACCTACATCATTTTAATTGCATTTTTGTATGCTACTAATTAGTTTTAGAAGGTATTCTTTTTAATTTTGATTTTGATTTAATAATCGATTTGAAGTTGTAAGCACCAAATACTTTAAGACCTCTATGATATTTAGTTGGCAATAAATAATAATTAAAATATTATTAAATGACTTTATTTGCCTCTAACAAAGACCACACTATACAGAAGGGGTAACATCCAAAAAGAGTACAGACTACAAACCCTGTTATTCTATCATTGCCTTATATTTATGCATGATTCGACTGTATCCTAAAGTTAAAAAAATTGTAGGTAATACAGAACACAGTACTACCTATAGACAAATACAAACATTAAAGACGTAAACTATGCTATTGATATTTATACCTATGACTAAGACTTTAATACATATTGTTAATTGAAATAACTAACTAATCTGATGATCTCACCATGCTGGTTAGAACCACGATAGCTCAATTGGGAGAGCACCTGCCCCGGTATGTCAGATGGGTGCAGGTTCAAATCCTGCTCGTGGAATTTTTTTTCAACATTTGTGTTTTTGTAATCTCACCATAGGCAGCAATTTTGTCCGTAATTTTATATGTTTACAAAATATTTTTTATAAATAAGCAAAGAATATAAAAATAGAATATAATAACACTCAGTGTTGAATGCGTCGACGTGTCCTGAACGCCAAGCATTAAATTCAGAGTAAAAACTTGCAACAGGAATAGGAGTTCCAAAATTTCCAAATATCTTTATTTTGTGTTTTTGTAAACTATAGGTATTATCGATCATTGCTGTGCAGGGCACGCTATTGTTTATCAACTATAGCCGACTGTGGCGGTTAAAAGGTTCATCATTACCGCCACCACTTTTTATGTCTTCACTGCTGGGGCGCGAGCATTCCCTATGGATGGATAGGGAGAACGGGACGGGACGGTTAAAAGATTAAAGAAGCTAAATTTGCGCACGCATCCCTAATTTTTTTTTTATTATTTTCAAAGACTATTTTAAAACATCTTTAAATCGCTGTCGCTCATGCTCTACACCAAACAACAAACAGTTCGGTACAAATTAATAATTATCAGCCAGTAGGTATTTGCATAAGAAATGAATGACAATTGGTATATGGAAGCACCGGTGGGCGGGAGGCGGGGTACGCCACAGTCATGTTTGTATGGACTTCTGTAAAGGGGAAGAGCTTCTAAATATTTAAACATTTGTTTTAATTTTTTTTAAATGTACATAAAAATCATATTATCTTTTCATATAAAGTAATGTAATATTTATTTAATATTAGAATTCACAATAATATAATAATAACCTAAAGTAATTAAAACTATTACGAAACTAAAATATGGCGTCAAAAAATTCCTCCGCGTCACTGTCGACTGGTAATGTACCCAAGAGGCTGGCGGCATTGCCACATATTTTCATATTACTTCATTTAGACATGCACAACTTCAACCTTTTGCAACAACTCCCTATGTTAAGAGTAGGAAATTTTATTAATTTCAAATCTTATTGATATCATTTGAAAGCTAATAAAATTGCCTTTCAAATTATATACCACAAAATGGTAAAAACTTGTCTTTACCAATCCGCGATGAACTGATTCCGGTTTATTGCTCGCGAGTGTATTATTGTGCTCGTTTTAGTTAGTTTAGGCTTTATGTCCACTTTTATAGCTAAAACTATCTTATCTAAGCTTTTCGCCATAACAACAATGTTAGTAACATTGTTGCGTTCCGACAGCAAGAGATAAGATAGCCAGTGCCTCAGTAGTTGAGGATTCCGGGTGAAATGCGCTTCCACCTTCGGCCTTATCATCACCGCAACATCAGGTGAGAAGAAGGCCAAATGCTTACCCGTAACGAATAAAAATAATAAGAAAATAGAATTTACAGATAGCCTTAAGTATTAATTATGCATGAAGCATGAGCTTCCTTAACTTAGAATTATAAAGCTTTTGAGTAGCGGACATTCATTTAGTTATTCTAATTACATGGTAATTTTTTACAATCATTTACATATGGTTTTTTAATTCTACAACTGAAGCCAGAGATATGCAACGCACCTCAATTATATTGAAACCGAATCAATAATAATAGGAAGTACTTAGGTCAATTATCTTAATTCCTTATATTTCTAGACGACATCACTCAACCGGAACACACACGCACACTCACACCCACGCCCTCACACACACACTCTCTCTCACACACACGCACACCCTCTCACACACATACACCCTCTCACACACACACACACCCTCACACACACACACACACACACCCTCACACACACACCCCCACACCCTCACACACACACCCCCTCACACACACACACACCCCCTCACACACACACACACCACACTTTTTTTTCTTTCTTTATTTATGTTTTAAAATATATCTGTCTAAAATTTTCATTTATAATCTCATACAACAATGTAATAACTCATAGCTTTATGCAAATCTCATACTCTAAGTCCCCAAGATACAGGAGTACCTCGTTTGGGACTTTATTGTAACCCGTATGTTGTGTCGGCAAGCTATTTATAAAATGTTTTTGTTTTGTTTATATAATTTATGGCAGAAGAAACATGAAAGCAGAATAAATGCAGTAGAGATGAGAGCGTTAAGAAGTATGATAGGAGTTAAACTGAGTGACAGGATAAGAAATAGTGAGGTAAGGAAACGTTGTGGTCTGAAAGAAGATGTAGTGACAAAAATTGAGAAAGGCATGCTGAGATGGTTTGGCCATGTCGAGAGAATGGATGAAGAACGATTGACGAAAAAAGTGTATAAGGCGAGTGTGAATGAAAGTGTTGGTAGGGGTAGACCTAGGCGGACGTTTCGAGATCAAATCAGGGACGTCTTGAAAAAAGGCCAGGTCATGAGTACCCTAAACCGAAGAGCATGTATGAAGGGAATAATGAAAGTGGACGAAGCGTAACAAGTATGTAAGGATCGTAGCAAGTGGAAAGAAGTGGTCTCTGCCTACCCCTACGGGAAAGAGGCGTGATTATATATATGTATGTATGTATGTATTTATAAGCCTTTGGCTTTCAAAATAAAAAGTAAATAGTGTTGAATAGTTTCGGCGGGCTGGTTAGAACCACGATAGCGCAATTGGAAGAAGAGCACCTGACCCGGTATGTCAGAAGGGTGCAGGTCCAAATCCCGCTCCTGGAAATGTTTTCAACATATGTGTTTTTGTAATTTGTTTCGCAACAAAATTTGCGTTAAAATTATATAAACAAAACAAATCATTTTATAAATAGCTTGCCTACTTCTTAACTGATCTTTAGTATTTGTATAAATATTATGGTCAGATGTTAATGACGGTAGTTGTTGACATTGAATGGGCGCCTTTGGCTTTCAAAGTAAAAAGTAAATAGTGTTGAATAGTTTCGGCGGGCTGGTTACAACCACAATAGCTCAATAGGAAGAGCACCTGACCCGGTATTGCAGAAGGGTGCAGGTTCAAATCCTGTTCGTGGAAATTTTTTCAACATTTGTGTTTTTGTAATATTTATCATTATTATTATTTATTACCTCTGATCTTACAGTTTATTAGCTTTCTCCATACAACTGGTTGTCTGAAGCAATCGCTTTAGAGCGATAAGACCGCCATATTGTAACTGTAAGTTGTAAGTTATTTACATTTTTAGTTCATGTTTTTGTTTCACAGTGTTGCAATAAGAGTATTATCTATCTATCTATTAATCTCATTTATATGTATATAAGTAGATGTATATAACACGGCACATACATAACTCCTCAGAGTCTCGTGCTTTAACAAAACTGAAATGCGATGGTGTTTCCGAGGCGTCTCCTGTTTTGGTGGTTAAGTGTTCTTTTTACAACCCGAAAGGTCTCCGGCTTGATCCACGAGTCGTAAGCGTAAACACTGCGCTATTGTGTTTCCTAGTAAGCCAATGATTGTTTCCTAGAAACTAGTTATATCGAAATAGGGTTTGCTAACGCATCACCGAATACATTTCGTCGTTGATGTACGCCTGCACATCAACCTATCCAAAACTGTCAAATTTCTTCAACATATTTTTAACCACATACCTTAGTAATAAAGTTCAAAGTCTATTGAGGAAATTTGACAGTTTGTGGTAGGTTGATGTGCAGGCGTGTGTACGCCTGCACATCAACCTACCCAAAATTTCAAAATTCCCCGAATAAATGTTCTACCCTAACTGCCGTACTCAGAGACGTCAATTAAGTTTAATGACAATTAAATGTCTTTCCTTCTCTATTTAACACTATACATAAGAAAGTGACAGCAAGAGACTTAATTGTCATTAAAACTTAATTGACGTCTCTGAGTACGGCAGTTAGTCATTTCAATAAAGTTTCAAGTCTATTGAAGAAATTTGACAGTTTGTGGTAGTCTGATAAACAGGTAAACACTAGAAATATAAATGGTACACAAGCACCATTTATATTTCTAGTGTTCGGATTTTTTATTATGCCTTACGGGTAAGCAATTGGATTTCATTCACCTGATGTTAAGTGATAAGGCCGGGTCGAAGCGCACTTCACCCGGTATCCTCAACTACTGAGGAACAGGCTATCTTATCTCTAATTGTCGGTAAACAACAATGCTACTAACATTGATGTTATGGCGACATATTAGATAAGGTGGTGGTAGCTAGCCAGGAAGACTTAAAACATGCCCTTATTCCAACCAAACCGAGTACAAACATACTGCTAGGATTCAAATCTGGGACTTCCGGCACTGAGACCAGTGGTCTTAACCACAGACTAGGCAGTTAAATAAAAACTAAAAAGTTTTACTATTTTCAAGACTATTACTCTTATTTGTTATTATAGGTAACTATTACTGTTATTATAAGTCAAACTGCTGCCTACCGTGTAGGTATGACGTGCCTTTTTTGTGACATCCTCATTTATACAGGATGTTTCGTAATATGTATATATTCTCAAAATGTACACATGTAAACATGTCTTTAAAATACTATGCTAGCGTCAGAAAATGGAAATTGGAAAAAAAAAATCGACTTTCCGTACTAACTCGATCAGTTGATGGGTAATTTTGTATGGAGAGTCAAAAATTTTTTTTTACAATTTCCATTTTCTGACGTTGGCATGGTATTATATAGACATGTTAACATAGGTACGTTTCGGGAATATATACATATTACCAAACATCCTGTATATTTACCGTTGAAATATTACTGCCTTTTTCAAATATTTAATGACTTCTGTATTGAAGAAGCTCTTCCAACTAAAATGAGGTTTATAGAGAATAATGTATTGTCTTTGTACAATACTCAATATTTTATTGCATTCCTTAATAGTTGGCTTGAGACTATGGGATCGTTTTTGGACTTACGCGGACGCAGGACATCGTTTCGTTTCCATCATAATGTTTGTTAGAATTTATAGTTTATTTCCAAATTAGAATGAGTATTGATTCGAGTCAGGCTGTGAACATGACATTCACATTGAAAAAACGATTTAGAACTGAAAAAAGCAAACTATTTTTTTAAATAATAGGAATGGACGACTTATTGCCAATCATCATCATCGTCATCTGCTTACTTATGTCCCCACTGCTGGGGCACGAGCCTTCTTCCTCTAAATGCCACAACACATTTACAGAATACACTTAACATGCACATTTTGGGCTACATTTTTTTTTTTTTGGTGACCCAGGGGAAAAATCTGCACACAGATTCAACCTTTCGGAAGATCTGGGGTTGGCCTTCTCCCTTTCTAAAAGGGAGTAAGACCGACCCAGTAAACCGTACCCCTGGGGTTTGCCTTTAGCCTTAATAAGGGCCTCGAAGGCTGACGGAACGTACGCCCTCCGAAGGTCGGGGGGCGCAGTTGTTTTGGGCTACAAAACTTAGCTCGATTATATCTCTATGGCTTCGAATGTTTTTGTTTTGTTTGTATATTTTTAACGCAAATCAATTGGAAGAGCACCTGACTCGGTATGTCAGAAGGGAGCAGGTTCAAATCCTGCTCGTGAAAAATTTTTCAATATTTGTGTTTTTGTAATTTGTTTCGCAACAAAATTTGCGTTAAAATTATATAAACAAAACAAAAACATTTTATAAAAAGCTTGCTTACTTCTTAACTGATCTTTAATATTTGTAATAATATTATGATCGGATGTTAATGACGGTAGTTTTTGACATTGAATGGGCGCCTTTGGCTTTCAAAGGTATAAAGTAAATAGTGTTGAATAATTTCGGCATGCTGGTTAGAACCACGATAGCTCAATTGGAAGATCACCTGACTCGGTATGTCAGAAGGGTGCAGGTTCAAATCCTGCTCGTGAAATTTTTTTCAACATTAGTGTTTTTGTAATCTATGCCTTCAGTTCGTAAGTCAACAGGGTGCCTAGAGTGAGTTTCGTTTGACATTCGATCCCGTTATTTTTATTTTTTATGTATATTAGTGTTTGTGGTCAATAAATGTCTCTCTCTCTCTCTCTCCCTCTCTCTCTCTCTCTCTCTCTCTCTCTCTCTCTCTTAACGAATACGGAAACTGGTATGGCATTAAAGCAGCGCCTCTTGGTGACATACAAGAAGAGTTACAATTTCGCCATACGAATTTTCGTTTTCGTAATCGTAATTGAATGAATACAAAACTCATACCAGGCAGCCAGAGGTGGAAAACCTCGTACTTGCAGGTACTGAGAAGAACCGGCAACAAACTCCGCAAGGGTATTTCTCTTCTCCCGTCTTTTAATAGCGAGAATACAGAAGGTCAGTGTCTGTAATTATACTTGTACAGTCACGAGCATTAACATCATCACACGGGTGAGAAGCTCGATGGCGCAGTGGTTAACGCGCCCGGTCTGCGATTGCTGTGGTTAAGCAACTTTCGCAAAGGCCGGTCATCGGATGGGTGATCAAAAATTTATCATCTCAAGCTTCTCCGTGCTTCGGAAGGCACGTAAAGCCGTTGGTACCGGCTGCATTAGCAGTCGTTAACAACCACCAATCCGCACTGGGCCCGCGTGGTGGTTTAAGGCCCATTCTCCCTGTCCATCCATAGGGAAGGCTCGTGTTCCCAGCAGTAGGGACATTAAACGAGCTGATGATGGTGATAATGATGAGCATTAACATGTATACACTTTTGACTAGTTATGACTCTTATTCCAATGCATTAAGAGTTACACTGTTTACATGTTAACACTCGTACGCTTGTACATCAGACAATCACAAACTGTCAAATTTCCCCAATAGACTTTGGAGCTGTAAGCCTTAGGAATATGGTTGAACATTTATTGAAGAAATTTGACAGTTTAAGATAGCCTGATGTGCAGGCGTCAAGAGCAAATACTTGTACACACTTACGACTGGTTTTGACTCTTATTCCACTGTGTTAAGAGTTACATTTGTTTACATGCTAATGCTCGTGAAAAAAGTAAATGCCCACCCGACCCAGCCACGAATCGAACCAGTAGGCATAGCCAAAGTAACATTAAGAAAACGATAGCGAAGTTCGAAAAGAACAAAATGTATGGGATTGACATAAACCGCGCTAAATCACGTGGTCAATTTTATCTGGAACTTGGAACTTCGCTATAGTTTTCTTAATGTTACTTTGGCTACCGCCCCTGGGTCTTCCGCAATCCGGGCGGCTGCACTGACCATTATGCTACCGGGAAGGCTGACGTAAGCACTGAATTTTCCCGCTGCTTTTTAATTTTTGAGTGCTTTAAATTTTTCACTGTTTATAAATATTTAATTCAGCTTCAGCGCAGCAATTAGCACTTAAACTTAAAAAAGTTAAATGTATCTATCGTGTTTAAAAATATAAAAATATGTTGTTTTTTTTTGATGATAAGGCCAATGATGGAAGCGCTGATGTACTATAATCACGTAGTAAGTAAAAATAAAGTGTTATCTTTTATCTGAGTGTGGCAGTCCACCGTTACATTCACTGGTACTGCCTTCAAGTATTGTGTCGCCTGACGCCTTAATATATAAAGAAAAAAAATGTTTTTCGGCCCAATACCCGAAGGTCCCGTGTTCAATTCCCAGGTCGGGCAAAGTGTGTTTCGAATTTTTCCGATGCATAACCCGGGTTTGTGATCACCAACCCGCATTTGGCAAGCGTGGTGATTAAGCCAATACCCGTCAATTGTAGCGATGACTTGAATTCAATGATAGAGCCCTTTGCACAGCAGTGGGACAGTTATAGGCTAATTACTTACTTACTGGGAAAGTAGAGAAAACACTTGGCTTTCTTTGGCGGGAAAGTGAAAGTAAAGAATAATGTTTTGCTTTTTTTTCCAAAAAGAGTGTTTCGCCCATTAGCATTTCGCCAATTGAAAGGATACCGAGCTGCGTCACTCTTCGACGTCTCCCGAGAATTCCGCGCTAGGTCTCAGTACAGTGCCAACCAACTTCACTGAAAGTTAGTGCGAGTTTCACTCGCCATTCGATCACGTTAACGGAAACGAATACATTTGTATGGCAAAATTTTAAGTCTTCTCGTATGTCGCCAGGTGGCGCTGCTTCAATGCCATACTAATGTTCGTTTTCGTCAACGTAATCGAATGAATACGGAGATACGGATACAAAGGTCTTGGAATTGATTTCCACACGGGGTAGGTACTGTGGTAATCGGGACTACTTGCTCAGGCAAGCCTACTGGCAGTCACCTCGATCTGAATGTAAGAAAAGGAAGGTTAGGCTTCGAGAAGCAAACAAGAGAAGATGGGGATTCGGTGTCAGCCAGCCGAGACGCGTAGTTAATTATTGTAATTCTTTCGCTATAATTTAATAGATATTATCTGAAGTCTTTATCCGCGTTTTATTTATAAGGCCCCTAAGGCTCTACAGTACTGAAAAAATTTCCACGAGCAGGATTTGAACCTGCACCCTTCTGACATACCGGGTCAGGTGCTCTTCCAATTGAGCTATCGTGGTTCTAACCAGCCCGCCGAAATTATTCAACACTATTTACTTTTTTACTTTGAAAACCAAAGGCGCCAATTCAATGTCAACAACTACCGTCATTAACATCTGATCATAATATTTTTACAAATACTAAAGATCAGTTAAGAAGTAGGCTAGCTATTTATAAAATGTTTTTAATTTGTTTATATAATTTTAACGCAAATTTTGTTGCGAAACAAATTACAAAAACACAATGTTGAAAAAATTTCCACGAGCAGGATTTGAACCTGCACCCTTCTGACATACCGGGTCAGGTGCTCTTCCAATTGAGCTATCGTGGTTCTAACCAGCCCGCCGAAATTATTCAACACTATTTACTTTTTTACTTTGAAAGCCAAAGGCGCCAATTCAATGTCAACAACTACCGTCATTAACATTATCATTACCGTCATTTTTCAACATTGTGTTTTTGTAATTTGTTTCGCAACAAAATTTGCGTTAAAATTATATAAACAAATTAAAAACACTCTACAGTACTTTCCTTGAAGCCATTTGGAATGATGGCTTGCTTTAAGTCCACATGGCTAGCTACCACCTTATTGTTATGGCGAGATGTAGGACAAGTGGTTGTCCGTAGGAATAATAAAGATAAAATAAGTAATTTAAGACTCATTATCATCATCAAGAAGGCCCAGAGGTCCTGGATTCGATTCCCAGCGGGGGGTACATGTTTGTGTACTCGGTTTGGTTGGTGGAAGAGCTTGATGGTCTCCCTGGCTTGCCACCACCATCTTATCTAAATATGTCGCCACAACATCAATGTTTGTAGCATTGTTGTGTTCCGGGAGTTAGAGATAAGATAGCCAGTGCCTCAGTTATTGAGGATTCCGGGTGAAGTGCGCTACCTTATCATCACTTAACAACAGGTGAGACGAAGGCCAAGTGCTTACCTGTAAGAAGTAAATAAAACACCTTTCAGCCAAAAGACGTCCACTGCTGGACAAGGGCCAAAGACCTTCACAATGACCGATTAAGTTTTTATTAAACAATAAAACACGCGTTGCGTTAGAATTCGTTTGACTTGCGATTTAACATTATAAAATCTTAAACTTGACATGAAATGTTAAAAATTGTACACACGCCTGCACGTCAACCTACCACAAACGGTCAAATTTCCTCAATAGACTTTGAACTTTATCCGTTAATGATATGGTTGAAAATGTATTCAAAAAAAATTTAGTTTTGGATAGATTGAAGTGCAGGCGTGTGTACGTTGATGTCGTTGGGTAATGCCACCAGTGTCCGATACTTTAAGCCTAGTGTGATCGATAGAGTTTTCGAAGCCAAAATAACATAGATTTTTATTGAAATGTTACGGGATGACCGGTAGGAAGCCAGGTGGTCTCTATTCCATTGTTGCTAAAAAGACTAAAATCAATTGCTGACACCTATTTTTAAAGATTAAAGGACAACAATGTCACTGGTGGTACCACTACTGTGCATGGTGACTGGTGGTCCGATCCGATCCGCACCCCTTGGAGAATCTAGTAGGGCACGGGGGCACGCACTAGTGCGTGATCCCGTTCCCTCTAGAAAACCTCCGAAGGTGATTCGATTCACGCGGCTTGAGGAACCCTTTAAGTTTCTCGCCGCCCCTAAACAAGCCCGGTGAAGCTGAAAATGTCGATCGAGGCAATCAACAAACTCACTCCAAAAAAAAAACACGGTGACTTGAACATGACCCGCCATAGCAAATCACCATATGGAAAAAAGTTATTTGCGAACTATCGAAACTTACTTTCCCGTACTAAAGTTCTATAGTTTTGGAGATGGTCCATTTTTATAGTTTTTCAAGATTTTCTCAAATGCCCTCAAAGCAGTCGTAACTTTTTTTTTCAACGTGCTGATGAAATTTCTTTGGTTTTGGTAGCACATACACATTAGTGATCAAAATAGGTCCCAACTTTGCTCAATCAAGGATTTAAAAAAATTAATACGCTAGACAAAAGATAAATCCTATCTCCTAAACTATAAAAGTTTAGTTAGGAAAACTAAGATACAATAGGGGCTTCTTTTCGGGAAAGTGAAGAGTCATGTCTGCGGTTTTGTTTTATTTTCTAAAATTTGTGTTATGTCGAATATTCGAATAAAAAAAAAAAAAAAAAATTTATGTGAAATATAGGTGGATTATTAAACGTTAAGTGTTCATGAGTGTGCATAAGTGTTGGTAAATGAAACAAAACAGTGCAACGTCACTTTTCAAATTCTCTCAAGAAGACTGCGTGAGGACTTAGTAAAGCCCCACATCTTAACTGAGATACTCGAGGGGTTGGGGGTATATAATTTCTCACTTCCCATTTCTATTATCATTCATCATCATCATATTGTATATTTATGTATTACTTATAAGAAAAATTACTTTGACACTGGCTAAATGTGCTAATCGCACGAAGCCATCAACTAAAAGAAAGAAAGATACAATAGTTAGCAAATGACCTCAATTATAATTGTGATTTTGCTATGGCGGGTCATGTACCGGTCACCCTGTATATTTTTTACATGTAATCAATTTTTGTTGTAGTGTGTGCCAATCAATGTATTTTCTTTCTTTTTCTTTAACCTAGTTGATAATATTGAATGTGGCTTACTTCGGCTTAAAACGTATATGAATGAAAAGCTTTGATAGAATTTGCACACATATGATATAACTACGTCGGATTGCACAAGTTCGGATTGCCAGTAGGTGCGGGATCGAATCATCGGAACTCGCTTAACTTCAGCACTCCCAGACCGGGCGCGGAGTGTATCCCATCTGGCCCGGTAACTTGGCCCGGCGCCGGGCCACATGGGAAAAAAAAGTTTTAACTGGCCCGGTGATATATTTACCGGGCCAGATGACACAAATCATGTGCCATCGTCCCCGGTAAGGAGAGAAAAGAGGGATACGCCTCGTGATTTGTGAAATACTAATCAACATGACACAAGTTGATATCGCGTCATTCACAATAAAAACTGATTAGTGAATACAAAGCAGTTTGATTTATTCAATCCCTTTCGTAGTTGCATGTAGTTAGTATTTCACAAATTACGAGGCGTATCCTCTTTTCTCTCCTTACCGGGGACGATGGCACTTGATTTGTGTCATCTGGCCAGGTAAATATATCACCGGGCCAGTTAAAACTTTTTTTTCCCATGTGGCCTGGCGCCGGGCCAAATCACCGGGCCAGATGGGATACACTCCGGGCGCGTTAACCACTGCGCTATTGACCCCCTCAGGGTTCGGATCCACTCGTGGCAATTTTATCCGACACTTTTTATTTTATTAGAAATTTATTGCATGAATGTTATTTAATACTTGAAGGACATAAGACAAGAGAGAAAACCACACGATTATATTTATAAATTATTTATTTTTTATACACATATTTATCATGTATTTACATTGACTAAGTTCTACGTCGAAATGGAAATACTTAAGCATTTATTTACAGAAATAATCACATTAATTATTATTTATAAACAAATTAAATATCACTTCAATTATACACTGGCACATTATTATAATTATTACTAAATAAATATCTTTATACAATATAAATAATAATATAGTTTATCATTTGGTATCGACTATGCTTACTTTTTAAATGGTGGTTTTAGACGGATCATATTTTATTATTACATAGGTAGGTAGATAGGCTTTACCATGGACTGAAAATAAGGACCAGAAAATAAGCGTAATACATACTGAGCTCGTGTACGCATAGACCTTCTTATACGGACACGAATCTCGGAACAGCTTGCAATAGTCTTAGCGCTGGTGTTGCGAGATTCCGTCTCCGAGAGAGAGTCTGTGTTCGTTGCTCGAGCGCATTTGTAAAAGTTATTGAAAGCTGTCCCTTCAAAAGGCAATAATAAACTTCAAACCTCCAAAGTCACATTAAAAAGGCATGATACTAAAATGTGACTGACTACACCTTCAAAGCGACATTTCATTAAAAAATATTACCCATTTAAAACCACCATTACAAAACTCCGACGCTTCGCATTCGAAAAGTATTCCTTCAACTTTTGACCGACACAGCATAAATGGGTTGACGCGTCCTGTACGCCAAGCATTCAATTCAGAGTAAAAACTTGCAACACGAATAGGAATTACAAAATTTCCAAATATATTTATTTTATGTTTTTGTAAGCTGTAAGTATTGTAAGGTCACGTAATGCACTATCGCTTGTCGATTACAGATGACTGTGACAATCAAAAGGTAAAAAAAAAAACTAAGAAAACATCGCTTAGAAGACTCATCTATAAGTTTGTTCGCACTTTTCAACTTGACTTAGCACTTTGCCTATCCTCTCCTGTAAAATTTTAGTATTCTTCTCGGGTAAAGGAGGTAATATGTCTCTAATAACAGCACTGTTTTTTTTATGAAACATGTCACTCAATTTAACACCTACAGAATTCTCATATAAACTCCTCAAAGAGTCCACTGTCCTTCTTCGAAAAACACACAAGTTGTCTAACATTAAGCTATGGTACACATTATACTTCTTTAACAGTCTATACCCATGGAGCAGACCTGACTCATTATCCAAAAACAAAAGAAGTCCACTATCCATTTTCTTTGCTAAATTGTGAGCAGGCCCGTCCATTATATTAATGTTCCATTGGTAATTAAATAAATTATTAACTATCCTATCTAAATTAGCTGTTAGATAGTCGAATATAATGAGATCAGACCACTGTGCTAACTCCACGAACGAGTTTATTGTTTTCCTATTTAAACTCATGTCAATGTGATCGAAATTTTTAGGTTCAACCTTCGTTGTTTTCGAAGATTTAGCTTTGATTTTGTCTAAAAGTATTTGTTTTGACGCTTCTGTTGTATGGTTTTCTCTTAACGTCATTGTCAAAACGTTATTCTTATTCAAATGTCTAGTGGATGGTTTGAAGACTTCTGGTATGGAAGCTGATTCTAAGCTCGGTATGTACTGTGTGAGAACTACAGCTCGATTCGTGTTCCATTGCGCAGTTGTTATATCAGAGGCCACGTTTCTCCACAGATCGTCCTTCAAATCGACAACTTTAACAACAGACGGTGCTAAATTGGTCAAATTTAACAGTTTTCCTACGTAAAAGCTGAAAATTTCACCCTGAATTTGATCTGTGTTCTGTCTATACCGAACGCACGCTTGAATGCCATCTTTAAATGTGACTAATCTGTTCTGCATTCTTCCACAACCGGCCTCCATTTTGATCACTTCACTTTGCTCGACATATCTTTCCCAAACTTCAGCTGAGTACTCTCCATAACCTTGGGGCATGAAGTCTTCTACTTCAGGGCCCCAATACACATTGTCGTAAAGTACAGTTTTCACGTTAGGAACGTAATTGGTCTTATTAACAACATTAGTTATCGTATGTTTGTGATGTGCCACTTTATTATCTTTTAGTATATCTTTCATGTCTTCCGTCAACCCTTTGGGGTACACTTCTTTTCTGTATTTATGCGAATCGTAACCGGTGAAGGAGACCGTCTCGAACGCACCCTCTTTCAATTTGATTTCTAGATCAATTTCATTTTCAGTCTTCTCAATTTTTAGAGAATTTAAATTTCTAGTGACAACCTCTTTGCTATTATTTAGTCTCACTAGTTTTCTAGGTGAAAAATTTGGTGTAACCTCTTGGGAGGAACTCATTAACGCCACCCCTATCACAAGTCCAAAGGCGAAGCTAATTACGACGCTTAACAAGCAGTAATTGTAAAAACTATAATCCCTTTTTAGTAACGATCTCCTTGATATATCATCTCCGTAATTAAATTTGTCGTATAAAAAGTATTTAGGCTTTTTTGTGACACATAATCTGTTGATGTCAACGGTAATTTTGTTTTTGCTGTCCATTCTCGTTTTCTTTGCTTCTGGTACTTCGATTTCTATTAGAGTTGGTAATCTATTGTCTATGTCATTATTGTTGATGTTGGTTCTGTTGTGGTCTGTTTTGGTTGGATCCATTTTTTTCTCTTCGACTGCTACGCGATCATGTTGGAGTTCTGGAACAATGACATAAGAGTATGGTTATTATTTTGTTTTCATTTAGATTGATCTTAATTTAAATATTGGTCGAGATAGAAATGAGGTCTGCAATGGAGTAGGTCTTAAAGAATTTCCTTTAAAAATGCTCGTATTCTTTATTTTTCTTTCAGACACAAAACAGAACACAGCTCAATAAATTACATGTGTTTTATGTTTCGAAACTAAAAGTTCCGCAATCTAGTGATATCCTCGTACGTATATAGTTTGACTTAATTAATGTCAGCATACATGCAAGATGGGTCTAAAAATCGTTAAATGGAGTTCAAGAAATTTATTTAACACATAAGAAATTTACATTTCACTTACTGAGCTAAAACATGCACTTAATCTAGTAAAATTGTATGTCTCGGCGAGCAAAAAGTGTACTTAAACAAATAACTAAAAGCTTATATTTTAACTTAATTTATACTTTGTCATGATGTTGCTTGCCATCTAGAAGATAAGCAAACAAAACAAAACAATCAACTTAAATCTACCCTACCTTAACATAACTTATATAGCTAAACAATATTTTTAGTAGTCAATATTGCTAGTTATGTAGGTATTTTAATATTTTCTTAAATATTGCTAAGCTGACTGTGGCCTTAATATCTTTTGGCAAACAATTGTAAATATGTGCCCCTTCAAAGCTAAGCTAAGCTAAATAATAAAAGAAATAAAATGTGGAATAGGAGCCCAGTACTCTGCAGAATTATAAGCAAATATCAATATTAAAAAAAACTTTATTAGCAAGAAACAAATATTACATCAAACGATCGTCGCCACAAAAACTTTTTCCTTTAACATTCTAGCTACCGAAATCGGATTGACAGACAGACATGCATTTAGATGTAGATAAAGAATAATTAACAGATTATACTTTAATAAAGACGCTAGTAGCCGGGTACATGTCAATCACACGAGATTATTGTATATGTTTGTGTTGGTTCACATCATTATATATGCGGGAATCTGTCATTGTATGACTAGAGTTAAAAAAAAAATGGCTTAAATTGTGTACTCTTTTTTTCGGTAAAATATTATTACTGTTGGCTTCTGCTGGCTTTTACAGCGTTACCGAACTTATGTGGGTGGCGAGATAAAATAAAGATAATATAGGTTTCCTAAGGTAAGGAGCTCGATGGTTAACGAGCCCGGTCTGCGAGTGCTGAGGTTAAGCAACTTTCAAAGTTACAAAGGCCGGTCATCGGATGGGTGACCAAAAATGTATCATCTCGAGCTCCTCCGTGCTTCGGAAGACACATAAAGCCGTTGGTCCCGGCTGCATTAGCAGTCGTTAACAACCACCAATCCGCACTGGGCCCACGTGGTGGTTTATGGCCCGTTCTCCCTATCCATTCATAGGGAAGGCTCGTGCCCCGGCAGTGAGAACATAAAATGAGCTGGTGATGATGAAGATGAAGAAGATGTGTGATCGAACATCCTCAGAGGGTATCTAGAGGGGATGGCATCATGCAAGCGGAGCCCCGTCCCCTACTAGATTGTCTAATATGTTCGAATCAGGTCGAGACTACCCGAGCGCGCCTCTAAAGGCTACTTTAGCTCGGGTTGGAAATAATATGGTATACAAATTACAATGGTCTGGTCAATGGTTCCATGCTGGTCTGGGACGTGAAAATAATGTATCAGCTGGCTAACTTCCCGTGCATGTCGTAGCCGACTAAGGGACAAGGGCTCCAAGATCCTCGCACATCAGGCGATCGGCTGCAACCCATCACTGATGTTATCTATCCCACCTCGGAGCCCTATGTTTCTGTTAAATATGCTAAATATGGCGTTGGGTCACTAACAGCGAGTTCACTCCAAATTGATGAATTTGCTATGTCTACCCTTTTTTGGAGAAGGACATGAGAGTTTGCATGTAGGTATGTATGTATACGAATGATTAATACAAAAGGTTTTCTTTAAAAAAATACTTGTGGGAAATAGTGCTTTAACCTAACTGAAGTGTGACTTTTATCATTTTACATAACAACGAAAGACATTTAAGATAGTATATGCTGTAAAAGATAGTATAATATGGTGAGCTTTAAAAACAATTTCCAGCCAAGATAGCTTATTGCGTTTAAGGCAATCATAATTTGTCTTTGTTTAACGTTTAAAGTAAATAATGCATTTCTATGGATTCTGTAGCGCGCTCCTTTAATGATGTAGGGGTATAGTTGACGACATATTAGACAAGACACGATTCTTATTCAAATTTGAAAAAAATATTTACATACATACAGTCCGATGACGATGATGATACTGTCTCATGTCCACATTCATTCGTAGTAAAGACAAAGTAGGGCTAGGGTGGAATAGATGACATCAGCGATGGGTTGCAGCCGAACGCCTGATGTGCGAGCGTGGTATCTAGCCCCCCCCCGCGCGATCCTCTAAATGCCACTACACATTTACAGAACACACTAAACATGCACACTAGTTTAGGCCCAAGACACAGTACTCGTAGAACGAGGGTACGAAGAACCGGTTCACACGCGCTCTACACCAGGTGTACCTGGGCGCTTCTCTCCTCCTCCACGGCCCGGTCAACCCGAGCCGAGGTCCGAGCCTTTAGAGGCGCCCTCGGGTTGCTAATCTCCCCAATCCGATCCGAACCCTTCGGAGAATCTAATAGGGCACGGGGACGCGCACTAGTACGCGATGCCGTTTCCTCTAGAAAACCTCCGAAGGACCCTTTATGTTCCTCGCCGCCCCCAAACAAGCCCGGTGAAGCTGAAAATGTCGTCTGAGGCAATCAGCTATCTCTCTCAAAAAAAAAAGTGGCATCTAGCATCTCGGAACCCTTTGTCCCTTAGTCGGCCTACGACATACACGGGAAGTAAGGCTGGTGATACATTATTTTCACGTTCCAGACCTTACATGCTGCTTATTTGAAAACCCTACTTCTTTAGCTTCTCTCTCTTCTAGCGGGCCTTCATCTCACCTGATGTTAAGTGATGATAAGGCCGAAAGTGTTCCACTTCACACAGAATCCTTAACTACTGGGTAACTATCTATCTTATCTTCTGTACACAGCAATGTTACAAATAAAATACTCGATAAAATGGTGGTCGCTAGCCAGGCGCACAAACAAGCCCTGCGACATGACATGCTGGGAAACGCACCCGCGACCTTACCACTAGACTACAGAGGCGGTGAATTTATTATTAAAGGTCATATTCGCTCGGCAGTGCTAACAATGATGCGCAGCACATTGTACATTGGAAAACAAAGGGCAAATTCGTTGTTAAACCATTTCATTAAGAGTTATATTCAAACACGTAGAGTGAGCGTTGTTATTACTGAACACAAACTAAAGTTTTTAAAGTTAAGCAAAGGTTTTTAATGATGAATACAAGAGGGGTGGTCTTTCATGTAAGTAAAGTAAAAAGTAAAAAAGTAAATAGCCTACATACTAAATTTTTACTTTTTATTTTTTAAGTGCTTGCTGCACTGAAGGTCCCACTACTGGACAAAGGCCTCTATCATTGAAATCAAATCATCGCTACAATTGACGGGTATCCGCTTAATCCCCACGCTTGTCAAATGCGGGTATGATTGCAAACCCGCCCCCCGACCGCCTAACTCGATTGCTATCGATTGCTTTGGCTACGTGTATAGTTTATGACATCATCTTGTCATTTAGCTATATGACGTTTAGCTTTATGACGTCATCTTGGCTATAGCTTTCGATATTGCTTTTATAGGCGTTACGAAATGACAAGATGACGTCATAAACTATACATGTAGCCAAAGCAATCGAAAGCAATCGAGTTAGGCGGTAGGCCCCCAGGGCTATGCATTTTTATACCAACAAAAAAATCACCATCATCGTCCCTGCTGCTGGGGCACGAGCCTTCCCTATAGATAAATAGGGAAAAGAGGCTACAAACTACCACCCGGGCCTGGTGCGTGGGGTGGTGGTTAACGACAGCTAATGCAGCCGGAACCAACAGCTTTACATAACTTTTGAAGCACGATGGAGCTCATATAATAAATTTTTGGCCACCCATCCGATGACAGGCTTTTGCGCAAGTTGCTTAACCTTAACGATCGCAGTCAAGCGCGCTGTACATAGCGCCATCGAGCTCCTCCAAAAAAGTATGATTGCTTAATTCTCCTGGCCTTAACTAATATGTTAAAAAAGAAGGTTTTATTGAAACTACCATTAACACAGGGAAAATTATATGTTACGACTAATTCGGACAGCCCCCCATTACAGATAATTGAATTATATAGTGTATTATTGTTCTTGGCCTAAACATTGGTTGCTCGTTGAGATGAGACACGTGCGGGATTGTATAGAGCTGTATCACCACCGTCGTGATTAAACTATATAGTTTTTTTTGTTTTTTGCATTTACAAACGCCTCTGTGGCCGAGTGGCAAAGCAATTGGCCTGATACCCGAAGATGCCGGGTTAGATTAACAGGCCGGGCAAAGTGTGTTACGGATTTTTCGATATATGACCCGGGTTTGTTAACAGGCCTTTGTCCAGCAGTGGGACAGTATTTACTTACTTACTTGCATTCACAATTAATTCTACAAATTTTGATCACACCTGGGTTTAGCACTTGGTAATAAACAACAAGCAATAAAGAAATTGACGGGCAAACCATTGCCTCGACAGCTCAGCAGAAATAATTGTCGCCAAAAAGTTTTTTTTTGTTATTTGTTTAAAAGAATTTACATTTTTTTTCATAAACCTATAACATTCCATCATTAGCAAAACCCCGTAGGTTTGTATGCATTGGAGAGTTCGATTACACTTGAAATTATTAAAGAAAAAAAAAACAACAAAAACAAAATGAAACAAAAAACACGCACTCGCATCTGACGGAGCCCTCGCACCAACATCGGCGCCAGCTGAGATTATAGTATTTGTTTATATTATTTTTATTATACAAGCTGCACGATGATAATAGTATCAAAGTTAGTGCGAACGCTCCCCACACTAAGTAGCACTAATTACTCACAGACATTATAATATGATATTCAGCTCGTTTGCATCTATATATTATTTCATTAATGGGTTTTTAAAGTTCGGATTATTTAAGTAAATTACATTTATAGTAAAACTATAAAGTTTAAAAAGTAATAGAAGAAGAAAAATAGTCTTGTGTTCAATTTAGTTTCATTTTTTATTTGATGACAATTTATATTTAACTTGAAGTGAAACAACTTTTACGAATGTACTCACTTATTTACACGTCAATTTTGATTTTATCCTGAAAAGGGCGTATTTATTTATTTGCTTGTTTTGTTTTGGAAGATTTACAGTCAAATATGAACTATAACTATACAAAATGAGTTATCCAATGCTATTTGCAAATCTCTACATATAGAAAGAGTATTACCTAATAATTATTGAAACAAAAGTAACTAAAAATACTTGATAAGGATTTTTTTGTCTTTTTTTTTGAGAATACGTTTTCTTCAAATTAGTGTAAAATATAGAAGCGGTGCGAACAGCTCCTAATAATATCCTAAAGCAGACAACATGGGTTTTTGTGTCGTGGACCGGGACGGGACCTTCCTTTTTTTTCTTGTCCGTTTTTTTTCTCCTCGAATCTTGTTTAGACGTTTTTTTTGTACCGTGTTGCTTGTTGGAATTTTGTTGAACATGCTTCGGTTAGTATTTTGAGGGGTTTTTTCTCTCTCTTTATTTATTTATTGTACGGTTATTGCTGTCGCGTTTCTACTGTTGGCTGTTTATGGCTTTTACAGGGTATCCGGAAGATAATTTTGTGGCGATTTGAAAGCATTTGGGTTTCACTTGTTACTTGAAGATTCTACTATTGGATGGATTATTTTCTTGGAGAGAGTTTGGTGATTTCCTTTTTTTTTATTTTTTTTTTACCAAAACACCGTAAAATATGTTTCTAGAGGGGATGGCATCACGGAATCCTTGTATCCTTGTGTATCCTTTCCCTTCTAGATTCTCCGAGAGGTTCAGATCGGATCGGCGGCTGGATATGGCTTTTATAACGTATCCAGAAGATAATGTTATTGCTATTTGAAAGTAAATACTTAAGCTTAGGTGTTGTTACTTTAAAATTTTACAGTTGGCTGAATATTGCCTTTACAACGTGTCTGGAATAGAATGTTGCGATTTGAGAAGATTTAAGTTTCGGTTGTCTATACACTATAATTGAACTGGATCTAGTCAAATACCCGTTCCGTTATGGCCTATTCTCCCTATCCATACATAGGGAAGGCTCGTGCCCCAGCAGTGGGAACATAAAATGAGCTGATGATGATGATAGTCAAATACGTGTCCACGGGGCTACTCTCTTGAGACACTAGTCTTAAGAGGTCCGGATGATGAACGCGCTTCGGTGGGTCCCGATCTGGCGTTATGACCTGACGCTGGTGGTCCGTTTACGAGCTGGTTTACTTGCGTAAGGTCGTCTGCCGCCTCTCGTATAACTTTAGCTGTTGATTGAAGGTGCCAGTATAAACTTAAAAATAGTGTACGGAAGTGTGCTTTCATGTATAAATATGTTACATAATATGTTATTGTCCTTTTTAGTTTCACTTCTTAAATTTAATTTTTGATTTTTGTTTTCACTTTTATTTGAAACTGAATAAATTAATTTCTTTTTGATTTGAGATGATTTTATTGTTAAAAATTGCTGCTAGCTTACTGGGCACTCTGCCTGATGGGGATGGTTTGGAACATTCTTTTTTATTTACAGTTAGTAGTAGTTATAGTTTTTATAAGTTTAATTTACTTGTCATGGTAATTTTTTGTAAATAATAAATCAAGAAATGTTTTTTATTGTTTTTTATACTTCATTATAAAATTAAGTAAAATGCAATGCTGCATATCGGAACAAACAGGTATTGGGGGTATCGCCATGCAGTTTAATTCTAGGCAAAATACTTTCACGCATTATTATTAATTGTAATAAGTAAAAAGTTTTTTTATATCAAAACGTAAATCAGCCGCCACCTACTTTATAGCCATCGCAAAAGTAGCTGAACTTCAGCAATTGTTATCATAATAAAATGCCAACGAACTTTCCCAATTGAAGTATCTTTTGAGTTTTTATTGAGAACCTCGGCACGGTCAACTTTAACTGTAGGTCAAGTGTTTGCCATAGACTTGGAAAAATAGAACTGCCCGAACAAAATTTTCAACGAGGTAAATAGCCATTTCACATTACGGTACCTGTCTCAGACCAACATAAAAATTCTAATTCTTCTGATTAAGCCATTATCAATCAATTAAAGTGATGACTTGATTTCAATGGGACAATTATAGTTTACTAGCTTTTGTTCGCTGCTTTGCTCACGTGGGCTACACGAGTTGTGATTGATTTTAATAAAAGCCAAACATAGTAAGGTAAGTATCGGTAGGATAATCCTGAAACACTTCGTCACTTCTTACCAGTCTAAATACCGAAAAAAACTTTTCTGTACAAATTTTCCTCGATCAGAACCCTTCGGAGAATCTAGTAGGGCACGGGGACACGCCTTAGTAATGAAATCAAATCAAATCAAATCATTTATTTACAAGAAATATGGTAGTAGATGATATAAAATTATAAAAAGTTCATTCATGATTCGCTAATTTAGCATGCAAATATCAATGAATTAATTATAATTAGTACTTGATTCCGTTCCCTCTAGAAAACCTCCGAAGGCACTTCGTTTCACACGGCTTAAGGAACCCTTTAAGCTTCTCGCCGCCCCCCAAAAAAGCCCGGTGAAGCTGAAAATGCCGTATAAGACAATCAGCAATCTCTCTCCAAAAAAGCTATTTCACCTTTTTAGGGGATGTTTTTCGAAAAATCTAAAACTTTTCATTCTTTATTTTTATTAAATAACCTTAATATCGATTTGAATAATAAAATTTGATAGTTCTTATTATAAAAATAACGATTTCTTCAAAAAAACCTTCACCCTTTATTACTCCTTTATAGGAGAATATACAAAATTCCTGAGACACGTCATTCTTTATTTCTTTTAAAGAAGCCAAATACCATTTTTTATATATTTTACTTCAAAACTGGCGGACTTGCATACAAACTTTCACCTCCTATTTGACCCCCTTAGGGTATGATTTCCGTAAAATCCTTTCTTAGTGGCTGGTTACGTCACTCAATCAACCTATAGTCCAAATTTCGTCTCATTAGCTTCAGTGGTTTCGGCTCGGCAATCAGGACAAGTCATTATTGTGTATATGGATTTACAATTATTGTATTTTAACAGTTAGACGTAAGTTAGCCAAATGCTGCTGTTGAGAATGCTTGTTAGCTGCTGTCGTAAGTTACATAAATTGGTCTACGCTTACTCATCACAACTACTGCGATTCAAGCCTGCGTGTGCCTGCGAGCCTAGTGCAAAAGTTGCTGTATACAACGTGTAACAGAAAAGTGTGGTCAAAATGAAAAGATCCAAAGTGTATCACATCTAGATAATGTATGCAGATTTTCTAAGACATAATTAATAACTTTAATTTGTTATGCAATTTTTAATTATATATTACAAATTACAAAAACACAAATGTCGAAAAAATTTCCACTAGCAGGATTTGAACCTGACATACCAATTCAATTGGAAGAGCACCTGACCCGGTATGACAGAAGGGTGCAGGTTCAAATCCTGTTTGTGGAAATTTTTTCTACATTTTTGTTTTTGTAATTGGTTTCGTTTGGGCACAAGCCTTACTTACCTATGGATGGAATTACCTCGAGGAGAACGGAATATATTCGTTATATAATTTATGGCATTAATTATTACAATAACGAAAATAAATTTACAATTTGTAAAAAGTAAATTTTTCATTGGGCCGCTCTGAGATATTTTAGGTCTATGGTCGTGACGTACTTTCGAAGAAGATATATAGCTGAATCATCGCGCTTAATAATGGGGGGGAAGGGGGAAAGCTGTCAAAACATACTATATTATGCGGTTTTAAATGGCTATAATATGTTTGTTAGAGAAAAATGAAACTTTTTTTTTACTTTGTAACAATGATTTATATTGCTTATTTTGACAGTCACTGAGTTACGTGTGAAAAATAATTTAATCATTAAATAGGTATATAGAAATGCAAAATTTTTATTTTGAAAAGAAAAATAATTCAAAACTTACTCGAACCCATGACTGCGCGTTCTAGTTTCAAATGTTCAACGAAGGAGTGACTACAATAAAGTTATATGTAATTTTACTTCAAAATAATAATTATTACCAGGTCATTCTTTTTTTTTTTTTTGAGAGAGATTGCTGATTGCGTCTACGGCATTTTCAGCTTCACCGGGCTTTTTTGGGGGCGGCGAGGAACGTAAAGGGTCCCTCAAGCCGTGTGAAACGAATCACCTTCAGAGGTTATCTAGAGGGAACGGCATCGCGCACTAGTGCGCGTCCCCGTGCCCTACTAGATTCTCCGAAGGGTTCGGATCGGATCGGGGAGCGGAGCAACCCGAGGGTGCCTCTAAAGGCACGGACCTCGGCTCGGGTTGACCGGGCCGTGGAGGAGGAGAGAATCGCCCAGGTACATGTCTGTACCTGGTGTAGAGCGAGTGTGAACCGGTTCTTCGTACCCTTGTTCTACGAATACGGTGTCTTGGGCCTAAACTGGTGTGCATGTTTACTGTATTCTGTAAATCTGTGCTGTCATTTAGAGGATCGGGCGGTGGGAGGTCATTCGATGGAAGTAAGTCAGTAAGAAAATTATTAAAACACTTATTGCTTCTCTTTAACAAAAAGTAACATACATTATAGTTATAATATTTGAAACATAAAGCAACTGTCCCCACAGGGGCACGAGCCTTCCCTATGGTTGGAAACACCACAGGGAGAACGCGCCGTAAACCACCACGCGGGCCCAAAGCAGATTGGTGGTTGTTACTGCTAATGCAGCCGGAACAGTTTTGTCATCTACAGTGTTACTGATAAGATAAGATAAGATTGAAGATGAAATTGTGTTAATACATAGCAGGTGTTAAGCATATAATAATGGGAACAAACAATTTACCCTAGTCGGGTATGCAACTTTTACGAGGGCCACACCGAAAAGATCGGGAATGGAATACTTTTGAATAAATTAGACTTAAAATCTTTTTAGTATTTGAAATTTAGTATTCTTACGAACTTAATTCCATTTTTGAAAAATAAAAATTTTCAATAAAAGAAGAGTGGTAGCTATTTCAAATTAAGAAGTCAGTGAGAAAATGGAGCTTACGCGGGAACATTTCCGTGCGATAATTTTTCACAACTTTCGCCGAGGCTTATCTCAAGAACAATGTCTTGCCGAGCTTGTTTCTATTTATGAACTTGAAGCACCTAGTAAAACGACTATATATCGCTGGTATTCTGAGTTCCGTCGAGGACGTTTATCTCTTACCACAGTTCCTTCTACTGGTCGGCCAAAAACAGCGGTAACACAAGAAAACATCGATGCTGTACGCCAATTAATACAAGAAGATAGACATGTGACATACGAGCAGATACGGGCTTCCCTCAGCATTGGTATGACAGCCATTCAAATAATATTGCATGATGAACTGGGTGTCAGGAAGTTAGTTTCCCGCTGGGTGCCCCATCGCTTGACCGAAGAACAAAAGTCGGCTCGTGTTAATTGGTGTCGGTCTTCTCTGCAACGGTTCGATAGAGGGAGCTCAAATGCTGTTTACAATATCGTCTCGGGTGATGAATCGTGGATTTATTCATATGAGCCCGAAAGAAAACACCAATCGGCTGTTTGGGTCTACGAAGGTGAGGTCAAACCAACAAAAGTTGTGCGCTCTCGTAGCGTGTCGAAAAAAATGGTCGCTTCGTTTGTATCGAAAACCGGACATGTGGCTACAATTCCTTTACAGGAACGGAAAACAGTTACTGCTAAATGGTACACAACAGTTTGTTTGCCGGAAGTCATAAGAGAACTTCGTAAAAGTAATCCGAACCGTCGCATAATCCTTCACCACGATAATGCGAGTTCCCACACCGCTCGGCAAACGATCGCGTTTTTAAATCAGGAAAACGTGGAGTTGATGGACCATCCTCCATACAGCCCTGACCTGAGCCCCAACGATTACTTTACATTCCCAAGAACTAAAGATTTGCTACGTGGTCAACGGTTTCCAGGTCCAGAAGAGGCAGTCCAAGCTTATAAATCGGCCGTTTCGACTATGTCTACTTCAGACTGGAATTACTGTTACAATAATTGGTTTGAACGAATGCAAAAGTGCATTGATTGTCACGGAGAATACTTCGAAAAACAATGAAAGTAAATATTATTGTGTTATCTTTGTAGTTTTTTCTATTCCCGATCATTTCGGTGTGGCCCTCGTAGTAGGTAGGTAAATGTTACATAGAAACAGCCCCTATGCTGTTTTTGTATCGAAATATTCAGTCAAACTGTAGAGCGCTTTCCATAAGCCGATCCATAAGCCATTTTTTTTTAAACAATTTAATTTTAAAACAGCTTAAATTTACTGAGGCTTTTTGATCAGTGGGCAGATGATTAAATATTTGGATACCAGTTACATAGGTTCTCTTGTGATACAGGGCATTAATAATATTTGGTAAAGACAAGTCATATGCATATCTCTTCCGCAAATTATTTTTTTTTTTGTGCTTTTATGTTTAAAATACTTCTTTGAGTAATAATACTTCTGTAAAGTAAAGATATAATTGTAATTAATAAAAGAAAATATTACAATAAAACATAGGTCCGTTGATCAGCAAACTCGATGACAATATACAATGGAGAGAAAAAAGCATATCAAAAGAAGGTTGACATTAAAAAAGTAGAAAAATATAAAAAGTAACTATGTAACATACAAATAAGTATTTTGGAGCTTTCGCCAAAGTTGCATAACTTCAGCAATCGCTATTGAGTTGCAAAACCGCGGTATTGAGTTCCTCGCTATAACATATACTATATGCTAGCCTCACAAACAATAGTGGTTAACCTATAAAGCTAGACCTTACGATCTCGCCCTTCGTCGATCGATATCCAAAGATCTATGGATCATTACGATAGCGGGGTCACGTCCGCTCGCGCATCTATTATTGATTTTATATGACGATCTCTCATTATGAATAACTGTTAGTATGATGAACATGCATTGGAAGTAACTTAGATCGATTGGGTTGCTATGAGATCATTGTTTGGTTGATTTTGTGTTGATTCTGTCTTGTCTTCATCATCACCATCATCAAAAAACGGTTACTGCTGGACAAGGGCCCAAGGATCAACGACCGGTTGTGGAGATATTGGTTGTCTTGCCTTGTAACAATTTACAATTAGTTTCCCAATTATAATGTTGGGTAACAAATTAAGTATTCAATACAAAAATGGAAAAGCATTATAGAATGCTGTCCACAAACAAGATATTCCAATATTTTCTTAGGATCAAAACCACTACTACCCTTACCACCGGTTTAAAACTCAGAGACGAGACGGGGACGCGCACTAGTGCGCGATGCCGTTCCCTCCAGAAAACCTCCGAAGGTGATTCGTTTCACACGGCTTGGGGGACCCTTTACGTTCCTCGCCGCCCCCAAACAAGCACGGTGAAGCTGAAAATACCGTAGAGGCAATCAGTAATTCCGCCGGACCTTAGTCCCCGAGCTATACCACCCAGCTCGGAGGAAGATCTTCCCTTTGGCCTTCCTCAATGTGGCATTCTCCCTACCATTGGTTTCCTACAAGAGTATTGAATGCTATGCGAAAAAGCTAATATTTATGGGTTGTAGTAGAATACCAGTGTTTTGAGTATACATACATACATACAGACCTACTATAGTATGTTTCTAGGCAAAATGATCGCTGAGCAATGGCCCTTTTGCTCTGCTACAGCACACACACTGTTTTAATGTGCGTTCCTATTTTATTGTGTGTAGTACATAGGTATTGTCTTATGGTTTTAATTGTTTTTTATAGTTATATTTTGTTTATTGTTTATATACCTACCTACTGTTTTTGCTTATTTATTTTATGATGGTGTGTGTGTTATGAAGTAACAAAACTTTTATCTATCTATCTAATATACTATATATTTGTCTTTGTTTAAAGTTTAACCTAATCATCATCATCTGTTATAAGTTAACAATTAAACTGTCTCAAACTTCATTTGTTTCAGTAAAACTCAGACAGTAGGTATGTTGCGTTAAATTCCAAATAACAAAATAGGAAGTAACAAAAGCGTCCCAAGATTATTGTTAGTCGTATTTACGGACCCCGTGGGAGGACAGCGACAATGGGCCCTCGGTATTCAATACCAAATATAATATTAAGCGTGCGTTTAATAAAATTATTTCCCATTGACTCGGCGGCTAACTGTGTGGTCGGTGTCACTTTGACAGCTGTCAAATGTTTTATCGCCGCCGCCTCTAGACGTTACTAAGTCTGTGGTGTTTTGGGTGGATTCGGTGGACGGCCATTTTGTGTAGACCTCTAATTGGTAAAGCGTTGTTTTAAGGCGCTGATAACTGTGAAATGCGCTAACCTACGCATGGTTTATACAAAGTACAACGTCAAGAAAAATATTTGTTTACTATAATAGATCTTATATGCAACAATATTATTGTTTCCATCATGCAGAATTATGAAATTCCCTCGATAGAAAAAAAATCCAGATTCACCTCTAAGCGGTATCTATTTGCATGATTATCTTTTTCAATTACTAAAGTACATCAATGAAATTAAATATGTTTATTCGTAATACTTATAAGAAAACCGCTACTGTTTTATTTCATTGATAAAATACCTAGATTTCAAATTAATAGCGTTTTCCGAATTTACCGACTTGAATCCAGTGGATCACCCACAATTTGCACCCCCTTTGCTTATGCAAATCGACAGAGAGCACTGTTTCATGGTTTATAGAAAAGGGGTCTAGTTTGAATGGCCAGTTTCTCGCGAACGCTACTTTATGCTGACCGATTTGACAGTACCCCAGCTGTGTACTGATGCTTTTACGAGCTAAGGGTCAAGTTGTAAGCGTTGTAGCGTTCCTTGCGATTCTTGAAAATGGTACGTGCTGTCTATTTTGTTGTTAGGGCTATTTGCGGAGGTGTCCAAGTTTTTCATAATATAGCTAATATTATTAAATATGGACTTCTTATTATTATTATATTATTATTATTATTATAGTATTGGCTTAATCGCCACGCTTGCCAAATGCGGGTTGATGATCACAAACCCGGGCTATAATGCATCGAAAAGTTCGAAACACACTTTGCCTGACCTGGGAATTGAACCCGGGACCTTCGGGTATCGGGCCAAGTGCTTTGTCACTTGGTCAAGTAGGTGGGTTTGTTTTATTACCAAAAAAAAAATTCTTTGGCGAATTGTTTTGTGAAGTAATTTTGGATTATTTGTTAATTATTTTAGTTAGAAAGCTCACAGTTTTTTTTCGTTTTTAAGTTAATACTCATTGGTTTCGGTACAGTTTGAAAGAGCGTACAGAGTGTTTTGTGTAAATTTTGTTTACTATCCGTATTTTGTTAACGAAAACAAAAATTTGTATGGCGACATTTTAACTCTTCTCGTATGTCGCCAGGAGGCGCTGTTGCAATGCCATACTAATTTTCGCTTTCGTGAACGTGATCGAATGTCAAATGAAACACACTATAGGCTCCCAGCCCAAATAAAATGAATGAAATGAAAAAAAAAAACGAAACACCGTACAAAAAGCCATAAAAAGGACTGAAATACAAGAAGTAGTACAAATGGCAGCCTTATCGCTAATACGCAATTTCTTCCAGGCAAAATTGGAAAGTTGAAACTTAGGCTAAGTCCGCTAGACTAGCTACCACCATTTTATCTAGATAAGTCTGTCGTCATAACAACAATATAATATAGTAGTCAGTTCCTCAGTAAAAAGGCAAAGTCAAAACTTTTTATTCAAATAAACTTAAAAATAAGTTACAAAAACACAATTATGTTGAAAAAATTTCCACGAGCAGGATTTGAACCTGCACCCTTTGGCTTTCAAAGTAAAAAAATAAATAGTCTTGAATAATTTCGGCGGGCTGGTTAGAACCACGATAGCTCAATTGGAAGAGCACCTGACCCGGTATGTCAGAAGGGTGCAGGTTCAAATCCTGCTCGTGGAAATTTTTTCAACATTTGTGTTTTTGTAATTTGTTTCGCAACAAAATTTGCGTTAAAATTATATAAACAAAAAACAAAAACATTTTAAAAATAAGTGCTTTTGAATCGTCCAAAAATGTTTTTACTTAATCCCCCCCATCAAGACGTTAATTTTAAAGAATTGGCGCAAGAAACACACACACAATCCACAGCTTTAAACAGAAGATTAGTAGTTGAGGGTTCCAGGTAAAGTCCACCTCCGACCTCATCATCACTACCTATCTAACATAAAGGATAAGCTTCCCCGCTGTGAAATAAGAAAAAATTAACAAGTTCAACGCGTAGCAATAAAAACATTTAACTTTGTGAAGGACGAATTATGACAAACACCAGTTTTTAAACAGCTCTTTAATAGCCATTTTACATTAAGGCGTTCCATACAATCTTCCACACAAGGCTTAAGGTCACTCAAAGAGCAATGGAGAGGGCTATGCTCGGGGTTTCTCTGCGTGATCGAATCAGAAAATGAGGAGATCCGCACAAGAACAAAGGTTACCGACATAGCCCGAAGAGTTGCTAAACTTAAGTGGCAGTGGGCAGGGCACATCGCTCGCAGGCCACTGCTGGGACGATCTGGTAAAGGATGCGGGAAACCGCTGGATGCGAGCAGCACAAAACCGGTAGTTGTGGAGACCTTTGGGGGAGGCAGACGTCCAGCAGTGGACGTCTTTTGGCTGAGATGATGATGGTGACGATGATACAATCTTCAAAGATCTAATTCTTTTCAACCAATAACCTGATTTTATTTTACCTTTCTACACCTACATACATACTTGTACGTCCTTCTCCTAAAAAGGGGTTTTTTTTATACCTGGTTCGGTAAATAACTCCACTCCACCTCATGTTAAGTGGAAACGGAGTCCAGACGCGAAGGCAACTGGTGCAGCGTGAAAACAACGCAGCATCAGTCACCCTCACCCTGCCGGCCCATAAGGTGCCTTCACGTCTCGTTTGAAGGACCCCATGTCATAGGAAGGAGGGAAAACGTGTGCTGGTAGACTATTTCATCTTTTGGAGGTGCGACAAAGAAACAGGTCACCAAATGTATTATCTTGGGGGATCTTCCGTGCTTTGGAAGGCACCTAATGTCGTTGGTCCCGGCTGCGTTAGCAAAAGTTAACTACTACCGTCCTACACTGGGCCCGCGTGGTAGTTTACGGCCCGTTCTCCCTGTGGTGTTTCCATCCATAGGGAAGACTCGTGATCCAACGTGGGGTCGTAAACTGAGATAGTGATATGCGACAGAAAGTTTTATAAAAAAATGTCAAATTTGTATGGTTCACCGTAATATAAAAAATCTGTTAAACAGTTTTTTTAAATATCAAAAAAGGATGGTATTATATATATTTTTATTTTTCGCCGCTAACTAAAAACAGGTTAAAAAACAAAATGTGAGCCGCTCAATCGATCACATCTGACGTATTTTCGTCTCCAAAGTCGCCCGAACAAATATATAACGACATAAACCAAAAAAAGGTACTAATCACCTTATTTTGGTAGCGATAAAGTTCAAATTGCCTAATCAAAACATACTTAAAGCAGCATTAAGATTGTACGAACGACAACTTGGTTTTCAGTAAACTGACTTTTATGTTAGATAGAATAAAGTTGGTATTCGTTTGTCTGTCGTTTATCTTGCTCTTTTTTCTCGGTCGTTCTGAGCCATTTATTCCATGATGCCTGTGAAACAGAATGAAACATGTCATGGAGACAAGTTTTAACATGTCACTGTTCCACTTTTGGACTTTTAAACGGTTAGAATCGGATACTAAGCGTCGATATGGGTTCGATAGCTTCTGGGTGTGTTCGAGCGCTGATTTAACTGTTTTTATTTAACATCTTAGTTGAATTGTTTTATTTTTGCAAGTTTTTGGCTAGTTCAGGTTATTTTGTTTTTTATTTATTTTTGGTGGTTTTAATAATTTACTTCGAAAGACAATACGTCGTCGATGTATTTACATCTACGGTACGCTTCATCGAAGATTCGTTACGTCGAACGGGCAAAACTACGAATCCTGAATGAAAAATTTTGGACGATTCAAAAGCACTTTTCTAAAGCTATTTCAATAAAAAAAAATACTTTGACTTTAACTTTGACTTCGAACGCTTATAACATCGATGGTCCTAGTTCACATATCACACATCATCAGCCATCAAACACATGTACTTATATATTTTGTTAGTAACCAAAAAAAAAACAAAATTAATATATTTACTATTATTTTATTATTAAAAATAATCATAATAATAAATAAAAAGCGTTTATTTGCCTTTAATTGATAAGTACAAAGTATTGCTTAACTAAAATTAAACTAATAATTATATTAAAAATTATCTACTTCGAAACTATTTTAGTTTTCGATGTACATCTACGAACACTGTTGGCTATATCGGGGGGGTCGTAATGTCCCGTTTTGGAACGCAGAATGGATATCTATTCTTTAAAATATCAATTTGTTAATGACCACTCATATTGCTTCCATCAATTCGAGGCTGAGTGTGCCGGTGTTGGTACGTGTGATATGTCGTCGACTGTACCGGCAACAAAGCCTGTAACACGATCGTCTACGGTCTAGGGCTCAAGTGGCTAGGGTCAGGTTACGGGACGGCTCCACCGACGATGCAGCGTTTAAGATTAAGGATTGAAAGCAAAAGGTAGCAAATAAAAATTAACGAGCCTTAACAGTAGTCACATATGATGTGTAACATTTGACATCTCACCTTAGTAATAAGCAATTTTAACATTATATTTTGAAAACAATGTCGTATATATTTTTACAATTTAAAAAAAAATGCAGTAAATACTCATTAGAAGATCAAAATGATGACACAATATGTCACTTAAAATAATAATATGTCTTGTTCTTACTCATATTAATTCCACGTTCTTACTTTCCGATCCGATCCGAACCCTTCGGAGAATCTAGTAGGGCACGGGGACGCGCACTTGTGCGCGATGCCGTTCCCTCTAGATAACCTCTGAAGGTGATTCGTTTCACACGGCTTGAGGGACCCTTTACGTTCCTCGCCGCCCCCAAAAAGCCCGGTGAAGCTGAAAATGCCGCAGAGGCAATCAGCAATCTCTGTCCAAAAAAAAAAAACGTTCTTACTATCGATTTCAAATTAACAAAATGGCGCGCGCTTGCGCGCTTATGACTCCGTATATTTTTTTACAAATCATAAAGAGAATGCAGTAAATACTCATTAGAAGACATGTCACACTGTTATCCTGTCACACTGTTACGATCACATTTCTACGAAATCACTCCCACAAATTGTATATATAGAAGGCGAGCGGAAAGACGTTACACATCAAAAACAAGTGTCATCCATCTACTTTCTTACATTGATAAATAAATTATCCAAGAATTGTAGCAAGTGGCAAGTAGTGATCTTGCTTGTAACAACTTTGTAACATTATGGTGTGCAATAAAAATATTGAGTAATGAGTATTTGCCTTACCCTATGGTAGACAGGCGTGCCGTGACAGGCGACTGTATTTACGTCGAATACATTTTGGTCGAATGAATACCTAGCTATTGATGTTTTGTATGGAACAGCTGAATTTTATTTTCGAGTTAGGGAATTGGTCCAATAGTAAGAGTGGTTCGTTTGTATCACGGGAGTCATCTCAGAAGGTTTGGACGGTGATAAAAAAAAGTCAATCCGTATAGAGTTTAAGAACGTACGTTTTTACAATAAAGTTTATTCAAAACGTTGTAAGTAGTAACTAGCCTATCTGGCAAAGCCTCCATCATTGAAATCAAGTCATCGCTACAACTGGTGGGTATTGGCTTAATCGCCACGCTTGCCAAATGCAGGTTGGGTATCACAAACCCGTAAACTTTCTTTCTTTCTTTCTTTTCTATCGAAAATTTCAAAACATTGAGAATATCCGGGAATCACGTCTAGTTTGCCACTCGACAATAAAAAACATAATCTTTGTAGAAGCTAAGGTAAGAAATACAAGCGGCCCGTCCTTGCTTCAAGTTGCTTCGAAGGAGTGGATTTTTTTTTTAATGTAGCATTCTAATGGTGAAAGAATTTTTTAAATCGGTGCAGTACATAGTTTTTGAGTTTATTCGTTGCAAACATACATACATACATACAAACCCGCCCGATCCTCTAAATCCCGTCCGATCCTCTAAACCCCGCCCGATCCTCTAAATGACAGCACACATTTACAGATTACACTAAACATGCACACCAGCTTAGGCCCAAGACACCGTACTCGTAGAACAAGGGTACGAAGAACCGGTTCACACTCGCTCTACACCAGATACAGACATGTACCTGGGCGCTTCTCTCCTCCTCCACGGCCCGGTCAACCCGAGCCGAGGTCCGAGCCTTTAGAGGCGACCTCGGGTTGCTCCGCTCCCCGATCCGATCCGAACCCTTCGGAAAATCTAGTGGGGCACGGGGACGCGCACTAGTGCGCGATGCCGTTCCCTCTAGATAACCTCCGAAGGTGATTCGTTTCACACGGCTTGAGGGACCCTTTACGTTCCTCGCCGCCCCCAAAAAAGCCCGGTGAAGCTGAAAATGCCGTAGAGGCAATCAGCAATCTCTCTCAAAAAAAAATACATACAAAGATACAAAGGTTTACTCTTTATAATATTAGTATAAATCTGATTTATTACACAGAAGACAAAACAGCTTGGAATTGAAATGCTCTGATTCAAAAAGTATAATTATATTTAAAATTCAAAATAAATGTTATAAACACAAACGTTTGCATGGTTTGGTAACTTCAAGGAGAGTAGAAGAACTTTTTTACGCCAACCCCAAGTAGCACGGTGCAGAAAGAAGATGAGGGTTTGGTACCGTCACTTTTTATAAATTTATTTATTTATTAATTTAGACACACCAACAGAACAGACATTATACACTTTAATAAAAGAAGCAAAAACATAGCAGATATCTGCTCCAATTCTTTTCTTTCTTTTAGTTGATGGCTTCGTGCGACTAGCACATTTAGCCAGTGTCAAAGTAATTTTTCTTACAAGTAATATACAAATATACAATACTTCCTTCCAGTCAGTATGATGATGAATGATAATAAAAATGAGAAGTGAGAAATGATATACCCCCCAGCCCCTTGAGTATCTCAGTAAATATGTGGGGCTTTACTAATTCCTCGGCGGACTTCTTGAGAGAATTTGAAAGTAAAGTTGCACTGTTTTGTTTCATTTGCCAACACTCATGCACACTTACGAACACTTAACGGTTAATAATCCACCATTATTTCACATTAATATTCGACATAACACAAATTTTTGAAAATAAAACAAAACCGCAGACATGACTCTTCACTTTCCCGCCAAGAAGTCCTCTGCTCCAATTACAGGCACATAAATGTCGTTACTTCTATAAAAAGCGGTGCAGTTTTTTTTGCGGCCAATAACTAAAAGACAACGTCCTGAATGGGTAAATTGCTGTAACACTACCTAAGAAAGAAACAGCCCTTACCGTGTTTTTGCGACTTCTTCTCGGTACAAGGCCTTCACCGTAGGGTTTACGAACCCATGGCTTTGAATTGACGTTCAAAAAATACTTGTTGAAGTTCAATTTTAAATAAAAAATTTTTTTAAGGAAAATTTAATTAAAACCAAACTCGTTGAACCCCGCTTAAACCACCGCTCACCCGATTCGGTGCAACCGTCCCCAAGTTTTATGGGTTTCCATGGATAGACCCCTCACGATGTCAAACGATGCGCAAACTTACCATACACTGCGTTTTGAACCATTCCATCGTATTGCTAAGGAAATAAGGGCTATTTTAGAAAATTTACCCGCATTTTAAAGTTTGCCCTTTCCAAGTATTTCCCTTTACTGTGTTTAGGCGTTTTACAATTTGTCGTGTCATTTTATAGGGGAATAGTTCTTGCTGCGGAGCTTGTATTAGTTTAAGAGGTCTATGGTAAAAATTCACTTATATTGAATTCTGTGTAGGTCGCAGTTTACTTGAAACTTTTTTGCAAAAAAAAAATTTTGTTGATCATTTCTTGTCAACTGAAACTGAATTCAACACTAATTTGCAGCTCGCGTAGTTTGTTCACAATAAAATTTGCGTAAAATCTTAAAATAACCATAATCATACTTGACACTTTTATGATGTTATGACGTAACATCCTGTTTTTTATTTAGGTAATTTAAGAATTACTACTGTAAAAAACAAACCTCTATACCTCCTCATAATAATTATTAAAAAGACAAAGATTTTTTTGTAAAAAAAATTGTAACTAAATTTAATTTTACAATTTTTTTTTTATTAAATTCTAAATGTGTTTTTGTTATTGTAAAACACAACAGGGATAATGAATTTCAACACAACCCATCTTACAACTCGACCGTTGTGCAACACACGACAATTAATAACCATTTCGACTTTTTGTACAGTTCACAACAAAAAATTCAAAATGTCCCCGATCCGTTCCGAGATAAGAGCTATACATGAGTTTGCGAGCCCTGCTACCAAAATTACAGGGAACACACTACTGCGAGCAAATGAGGCGAGTTTAAACATTCATTTATTATTTAAACGCAATAAAAATATCAGCGAAACTTGCTAAAACATTGCCATGCTGCTCTGGGACTTGAAAAGAATGTACTTACTTACCTATCAGCTGGCTAACTTCCCGTGCATATCGTAAGAGACAAGGGCTCCAAGATGCTCGCACATCAGGCGATCGGCTGCAACCCATCACCGATGTTATCTATCCCACCTCGGAACCCTACTTCGATTATGCTAAATGTGGTGTCAACGTCACTAATAGCGTGTATACTCAAAATTTGGTAATTTCGATACTCTACTCCTTTTTTGGAGAAGGACGCGAGAGTATGTATGTATGTATTTTTTCCTTATAGGTAAGCTGTCATCACACTTGATGTAATGTTTATCATCACCTAACGTCAGGACCGAAGGTGGAAGCGCACTTCACCCGGAATCCGCAACTACTGGGACACTGGCTATCTTATAGCTACCGGAACACTGCTGCAAACATTGATGTTATGGCGACATATTTAGATAAGATGGTGGTGGCTAGCCAGGCGGACAAACTAGCCTACCACCGACCAAACCGAGTACACAAAGATGTACCCCCCGCTGGGAATCGTGACCTCTGGGTCTGAACCGGTGGTCACCTTCGTTAAAAAAACGGTGATTATAATTTAGGTATAACTATTTACCTAAACGATTACCTATTCATGTACATAATCAACCTCACATGTTACACCCCCCCCCCCCCCCCCCACACACACACACACACACACACACGCACACACACCTACGATCAATTTTGAATTTGACGTAGAATTTTTCTAAAATTTGATTTACTTGTTTAAAAATTACGAATAAAAATATGTAATCTATGACATTCAGTAATGCAACTGGGCATATAAGCAAAACAACTATATCGTCAGGGGTCGGTAACTCACGCGTCGCCACTAACAGTGCAACAAGCGCTAATCAAACCTAACAATGCCATCTTTCCAGTAAGCTTTTAAATTATATCAGACGGTAAAAAAAAACAGTAATCGCACATTTATCATTGGTAAATGAACTTTATCGCGTTGTAATAGAAGTTGTTTCAGGTTGTGGATGGCACTGGTGACCTTATGCCCACTGTACAATAAACAAAAAAAATCCATATATGAATACACAGGAGGATGAATGATAGAGCATAATGCTCTCGAGTAACGTCAGCAAACAACTTGGGATTATTTAAATGAAACAACTTTTACCGCACTTTTAATTAATATTGGCAGACCTACTCGCGTTTATTTTACACATTAGCTTTAATTAATGTTTATCCTGACGTTTCCATTCCGCGAACATTCCCTTGAGGGGCCCAACCATTACATCAGATTTGATAAACCACAAATACTCGCCAGAGAACAACGATTCATCCCTAGGATGATACGCGAGGCTATTGAAATTAAAAAACATCCTAATTTTAATAGAGAAGATGGTTGGAATCTACCGCCAGCCTGGGATCCCATCATACAGAATATTAAATCCCAGCCCCAACACCATACTGCCAGACCAAAAGATACTGAGATCTTTCTGCGTAAAACGGAACGCACCTGATTAAATTTAAATGAGGGTATACAAGCTACTAACTAATTATGAGACGACCAACACCTCAGCCTCCCTGTGACCACGGACCCTGCAAAGGGTTCGAAACGTCAGGATAAACATTAATTAAAACTAATGTGTAAAATAAACGCGAGTAGATCCGTAAAAGTTGTAAACTTTAGAAAAAAAATTGGGATATTTTTAACTAAAAAAAAATTTTTTTTTTTGGTTAACCACATTATTTTTTGTGATTATTACATTATATGTTTATCCTAAAGCCAAATACCTATGCGAACAAAACAAAATAAAACGTCGAAAAGGTGAATTTAAAAGGGCAAAATTTAACAGAAAATATAAAACCGGTTGTAGGAATCAGGCAGGATTGTTTGTGTGCCATTAATTTACTTAAAATAATATTTCCGGAGTTCCTGGGTTGCGAAAAATGTACCACTTTTTAGATACAAAGCCATAGCTAGCATTCTATCTGAATCTGACAAGCATGGAGTACCCCTCAAATTTAAGCAATGATTTTACGTGAAAGGGGCTTTTGCCCAGCAGTGGAACGGTATAAAGGTTTATAATTTTATCTATTTATATTTCCCCGCCCGATCCTCTAAATGACAGCACACATTTACAGAATACAATAAACATGCACACCAGTTTAGGCCCAACACACCGTACTCGTAGAACTAGGGTACGAAGACCCGGTCCACACTCGCTCTACACCAGGTACAGACATGTGCCTGGGCGCTTCTCTCCACCTCCACGGCCCGGTCAAGCCGAGCCGAGGTCCGTTTAGAGGCGCCCTCGGGTTGCTCCGCTCCCCGATCCGATCCGTACCCTTCGGAGAATCTAGTAGGGCACGGGGACGCGCACTAGTGCGCGATGCCGTTCTCTCTAGATAACCTCCGAAGGTGATTCGTTTCACACGACTTGAGGGACCCTTTACGTTCCTCGCCGCCCCCAAAAAAGCCCGGTGAAGCTGAAAATGCCGTAGAGGCAATCAGCAATCTCTCTCAAAAAAAAAAATTATATTTAATTTAATATGCTTGGTTATGAAAATGTTCAAGCATAACCGCCATCGACCCCGTGCTCAACAACAAGGACCGCTCGCCCAAGGGATTCTGTACAAACATTAAGTACACACCCCTGCACATCATCCTACCACAAACTGTCAAATTTCCTCAATAGACTTTGAACTTTGACAGTTTTGGATAGGTTGGTGCGCAGGCGTCTGTACATTCACTATCAAAATCGTATATCTAGTCATTTTACTAGACTACATATTTATTGAGTCATTTTGATAACTCAATACACGAAAATAAACTACAACTACTAATAAACAACTCATTTAAATTTAATTTAACTATTGTTGTCCTTAGTGTGTGCCAATAAATGTATTTCTTTCTTTCTTTCATAATACCACAAACTAGAGGGCTTACCAGTGCACATTTAAAAAAAACGTTTGGCTACTTTGCCCGTCGACAAACGAAACACAAACAAAACAATTAGACATTTTCAATTTTAGTTTTTAGTATATTTGATTTTGTTAATGATGACATTGTAAAAATATTTTACTCTGTAAGCTATGTTGATTTTTAATCTGATTATTATGTAAATTAATATTACATTTGTGTGCCTTGACGATGGCGGAAATGTAGTGATACCACTATGACATTAACCTTTATCAATGTAAAAATAACCTTACTTACACACATAAATGCTTATTCTATTATGTTATATTCTAAAAATATCAGTCACAATTATTTTCTAATTTTGTTTTGTCGACCCTACCCACTATCTCGGCAGTGAATTTTTGGAATACCACCGCCGCCGTCCGATGCTATCGGTCGCACCCCGAACGGCCGGGTTCGATTCCCGAACCGGTTGGTTAGACGTCTCTATCTGATGCGGAGCTTGTGAACGTAGCCCAGTTACGACTTTGTAATCTTGTTGGAGGAGCTAGATGGCGAAGTCTCGCGCTTTCGGGTTACGATCGTGTATGTTAAGCCACTATTTCAATGTCGGGTTGTAGGATAGGTGACCGTGTTTTAATTAAATACTTGTGCACATCCGATGGTGCTATCTATACTAATAAAATTAAGCTGAAGAGTTTGTGTTTTGTTTGAACGCGCTAATCTCTAGAACTACCAGTCGGATAGTATAGCCTTTAGTATATACGCTATTTAACATCACGCTATACTAAAAAACAGTTATTGCTGTACTAGCGCAATAGAATAGCTAGTTTGTTTATACCCGTGTAAATTTATGAACACTATCTATATTGAGACAGGGTCCTTGTTGGCCTCACACGCTGCTTTTTGTTTATATTTTCATGTCATTGTTTTTTTGTTGTTTGTGTTCTTGCTTTGTTTTGACTTTATTGTATTTTGTGTGTGAAAACAACGCAGCATCAGTCACCCTCACCCTGCCGGTCCACAAGGTGCTTCTTCACGCCTCGTTCGAAGGACCCCATGTCATAGGAAGGAGGGAAAACGTGTGCTGGTAGACTATTCCATCTTTTGGAAGTGCGACAAAGAAACGAGTCACCAAATTTCTTTGTGCGCGATGGAATGTACGAGACAGTACAGCGGTGACTCCGGAGACCAGCACCCGTACTCCTATGCAGGAAGGGATAAGGTCAAAGAGTTCTTCAGAGCACTCGCCGTGATATAAGCGATAGAAGACGCTGAGTGACGCTATTTCTCTACGCAATTGCAGGGGCTGTGTATGTTCTTTCACTGATAGAATGCTATATCGTCGTTGCAAATTTACTATCTCTATATATCATAGACAAACGAACAAAACATTCTCCCGTAACATTTTCTAGAGAATATTTTTGAGTTTTTGTTTTAGAGGGATATACAATCACATTACTATGTACCTACTTATAGAAAAAATATCACAACAAATAAATTAGAGGTATGAAGCCTTTTTTGACCTAAAAGACAAATAAGATTTTTTTTAATTTGCAACGACGATACACTTGTGGCTAACATTACTTGTGGATAATATTATGTTGATAAAAAAGATTTATTTTTATTTATGGATGAAGAACGATTGACGAAAAAAGTGTATAAGGCGAGTGTGAATGAAAGTGTTGGTAGGGGTAGACCTAGGTGGACGTTTCGAGATCAAATCAGGGACGTCTTGAAAAAAGGCCAGGTCAAGAGTACCCTTAACCGAAGAGCATGTATGAAGGGAATAATGAAAGTGGACGAAGCGAAACAAGTATGTAAGGATCGTAGCAAGTGGAAAGAAGTGGTCTCTGCCTACCCCTACGGGAAAGAGGCGTGATTATATGTATGTATGTATTTTTAAAATCACAAATCTACGCGGTCGGAGTCGCAGGTAAAGTGCTAGCACACATTATATTTGTGCTCAGTGGTGTACACTTCGAGACGCCATCTATCAGTGGACTTATATAAACTGTTGATGATAATGATGATTTAATTTATAAATAATTAGAAAAGTAAATAAAAAATATTATTATTAAAGTAGGTAGTTAACAATATTTTAGCGTAATTTCAATTTCTTTAGATAACAAGTAAAGACTGCTGTGTAAGCTATTTCAGGCCTGCGCATGTTATTTTAAAAGGCAATGATTTTTTACCTACTTTCATGTAGGTAGTTAATATTGGCTGTAAGCTAACCTCATTAAATTAATAGATAAATCAATGATTCCTACATGTCCGAATATATTGCAAATATTCCGCGCAAGCCTAGCTCGAAGTCTCGGACCAAAGACACGCGCAAAATAACTGAAATCATCGACAAATGAATGCTCAAAGAGCTCCGTATCTCAAAACGAATGCCGGCCCGTTCCGAAGCGCGCGCAAAAACACCACGCCTCCCCGCTAATGACTAAAGAATCTCTTTGTTGTTTCATGAAGTATTTATTCGAAGAAATGGATCAACAATTAGACTCTTTTTAGGTTTAAGAACGCCGCTTCGAAGTTTAAAATCTGACGTGCTTTTGTCTTTTTTTTTCTTTTTCGGTTTTACTTGTGCTTTAGTGAAACTTTTTAATTATGACTGTTTTGGTATGGATGGATAGAAATGCAACGTCGCCGTCGTCGTCTCGAATGTAGAATGGCCTAATTCAAGAAATCATTTTTGCGCACACAGCAGAGCTGGTTTACACTGCAAAGTAAGTGTAAAACTGTATCATGTTCTTAGATTTTTTTTTTTTATATTTACGGGTAAGCACAGTGCCTTGATCTCACCTGAAGTTAAGTTATGATAAGGCCAATGATGGAAGCGCACTTCACCCGGGATCCTCAACTAGTGAGGTACTGGCTATCTTATCTCTAGATGCCGGAACACAACAATGCAACAAACATTGATGTTATGGCGACATATTTAGATAAGATGGTGGTAGCTAGCCAGGCGGACAAACAAGCCCTACCACCAACCAAACCGAGTACACAAACATGTACCCCCCGCTGGGAATCGAACCCGGGACTGGGTCTACACCGGTGCTCTTAGCCACTAGACCTCAGAGGCGGTTGAATATATATTGTTTGTTGTTATTGTATAACAGACGAAGCACTTAACCTTACCTACCCTTACCTAAACCACCTTACCCACCTCACGCACCTTACCTAATGGTACCTAAAAGCACTACACCCAGAATCCTCAAATTAAGAAAGAATTAGAAACATTTATTGACCTGCTCAAAAACAAATAAAAAAAATTAAAATAAAATTAAACTATAGGAACACACTAACTACTAACTTTCTTTGTTGTTATAGCGGGCGCCATCTCAGATAAAATGGCGGTAGCTAGCCTAAAAGACTTAAAATAATCAATCAAGCATACCAAGCATACCTTAGAGTTGAGAGTCAAGTAAGATAGCCAGGGCCTCAGTAGTTGAAAATTTCGGGTATTTTTTTATTCCTTACCCGAAAGCGGGTAAGGTATAATGTAATAAATTAGAAATAGGAACTGATGCTACAGTTTCTGCAACGCGCGTGATACGTTACATACGTTAGTTACGCTAACGGAACACGTTAACAAAATAATATGTAAATATTAGTCGTTATAGATATGTAGGGTGTGTTACGTTTTAACTAGATACTAGCCTTTTGGTTGACTGGTAGAGAATGCCATTTGGTATTAAGACCGCTTTTTGTACTGAATTATGTTGTGCTAAGTAAAAGTAAAGAGAAAGCCTATATGCTGTCCCACTGCTGTTCTAAGACCTCCATCATTGAAATCAAGTCATCGGTACAATTGATGGGCATTGGCTTAATCACCACGCTTGCCAAATGTGGGTTGGTGATCACAGATCGGGGCAATGCATTATAAATTCCAAAAAACACTCTGCCCGACCTGGAAAATGAACCAAGGATCTTCGGGTAACAGACCGAGCTTTTTGCCACTCGGCCACCGTGGCGTATGTTGTGCTATAAAGATTAAATAAATAAACAAATACCTTGGCGCCATGAGCAGCGGTGGCCGTTCTCCATCAAGCCTCAATAAAAGCTCCTCAATAAAAAACAGAGTCAGTCACAAACAAATTTGTATCCATTTGTACACACATTATTGCCTACACCTTAAAGATATAAAACAGTAACGCATTGCTCAATAAAATATCAGCTAACCAATCCACCGTGTAGCGAACGCATTTGAAAAGTCACCGGAACAGGTTTGGCGACTGGCTGCCACAGCTATAAATCGGCTGTGATAGCAGAGACAAATTTGTCTATTGCCTGGTAAGGGGCGGTTCATAATGGGCGAACGCAAAAAAGTAAAAAAAATAAGTTACGCCATTTTACTATTGAACGTCAAAGCTGTTTTTTTCTATTTATTTATTTACTAGGGACAGTACCTACACAGCTCATGATATTGTAATAGTTTACATTGTTAGCATTCAATTTGAAGGTCAGTTATTACCATTTAACAAATTATAATTTTAGTTTCGAACAAAATAAGGACGAATTTTGAATAAACTAATTTATAAGCACTTTTGAATCGTCCATTAAAACAATTTTACCTACCTACTTATAACGTTTTTTGCTGTGGCTAGAAATAGGCTCAAGAAATTACAGTTTTCAAAAAAAAAAAAAAAGAATGATTCGCCGGCTTATGATAGTTTTAAGTAGTTAACCTATGCAGTTGTATTTTTATATTACACTTTGTTTAATACATCAATTGATATTTGGATCGAGTATTCAATAATTAAAAGTATAGCAAGAAAAGTTAAAAGAAATAAAATAACATAACGCAATATTGCAAAAGTATCGAAAACAGTACTAGAAAAACTGTCACGTAAGTTTTAGCGTTATAAAGGTAATTAGTCATGAGTGCATGACTTCTCTTTTTATTAAATGGTTTACCTACAATAATACTTAATTTGGGCCTAGTTTCTTCTATTTTAAAACGGCTACAGTCGTCTGTCGGTGGCCTGATTTTGACACTTTTTCCATAGCCCTAATATCAAAACATTACACACACCTACATACATGCAGAAATTGCATCTTTAAACATACACACAAAACATATACATAAACGACATACTTACACACAACTCTAAACACCCCGCCCTATCCTCTAAATGCCACTACACATCTACAGAATACACTATTCATGCACACTAGTTTAGGCCCAAGACACCGTACTCGTAGAACAAGGGTACGAAGAACCGGTTCACACGCGCTCTACACCAGGTACAGACATGTACCTGGGCGCTTCTCTCCTCCACCACGGCCCGGTCAACCCGAGCCGAGGTCCGAGCCTTTAGAGGCGCCTTCGGGTTGGTCCGTTCCCTGATCTGATCCCAACCCTTCGGAGAATCTAGTAGGGCACGGGGACGCGCACTAGTGCGCGATGCTGTTTCTATTTGTATTTTGGCCGTAAACTACAACAAACTGTTACAAATCGTTTACTTCTCCCATAGGAGGGGCTACGCCTAGTTATTGTAAATTTGTATGTTAACTTGTAAAATAAATAAATCATTTCATTTCAAATAATTTCATTTCATAAATCGTTTCATTTCAAATAAAAAAAAAAAAAAAAATAATTTATTCATACATAACCCATAAATATTAGTTTACAAGGTCAGCTGATACATGGTGTAGGCCGGGTTAGATATACATTTGCATTAGGAGGTTGAATCCCTGACATTGAGACTAGTAAAAACTGTATTATCAGTGTCAGTGATTCCTCGACATTTTTGACTTAATCAACTTATCTAACTACAATATGACTACAGCGTGTGTGTGTGTGTGTGTGTGTGGGTGTGTGTGTGTGTGGGGGGGGGGGTGTGTGTGTGTGGGGGTGTGTGTGTGTGTGGTGTGTGTGTGTTTGTTAGTACATATATATATTAATATATATATTCAAATTAATTCAATTATTTAAGGAGATCTTCAGTTTCGGAATATGACATTTTCAGCAGACAAGCCATGGTTTTCCGCTTTACTTCGAAGCGGTTAAGGGTGTAGATATTTGATGTTTTATGAATATTATTGTAGATCTTACAAGAGCGGGCTGGGAATTGACTTTTGGTTAAAACTGTTTGGCACCTTACTGTTGGACATACTTGAGTTCTGACCTGTCGACGATTAAGGATGCGACAATCAAGAGGAAGAGTTGTGTGTTTTCGCAGTACAGTTCGAAGAGCGTATAGCTGCCGGACAGTTAGAACCTGGCACTCTGTGTATAACAGATTTGTGGGGTGCCGAATATGTTTGTACGTAATTATCTTAAGGATCATTCGTTGAGCCCGCTCCAGACCTAGCATGAGTGTACTGCCAGCTCCTCCCCAGACCGGTATGCAGTAAGACAGGACTGATTGGCATAATGCGAGATATATTTTTTTAACTGTGTCTTGATCTACAAACTGCCTAATTATCTTAAATATGTATATTAGTTTGCGTACCCTCCCATTAACAGCTTCGATTTGTGGGCCCCATTTTAAGTTTGAATCAATTAATACACCCAGGTATTTCACACTATTAGTAGCTTTAAGAGGATTACAGTCACACGTTACCGTAGGTAAAAAACAGGTGTGTACCACGATTGTCGAGTCAGCGGGTTGCGGAGAGGTGGCAAGAGAAGCGTAGAAGGGGAGAATCTGAGTCTTACTTAGGTTTAAGGTGAGCAGATTAGCTGAGAGCCAGTTCAGAACAGTTTTAAGAGCATCTTGAACGTACTGTTTAGCAGTCTTCCAGTCACGTCCATACACTAGAAGTGCGGTGTCGTCCGCGTAAGCAAATACACTACAGTTATGCATTTTGAGTTTGCACAGGTCATTAACATATATTTGAAAAAGTGTCGGCCCCAAAATGCTGCCCTGTGGTACGCCGTAGTCAATAGACTGCATGTCACTAATGTACGGACCGATCCTAACGCACTGCTCCCTATCCAAAAGATAACTCCGAAAAATGTTTAATTCACGACCACGGATGCCATGACTCTCCAACTTCTTGATCAGGATAGATATCGATACCGTGTCGAAGGCCTTGAAAAGGTCAAGAAAAACACCGAAACACTTCTTATTGCCATCTAATTTTTTCACTACTTCGCTGATGAAAGATACAACTGCATCTTCAGTGGAGATTCCAGCTCTAAAACCGAATTGATTGATTGATTGATCTAAAATCATTTCAATCATTTCAAATCAGACTAAAGCCACACTATTGAGCCCCTATTGAAGCCTTTATTGAAATAGCAGACTTGAAGCCCTGTTGTCGTACAGAAATAAGAAGGATAAAACAGTTATTGACCTTACATAAATACAATTATTGACTTACTAAAGAACAAAACAAACTTTAAAAGAACACAAAGTGGGAAAATCAAAACAACTAACATAAAAATAAAATTTAAACAATATCCGATCGAATATTCGATTGTGATCGCGCATGTGTGAATCCGACCTTACATTAATAAATCAGATTATTTGTCTATGCTTAAAAAATCTATGGGAGTGACTTGGGTACGCGTAAAAAGTCTAATCGCATTCGTAGCAAAATATCACGTGAGAAATAAACATACATTGAAAGGTACGTGTGCCTCTAAATGAGAACTTCCGTTTGTTTTTTGTGCTCTTAATTTAGGAGGCTTTTACATTCCGGGGTCCCATACAAACTTTAAAGCTCTAGTTCCTTCGAACTAATAAGCCAATTTGAATAATACTTTTTATGCTCGAAGGAAACACTGGAGGTTTTGGCAGCAAAATGGAAAGCATTTAAACAAATAAGTTCGTATGACTGAATTTATGGGTTTTAAAGTCCATTATGGGAATAATAATGATAATAATTAATAACTAAAATTTCTGATGATCTGGTGAAGGTCGGGAAACGGGAAGTCGCTCGATGTGAGCACAGCAGCACAAAACCGGTCGTTGTGGAGATCCTTGGGGGAGGCCTTTGTCCAGCAGTGGACGTCTTTTGGCTGAGATGATGATTATTTACATATAATTTTACGCAAATGTTGTTGCGAACCAATTGCAATATGAAAAAAAGACAAAGTGTTGCAAAAAAATCCACGAGCGGGATTCGATCCGCACCTCATGACATGCCGGGTCAGGTGCACTACCAACTATGCTATCGTGGCTCAATCCAACTCGCCGAAATTAATCAACACTATCAACTCTTACTCTATAAGCCAAAGGAGCCCTATTCAACGTCGACAACTACGTCATCAACATCCGATCTTAATATTTTTACAAATAATTTTTTTATATATTTTTTTAATTGTGGGGTTGATGATGATGATGCTGAAAGTTCAATATGGCTAAATTACGAAAAGGAAGATCAGTAACATTGATATTTTCAACTAATATGAACCCTTCGGAGAATATAGTAGGGAAAGGGGACGTGCTTACGTAATGCCTTACTCTCCCCCAAGAAACCCTACCGGGGTGTTTCGATCACATGCGTTGAGACATCCTTTAAGTCTAATAACACTAAAAAGGAGGTGATGAGCATACCCTTTTCAATAAAATAATGAGCATACCCTTATAAAAGCTATTGACATAACATGATAATTGACATTTAAACTTGAATCCAGGCTTCCAGCATTGAAATCAAGTCATCAATACAATTGATGGGTAATCGCTTAATCATCACGATTGCCAAATGCGGGTTGGTGATCACTAACCCGGGCTATGCATCGAAAAATCCCCCACGACCCGGTCCGAGCCTTAAGAGCGCACTCGGGTTGTTCCGCTCCCCGATCCGATCTGAATCCCTCGGAGAATCTAGTAGGGCACGGGGACACGCACTACTAGTGCGTGATGCTGCTCCCTCTAGAAAAGCTCTGACGGTGACTCGTTTCACACGGCTTGAGGAGCCCTTTTAGTTTCTCGCCACCCCCAAAAAAGACCGGTGAAACTGAAAATGTCCAGTGGCAATTAGCAAACTCTCAAATAATAGTATCAAAAAATCCGAAACACACTTAGCCCGCCGAGCGTTTTACCACTTGGCCACCAAGGCTTCTACGGTTCGAGGTTTCAACGTAAAAAAAAAGCAAAAAGACGTAGATTTGCGTTTATACCATTTATGTTTAATGGAAACATAATATTTGCATTACGAAATTACAAAACACACGCTGGAATCTAGTGCTACAACCGAGAAGCGAACACCGAACCAGACAATCGTATAAATTCATAATCTTAATGATCGCTACAAACGAGCGACCAAAAAATCAACAAAACATGTCGCGTCGCACAATGCGATTCAATAGTCGACTTTACAGTTAACGAAATAAAGCCTTTTGTCCATCAACAAGTTGTTTGAACGGATTTTTATTAGCATTTTTAATCAGTGTACCCCATTAACATCGCTATTTAGCTCTGTTCTGTTTGCGCACCGTTATTAAAACAAGGAACAAGGGGGAAAAACACCGTATTTTTGACAGCCTGAGAAAATACTAATCATTCTAATTATTTGCGTAGGGTAGCAGCTTAAGTGTGTTCGACAGGAACAAGAGATCTAAATTTTTTTTACGACAAAAAACAGGGGGTCATCAACCGATTTTAGACTCAAGCAGCAATTGAATACAGATTAAAATTTTAAATTTTTAGATTGTATTGACTGCTTATATATTTATTTATTTATCCTATCAGAAAGTCTGGTACACCATCAATAAATACACACAGCAAATAGTATTATTAGTTTTAACCGCCTCTGTAGTCTAGTGGTTAAGACCACCGGTTTAGACCCAGAGGTCCCGGGTTCGATTCCCAGCGGGGGGTACATGTTTGTGTACTCTGTCAGTTTGGTTGGTGGTAGGACTTGTTTGTCAGCCTGGCTAGCTACCGCCATCTTATCTAAATATATCGCCATAACATCAATGTTTGTAGCGTTGTTGTGTTCCGGCAGCTAGAGATAAGATAGCCAGTGCCTCACTAGTTGAGGATACCGGGTGAAGTGCGCTTCCACTTAACTTCAGGTGAGAAAAAATTAAGCATATTAGATGATCAGGTCCTTCTTCCCATATATCCAACAACTGTCAGTAGTCGGACAGATAGATGCTCGACAGACTTATTAACGAAAAATGTAACCAATTGCTGATTATACAATGGCAACGCGACTACTACTAGTTGCCGTTGCTACAGCCCCCCCCCTTCCCCCCCGCCCGATCCTCTAAATGACAGCACACATTTACAGAATACACTACACTCAGAGACTAGTGCGCGTTGCCGTTCCCTCTAGAAAACCTCTGAAGGTGATTCGTTTCACACAGCTTGAGGGACCCTTTACGTTCCTCGCCGCCCCCAAAAAAGCCCGGTGAAGCTGAAAATGCCGCAGCGGCAATCAGCCATCTCTCTCAAAAAAAAAAAAAGGTTGCTACAATCGGTCGGTTTATTAGGGCGCCGTCTTGCACTTTTAGTTCGTCAATCGCTCGATTTTGACGCTATCATTGCTTTCTAACAAGTAATACCGAAATATGTGCTTCGGTAGCGATAAATTTCAAATTGTTACGATTGCGACTGTCACTTAAAGATCGGTCACTGTCGCCTGCGGGTTGCATGCGAGCGTTCGGTATTCAATCTCCGTTGCACTGCTAACGTGAACCCGTGCCTATCACACGCGTATTAGCTTTCTATGTGGGACAAGAGGAATGTTAATAATGTTAAAAGCGCATTAGAAAATCTTGTCAACATCATCATCAGCATCATCATCATCATCAGCTCATTTTATGTCCCCACTGCTGGGACACGAGCCTTCCCTATGGATGGATAGGGAGAACTGACTTTTACGCGCGGGCCCAGTTCGGATTCAACTAATGCAACGGCTTTATGTGCCTTCCGAAGCACGAGAGGATACACTTTTGGTCACCCATCCGATGACCGGCCTTTACGAAAGTTGCTTAACCTCAGCACTCGTAGACCGGGCGCGTTAACCACTGCGCCACCGAGCTCCTCTTGTAAATCTTGTAGGCTATAACAAATATAATGGAGACAAATTTTAGGGAATAGTTATAAAATTGGTATTATGCAATTATTTCGGTCGTCGCAAGTCTGCGTACGTCCTAAGACGAGCTATGCGAACTTTCTTTACGCTGAACAGAATATTAATGTGACTGATTTCGGCATTTTTATTTATATTCTACATTTTATACACATTATTTTTTATTAGCTAAACACGAATTTATACAATCTCTCTCTATACTGGGGCGTCAAAATAACGGTTTCCTAATTTGTAAATGTGTGTTTAACGCGTTTAAGTTACAATCGTGAATGCTAAGCTACTTTTGCAAGGCTTGGCATAGGATGGGCGATTTTTTAAATATATTTTTTATCTTTTAGTTAAGAGTTGTAGAGATCGCGAAAGTTAAGGTTCGTTGTACGTGGTTAGTACCCGCATGGGCAATCAAAGGTTTAATTGTTTTTTTTTACTTGGTAAGTGATTGCTTTTCGCTGCCTATGGTTTTTACAGCGTAACCGGACCTTTAGGATTCTTTAATCATTTAGCCAACGTGGTGATTAAGTCAATACCTACCCATCAGTTGAGCATGCTGTGGCAGCCATATTGAGACAACACCTAGCTTAAGTCTTAGATATATTGTACCTAGTTATTGCGTTTGTGTTTGTCTTGTCGGTTATCTGTTAAATAAATAAATAAATTGTAACGATGATTTAATTTCAATGATGGAGGGCTTTGCCCAGCAGTGGGACAGTATATAGGCTATTCACTCACTTTACTAACTTAGTCCGTGTGGTATCCGCAATGAATAGCATCAACCCATCTCTTCCCGTGGGTGTCGTAAAAGGCGACTAAAGGAGTTAAGGACAACGCACGTCGAAAAGCACCGTGGGTCACCCGCGTGGTGGCCGGTATGCCACCACTGGAATTCTTACCTAATGCTGACTGACCACTCGTTAACTTAACCTTATTGAAGATGTGGATATCTTAAAAAAAAACACCGTGAATGAACCTTCTAGCATTACAGTACAAAAGAGACTAATTCAATCGTCACAAAACAGACCTCATCCAATTCTGAATAACCTCACGAGCGTAGCTAAGGGTTAATAAAAATTCCGGAAAAAAATCTTTATCTTCAATCCAATGCCAGAAATAATAAAAAATAAATTTGAAAAAAAGTTTTCCTCCAAAATGTTCGTCACCAATAAATAATAAAAAAATAAATCAAAAAGTATCGTCAACGGTTCACTGGCAGTAAGCAATAAATAAAAGAAAACGAGGTACGCTCAAAAAAGTTTGTCTATGCTCAAATATGGCTGCCCTTTGTGTCGATACTGTCGCGTGACCCCGTGATTTCAAGCCACAGGGTCAGATGTCACGATCGCCAAAGTCTCCTATTGTATACCAATTTTTTTTTGTTTACGGACGTCTTATTTCATTTCTTCCCACGAAATGAGCTTGGTGACTGGCCAGAGAAAAAACTTTAAGTGCCTTACAAATAAACGAAGAATAAGGTCCGAATAGTTATTCCGTGTTTTGTTCTTGCCATGAAAAACGTCATTTCGAATTAGATTAAAAGAGACAAAACACGGAATAATTATTCTAAGCTTATTCTTTGTTTATTTGTAAGACCCTAAGCGTCAGCATTCTAAAAGATCAAAAAATCAAATCAATCAAAAATTGTTTATTACTTTTCAAGACAGTTGTATACAACAGTTGTCGGAGCCCCCTTTTAAGCTTGTAATTGCCTGTACCAGGGGTTTCCGCTCTTACTTATATATAATACAGATATATCTAATTAACTTTTTTTTTTAAACAATTTTAAGTAGGTAATTAATTATAAGTAGGTAGTTTTAAGTTTCCCTTTAAATAATATTTTAAGCGGTTACCAATCAGTTTTATAATCATTTAAGTTTGACTTCAATTATAGATTTACACTCATGAAAGGATTTATTGTATATAAGTGTTTCTTTGTTTACTTTGTTATATAGAACAGCTGTGCGTGATTCAAATTGTACCTTAGCAATTGAGTTTTTCTATGGGGAACATTGACTATGTTATTCTTTCTTCTCCTTCCCGTAATACATGGTTCATAAATTTGAGTTTTGTGTTTTTTTTTTAAATTGTCTGTTTAATGTACAATTTGCGTACCGATAGTAGGTTACTAATTTGGTATAAATTATGTGTTGAGAATGTCCTTTTTTTTTAAATACATTATTTTTAGTAAAGTACGTTGTGCTCTCTCTACTTCTAGGAAACGTGTCTTGAGTGCTCTACCCAAATAGGGATACAATAAGTTATTATTGATTGGACTAGCGAGGTGTAGATTTCGTTTAATAAGTTTCTAGATTTGTTCGAAGTGGGCTATTTACTTTGGGGCTATATATCTTAGTCATTTAAATATCCAGTTAAATGTACGTATTCTTGATGTAATTTGTTAAATTTGAGAATACCATGATAACCTTTGGTCCAACATCACCCCCAGATATTTTACATATTGTACTTTATTAATTTGAGGACATATTTCATCCCATCATTGAAAATGTAGTTAGTCTTGTCAGTATTGAGGGTAAGTAGATTATTTCTCATCCATAAGGCCACCCGGGCTGTACCCTGCTCCGCATTCATTTTTAAATCAGACCAGCTGCTACCAGTGAAGACGATTGCTGTGTCATCAGCGTAAGAGTATATTTTCGCATTAGGAATAGACATGTTGCAGATATAATTTATGTAAATGAGGAACAAGGTAGGGCCCAGGACACTTCCTTGTGGGACGCCACATGATACGTCAATATCATCACTTGTGCAGCTAACAAGTTTAACTTTTTGTTTTCTGTAAGTCAGGCAGTCTTTGAATAAAAGTAACTGGGTATCACTAATGCCATTTCTTTTCTAATTAAAAGAAAAGATACTTATCGTAGTTGCACTAGCAGTCGACACTTTAATCACAACTTTAGTCACAACGACACCAGTTTCCATCGCCAAAAAATAAATACGTAATTTTACTAGATGACTGGATTATTAGAGGCGGTCTTTATTTAATTTTCGCTAAAGTCACAAATCAGTTGTTGACCCCTAGTTCTAGTAATTAAAGGAAAAAACTAATGAGGCTCACTGTAGTCGCGGGACTACAAAATGAAAGCCTTCCTCCTTAAGAAGGTCGAAGAGAGAGTCCCACCTAACCTTTTATATCTCGGGCGCAGTGGTATGCGTAATAAAGGTGGCCTGTTACTAAGAGGGTTCCAACATTCTTAAACACCGTCATAAGGTTTCAAGAGGAAACTTCCTACTAGATTCTCCGAGGTGTTCGGATCAAATCGGAGTTGAGTGCAAACCTTTAAGTTACGGCATCGAGATTTAGGGCTGAGTGTGTGCGCTAAACGCCTACGACATTCATACAACAAAGTTTACCTTAACTGATAACGTTATAAAAACGAGAAGTTTGACTGTTTGTTCGTTTTGCACGTCAAAATTGAGATTCGTATCGATTTTGGGCAGTTGGAAAAGTGTCCGAATCAAAGTAAAAACAAATGCTGCAGGCTATTTTGAAAAAGACAAAATAACTTGTTTTCACAAAAAAACTGTATGTTTGTCTCAATCTCAATTAGCTAAATATTTATAATTCTAACAGAAGAATTATAAATATTTAGAAAAAGTTTATCATACGTAAGTACAGACTTACGTATGATAAACTTTTTATGTGTGTTTTATTAATTGGATTTGGTAACTTATTTTTTGAAACCATCATGGGACACGGGTGTTCACTCAAGCGGGCGGGCCGCTAGTAAATTATATAATTATTAAATGTCTTGGTAAGGTTTGCATGCAAGTCATGTAACCATTATTAGAGATTATAAAAATACTGTTTGGCCATGTCGAGAGAATGGATGAAGAACGATTGACGAAAAAAGTGTATAAGGCGAGTGTGAATGAAAGTGTTGGTAGGGGTAGACCTAGGCGGACGTTTCGAGATCAAATCAGGGACGTCTTGAAAAAAGGCCAGGTCAAGAGTACCCTAAACCGAAGAGCATGTATGAAGGGAATAATGAAAGTGGACGAAGCGAAACAAGTATTTAAGGATCGTAGCAAGTGGAAAGAAGTGGTCTCTGCCTACCCCTACGGGAAAGAGGCGTGATTATATGTATATATGTATGTATGTATAAAAATACTGTAGAAACATAACTGTCAGTACCAACAAAGAGAGTATAAGCTTCGTATTAGTTAGGATGTACTTACTTTTAAAAACTATTAAAATGAATAAAAATAAAGAGTTTTAAATTAACGATATAAAAACGTCATAAATAATTAAGAAAAAGTCACATTGTTTTGGTAATTTACAGACTTCTAAGACATGCCGAATATCACACGGACAAACCCAAAGGCAGCGAGCTAGCGTAATCTTTACGAAACCAGACAGAGACGGCGCCTGCGCATTCTAGTTACGAAATAAAACAAACGGATTATATTTTATCAAGTTACGATTATGACTAAGCATTACTGAATGCTATTGGCTAAATCAGCCTCTGAATTCGATGCATCAAGATAGAAACGAGATAGAGATTTTGCAAACTAAAGTTATGACTATCATTGTCGTTACACATTTTTTTTTATTTTTGTACTTAAACCGGTTTGCCATTGCGACGACGATTTCTGTAGTCGAAACTTTTGTTTAATATTGCGATTATTTACACACGCCTCGATAGCAGAGTGACAAAACGCTCGGCATGACACCCCAAGGTCCCGGGTTCAATTCACGGGTCGGGCAATGTGTGTTTCGGATTTTTAGATGCTTAGCCCGGGTTTGTGATCGCCAACCCGCATTTACGGGTCATTTGGTAAGCGTGGTGATTAAGCTATTACCCATCAATTGTAACGATGACTTGATTTCAATAATGGAGCTATATGCCCAGCTGTGGGACAGTTATAAGCTATTTACTTTTACTTTTACTTTTACACATTAATATCAGTACTATTAACCTACCTACAAAGCTAATACGCTTGCGTCAGGCATGGGTCCACGTCAGCAGTGTAACGGACCTATGGGGCTTGAACCTCGAATGCTTGCATTTAACCCGCGTATCTCTGTTCGGTTACCGACGCTTACCTACCTTGATAAATAATAATAATATACATACATACATATAATCACGCCTCTTTCCCGTAGGGGTAGGCAGAGACCACTTCTTTCCACTTGCTACGATCCTCACATACTTGTTTCGCTTCGTCCACTTTCATTATTCCCTTCATACATGCTCTTCGGTTTAGGGTACTCTTGACCTGGCCTTTTTTCAAGACGTCCCTGATTTGATCTCAAAACGTCCGCCTAGGTCTACCCCTACCAACACTTTCATTCACACTCGCGTTATACACTTTTTTCGTCAATCGTTCTTCATCCATTCTCTCGACATGGCCAAACCATAATAATATGTAATGTAAAATAAACGTTTTAATAATTCCGTTGACCAGCTAATTTTATGTCCCCAGTGCTGGGGCACGAGCCTTCCTTAAGTGTGCGGGCGGTGGTTGTTATCGACTGCTGATGCAGCCGGGACTACCTTTACATACACTGCGAAGCACAGAGGAGCTCTAGATGTAGATGTTTGGTCCGACATTTGCGAGAATTGCTTATGATAATTATGTATACCTACATAGTGTCCTGCTGTGATAGGGCATTTTCCAATATTTTTGACGCTGTAAGGGAGAAAAGAGCTGGACACTTGCTAAGTTTGTTGCCGGTTCTTCTCAGTACAAGATCTCCCGCCCAGAGTAGACTTACGAACCGATGGCATAGTGACATTCACAAGAGCTACTTGTAGCCTAAACTGAATAAATGATTTTTTGAATTTTGAATTTTGAATTTCATACATCTATATAAATTTAATACATACTGTCACGCATAAAAAAAAAATAAAAATTTTAGGGGTTTCAGCGGTAAAACGCTAATATGCGTGAACAGACTATCAACAAAAGAAATTGCTGATAATCACCTGACAGAAAAGGTCAGGATTTTGAAATAAAGTACAACTAAATGTAGCCGACAGTTAGTATAATGAAAAATGTAAGACCTTAAATATAAACAGAGAAATTTAAGAACAATTGTAGTTAAAGCAAGTTAAAAGTAATCTCACATAAAATCTTGATAGCCAATAGGTACAAATTAAATCTTTGCTAAATAGCCTAGTAGGTGGCGTGGTAGGTTACTAATGACCTAAATTGGAATTTTAAAAGAATTAATAAATTGATTTGAAATTCAAAACTACTTGCGATAGAGGACGCTTAGCACTAGGTAAATAGATAAGTTTTCCTACGCTTTAGGGTTTTGCTACTGGTACCAATAGTCTACCTTACACGGAAACTGAGTTATAGGCTTAAATAAGTCATCATCTAAAGCATAACAGGAAGAATGAAATATAAAAGGACCGAGCTAAAAAGTTTGTTAAAAAAATGTTTCGGAATAAAAATAGATTGAATCGTTCTTCGGTGCAGGTGTAGCGTCCTCGCTTGTAGAATTCGGCACCGGAAGAACCGTCACTCGAACAACAGCTAAATTATAAATTTGTAGGCAATTTTTACTTTCCTTTACTGTGACTTTACTCAGGAAAGCCAGCCCTTACGCCAACCGACGCCGTTGTATTACTCTGGCTCTTTAATAAGGGTCCGAAAAGATCAATCAAAGAGTTCGGTAAGGAAAAATCCGAGTGGACCCACGAGTATAAATCCCGCGTGGGCGCGGTTGATGAAAAGGGAAACACTGGCGGATCAAATGACCACCTTTAAACTAGAGGCACGAAGATATAGACCTCAGAAATAGGCTCAAAAATCTGGGATTTTATCCTGCTGTCCAAGAAAATAATCAGAATGACAAAACTGACAGCAAAAATAGAACATGACAGTTAAAAAATCTAATTTGAAAATTAAAAACTAAACAAAACGGACAGCATGAAACACATAACGCTAAAATAAGGTTTAAAGTCGTAGCATGATGCTCCGAATCATAACAGCCTCAACAATTTTTAAAACTTAAAATATTTAACGAATTACGGGATTAAAACCGCAGCAAATGCTGCAGTACCCTCAAACGACACAAAAAGAGAGATAAGTCGGCTAAAAGAAAAGAAGTAAAGCAAAGGACAACTAAAACAAATGATATTCTAAATGAGTGAAACGCCGAAGTGATTGAAAAACGAAATAGTTAACGATGATCTGTCATGGCTAACCATCCGCCAAACAAGAAGTCAGGTAGGCGTATGGAACACTCGGGCCGCCGCGTAGGTGACGGAACAGCGGACGGTTGCGCGCATCCGAGATCCAATTGAAAGAATGAACGGACTAACACAAGAGTTAAAAGGTCCAAATGAATAAAAGAAAAGAGGAAAGAAAAGTGTTAGTAAATAGCAGAGTAGGGCTGCATAAATGTTAAATTAACTAACCTAAGAAAGATTAAAAAGAAGACATAAGGTCAATAAATTAATCAGCCCGAGCTTCTAAGAATTAACTAACAACTAATGTTAATTGATATATACATAACGCATCTAGATTAACTAACATTATTTACAACTTAAGCTAAAAGTCGTCAATTACAAGCGACTGACAAGAAAAGTACCGGTACCCTAAACAGAAAAAGTTAAGTGTTCTACATTTGTCTTGCACATAAAAACCGAGCATCTAATAATGCAAGAGAGTACAAAGCACACCTCAACGAAAGTTGAGATAATGAACCTAAAGATATGGTTCAAATCGGATTAAGATACCTAGCCCTGTGGGCTGGGGTTTAAGATGAAAGGTAACACAAAAAAATGGTAGCGCAAAAAAATGGTAGCGCAAAAAAATGGTAGCGCAAAAAATGGTAGCGCAAAAATTGGTAGCGCAAAAAATGGCAGCGCAAAAATTGGAAGCGCAAAAAAATGGTTGCGCAGAAATAAGGTTGCGCAGCATAAAGGTTGCGCGGAAAAATGGTTGCGCAAAAAAAAAATTTCTGGGGTAAGATATAAGATGGAGAGTGGTTTGGCCAGTGTAAGTATTTTACGCGGGCTACACCCTCAAACGACACAAAGTCAATGACACGTCATTTTAAAATATCTTTGATATGATAAGTGCCAATATGAGGTGAATCATAATCTTGTAGTTCATATACTTGTTGGGAGACAACTTTGCGAACACGGGTCTTTATGAAACGGGGAGCAAATTTACTAGAGAAGTAGTCTGCTCCTGAAGAACGTGAAAAATTACGTCTCCAAACTGTTTCACCTACATTGAGCACGACGGAATGCCTATTTTTGTTATAATGGCGAGAATTGCGCAAAAATGAGAGGGATAAATTATCTGCAACTTTTGCATAAACTTCGTCTAAAGATGACAACTTAGATACGTGCGTTGCCCGACTTTCTGCTAAATTAGCGCATCGAGTCTGGCGTTCGTCACGCGACGTGTCGAGAACAACGTCTCTCCCAAACATAAGGAAGTTTGGCGAGTATGACGTGGCTAAGTTTATGCAGGAATTTAGATATAACTTGACTTTGGGCAACATTCTAGACCATTGCCTGTGATTTTCTTGTACTAGGATGCTTAAACAAGTAATCACTGTCTGGTTATATCGTTCGACGGTATTTGCTTGAGGGGAATAATAAGGGGTAAAAAATGGTCGGGAATTAAATTTAGCCAAAAAATTACTAAAGTGGTTACTTTTGAAAACGGTAGCGTTGTCGCAAAGGACAGAACGAGGAACCCCAAAATTGTAAAATATTTGGCTTTCCAATAAATTACAAATAGACTTCGCGTCTACTTTTTTAAGACTAAATAGCCAGACGTACTTAGAAAAAACGTCTACTACGGACAGGATGTATTTAAAACCGTAGTACGCTATGGGGAGAGGACCGATAATATCAATGGATAGCATCTGAAGCGGGGCTGAAACTATTTTAGGATAAAGCATTTGACCACGTGGTTGTGTATTCGATAATTTATAGGACTTACACGTTTCGCATTCCTTAAGGATTTGGGTAACATCACGGAACATATTGGGCCAGTATAGACCTTTTTTAATATGAAGATAGGTCTTCATAATGCCAGGGTGTATTTGGGGACAAGCATTATGGGCCTCCCATACGGCTTCGCGGACTTTCTCCTTGGGCAGAACTGTGCGCCAGAATTCTCCTGTTAGAGGATCCAACAAGGGAGCGTGACGTAGTAAAACACCGTCGCGAATGCAATATGCCGGAAACATTTGCGGATGATCTCTCGCGCCTATATAAACTTTTTTATACCATTCATCCGTAGTAAAATCTGGACCGCGGTCAAAGGTAACCGAAGCAGTAAATGCTCTCGATAGAGCGTCTGGAACGACGTGGTGGATACCTTTCCTATGAACAATGTCAAAATTAAATTGTGAAATAATGATCGACCAACGAGCTAAACGACCAGATGGGTTATCTAAGGTCATTAACCATTTAAGGGCAATATGGTCAGTGACGATTGTAAAATAAGTACCATCGAGATAACCACGAAAATGTTTAATGGATTCAAGCACCGATAGTAACTCTCTCTCTGTAGTGCTGTAGTTACGCTCCGCCTTGGAAAAAAGTTTGGAAAAATAAGCAATCGGATGTTCAACGTTATCAGTTACTTGAGAAAGAACAGAGCCGAGTCCAACCGAAGAGGCGTCACAATGAAGTACGAAAGGTCTTGAAAAATCTGGACATGCCATAACAGGAGTATTTACTAACGCGTCTTTTAATTTGAGGAATGCATTGTTCGCAGCCTCATCCCAGTCGATTGGATCGCGGCCTTTTTTTTTACCAATAAGAATGGTTAAAGGAGCGATAATTGACGAAAAGTTATCAACAAAACGACGGTAGTAGGAGCATAGCCCTATAAAGCCGCGTTGTGCTTTTGCTGTAGTCGGCGTGGGAAATTGCTGAATCGAATCTAGTTTGGCTGGGTCAGTTTTTAGCCCATTCTCATTCAAGATATAACCGAGGTATTTAAGTTCGGGTTTGCAGAACACGCATTTTTTTAGATTTACTGAAAGACCAGCCTCCTTAAGGCGATCCCTAACCTTTTTTAAGAGTTGTAAATGGCCTTCGAAAGTTCGGGAAACGAGAATAAGGTCGTCGACATACCCAAAGACGCAATTATCCGTGTCTTTCGTAAATTCATAATTTACGATCATATCGGTCAATCGTTGCATCTCAGACGCCGCGTTTGTTAAACCAAATGGCATCCTAACAAACTCAAATAAACCACGTTGAGGAACGATAAAGGCAGTCTTCTCGCAGCTCTCCTTATCAGCTAAAGGAATCTGCCAAAACGCGCTACGAAAATCAAGAGAGGTGATATAGCGTGCACCCCGGAGGTTATCTAATATATCTTGTATGCGAGGTAAAGGATAGGAATCTTTAACAGTAACATTGTTTAGCTTTCTACTATCGACGCAAAATCTTAGAGAACCATCCGGCTTGGTGGCCATGACAATGGGGGAAGACCACGGGGAACGCGATGGACGAATGACGCCCACTTCCAACATCTTATCCACCTCTTCATTGAGAACTTTAAGTTTAACTGGGGAGAGGGGGTAATACCGTTGTCGAATAGGTGGGCCAACTGTATTAATTTTATGAGATAACCAGCTGGTTTTACCCAAACCTATTTTATCAGAGGAAATCTCTTCGAAATCCCTAATGGCTCCCTGAAGCTCAAATTCTTGCTCAGGAGATAAAAAGGAGCGGGGTTGGACTTGTCGAACCTCACATACGTGTACTTTCTCAGAAAAAGAATCCTTGGGTAAAAAAAGGTTCCCGCGGATGTTTTTGTCGAAAGCCTTACTAAATACGGAGGTTAAACCAAATCTATTAGAGAACTCCATTCCTAAAATGATGGGAGAAGAGATATGCTCCGCAACGAGGAAGTCATGAAAGAATGAAATGCCATTAAAAGTGGTTAAGAGAGAAACCGAACCCGAAATAACCATCGGCGATCCGTCAGCCGAAAAAACTGAGGGATGAGAGCCAGTGATAAAGGGAATATTTAAAGTGTTTTGAAGAAACTTCTGAGAAAGTAGTGATAACTGTGCACCAGTGTCTAAAAGGGCTTCACAAGGTTGGTTTGAAAGGCTGATTTCGATAAAAAGTCGATTGTCAGGTGAATCTCTTAAATGTACCGGAGAAATCTGTATTTGACGATGCCTCCGGTTGTAAATTAGTTTTTTGAAGAATTGTTACATACGGGGCAATCACGGGTCAAAAAGCCAGGTCTTTTGCATTTAAAGCAAATCAGTCCTGGGATATTAGGACATGAACGGTAAGCATGACCAGACTTGTCGCATTTAGGACATAAAGAGGACGTACTTGCGATAGATACGCTCTTTGAGGTGCTACAAACAGTGGGAGGTTCGCGTGAAAAAACTTTTTGTGTCTGGTGATCATACGCTTCGAAATTCGTAGCAATTTCCAGCAACGTGTCTAAGTCGGTGATACGATTCGTAGAAAGACACAGAGCATACCTTGGGTGCAAATTAAATTTAATAATTGGTAAAAGTGCACGATCGGAAAGAGACAGCGCGAGTTTACTATTTAATGCTTTGATTTCGATAATAAATTCGCGAATTGGCTGGTTCGCTTTTTGCTTCATATTGCGTAATTCGCGCTCCGTAGCATCATCGAAATCGACTGGACCGAAAGTACGAAGAAAAATCGTTTTTATTTCTGGGAGCGTCAGCGTATCGTTTCTAATTGACCTATAAAATTTCAATGCATGACCCGAAAGTACTTCGTGGAATCGACGAACAACGTAGTCTTCTTGGACGTCGTAAGCGGTGATACATTCGTCTAGGCTTACAAAGAAATCACGGACACAGGTGTGACCGTCGAATAATAATCTCCATTTTGACAGGCTAAGGCCCTTATTATAGCATTGCGAGTGTGGAGCGACAGGAGCCCTATGTAAGACTTGTGTGAGATTTAGCGGGTTTTGAAACAATTGACCCGGTTGCATAGGCACCGGAGAGGAGAAAACGCTTCGTCTAGGAGGTGGCCTGGGTGCTGCATGAGGCGTTACAGTTAGATCCGCTTCTTCCAGAGTGAACAATGGTTCTACCAATGGTTGCTGCTCGACTCGAGGAGGAAACCTTTGAAGAATCGGTGACTGGTCTTCAGCCGGGTTTCCCAAGTCCGGGTTGTCTATGACGTTGGCGTTATCCATATTTAATCAATTAAAAAAAACGATCAAAATTCCGCACACTAAAATCGTTGGTAAAAATTATCTCTGTGTGTTCCGGCCCTTAAATATTTCGAAAAAAGTTTGTTCACTTTTTTGAAGTCAAAGAGACAAAAACAATGCAAACTTATTATTTTGACGGGAAAAGTTTATGGAAGAATAAATCTTTGACAGATTTATTGTGTTGACATTCAAAAAATATAATGTCAGATAGTTATTGGTTAATAAATTTTACAATAATAATCACTTATTATAATCACTTAATATCGAATGCAATGATCAAATGGTGAATGTAGAGACTTGAGTCTACCGCCTGCATATTGCGGAAAAGCGACTTCAAAAGCACCACGGAAGCAAAGATTAAAACATCCAGGATAAGTTTTACCTAATGAAAAGTGTAATGACTGTCCGGAGAAATAAGCTGTGAAATGTTGTACTAAAAATGTGAATTAAATGTTTCTTACAATCTATTTATTGTTTCGTTTCATTTATATTATAATTGAGGACAAAAAAAATAAATCTGGTATTTGGCAAAAATTACAGGTAAAATATCAGGCACAAATTTATGTGAAAGGGAATATCATTTCATCCACTAAAATAGACTTATAAGAGTGGAATAAGTGGGAAAAGAATGGGATAAAATGGGAAAAATGTTGGAAAAAATGGGAATAATGTAGAAAAAAATGTTAATAACACTAAAACACGTAAAACACGCAGAGAGGCAGGGATTAGCAACCTTACAAATGCGTATATTGGATATCACCGAGAATCGGTGACCCTCCTGTCACAAATGGAAAAAACATGAAAATAGTGTAATTTTCAATGTAAAAAGGGGAAAAGAAGGGGTATTTTAGCCGGGCGCCATTCTGTCACGCATAAAAAAAAAATAAAAATTTTAGGGGTTTCAGCGGTAAAACGCTAATATGCGTGAACAGACTATCAACAAAAGAAATTGCTGATAATCACCTGACAGAAAAGGTCAGGATTTTGAAATAAAGTACAACTAAATGTAGCCGACAGTTAGTATAATGAAAAATGTAAGACCTTAAATAAAAACAGAGAAATTTAAGAACAATTGTAGTTAAAGCAAGTTAAAAGTAATCTCACATAAAATCTTGATAGCCAATAGGTACAAATTAAATCTTTGCTAAATAGCCTAGTAGGTGGCGTGGTAGGTTACTAATGACCTAAATTGGAATTTTAAAAGAATTAATAAATTGATTTGAAATTCAAAACTACTTGCGATAGAGGACGCTTAGCACTAGGTAAATAGATAAGTTTTCCTACGCTTTAGGGTTTTGCTACTGGTACCAATAGTCTACCTTACACGGAAACTGAGTTATAGGCTTAAATAAGTCATCATCTAAAGCATAACAGGAAGAATGAAATATAAAAGGACCGAGCTAAAAAGTTTGTTAAAAAAATGTTTCGGAATAAAAATAGATTGAATCGTTCTTCGGTGCAGGTGTAGCGTCCTCGCTTGTAGAATTCGGCACCGGAAGAACCGTCACTCGAACAACAGCTAAATTATAAATTTGTAGGCAATTTTTACTTTCCTTTACTGTGACTTTACTCAGGAAAGCCAGCCCTTACGCCAACCGACGCCGTTGTATTACTCTGGCTCTTTAATAAGGGTCCGAAAAGATCAATCAAAGAGTTCGGTAAGGAAAAATCCGAGTGGACCCACGAGTATAAATCCCGCGTGGGCGCGGTTGATGAAAAGGGAAACACTGGCGGATCAAATGACCACCTTTAAACTAGAGGCACGAAGATATAGACCTCAGAAATAGGCTCAAAAATCTGGGATTTTATCCTGCTGTCCAAGAAAATAATCAGAATGACAAAACTGACAGCAAAAATAGAACATGACAGTTAAAAAATCTAATTTGAAAATTAAAAACTAAACAAAACGGACAGCATGAAACACATAACGCTAAAATAAGGTTTAAAGTCGTAGCATGATGCTCCGAATCATAACAGCCTCAACAATTTTTAAAACTTAAAATATTTAACGAATTACGGGATTAAAACCGCAGCAAATGCTGCAATACATATAAACTAAATATATATTATATGGACAAAATATTGCATTATAAAGGAATGTATAATAACATTAAACTGACAAAGATAGATTAGATTATGATTGATGATGTCAATATAGTTAATTATGATGATATTGTCAAGTTATGATAGGCCGAAGGTGTAAACGCACTTCACCCGGAATCCTGAACTACCTACTACACTGGCTATCTTATCCCTAGCTGCCGGAACACAACAATGCTACAAACGTTGATGTTATGGCGACATTCAGGTAGGATGGTGGTAGCTAGACGAACTTAAAACAAGCCAACCAACCAAACATACAAATTTATTATATTTAATCCTTTGATGGACATATAAAACACACATTAAAACAGACGTTCTACAAGACATATACAAAGGTCGGTTAATCACTAGAAGAGATCTCTTCCAGCCAACCCTAGCTGTGGTTTGGAACGGAAGTTTACGGGACGAAACGAAACTATACATATATACATACACATACACATATATACACATATAATAATTTAAATGTATAATTATAATATAACGTTACTGATTACCAGTGTTGGAAAGGTAGTGTGCCCTTTCAATTTATATGTTTAAATGATTTTACCGATGTACTTACCAAGTAAATAATGTTTAAAATTAAATTTTACGTGTCCCTACCCTAACAATATAATTGCTATAAAAGTCAGGAAACCACTAATTGATACGGGCTTTAACACAATTCCGTGACGTCATCAAATTAAATTCCTAATTAACGAGATGGTCCCATTGACCGTTGGTAAGATATTATCTCGTCATTACAACATCTCGTTGGACACGGGGCGAACTTAATAAAAATGTGATAATCAAAATTAATTTGTAACTATAAATTTAAATTAATAATGATAATCAAATATAAGAATGCTTTATATCTTATCTTATCTTATAACATACTTGTTACCAGTAAGCCTTTATACTGTCCCACTGCTGGGCATATCTCTCCATCATCGACATCGAATTATCGCTCAAATACATTGATTATAATGAATTCTATAGACATTTCTAGACTACATAGTACTAACATTTTAAAAAATAATTATAAATCAAGTAAGCTGTCCGTAAATAGCCTATTTTATTTTGCCATTGCTGGGAAAAGGACTTCATAATTGAAATAAGTCATCAAGATATATCAATCAAATTAGCAGAGACCACCCTGGACCCCAGAGCTAGCAGCTACTTGGGACAGCGAAAAGAATAATAAAAATAAATAGTAAAGGCCGAGAAGGACAAGGCCAGCAAGTACCTTGACTTGGCTCACGAGGTAACCGCCATGTGGGATATTGACTCGACAAATCATTGTGCCGATAGTCGTGTCTGCGAACGGTCTGGTAGCGAAGATATATATATATATATACCTATATATATACCTATGGTAGGGGAGGATCTCGACCAACGCCTTAAGAGACTTTCGCTCAATGGTTGGATCAAGGGTCAGATACAGAAGGCGGTACTCTTGGACACGGCGCGGATAGTCCGAAGGTTCCTGTCTCTGCAGCCCTAACCACCGGCAACTTGAGCCCTGCCCCGTTGCCGGCGCCTTAATCATTACGCTTGCCAAATGCGGGTTGGTGACACTTAGCACACTTGAGAACTGAAACCACAGACCTCAGGTCAGGTAACGAGCAAATGTCTCTACTCCACATGATGCGCGTCCCCGTGCCCTACTAGATTCTCCGAAGGGTTCGGATCGGATCGGGGGAATAAGTGTGCTGGGAAAGCATCAATTTTTTTGGGTAATGCGACAAAGAAATAGACTATAAATAGAATATAGGTATTTATTATCTTAGGAAATCTATCGACCTATGCAATAAATGAATAGCAAAAAACTTAAAAAAAAAAACTTAAAAACTTAACTTAACTTTAACTTAACTTAAACTTAGGTAAAACAGAAAAGTCATTAAAAAGTTTCTGCTGTTAGAAATAGGGTATATCGAAGACGTGATTTGAAAGGACACTAAGTGCAATCAATGTTACACTTTATTTTATTTTATATATATATTTTTTTTTTATACTTAGCACGACAAATGACTCCACACCACCTGATGCTAAGTGGAAATGGAGTCCAGACGCGAAGACAACTGGTGCAGCGTGAAAACAACGCAACATCAGTCAACTTCACTCTGCCGGCCCACAAGGTGCTTCTTCACGCCTCGTTTGAAGGAATTAAATGAATTAATTAAATTGAATTAATTCAAAAGTAACAGTTTATTTATAACCTACGGGTAAACTTGGCATTCATCTCACCTGATGTTAAGTAATGATAAGGCCGAAGGTGGAAACGCACTTCACCAGGAGTTCTCAACTAGTGAGGCACTGGCTATCTTATCTCTAGCTGCCGGAACACAACAATGCTACAAACAAACATTGATCTATAACGAAATATTTAGAGAAAACCGATTTTGATGGTGGTGGTAGCACGAGGGCGCTCCGGTTTATATGTACAGGTCGAACAAATTGTATTTTCGGATTTTTCAATATGTAGCCCGGGTTTTAGATCACCAACCCGTATTTGGCAAGCGCGGTAGTTACGCCAATACGCATCAATCGTAGCGATGATGACTTGATTTTAATTGACGAAATCTGTAAATAAGTTAATCACTGTACTCCACTATGATACAAGCTACTGTCCATTCGCGAAAGCTTCACCGATGATAAATTAGACACGTTCCTAAAACTAATAAACTAAGGTCAGGGCCGGACGAGGAACGTAAGAAAAAAAACAGATAAAACAGTAAAAAATAGTCCTTAACAAGCCGGCCCCGCAGCGGGGCGCCATTTTGGGTTCGCCCCCCGCCAATATGTCGTGATAGATGTTGTGATAAGACGCTTATATCTCAAGATGTGTCCGAAGATAGTTACGATTCGTTAAATCGCAAATCGCGCGACGGCTAGGTAAATGCATCGTTGTTTTGAATTGTACCGTTAAGCAAGAACAGGTAAATAGTCTCGTTACTGTCCCACTGCTGGGTGCTAATTGGCACGGCTGCATGCCATAATCACGGTTTTACATTCTAACAGCATTAGCCCATATACTGTCCCACTACTGGGCAAAGGCTACCATCATTGAAATCAAGTCATCGGCACAATTGATGCCATTGATTTTTGCCAAATGCGAGTTGGTCATCACAAACTCGGGTTATGCATTGAAAACTCCGAAGCACACTTTATTCGACCTGTTAATTGAACTCAGGATCAGGATATCGGGCCCAGCGCTTTACCACTCAACCACAAAGCCGTATTAAATATGTAAAGAAAACTAAAACAATTTTTTTAGCTATAGCTCACCTGTTCTGAACTGATCCTTGATAATGTTAGGATCGGATTTTAATGACGTAGTTGTTGACATTTAATAATGCTACTTTGGGTTTACGTAGATAGTGTAGACTTTGCACGTGTTGGACAGAGCCACGATAGCGCAATTGGTAGTGCACCTGACCTGACATGTCAGGGGTGCGGGTTAGAATATTTCATGACACTTTTCCGATATTTTTCGCAAAAATTTTATAGTTTTTTTTTAAATTTAAATATGAGTACTGCGGTAGGCGAGTAGGCGTGCGATTTCCGAAACGGTGACCAATTCTCACGTTACGACATCAATCACGATTGCTCTTTCTCACTCTTAATCAAAGTGGCTAAATTATTGACGCCGAAAGCTTTCGGACAGTTATTATCTTTATAATTATAATGTTTTAGGTTTTGATTTTTTTTTATTGACTTCGATAATCTGATATGTATTATACAGTGGCCTAGTGGCAACACGCTCGGCTTGATATTCAGAAGTCCTAGGATCAACTAACTAAGTTTTGTAGTTTTCGATGCCCGGGTTTGTGATCACCAACTGCATTTGGCAAGCGTGGTGATTACGCCTATACCCATTAACTGTAGCGATGACTTGATTCTTAATGATGGAAGCTTTTGCCCAGTTGTGGGACAGTATGTGGGCTAATACTGTTAGACAGTAAGTACACCCGTCATCTGCCTATGAATCAATTGTAGCGATGACTTGATTCGAGAGAGGAGGCCAACAGTGGGATAGTTTATACGCTATTCACTTACTTTTTAAGTGACTATGATAGTTTAAAACGTGACCTTTATATATACTTTTGCAGATATTTTTTTTAAATTCGAAAACTTCAAAACGAGTTAAAATCAAAAAGGTTTTATACCTTTAAACGCAAAAAGGCTATACCACCAAAAAAGTTTATCATTTTAAAAAGGAAGACTCATAAAGTTACGTTTTTTTTTTTTTTTTTTATATATATAGCTCGGCAAATGACTCCATCCCACCTGATGTCAAGTGGAAATGGAGCCCAGACGCGAAGATAACTGGTGCAGCGTGAAAACAAACGTAGCATCAGTCAACCTCACTCTGCCGGCCCACAAGGTGCTACTTCACGCCTCTTTTGAAGGCCCCATATCGTAGGAAGGAGGGAAACCTGTGCTGGTAGACTATTCTACACACGCCTTTATACCACACGATTATAGAATTCAAAGCGACACTAAATATTAATACCGCATTACCTACAGATTACAGCTTACAAAGAAACGGACATTCAATGTCTGTGACATAATATAAAAAAATAAAATTAATAAGTAAAAAAGTTTAAACCAACCAACCTTTTCATAAAATTCCAAACATTATAAAATATTGAAGATTTGTCCTGATATCCAAATGGTGCACACACAACACACAGTAATAATGGTTAGTTTACAAATTCTAACACTTCAGCTCATATAAAACAGTTTGCAACACTTCAAACGAACACACGATAAAAAGTTTGAAATAAAAAATTTACGAAGAAAAAAACGTGACGGCGCGAACGTCTGTCCCCACCGGGCGGTTCGCATGTAACTGCCGGTTGCCTTTGAGCACGGTTGAATAAGACCTGTTTCCAACTCCCTCACACGCCTCCATAACTACAAGTGTGAGCGAGACAGCTACAATGGCATGCATTATGGTACCACGTCTCGGTGGACGTTTTTTCCGATTTCTTTGAACGATCCACAAGAAGGATCTATATTATGATCTATAGATCGTTATAGTAAGCTCCGTGAGTTATGCCCCCATGATTCATTGATACAGATGATTTGGGACGCATTAAAATTATGGTATTTGATTTTTTTTCTTCTATCTACAAATGATTGTTAGCTTGTTAGCATTCAATTAGGTATGTAAATACAGGATTCCTTAACGGTTTAATAGAGCATATGAAACGTAGCTTTTATAATTAATTAATTAATTAATTAATTTACATTAATTAATTTATTGCTTATAAATATTTATTTATGACTACATCAAATTAAGCGTTAATCATCGGTAAGCTAAGCTACGAAATATCTTTTCGTCCGATATACCGCAGTGTCTCAAGACGAAAGTCTTTGACCAGTGTGTGTTGCCAGTGATGACATACGAGACTGAGACGTGGTCGATCACTATGGGCCTTATCGGAAGGCTCAAGGTCACTCAAAGAGCAATGGAGAGGGCTATGCTCGGGGTTGCTCTGCGCGATCGAGATGAGGAGATCCGCAGAAGAACAAAGGTAACCGACATAGCCCGAAGAGTTGCTAAGCTCAAGTGGCAGTGGGCAGGGCACATAGCTCGCAGGACTGATGGCTGCTGGGGCAGAATTTATATGAAAACTATAGGTAGGTACCTAACCTAACCAAAAAGATAGTTTCACCTTATTTAAAATCTACAAAGGGTAAAACTGCACTGCCAGCAAGGCGGACTTGAAACTACCACCAACCACATAATAATATTATAATAATATTATAATAATATTATATGCCTCTACCGGAAATTTACCCTGAGACCTCTAGGTCTGCGACGGTAGTTTAACCACTAAACCACATAGGTGTTTAAAAATAACTAATATCAAAAGTAAAGTTGTTATTTTTTCAATTTTACTTCAAGGAGGTTCTCAATATTCGCCTGTATGTTTTTTTATTAACAACCCATTTTTGACAAACGCTTCGGTGATCAAGTGGCATCGGTAACGCGTTTGGACCGTTATCCAAAGGTTTTGGGTTCAATTCTCAGTTTAAGCAAAGTGTGTTTCTTAATTCGATGCATACCCCGGGTTTGCGATCACCAACCCGCATTTGGCAAGCGTGGTGATTAAGCCAATACCCATCAATTGTAGCAATGATTGAGGCCTTTGCCCAGCTGTGGGACAGTCATATACTATTATTTACTTTACTTTTACCAACGGCTTTACGTGTCTTCCGAAGCATGGAGGAGCTTGAGATGATAAATTTTTGGTCATCCATCCGATGACCGGCTTTTGCGAAAATTACTTAACTTCAGCACTCGCAGACCTAGCGCTTTAACCATTGCGCCATCGAGCTCCAGTAGTGGGGAGCTTACTATAAGCCCACAAAGAATCGTACCATATACGTTAAACATCATCGATCAACTACTAGATTCCCGATGAGCGCTTGATAAACGGTACAGACGCCTGCAACCTATCCAAAACTGTCAAATTTCCTCAATGATTTCCTACCATATTTCTTAGTCATAAGATTAAAAGTCTGTTGAGGAAATTTGACAGTTTGTGGTAGGTTTATGTGCAGGAGTGTGTACGCGGCTTGATGCCACGGAGCCACAACGACGTTTGTGGCGACGACAGTAAACCTCCTTAATTCAATATTTATTTTTAAAATTTAAGGTTCATAATAAACAGAAGTTGTTGATGCTATCCGATGTTTCTTCAGATTTTGTTATTCGAAATTCAAATGTACATGTATGAGCGAACAGGACCACATTCGGGACGCATTTTTGCTCCGGACCCTTTATCTGGTCACATAACTGATCGAAGGTTAACATATGGGTACACACGGCGGCAGATCAACCTACCCAAAACTGTCAAATTTCTACAATCAATTATGAGATTGATTGCTTTGTTTCAAGGATCAATATTCATTGGAGAAATTTGACAGGTTTGGGTAGGTTGATCTGCCGCCGTGTGTACATTATTACGGGACATGACAAGCCTTATGTACTAACTAAAAACCTCCGCTAGATTGTTATTTGAGATACTTCGGACGTTACCAAGTGTTTATCTTTTTGAACCCACGTTAGATTAAGTTTGTATGCAGCGTATGGGAATAACCTCTCTCGACACGAAAAAAAACACATTGTGTAATGCAAGTAGGGGATTGGCACCAGCGTTCGACAGACACCATATTTCGACATTGTTTCCTTTTAAAATACAGGTCAGCAACTGGTTTCAGTATTTATTTTATATTTATAAAATTTTATAAAATACAGTGAAAAAGTTAAACGCCCACCCGACCCAGCCAGGAATCGAACTTGGGTCTTCGGCAAACCGGGCGGCTGCACTGACCGCTATGCCACCGGGAAGGCTGACGTAAGCGCTGAATTTTGTCACTGCTTTTTAATGTTTTTAGAGTGCTTTTTTATAGCAGCACAGTGCGTCATCTATCCAACGGTCGTTGCAACCGATGGCCATGCAGTCTCATCTTTGCAGATGAAATACCACAAATTTGACAACACAACGATATAGTACATTTTTACTTTTTATTTTCAAGCGCTAATTGCTGCACTGAAGCTAAATTAAATATTTATAAAATTTATAAAATACAGTGAAAAAATTAAACGCCCACCCGACCCAGCCAGGAATCGAACCTGGGTCTTCCGCAATCCGGGCGGCTGCACTGACCGCTACGCTACCGGGAAGGCTGACGTAAGCGCTGAATTTTGTCGCTGCTTTTTAATTTTTTGCGTGCTTATAGCGGCACAGTGCCATCTATCCAACGGTCGTTGCAACCGATGGCCATGCAGATTCACCTTGCCTAGTTGGTTGGCTAACCGGAGGCTAGTTGTCTGGCTAGCTGGCTATCTGACTAGCTGGCTTTGACAACGCAGTTTTCTTCCCGTACTTTACTCGCTCAGCATTAAGTCTGATTACCCCTGGAGAGAAGTTCCAAAGATACCGTAAACATTATTACTTTAAGATATTTCATTAAAACCTGACAATAAAATCTCATTAAAACCGAAACGCAACGTGTCTGTGCCCGTGCTATACGGCGTTTCGTTGTTTTTCGGGCGTGTCTCATTATTGTTATTTCATTTTTGGGTAAAATCTAATTATATCAATGTATTGAGAAGAGGTTGTGATTGATGAGGAGTGTGGTGTGTACAGTGGTGCGGTGGGAATTTTAAAGCGATATTCGGTCATCGGTAATTGTTGACAATAAGGCTTTGGTGCGTGGGTCGGAGAGAGCCACAATAGCCCAATTGGTAAGACACTTGACTCGAACTGTAACATAGGTAATGTGCAAAGGAAAATAAAAGTATTTTTATTAAATCAATTTTATGTGTGAAAGGGATTAAATTAATTTTTGCTACCTTGATTTTTACGGAGTAGAATTGCTAATAGAATATAACTCTATTCGCAATTGAGATCCAAATTCAAATTTCAAATTCAAATTCAAATGCATTGATCAGCGCTTAAATTATAGTGTATTTCCCTTTTCTATTTTTTTCTATTTTTTTATTCTAGCATTATAATCTAGTAAAGACTGCTCCGTTCCATTATTATTATTTTTTTTCTAAATTATTTTGGCTCTACTGAAAATCAGCGCTGTAGCCATATTTTTATGCTATTGTATTATGCTGAGTAGAGTCCATTTTGACGATCACACTACAGCACTGCATGTTTCTGTATATTTTTTACTGTATAAACTAACTAAACTAAATTGTAACTGTATAAGTTTCACTTAGTATGTATGTTGTTTTTTTTTGTTTAATTTTTTCTGTTATTAGTGTTTTATTAACTTTACTTTATAAATTGTATTCGTGTTCATTCATTCATTCATTCATTCATTCATTCATTCATTCGTTCAATAATTTATTCATTCATTCATTCATTCATTCATTCATTCATTCATTCATTCATAACTCAGAGGAACATAGTAACCCAAAGAGGCACGACCCACGAGTAACACGATTGACAGTGATTCCGAACGGTACAGTGATTGAGCGGGGCATAGTGACTCAAAGAAGCAAAGATGAACACAGTTACCCAGTGGGGCAAGGTGACGTAGACGAGTACGAGAGGCTTTTCGACTGAATCCGTGGTTTGAAACACTGTTTATTCATCACCAGCTCATTTTGTGTCCGCACTGCTGGAGCACGAGCCTTCCCCATAGATGGATAGGGAGAACGGGCCATAAATTACCACGCAGACCCAGTGCGCATTGGTAGTAGTTAACGACTGCTAATGCAGCCGAGACCAACGACTTTACGCGCCTTTCGAAGCACGGAGGAGCTCGACATGATACATTTTTGTTCACTCATCCGATGACCGGCCTTAGCACTCGCAGACCGGGCGCGTTACCACGCCATCGAGCTCCTCACTAAAGCAGCCGTTAAAACAGCAAAACACAGCCTAGGTAAGATAAAAGTCAATCGGTCCCCGATAGTGACAGTTAAAATGTTATATATTAAAAATTTCGCGACATTCCTTAGCCATGACGTCCCATGACAGACGCACCCTAATGGACCAGGTGTAAGATCCATCATTGAACAACGATGTTAATTTGACAACGCCAGCGAGGCGGGGGGCGCTGCGAAGCCTTATTCTGGACGCAGCCTTCGGCGACTTCCTTGGGAACATCGAAAAAGTTTCAATTCTTAATTCAACTTCAAATATGAGACGTAAATTTTTTTCGATTTAATTTTCATGCCTAAAAAGCTTCTGGCTTTAAGCTTCTTAATTTCACAGCGTCATATATTACCTTTTTTATTACAATAAACGTCCGCTGTTTTTATCAATCGCCTTGCACAATACTGTTACAAATATAATAATTAGATTAACGGTTTATTATTTTTAATAGCCCTCACGGTAATAAATATAATTTAGTGCAATAATATGATAATGTTCAAAGAACCCACCAGAATAGGGGCTCATGTAATTTGCAGAGCAGTGAACCCCCGAAAGCAGAGTGCTTAATCAAGCCTCACTGAAAAAACCCTACCGAAATTGTGTTATGCTTTTTTTCATACAACAAAGCCAGCCTTTGTGTTTTTTTTTAGTTTTTGGCCAAAGAATTTCTATATCGATCTTTTTTCTTGTCTCTCCATTGATTCGCCATATTTGTGCGTGACGCTTCGTTGTATTATTGTGTGTTATTGTAACTTGATTGTAAATTAAACGGTTTGAACCCTTTATAGGTTCCAAAGTAACAGGGAGACTTTTTTTTTTTTAATATACGTAGCTCGACAAATGACTCCACTCCACCTGATGTTAAGTGGAAATGGAGTCCAGACGCAAGGACAACTGGTGCAGCGTGAAAACGACGCAGCATCAGTCACCCTAACCCTGCCGGCCCACAAGGTGCCTCGTCACGCCTCGCTTGAAGGACCCCCTTGATGTCATAGGAAGGATGGAAAACGTGTGCTGGTAGACTATTCCATCTTTTGGAAGTGCTACAAAGAAACTAAAAAAAACAAAGAACAAAGAACTGAGGTGTCTTCAGTGATGATTGTGTTCGATTGTTTTCTAAAGTTTACGCGATTACTACAGATTTAAAGGAGGGGCTCGCGCTGGTTATCGCGCCCGGTCTGCGATTGCTCACGTTAAGGAACTTTTGCAAGGGCCGGTCATCGGATGGGTGACCCAAAATCTCGAGTTTCTCTGTTTTTCGGAAGGCACGTAAAGCCGTTTGTCCCGGGTCATTAGCAGTCATTAACAACACCTATCCACACTGGACCCATGTGATGGTTTATGGCACGTTCTCCCTATCCATCCATAGGGAAGGCTCGCGCCCCAGCAGTGGGGGCATTATGAGCTGGTGATGATGATGACACAATTAAATAAAAAAACTTTTACGGAAAAAGAAATATACTAAAAAAAAATCAATCAGTCTCAGGAAGTTCGAGTGGGGATCGAACCCACGACCATTGCATTACCGGTCCAAAACTGCTAAGCTACGAGACTCGTGGACTCTTCTAGTACTAAAAATATTTTTAAGGAATTACGTCTGTATCGATTGTCAAATACTTCCAAAGTGTTCTTTCGACTGTGAGGGTACTTCGCATTGACGTTAAAAAAAAAAAATGCCGCTGGCTTGCAGCGTAAGCCACGAATTACTGGAAGGCCAATTGTGGTGGCCTTCGCCCAGCAGTGGGACAGCCAAAGGCTATTTACTTACCATTACTTTTTTACGATAGCATGTTCTAGGTCACAAACAAAAGACATCAACGCGTGCTTATTTATTTATATATTTATTGTGACGTAGGTATTATGAAGAATATAATATAAATGTATAATTGATTGATTAAATTATTCAAAAGAAGTTTTATTTTTAAAGACAATGCCTTTGGCTGCTTATAGCCTTTACAGAGCATTTGGATCGGATCGAGGTGATCAAGGACGGCTGTAAAAACTATTTATCTGTGATCTTAACCACAATATAAGGACTCTGCAGAAAGTAAGCTTCACACAAACGCGCTCGAGCAACGCACACATAGACAACCCCGATCCGATCCGAACCCCTCGGAGAATCTAGTAGGGCACGGGGACACGCACTAGTGCGTGATGCCGTTCCCTCTAGAAAACCGAAGGTGATTCGTTTCACACGCCTTTAGGAACCCTTTAAGTTTCTCGCCGCCCCCAAACAAGCCCGGCATAGATGAAAATGCCGTTTGAAGCAATCGGCAAACTTTCTCCAAAAAAAATAACTGTTCCAAGTTTTTTTTCTTCTTGCGGCTAAGCACAGTGCTTTTATCTCACCTGATGTTTTTTTTATTTATTTATTTATTTATAAACATAGAATCTACAGCACTTTATAAACTAAGTTATTACATTGTATACTTAACCTACTGCTAATTACAGATCCCTACTTTGTAAAACTATATATTTGAATATTGAAAACAAAACGAAACAGACGGACACGATAATTTAAAACGGCAAAAACAATTTAAAAAACAATAGGGCAGGATTCTAAAAAAAATAAAAAATTATGACAATAATATAAAAACAGAAAAGCAGTGAGCGTGTGAGTGTGTGAGTATGTGGTATATGTGTGTGCTTGTGTGTGTTAAGTGATGATAAAGCGCACTTCACCCGGGATCCTCAACTAGTGAGGCACTGGCTATCTTATCTCTAGCTGACGGACACAACAATGCTACAAACATTGATGTTATGGCGACATGTAGATAAGACGGTGGTAGCTAGCCAGGCGGGCAAACAAGCCCTACCAGCAACCAAACCAAGTACACATCCCCCGCTGGGAATCGAACCCGGGACCTCAGAGTCTAAACCGGTGGTATTGTGGTGATCCGTTTTCGTGAAAGGTTGTCTGTGTGCGTTGCTCGAGCGCGGTATGTATGAAGCTTACCTTCTCATTTTGTGTCTTAACAGTGAGTGGGTTTCGCATGGAATTTGTATGGGAACAATAGTTCTTTTTCTGTTTATTTATTTAATGTGTCATTTTATATTTACAAAGAGACTTGATGAGTTTAAATAAGTAATCATACTAAGCCGTGATCATGTAGCGACAGAATTAGGTTTAACCTTATAATAATCTCGATACCTCGGTGGCCGAATGGCTTAGCGCTCGGCCCGATGCCCGAAGGTCCGGGTTCAATTCCCAGGGTGTGTTTTGGATATTTTCGGTGCACTTGGAGGAGCTTATGTCCAGCAGTGGACGTGTTAGGCTGATGATGATGCCCGAGTTTGTGATCACCAACCCACATTTGGCAAGCGTGGTGATTCAGCCATTTCCCAACAATTGCAACGACTTCATTGTAATGATGGAGGCCATTACATACATACAGTTATACGTTATTTATTTAACTTTCCTTTACTTTTGTAATATGTAATTATATTCTTGATAAGACAGAAAAACAATTTAAAATTGAAACCTGTTATAAACTTTTTTCATTAAAAAAATATCTTAACATGTCAGGGAGTGTAATATTAGCGGATAAAATATAACAACACCATTTAATGGTTGTATTCAGAATCATATGTAATCAAAATATTCTCTAGAAACTGGGCAGGTGGTGATATATTATTTTCATGCCTTGCCCAGCTTAAATTCCACATTATTGTCATAAAGTGAGCACAGCAACCCACCGTTCTTCGGCCTACCAGGCAATTGCAACAATATTGATTAATTGCTTCTCTGCCTTGTTGTTATTAAATAAGATATAAACAAAATATATTTTTCGGCTTATGAGCTGATTAAGTCAGTGTTGCCAAGTAATAAAAAAAAATAATAATAACGTTTTCTAATTCAAGTACCAGAAATCGATTATTCATTTATAAAACGAACGTTATCGTATTAGCGTTCATGTGGTAACCCAAAATTGAGCCTGCAAGGCTGCAACTAAAAAATGGCGGTGCTTTGTTCATGCAATCGGCGAGAATACTTATTATTACAACTTTTTTTACAGAACACTTTCCTGCGATGAGTGTTGCGTCAATAATTATTAACAAATTCATTATACATTGAAATGAAACAACTTTTACGGATCTACTCGCATTTATTTTACACATTAGTTTTAATTAATGTTTACCCTGACGTTTCGAACCCTTTGCAGGGTCCGTGGTCACAGGGAGACTGAGGTGTTGGTCGTCTCATAATTAGTTAGTAGCTTGTATACCCTCATTTAAATTTAATCAGGTGCGTTCCGTTTTACGCAGAAAGAGAGTCTCCCTGTGACCACGGACCCTGCAAAGGGTTCGAAACGTCAGGATAAAAATTAATTAAAACTAATGTGTAAAATAAACGCGAGTAGATCCGTAAAAGTTGTTTCATTTCAATGTGTAGTGTTCGCGTAAACTTTAGAAAACAATATGTGAAATTCATTATATTTATTCGTAACAATACTTTTTACTGAGTAACTTGTTCTAACCAGGCCGAAATTGGCGATTCCCTTTGTTAGCGGTATTGAGTTTTTGTTGCATTGTAGCTTTGAAGGGATTATTTTTTATTTTTTCTTTTTAAGGGCTGCTATATTTAGCTAGTAAAACAAAAACACTGCCCTGCAACTTTTATAGTGTAACAGATGCTAAGAAAATTGAAAAAAACAATGGTACGAAAATTTTAAGTTTAAAAAATGTTCATACAAAACGTCAATGTTATAGGAAAGAAGCAGGTTCAAATCACTTTCACGCGTATTTTTTTATCATCTTTCCTTCTTGTTTAAATTAAAGCATTTATTGGTTATAGTAATCATCATCATCGACGTATACATAGACACTGATAGAGATAACAACACAAGGACGAAGAGCTTGGCGCAGTGGTTAACGCTCCCGGTATGTGATTGCTAAGGTTAAACAACATTCACAAAGGTAGGTCCTCGGATGGGTGACCAAAAATGTCTAGGTGAACAGATTATTAAAATAAATTATTAAAAAAATATAAAAAAAACATTGTTTTGCGGGAAGCAAACACATCGATTGAAAACTAAAAAAAAAAACCCAAAAAAGTCCTTGGTCGACCCCGTTCAATCCTGCTCTAAGCGCACAATATTATCTATCGTGTATTATATAATATATTTAAAAAAATGACACACAAACTGACTCAGCCATCATTAACTGGGGATGGTCGGACGATGCGCATTCTTTACAGTGGAATGTCTTAACATTGTCACGTTAAGGCGACGACTAGCTATGGAAACGTCAAACCATTTTTTTATGTTACAGAGTTAGCAACTTTAACAGCCTCTGTGGTATTTTTAAGACCAAAGGTCTCAGAGCCTGAGGACCCTGGATCGATTCGGTTTTTTTATATACATATTTTATGGGTAAGCACAGTGCCTTGGTCTCACCTGATGTTAACTGATGATAAGGCCAATGGTGAAAGCGCACTTCACCCGGGATCCTCAACTAGTGAGGCACTGGCTATCTTATCTTTAGCATCCGGAAAACATTGATGTTATGGCGACATACTTAGATGAGACGGTGGGAGCTAGCCAGGCGGACAAACAAGTCTTACCACCAACCAAATCGAGTACACAAACCCCCCGCTGGGAATCGAACCCGGGAACTCTGGGTCAAAACCGGTGGACTTAATCGCTAGACCATCTTCGGGTGCACCAGCGCCGTGCCAACTAGGAGTCGAAGTGGTCGCCATGACTGTAATCGGTCGCACCATTCGTCATCATCATCAAAGAAGGACATTTTCCATATCTTCAAATTCAATTGCTTCATTAAAAATGTAGGTTTTACATTCCGAATACTGGTGTATTAACATTATAAAGTTTAAACCATCGACTAAAGAAAGACAGAAAAAATATAATTATACATCAATAAAATAATAAAACTAATACCACTTGCGCTTCGCCTTAACACCCAAAGCTGAGCGTTCGGTAGGTCTTTGAGCACTATCTACCTGATTTATTGTCTACTTGTCTGTCCGTTGCTGTGAGAACATAGTCATAGGATGTAGCGGGTATCTCAAAGACAGTTTTAGCATGGGATTATTTTAATATTCATTAAATATAGTTATTCCTGAACTAAACATTAATAGTACCAAGTTTCACTGTTCAAGTGCTCACACCCGTAGTGATGTATAGTTAGTGCAGCGGTCAACAGCTGGTGGCAGAGGGCGCTGCATTGCAATAGCAGAGGGCGCTGCCAGGCTGGGAGGGCGAGACGAGGGGGGATACCCAGTGAGTATCCCCCTCGGTCCCCCAGGGGACGCTTAGCGACATAGGCAGCTTCACTGCAGATAGAGCGCGCCCCACTAGGGGGTGCGCCGACTTGACCACGACGGGCGTGCAGTCTGGTTAAGTAACGCCAACGTCGTGTCCCACTCCAGGAGGCGACCGTTCCGTCAGTCTGTGTAGCCCTTTCAAGGCTATAGGCAACCCCAGGGGGTGTTTAGTCAGTAAGAGTCTAACATAGTCTAACTCAACTGGTTTATTTATTCATACGATTTAGTATTCACCTCCTCCCCCCTCCGGGTAGTTATAGGTGGGTTGACCTTCTAAGGGAGCAAAAAAGTACGTATTATAAAATAAAATAAATTTATTTTTTGTATTTCTTACCTAGACGATATAAAACGCTACCCGCTACGCTCACCGCTGTTCCACTGTCGCCGTGTCGCCACCGCTAACTCCTGTGTCCACTGACACGGTTTTTTGTGTGTCTGTTTGTCATAATAGGTGGTTATCTATTTAGTGGCAGGTTTGGGGTGTGATTCAATGGGTTTTGGAGATCCACAAAACATTTATACTTACATAAACTACAGCGCAGACGACGAGAAGTTCTGGCTACTCATCATCATAGTTCAAAGATCCACAATCAAGTTTAATCATTTAGTTTTTGGATAGAGTTTGCTGGTAGCCTCAAACGGTATTTTTATCTTCACCTGGTTTTTTTGGGGGCGGCGAGAAACTTAAAGGGTCCCCTCAAGCCGTGTGAAACGAATCACCTTCGGAAGTTTTCTAGGGGGAACGGCATCACGCACTAGTGCGCGTCCCCGTGCCCTACTAGACACTCTGAGGGGTTCAGATGTTTATACTCGTATATGTATACAGACAGGCTACAGGATAGATTTAGGGATGTTCCTGTTTGTGCTAATTCTTATTTATTTATTTATTTATTTATTTGATAGGTACAAAAACAGATAACAAACTGTAACATTCAATTGGTCATACATATAGATTTTGAGTTCTTTCCAAATTTGTTAAACTAAATATTGTACACGGCATTAAAAGTAAAAAATAAAGCACATGATCAACAGCATTAGATACAATGTTTTAGTTAAAAGTAATTTTAAACAAGTTATTCCTAAAGCAATTAGCACTCTAGCTAGCACACTAGCGCAGAAAAATATCGAGCTCAGTGCACACACTGTTATAGACTATCATCAACACACGATTATTTTTATGCTTAATGATGACTAAAGCAATAGCTCATAAGAATGTCTCTGACTTATTCATCATCAGGGTGCCTAGTGCGAGTTTCATTCGCCATTTGATCACGTTAACGAAAACGAGATTTGTATGGCAAAATTTTAACTCTTCTCGTATGTCTCGTATGTTTTGACGACCTCCTTGGTCGAGTGGTTTGTACACCGGTTTTCATGGTGTCGCCATCTCTGTGGTCCCCGGTCGGGTCAATTTAGAAATTATTGTTTTTCTAAATTGTCTCGGGTCTGGGTGTTTTCTATGTATAATAAGCATGTATTTAAGTATTTTAAGTATGTTTATCCGTTGTCTAGTAACCATTTAACGAGTTTCATAACGAAGCTTCTCTTGGGCTAGATAATTGGTGTGAGTGTAGGACCGTCATTCGGCGGGCTGGTTAGAACCACGATAGCTCAATTGGGAGAGCACCTGACCCGGTATGTCAGAAGGGTGCAGGTTCAAATCCAGCTCGTGGAAATTTTTTCAACATTAGTGTTTTTGTAATTTATTTAAAGAATTTTTTAAGTTTTTATTCTTTCGAACGAATAAGCCAATTGTAACGAAATTTTCATATACAATTTTTACATACATTGATTTTCACGATGAATTTTTACATACAGAAACATAGACAGTTGATTTAATTTAATTAATGGTTAATTTAAGTTAATTTAATTTAATTTAACAGAAAACGTTTAAAAAATATAGTATTATTAATTGTATGCTTTTTGCGATTTAAAAGTTGTCATAGTGGTCTTTAAATCGTTTAAATTCAGAATTACTAACGTTATTTAAAGTTTAAAGTTTGTTGGGCTACCGAAATAAAAGTCGTATCTTTTGGCTTACAAGCGGTATTTCAATATTTTTTTAAATGAAAACTTAAAATAAAATAAAATAACTTATTTGGACGAAAGTACAGCTGGACCTTTGTCGAAATAGTCAATTCACTAGCATGTGCTCGAGAGAAACCATTCTTGCGCGACGTCGACTCGCTCTTGACCGTTGCTTTTTTTGTCCATTTTCAAAGATTACTTTAGGGTGGGTCCGGGCGGGCTTATGTTTTAATTTGGTAGTTGACTGACGTCAGTTGTCTAACACAAACGTTGTACAGTTACCGTTTGTTTAGTATATGCTAAATATATTGTTTTCTAAAGTTTACGCGAACACTACACATTGAAATGAAACAACTTTTGCGGATCTACTCGCGTTTATTTTACACATTAGTTTTAATTAATGTTTATCCTGACGTTTCGAACCCTTTGAAGGGTCCGTGGTCACAGGGAGACTGAGGTGTTGGTCGTCTCATAATTAGTTAGTAGCTTGTATATTCTCATTTAAATTTAATCAGGTGCGTTCCGTTTCTAACCAACCATTACATATACAATTTATAACAAGGATAATACCCATACTCTTTCAACCAAATGGGTGTACTTTTCTTCGTAGGGTTTTGTACTCTAACTTACTCCGATGTTGACAGTCATCAGTATTCATCATCATCGTTAGTCATCGTGTAACTGTATTTATGCAATTTAAAGTCAACTATGGAAAATATCAAATCACATAAAATCATTAAAATAAATAAATATATATATGAGACAACATCACATACATTGTTACGATCCCACGGTAAGTAGCTAAAGCACTCGTTTCATGGAAATCAGAAACAACGACGGTACCACAACCACCCAGACACGACACAATAACGAAAAGTTCGTTTTCGACATTGGCCCGACCGGGAATCGAATCCGGGACCACAGATTTAGCTCCGCCCAAAGTCCGGCATGCAAGCCACTCGGCTACGGAGGTCGTCAATATTTTTCTAAGAACTTTTTCTAATGTTTCTGTAGCCATAAAACAAAAAGTAATTGTCTTTGACACAAGACCCCAATAACAGTTAGGCATGCTTAAGCGGAATGCATATTTTATTGCACTGTTCAGAAAGGCAAAAGACTAAAGGAAAAAAAAACAAAAAGTTCTTACAAAAGATACCCACCCAGTCGTTCATATCACCGTTAAGTAATTATAATAAAATCCCTTTATTATCCCGTAATACAAAAACTTTGACGTTTCTTTTACTTAAAGGAAAAATGAATTGTTTAAAATGATGGAATAGTCTACCAGCACCCGTTTTCCCTCCTTCCTATGACATGGTGTACTTCAAACGAGGCGTGAAGGCACCTTGTGGGCCAGCAGGGTGAGGGTGACTGATGCTGCGTTGTTTTCACGCTGCACCTTGTCACAGTTGTCCTTGCGTCCGGACTCCATTTCCACATAACATCAGTTGGAGTGAGCCGAAGTAATTGTTAAAAGAAAATTCTAAACACGTTAGGCTTTGTTTATAAAGAGTAATGTTTTAAATAATAACTATTTAGAAAGTTTTGAAGAACGGTCCTGAATATTGTCGAGGTTAGTTTGTGTTTTCAACAATTATTGTCTGCGTCATCACTTTAGTCCCCACTGCTGGGGCACGAGTCTTCCCTATGGATGGAATCACCACAGGAAGAACGGGCCGTAAGCCACCACGCGGGCCCAGTGCGTGTGGTGGTTGTTAACGACTGCTAATGCAGCCGGGACCAACGGCTTTACGTGCCTTCCGAAGCACGGAGGAGCTCGAGATGATACATTGTTGATCACCTATCCGAAAATTGCTTAACTTCAGTATTTGAAGACCGAGCGTCGAGTCCCTCAGCCTGTACTGTTTTTTTTTAAATTTGCTTTTAAATGTATATTAATTCTAAGCACTAATTATTATGTCCATGCAAAGCTTATGTATTGACTCTTTTACGTTATCAAATTGGTAACGCATCGCAAAAAAACGCAATGCATTCAGAGTCCTAATCCAATTGATATAGAGTGCATTTCATTTTAACACCCAAACGAGGGAAGTGCAAGCGAAAAGTGTTACTCGTAAAATGTTATGCGGTTTCGTAAAAAACGGGGCAAGTCCTATGTCACACATAAAAATTATTTACTTTAAAAAATATTTTTTCTTAGGTTCTTATAAATAAACAAAGAACAAGCTGTGTGTTTATCTAGTTATTCCTTGTTTTGTTTAAGTCACGTAAACTTTAATTCAAATTAGAGTGAAAGAGACAAAACACGGAAGAACTATTCGAAGCTTAATGTCTGTTTATTTAAAAGGCACTTAAAATGCAGGTAGGAATACAATATATTTATTAACACGTTGACTGCCGCAAAACCAGACAATAGAAAATTTATTGTTTGTCGGTCACCGGTGACCACCACGGCGATTAAAGACTTAAGATTATTAAAGATGCGCAATTAATACTAGGTTTCTTGGTATGTCTTTCTAATCTGCAAATTAATTTGAACTTTATTTTGTCTAAACTAGAATTGCTACTCAGTTAAATATTTTTGCACATTTTATCTCTCTTCACAAGTCGCTGAGACACGAACTTGGCACCACCACTGCCGTGCGCTCCCAATAAAACGTAAGAACGCATCGTAAAACACTTAGGTAGGACCAATGCGGGTCCCTTATAGGGTACAGTCATAAAAGTGTGGTCACCATTGTGGGGTTCCGGGTTCCATTCCCGATTGAGGTAAAGAATTTGTGGTTGGTCACTGTTGTTGTGTTAGTTTTATTTTGAAACCGCAACGGGGAAGCTTTTGGTCATTATCTCATTTAGTCATTTAGTCATTCAGTCATTAGGTGGTAGCTAATGAGGCGGACTTACAACAAGCAGTACAAAGTTTTTTTTTTATATTTACGGGTAAGCACAGTGCCTTTATCTCACCTGATGTGAAGTGATGATAAGGCCAATGATGGAAGCGCACTTCACCCGGGATCATCAACTAGTGAGGTACTGGCTATCTTATCTCTAGCTGCCGGAACACAACAATGCTACAAACATTGATGTTATGGCGACATATTTTGATAAGATGGTGGTAGCTAGCCAGGCGGACAAACAAGCCCTACCATCAACCAAACCGAGTACACAAACGCTGGGAATCGAAACCGGGACCTCTGGGTCTAAACCGGTGGTCTTAGCCACTAGACCACAGAGGTGGTCAAAGTCATAGCATTTTTTATTTAGCGCTTTACATTCGTCTAAACATTTTTTACCTTTTACCCATCCAGAACGTCTATTTTTTTACCTGCAAACGTTCAAATCCTGCTCGTGGAATTTTTTTCAAAATTTATGTGTTTTTGTAATTTATCTCGCAACAAGATTTGCGTTAAAATTATATAGACAAAACAAAAACCAAACACAATAAGCGTGCATCCCTCGCTGGGAGTCGAATTTGGGGCACCTTAGTCTGAGAGAAGTGGTTTAACCACTAGACTATAGAGGCCGTCAAAATGCTTATATAGGTTTTAACTCGTTAGTTTACGATCCGGTTAAAGTGCGGCTACACCTTTAACCTTATCTTACATAGTGTTAACATTGAAGCTGATCACTTTTCAGTTAAAAACAGTTAAGAAGAAACAGCTAATTGAATTGAGAGGTTTTGAAAAACTTTATTGCAGCTACGAGCCGAACGGGATTTCCGTAAACCTGCCCCCCGACCGCCTAACCGATCGCTTTGGCTACGTGTATAGTTTATGATGTCATCTTGTCATCTAGCTATTACGTATAGGCATATATCGAAAGCTATAGCCTATAGCTTTCGATATTGATTTCATAGGGGGTACGAAATGACAAGATGACGTCATAAACTATACACGTAGCCAAAGCGATCCGTTAGGCGGTCGGGCCCCTGTTTTTACAGTCAATTTTCATCACCGATCAATTATATACTAGATTCCCGATGAGCGGTAACACGGTACGCGACTTTGGTGCCACGGAGCCAAAGAATATATATGTCGCAGACGGATTGTATAATCTGCCGCATTACATTACGGCTAGCCGTTTTCAAGAACAGGGCCGTTTTGAAATATGGCGGTTCAACGACTAACCTGATTGAATGCGGCCGAACGTAAAATCACCCGGAATGTATTCGGCGCCGTACGTTCTTCAACACGGCTAGCCGTAATGTAATACAGCGAGTCATTAGCCGCCGCTATGACAGTTTTTTTTTTCATGAAATGTTTCACTGTCTATTGACCTTATCATGATGTGGTATGGGCAGATCAATGATAAGAAACGGCTACTTCATGAAATGGTCAAACTTTAGTGATCATATCGTAAAATATTTACTGCGCTATATTTTTCCCGAGCCTGCCACGGAAGGGGGGATTCCGTGGCTGGCTCGGAAAAAAAAACTTAACCTTACTAACAGTAAGATTTCCTACATTAACGATATGGCCAGACCTGGACGAGCATAATTCATCAAATATTAACACTTTATCACAAATACAAAACGGCCCCGTTTTTAAAAACGGCTAGCCGTAATGTAATGCGGCGGATTATACAATCCGACTGTCACATATACACTACCGAAACGGAGCCACAATGACGTTTGTGGCGATGACACTAAATATCAAGTACAAATAATTTGCAAGGTTCTTGGCGGGAAAGTGAAGAGCCATGTCTGCGGTTTTGTTTTATTTTCTAAAATTTGTGTTATGTCGAATATTAACGTGTAATATTCGTGGATTATTAAGCGTTAAGTGTTCGTGACGGCACTTTTCAAATTCTCTCAAGAAGTCTGCGTGAGGACTTAGTAAAGCCCCACATCTTTACTGAGATACTCGAGGGGTTGGGCTGGATCATCTTTATAGTGTATATTAATGATTACATGTAAGAAAAATTACTTTGACACTGGCTAAATGTGCTAATCGCACGAAGCCATCAACTTATTTTATCCGTGCGGTGACGGAGAAAGAATACAATTCGCCGCCCCTCTCCTCCGGTGGGTGTCGTAAGAGGCGACTAACGGATTTTCGAGCTCCCATATGCTCCACTGCGTGGTAGGGCTTGGCCCGTCTGGTTAGTGACCACCGTACGCACGGTGTAAAGCCCGTCAAGTGACCGCTTGTCGGTCGCGTTTCGGGATCAGCCAGCGTATAACCAGAGCTCGAGTAAATGTTGCTGCGATGCATTTGGTCTGCGGAGGCTTCCGTCAAACCAGTGCCAGGAGGACTTCATTAACCCGCCGACCAGGGAGACCCGTAGAAACGGCTGTCGCGCTGGCCGCCCGTGGCACAGTACAGGGGCCCAAGCGAGCCTAACCAGCTCGTGAGGCTGCCTCACCATGCCACGCATAATCTCGGGGTGGCCCGTCGTGCCGGTTGGTGACCGGGAGATGGGGTCCCGGCGGCCATTCCCGGGGGGGTTCGGGGGCCCTTCCGTTCGGCGGGTTAGTGAAACTCTTTTGTAGGCAGTTTCCTGGTGAAACATGCCGCCACACTTTGACCATTCGCATCGCAGCAGCATTTCCTCGATTCACGCCTCCCTCCTTTCTTACACCATGACAGCGCATAACATAAGAACTGGTACTTCAGCGGTGCACACCCCCACCACAACCTTACCGTTTGAGGTTGAGTTCGCTAACATCCGCGGACTCCATGCAAACCTCAATGCCGTTCATCACCATCTTGAGACGGCACGGCCAGCAATGTTATTCTTGACGGAGACGCAAATAATCTGCCCGGCTGACACCACCTACCTGCACTATCCGGGCTTTGTGCTTGAAGAATCATTCAAAGCCAAAGCCGGTGTTTGCTTATTCGTTCGGGCGGATGTTTGCTGTCGCCGTCTGCGCTGTCTGGAGGACCCTTCCTTTTCTCTCCTTGTGGTACACGTCGACTTGGGCTCTCATAGCCGTGTCTACGTCTGCGTCTACCGATCCCATAATGGCGACATGGAGACAACTCGACTCATGGATCACCTTAGTCGGGTGGCAGATGAAGCGCAGGAGCGGTTTCCATCGGTGGAATTGGTGTTTTTGGGGGACTTCAATGCTCACCACGAGTTGTGGTTAAGTTCCTCCAAAACTGACCATGCTGGTAGAACTGCCCACGCGTTCGCTCTCACGCACGACCTGACTCAACTGGTGAACCAGCCCACCAGGATCCCAGATATAGTCGGTCACGCGCCCTCTTTGTTGGACCTTCTGCTGACGAGTCGCCCTGCTGGTTACCTGGTGGAGGTTCGAGCTCCTTTAGGATCTTCGGATCACTGCTTGGTATCCAGTAGGGTGCCTCTGGCCCCGCTACCGCCTTCAGCGGTATCGAAACGCCAGATTTGGCACTACTCGTCGGCAGATTGGGATGGTATGCGGGACTATTTCGCATCCGTTCCTTGGGGGCAACGCTGCTTCAGTGGGAAGGACCCATCAGCTAGTGCGACTGCAGTTGCTGATGAGATAGTTTTAGGGATGGAATACTATATGCCGCACTCCTATCTCATCAGCAAAGGCAGGCGCAACCGATGGTTCAACCGCGAGTGTGCCAACGCTGTTGATAAAAAGCAGGCGGCATACCGCGCTTGGATCAGAGGTAGAGCTCTTGGGGATCCCGAAACCCGCGCGCTGAAAGCAGCCTTTAATAATGCCACCAAGTCCTGCAAAAGAGCCTACATCAGAGCGGATGCCCAGCGCGTTGCACGGGTCGGCCAAGAACTGCTGACGCATCCTACGGGCAGCCGTAGCTACTGGCGTCTGGCCAAAGCCGTGCAGTCAAACTTCTGCCAACCCTCGCTGCCACCACTGAGATGTCCTGACGGAACTTTAGCTCACAAGCCGCAAGAGAAGGTCGATCTCCTGGCTAAACTTTTTGCGGCTAACTCCCGAATCGATGACTGCAATGCACAGCCACCTACAATTTCTCACTGTGGCCACACAATGCCCGATTTTAAAATCAGGCAGTGTGATGTCCGTGCGGAGTTGCAGTCAATCGATGTCCGGAAAGCTAATGGCCCTGATGGCATCCCACCAATAGTCCTAAAAATGTGTGCAGCGGAGTTGTCCCCCGTGTTAACGCGCCTATACCGTCTCTCGCTCTCTTCAGGTTGTGTGCCGGAATCTTGGAGAGAGGCCAATGTGCAACCGGTCCCCAAAAAAGGAGATCGGTCAGATACTTCGAATTACCGCCCCATAGCCGTAACTTCAATTTTGTGCAAAGTCATGGAGCGCATTTTAAATAAACAACTTGTCCACTACCTAGAAGAACACTCCATAATTCACGATCGCCAATACGGGTTTCGGCCGAAGCGGTCAACGGGTGATTTTCTAGCGTACGTTGCACATCTCTGGGGTGAGGCTATTGACAAGCGTGGTGAGTCGGTGGCTGTTAGCCTCGACATAGCCAAGGCATTTGATCGGGTCTGGCACAAAGCTCTTCTCTCCAAGCTTCCGGCATACGGTCTGCCTGCTCAGTTCTGCAACTGGGTCGCTGGCTTCCTGCATGAGCGTAGAATCCGTGTCCTGTCTGATGGATGCGCATCACGGCTCATGTCAGTAAATGCTGGTGTCCCTCAAGGTTCCGTTCTGTCCCCCACGCTGTTTCTTCTGCATATCAATGATATGCTTCCACTTGGAAATATTCATTGCTATGCAGATGATAGTACAGTGCACGGTGGGTATAACGGTCACCCTGCGGCTGGGCGAGTCGAGACTGAAGAGAAACGAGTGAATCTTGTCATTGAGCTCAATCGGGTATTGGACCTCATATCTAATTGGGGCTCCAATAATCTGGTTGAGTTCAATGCCAAGAAAACACAGGTGTGTGCGTTTACGGCCAAAAAGTCACCATTCCTTCCTCTTCCAACTCTTCAGGGCACATCTCTAAGCCTGCAGAACAATATCAACATGCTCGGTATGACGATTCGCTGCGATCTGAATCAAAAGGACTATATCGAAGCCGTGATCAAAACAGCCTCACGAAAACTCGGTGTCCTGAACAGAGTGCGTCGATTCTTTACGCCTGACCAGTTATGTCTTTTGTACAAGACACAGGTACGGTCTTGCGTGGAGTATTGCTCGCACATCTGGGACGGTTTCGCAAAGTATCTTCTCGATGCCTTAGACGGATTGCAGCGTCGCGCTGTACGTATTATCGGCAATGCAGAGGTAACTAATACTCTCGAACACCTGCAATTGCGTAGAGATATAGCGTCACTCAGCGTCTTCTATCGCTTATATCACGGCGAGTGCTCTGAAGAACTCTTTGACCTTATCCCACCTTCTCCCTTCCTCCATAGGAGTACACGTGCTGCTCTCCGGTGTCACCGCTTCACTGTCACACATATCCCATCGCGCACAAAGAAATTTGGTGACTCGTTTCTTTGTCGCACCTCCAAAAGATGGAATAGTCTACCAGCACATGTTTTCCCTCTTTCCTATGATATGGGGTCCTTCAAACGAGGCGTGAAGAAGCACCTTGTGGGCCGGCAGAGTGAGGTTGACTGATGCTGCGTTGTTTTCACGCTGCACCAGTTGTCTTCGCGTCTGGACTCCATTTCCATTTAACATCAGGTGGTGTGGAGTCATTTGCCGTGCTAAGTATAAAAAAAAAAAATAATAATAATAATAATAATTTGCAATCTTATTTGTACCATTATTTTTAAGACTTACGGTTCACAGTAAGCTAAAGTTGTTGATGCTATCCAACGTTTTTTCAGATTTTGTTACTCGAAATTTAAATGTTTAAGTATGAGCAAACAGGCCCACTTTCGAGATGAATTTTTCTTCCGGATCCTTTAACTAGTACATTATTTCATCGAAGGTTTTCATACGTGAATTTAAAGATAACATGCTATATGGTCTTTAGAATGGTACCATTTTCCGATCCGATCCGAACCCTTCGGAGAATCTAGTAGGGCACGGGGACGCGCACTAGTGCGCGATGCCGTTCCCTCTAGACAACCTCTGAAGGTGATTCGTTTCACAGCTTGAGGGACCCTTTACGTTCCTCGCCGCCCCCAAAAAAGCCCGGTGAAGCTGAAAATGCCGCAGCGGCAATCAGCAATCTCTCTCAAAAAAAAAAGGTACCATTTTCATTAATAATAATTTTTCAATCAAGCTCGCCTGGGATCAATCTGGGATTTTTTCTAGTATATTTTTATCTTGTAGGTGCAGAAACTAAGCAGCGGAATTCCCTCTCTCATTTTATACCCGAAGGTTCAATTCCTAGGTCGGGCAAAGTGCTTTTCGGATTTTTCGACGCATTAGCCCGGGTTTGTGATCACCAACCCGCATTTGGCAAGCGTGGTGATTAAGCCAATACCCATCAGTTGTAGTGATGACTTGATTACAACGATGGAAACCTTTGCCCAGCAGTGGTATTATGGGATATATACTTATTTACTTATTTACACTGTATTCTCATTAAACTGTTGTCTTGTTTGAATCCAGAGTGGCACATTAAGCTAACACTTCTTTATTTTGTTAAAACAATGATAAATTTGCAACAATAATTGTGTTTATTTATATGTAACGTTTTTTTTTACGGTCGAAATGGACATTTTTGTGCAATTCCTATGTCAGCGAGGCGGGAGGCGCTTTTCAGTGATTAAGGTATACCGAACACGCTATTAGGCTAACGATACACTGGGAATAATTAAATAATTTGAATAATTTGACTATTATATTGTACACTTTAGGACAGGTAAACGTATGTTTCTTATATTGTATACAATATACAATACATAATAAGAAACATACAACATAATAAATAGAATATATTATGTTCTATTAATTTAAATACAAATATAATCGATAATTTTTAGCGGTCATTTAATGTCAATAATTTTAATAAAATCTATAGGATAAATTGAAATGCCTAAAGTTGTTCTTTAAAGGATCCCAAGTCGAAGAAGATAGCGCAAGGGTGAGTAGAAACTATCCCCAAGAGGTTCCTACTTGTTTCACTCACTTCTTGTTGTTTATCGTATACCTATATATATATTTTTTTTTACTTTAAAATGTTATCCTTTCAGTTTTTGTTTTTTGTTTTTTTTTTGTGTGTTTTGTACCGTGTCTATGGTTGTATTGTAAATCGTATGTGTAAGTGCCACTAAAATATTTTTTTTTCTTTTTTCTTCACCTATATTGTCTATGGGTAACCTAACTAAATCCTTTTATTTTTCTTCTCTTTTTATTTTAGTTTACTCACTTTTCTACTGTTTATAAATAAAAATAAAAAAGGGTTTTCTAACCAGTGTTTTTTTTCTTGGTATTTTAATAAAATGATATAATAAGTAGCTGAGATTCAAAGGTAGCCCCATTGCAAGGTAACCATAGACTCTTTTTAATCCCTTTGTGTACTCTAAAAGGTCCAACAAAAAAATGCAACATGACGGACGGGACAGTAACAACATTTCAATATTTTTTAATGAGGTCACCGCGCGCCTGAATTATTTGCGGCGCGCCAATTTATGTATTTATTCAATTAATTATTATTTTTTCACTGCGGGACACCGGTGTGTTTATGTTCGCGCTATGGTGTGGCGTTTTCTTTTCTTTTTTTTAAATATTGGCATTGGACGTTTGTACTTTTTGGCCGTATTTATGAAAAAAAGCTTCGGCATACCCACACGTTTTTGTTTCGTTTGTTTACGTAGAAAATGTTTTTATTTTAGTTAGAGGTAAGGAGCTCGCTGGCGCAGTGGTCAACGCGCCCGGTCTGCGATTGCCGAAGTTAAGCAACTTTCGCAAAGGCCAGTCATCGGATGGGTGACCAAAAAAGTGTCATCAGGAGTTCCTCCGTGCTTCGGAAGTCACGTATTGGTATTGGTCCATGCTGCATTATCACTCGTTTTCGCACTGGGCCCGCGTGGTGGTTTATGGCCCGTTCTCCCTGTGGTGTTTCCATACGGCAGGCTCGTGCCCCAGCAGTGGGGTCATAAAAACTAAAAGCATATCATAACGAAATCACCTGTTTGTTCTAGTGGTCAAACACAGGTTACGGTCATACACAGACGTCCCTGCTTCGATTCCCAGCGTAGGAAACATAAAAATTTGTAAAATTTGGTAAACGTTAAATACAGTTAGATTGGGTTTTGATCCAAAAAAATACTTTATGTTCCCGCCAAAAAGGCTATAAAAACATCATAATCCATAAACAAACAAACAAAAAAGTGACAACGTCCAGTGAGTTGTAACATGGTACGCCAAATTGCATACTCCGTGGTACGATAATGACTGTGATTTTAAGCCTCTTTTTTTAAATAAATAAATGTTAACTTTTTCACCGGTCATCGGTGAACGCGTGGGATCCGAAACGCAATGCATATGGAGCTTATTTATCGAGAACTGTTCGCATGTTATGACAGTTTTTAAAGTCAGTTTGTACCGAGAAACGGTCCCATTGATAACTTTGAACAGATTCGGGGCGCGATAACTATATTTTGATACGCGATAGCGTTCTTCAGGCGTCAAAGACAATTTTAATTCCGCCATGTTGTTTTTTTCTTGTTTAATGTCAGCCATTTTGTGGTGAAGGTGTTAAATGGAATGCGAAGGTGTAACATTTATGTTAACGACTGTGCAGTCCCGTTGGAGAGCTTAATGTTTTGATTTTTTTAAACAATTTTAGTCATATCTGTGAACCCTAAATGCATCCTAATCATATAGCACTAAAAAAAAGCAGTGTTAAATTCAGCGCTTACCGGTCACGCAGCGGTCAGTGCAGCCGCCCGAATTGCGGAAGACCCAGGTTCGATCCCTGGCTGGGTCGGGTGGGCGTTTCATTTTTTCACTGTATTTTATAAAATTTATAAATATTTAATTTAGCTGCAGTGCAGAAAGCATTTAAAAAATAAATAAAAAAAGTAAAAATTCACTATAGCGTTGTGTTATCAAAGTGGTATTTTATCTGCAAAGATGAATCTGCATAGCCATCGGTTGCAACAACCGTTGGATAGATGGCGCATTGTGCCGCTATAAGCACTCAAAAAAAAATAAAAAGCAGTGACAAAATTAGCGCTTACGTCAGCCTTCCCGGTAGCATAGCGGTCAGTGCAGCCGCCCGGATTGCGGAAGACCCAGGTTCGATTCCTGTCTGTGTCGGGTGGGCGTTTAATTTCTTTACTGTATTTTATAAATTTTATAAATATTTAATCCTAAATGGATAAAAAGAACCTGAAGACTCGTTGAATTTTTCTATTAGTTTATGATTGACGCTGCAAGCCAAAGGTATTACGTCACTGTATAAGTTACTACCCTCACAGTCGAAATAAAACTTTTGCAAGTATTTAACAATCGATAAAGACGTAATTGCTTTTAAATATTTATATAATTTTGAATTGTGCATTCACAATGCTATGTATAAATAAAATAAAATTAAAAATGTTTCTCACACTCACCAGTTACTAGCCCCAATAAAAGCTTTCTTAAGAAACTCGATAAATGGTTAACTAGACAACGGATAAACATACTTAATATTCTTAAATACATACTTATTATACATAGGAAACACCTAGACCCGGGACAATTTAGAAAAACAGGTATTTCTAAATTGATCCGACCGGGGATCGAACCCGGGACCTCAGAGATGGCGACACCATGAAAACCGGTGTGCAAGCCACTCAACCAAGGAGGTCGTCAAAAAAATATCTTTGGGTGAATGATATTGAAATCAAGTCATCGCTACAATTGACGGGTACTGGCTTAATCACCACATTTGCCAAATGCGGATCGGTAATCTGTTTACTGACCCGGGCTACGTATCGCACAATCCGAAGCTCGCTTTATACGACCTGTGAATTGAACCCAGGACCTCCGGTTTACAGGCCGAGCGCTTTGTCACACCACCACTTAGGCGTTTACGACGTATAATGTACAAAACGTATAATACTTGTAACAATAACAATTATAAATATTACGAATTCTATGTACAGACGTCTCCACATCAGCCTATCGAAAACTGTAAAATTTCTTCAATACACGTAGAACCATATGCCATAAGCATAAAGTTTAAAATCAATTGAGGAAATTTGACAGTTTGTGGTAGTCTGAGGTGCAGGCGTGGGCGTGTGTCATTTCATCATCATCATCAGCTCATTTTATGTCCCCACTGCTGGGGCACGAGCCTTCCCTATGGATGGATAGGAAGAACGGGCCGTAAACCACCACGCGGGCCCAGTGCGGATTGGTGCTTGTTAATGACTGCTAATGACCAACGGCTTAACGTGCCTTCCGAAGCACGGGCGTGTGTACAAATCGACAACAATATTTAAACCAAACAGTATTTAGCACGATTGCAACAAAATTACAATATGATAAGTTAAGCAACTTTCGCAAAGGCCGGTCGTCGGATGGGTGACCAAAAATGTATCATCTCGAGCTCCTCCGTGCTTTAAAAGGCACGCAAAGCTGTTGGTTCCGGCTGCATTCGCAGTAGTTAACAACCACCACACGCACTGGGCCCGCGTGGTGGTTTACGGCCCGTGGTAATGGTGTTTCCATCCATAGGGAAGGCTCGTGCCCCAGCAGTGGGGACATTAAATGAGCTGATAGTGATAGTAATGTTTGTGGAGTGTGGTTAAGGATAACATGTCTTTTAGGTACAATATTTATGCTCGTTGCTATTTATAACTAAACGCAATATTAAAAAACAAATGCAAAATGTTGTTTCAAAACGTAACCACCTTGACTCAATATTTGTGGCGCTCAATAAAAAAAGATGTCCGACCTCAAAGGATTTCGAACATCTAAATACATGCACAGAACGAATGACCAACATTTGTCTCCCTGCGTGCGTCGCGTTTATTTATTTAAAAAAAAATAAAGGAACACATTTTTGAATTTTTTAAAACAACAAAAAAAAACGACGCGTTTCGTTTTGTTTCTCCTCCGCTTGGCCGCGCTTTCAGATAAAACGGGACGCGATGTCTCGCTCCAACCTTACAAATCAGAAAGGGACATGTTGCTTTTTTTAAGGCCAGTTATGAGAGCTGTCTTTTAAAGAGATCCATAAAGAATTTAAAAATGATATTACCCAGACGCTGGTGGATACTTTGAATATTTACATTGTTTGTTTGTAGTTTTTTTTATATATTTTATTTCAGTTGATTCCCATAGAAGCGAGGGAATTTCTACAAGACATCCGGGTGTCCTACGGCACAGATAACCATCAGAATAAAAACTTTATTAAATAACCTCTTTTGATGGTATCGCGGGCGCGGCCATGTTTAAAATGAAGAATGGCGGGAGTTTGTTTAAAAAAACGTCACATGCCTTACTTGATCCTTACTGCGTTTTATTGATCGTTCTGAATAACTATTAAGCATGACATTTTGTTTGTGTTTCCGATATGAATGGTTTTTTTGGTTAACCCTTTATTGAATACAGCGTTATCGAAATTAGTTGATCGATTTAATAAAATGTATTTTTTATTATTTTCGTTATATTTAAATGCAAGTATTAAACTGTGAGTCATCGGCAGTGATATGAAGAGGTATATCTACAGTTGAGAAGATATATGTGTAGATATAGCAATGTGATGTTAATACCGTCAACATATTAATTGCGATTTTAATTCTATCTCTTTGTACAAGTGACAATTATAAATTAGGTTAAACAGTGACACGATCTTTCACATACTTAACTACCTCTGTGGTCTAGTGGTTAAGACCACCGGTTCAGACCTAGAGGTCCCGGATTCGATTCCTAGCGGTACATGTTTGTGTACTCGGTTTCGTTGGTGGTATGTTTGTCCATTTGGCTTAGCTAGCCAAATGGACAAATGGACAC